>CM070623.1:28713935-29313935 GCA_036346255.1 Ampelocalamus luodianensis
GGTCTCAAGTGTGGTACATTGGTACACCCATACGGTTAAAACTATTCGAATAGCCTCGCCCTAGGTTATGGACACGCTTGGCAAGGTCTTTCAAGAGTTAGACTACAACCTTTAATTAAAACTTGATGGGTGGTATGAATCGGGATTCGGTATGTTGTGGTGGCTATTGGGATAGTCACTTCGTGGTTATTTGTATGTATCTTTATTCCATGTTATTTTGACAACAAAACAGATTTACAAACTTGCTTTTAAATGTATTGCATTATTGCAAATAAAGATGGCTTTGTGCAAAATGAGACATACAACCTCCACCTAAATAAGCTTGCATGTAGTTTATGAATAGGTGCTTATTCCACACGCGCCTTGTGAGTACCTTTGTGTACTCATTTATCTTGCTTAAATGTATTTGTTGGAGGAAGAAGGTGAGCTTGAGGGCCTCACGTGAGTTGTGTTGTGGTAGCCCGAGAGGCGCCTAGCTTAAGCACTGGTCGGTTGCCTTGTGGGTTGTGTGGCTAACCTGGTCTACTTTTGTTCTAGCCATCTTATGGCACCTTTTGCTTCCATGTTATTCTTGTATATTGTTCTATTTGGTCATGGCTCTTTGTAATAACTTTACTTTATGTATGTCGTTGTTGAACTTAGTGATGTATGTTGTATGGAAATGATGTGTAATTTTGTGATGATGTGCATATGCTGCACATTGGAAGCATATGTCCATCGAGGCTTAGAATGTTTAATTAGTAATGCTAGAACTATTTGGAGGTTAAGTGTTACTAGTTAAATATTCGGTCCTCAAAGTTGAGTATCGAGCCATTATGACTTAGAAACCCTAGCTTGGTCGCCTTTAGGATATTTTGAAAACCTATGTTCAAGTGTCAAAGAGGTTTATGAAAAGTTAAGTAAGTTTTCGACTTTACTCCTTACCTATCTTAGCTTGCTCACCTCACCTTACTCTTGATTAAGTTTTGAAAAGTGTTCCTCTCTTCCTTCAAAAGCTAGCTACTATCGGTTAAGTTTGGTTTGGGAGAACCAGAGTGTTGTAAATTGAAGTATTGGCTATTTGGAGTGAAGATTAGGAGCTCCTGCAGCTTCAAATTTCGGCCAAGGGCAATGGACAGCTAGCTTGTAATTAGTATATAGCGCTGATAATGAGAGGTTAATTCAACTAAAACTTGAGGGAATAAAAGGGTAAGAAGTTATATGAGTTAGCTTAATACCTCACGCTCTATTAGGTAATTATACCTCGGTTTTTGGGCTGTTTAGAGTAGGGTTAAGTTCTAAAATTTTGCCTTCCTAAAATGGCTACTGTTCTTTCCATACGGGTTATTCGTTTGAAGTTGATTTGGTGACTTATGGTCTTATGCTCTCTTATGGTGGTTCTTTGGTCATTTTTATTGAGTATGGATTTCCTTGCCTGTTGATCTCGGGCTTTTGGCTAACTTGTCTTAGTGAAACAGGATGGCAGGAGGAACCCGTAGTGGTCGGAATCAGCCGGGTAGTCCCGGTGAGGAGCTTCCCCCTCCTCCGACCATGGCAGAAGTCCTCATGCAGATCGAACGCAATCGTTCGGAGGACCGTAGGGTGTTGGAGGTTATCGCGAGGAACACCTCCGCTCCCTCCGTGCCTCCGATCCGGAGGAGGTGGCCATCGCCTCGTGGGGACTTGCTTAGTTCCTTCGCACGCAGCCTCCCACCTTCTCCCGGCCCGAGATCCTTGGACGCAGACGATCGCCGCGCTCGTTGAGCGGAAGCTCAACGCTGCTCGCCGGAGCAGGAGCGGCACTTTCGCATCCCATCACCGGAGGGTGCGCACTTCATGGTGGGAGAACTTCTCGCCATGCACCGCGGGACACGTGGTCTCGTGGAGGAGTTCGGCCCTTTCCGCGGCCCATGTCCCCGCCGCCGATGAAGTCAAGAAGAAGGAGTTCCTTGCGCCAAACAGGGCGCAAGTCTGTGACGGAGTACGGTGGCACGCTTTTCTTGTTCCTTCGGCGTCTTCAACAAGGGAACCAAAAAGGTGGCCTTCTGAGGCGAAATATGAGGTGGAGTCATGGAGGGTCCCGTTGGAGAGGAATGGTCGTGTTGAGATCGCGACACTGCTGGGTCCAGGACGATGTCCTTCTTGGGCCATTGATAAAACGCGTACGGCATCCCCTAGTGTTGTGATCTCTTCGTCGGCGATCTCACGGACGGCCATGAAATGTTCATGTACCATGTCCACTTCCACCGGCGTAACCTCGCGCCACTCGACACCGTGTTGCACGCCTTCCCGGTATGGATGCACCATCTCCGCCCAACCTCACAGAAATGGACCCAACTAACCTCACTTGAGCTTGCAGCCGCCGGCTCCTACAAAACGATACGCAATTAGCTAAGGTGTCCTATAGGTCTATGTTTGCTGATTCCATAGATGTACATTACCTTGATGTTGTCTATCGAATTGGACATCGCCATGTTTAGAATTATGCGTGGACGCAACGCTATCTCGATGTTGAGCAGACTGCTCCAAATTAACAGGACGGCTTGCATCGCGATCGCTCAGAGTTGATTCATTTGATCCTCGCAATGCGCCCTTTCCTTCAAACTTTTCAAGAATCATCCGTACCAACCGGTCCTCGCGCGCCTTAGATCTCTTCCTACCCGACGTGCAGAGTCGTCCGAATCCATGACTCCAAGGTACGCAACCCTAAGACCTGCGTGGACCCGTGTTCCTTGTTTCCGTGTAGAGAGTATATCCTTCTCCCGTCTACATGGAAGGAGCTTCGAAGTTTGGGCGCATAATTCACGCTGCAAGAGGTCATCATGTTATTATAGACACTATGAAGTTATATATGGAGTTATTAACTAGGTAGTTCGACATACTTACCAAACGTTGAGACACTTCTCGCCTGGGTTTGTGAAAGAGATGCTGCTCGAACACGAGACTTTTGCCTCGCTTAACCAAGCTAGGGAACGCGGTCCGTGACATCGGAAACACATTGTCCTCCGCCGCCCATTCATCATATTTACTCGTATCCAGCCGTGCCGAGTCCGTGTGGATGAGTGTTTCGTGTCCGAGAGCTTTGTGTGCCGCACTTTGCTCGTTACATTCGGCGCCGCCTTCATAGCAACAAAGGCGCCCCATGTTTCTCGCCAAGAATCCGATTTGCGAGGGCGCTCGACCCGTGTTCACGCATTCGTGACAAGAATGCTCTTGAACGCCCTCCACGATTTATCGATCGTGAGCATCGCCGTCTCGCTCCACGCGCGCATGTCCGCTTCGATAGTGAACTTTTGTACTAGTTTTATCCACGCCGCCTCTCGCTTCTTTCATCGATCCTTTCACCTTGGTGTGGTGATGGGGACCCGCTTCTTGCAAGTATCCCGCACATGGTCCGAATCTTGCCACGAGCTCTTGGGACGCAGAGGACCCCAAACTCACTAATCTCCGTGATGACCACCGCCCACGGCATCTTCGATTCTCCTCCGCCATCTCGCCAGATCATTGTCGCCGACGGATTAGGCGGCAAAGATGCGCCGACGATGGCGGGAAGATGGTGCCTCGCCATCCGCGCGGCGGCGACGGCGGGAAGATGGTGCTCCATCCGCGGCGCGTGACGGCGGGAAGATGGTGCCTCGCCATCGCGCTGGCTGATGGGGAAGATGTAACAATAACTAATTCCAAGTAAGAAAACAAACCCATCAATAAAAGGACTTTGATTCGCAAATTATGAACTAGGGTTTACTCTTCCCAAACAACTTTGATTCGGACAAGGCTCAATAAAAGGACTCGCTTTCGACACGACACGAGATGGGGGCAGCTAGGGTTTGCCAATCCACCAAACCCACTAATCCCGCTTGCAAAGCAGATGGAGGGAGGAGAGAGTAAAAACAGCAATATGATGAGAGAGAATGTTTGTCGTGTGTTCTGTGGACAAGTGAGCAACACCGACATCCATTGTTCCATTCCATATACACATGCCATCACACACGTATGGGTCAAGGACTCTGTACTAAATTTTATGCATTTTTTCCACAAGGTGTGTCCCATTGATCGTAAGCATGCAATATTGCTCAAAGAGATTAAATGTAAGGGCACAATATTGCTCAAAGAGATTAAATGTAAGGGCACAATATTGCTCAAAGAGATTAAATGTAAACATGCAGATTCTAATTCAGAAGTCACATCACGAGCCTCATCCGAATTTATTTCATTCAAACAACAAGTTGCTTAGCATTGACAGAGAGGCAAGAAATAAACAAACGAGCAGATTAATTCCAAGCTCAGTTCGCAATTCAGATCATCATATATTCATATGCTTTATTATTTACTTCAAAAGAAAGAAGAAAATGCAAGGCAATCAAACGAATCCTCAAAGGCTCAAAGAGCAAGGGAGGCGCGTGTTGGGGAAAGTCGGGCGCCGAGTCGGGCGCCGTGTCGGGGTGCGTGTCGGGGCGCAGTGGGCCGCCGAGGTCGGAGCGACGACGCCGAGGTCGGGAGCAACGCAACGAGGTCGGGAGCGACGCCGAGGTCCGAGCGCCGGTGTCGAGGTCGGAGCGCCGTGTCGGGGCGCAGTGTCGGGCCGCCGAGGTCGGGGCGGAGGCACCGAGGTCGGAGCGATGGCGCCGAGGTCGGGGCGGTGGTATCGAGGTCGGGAGGCAAAAGAGCGCGATAAGCTCGGTGCGGGAGAGGAAGGGACGAGTGAGCAAAACCCTAAGGGACGAGTGAGCAAAACCTAGCGTTCCCACCTTATAAGAGGCTATCACGACGGTTATTTAATATAACAACAGGATAATTAATCATAGACGGCTCTAAATAATAACCGCTCAGGATACGTTTCATATCACGACGGTTATCTAATACAACCGTCGTGATAATTCATATCATAGACGGTTCTAATATAGAACCGCTCTGATTCATTATCATAGATGGTTATATAATAGAACCGCTCGTGATATCCTCGACAAAACCTATTAACAACTGTGGTATCCTCGACAAAACTTGTTGACAAGTATATATGATGACAAGCTCATAACACATTTTACTTCAAAACCAGCTTGTCGGTTACAATGAACGCCCACATTGACATCAATATCAAAATATATGAGATTACAAGTCCATAACACATGATGTTATGGAATAAATTAATTACAATGGATTAAATTCTTAATTAAAATATAGCCCTTCATGATGATCGGCGCGCATATAGCTAGCTTCCTCACCGGGTTCTTCCTCGAGCCCGATGCCATCTCTCGAAAGGAGGCAACTTGTCAAATTGATTGTATTCTTCCTCGCCCACTACATTCTCAACTCGATAATCCTTCTTTTCCATGAAGAACTACGTGACGCTTCTTATTTGCGAGTCGCTACATAGAATACTTGAACAACTTGATTAGCCAAGATTTAATGGTTCGCCTTTGTATCCGACACGCTCAAGGTCGACGTAGTGACGCCGCATTTGTCAACCTTCACCGTGGGAGATGGACCCAACGGCACCAAATATGGGGATCTTGAAAAGCACGAGTCGAGCTCCCATATCTCCTCTATTTGCCCATAGTACGAGCTCCTCACCATCGGCATCGAATGCATCTATGCGACACCGCTTTCCGGATCTGCTCTTCCTATCCCGAAATGCCGATAAAATGTGTACCCATTTATGTCGATCGTTGCCATGTGATAATTGTAAATTGTGGCCTTGCGCCAACCATAGCAATGTATCATCACTTGATGACCTCCTAGTGATTCGCACCTTTAACCATCCATTGAACCGACGGTTGTGTTTCTCATGATCCAAACCTCCGATCGTTTGGATTCGCTGGCATACCATGTCTTTGTGCTCGCGATGTACGGGACACTTGGTCATGTGTTGCAAGACCATGAAATGGGCTTGAGCGTATGTATCCAGATCGGAGTGATTGATTTCTTCGATGGTCCCGATATCATCCAATCTCCTCATGACGAGATAGAGGCACACCTAACGGATCCACCGAGCCATGTAGTCGACGAGAACTCAATGACCTCTTCCGTTGCATAACCTTCGATGATATCGCCTCCGGCCGAGATCGATTCCGACGCACGACTTGAGAATTCCATGTACCTCTCGAACGGGTACATATGACGAGGAACACAGGTCGTGATATCTTATCTCTTTCTAATACAATGAGATGGACCATGATATCAAAATGACAGAGGGAAATATCTCAAGATGACATAGAGTAGTCACCACCCTACCGCAGAGCATCTAGTCCTTAGGATCGATGACCTTCCTGAGCAATTGAGTTGAAGAAATAACACAACCTCAAGATTACCACTTGACCTTTGTTCGGCAAGATATTCTAATTGCAACAGAAGTATTTGTGCCATCAAGACATGACAATCATGCGACTTCATACCAATTAATTTCAAATCTTGCATAGAAACAAGTTTCAGAATGTTAGCAGAGTAACAGACGGACTTTCACCATGCAAGCCTCGCACATTTTCTCTCTCGACCTTGACAGAGTGTAGTGTCGGGAAGGTAATGCTCGTCTCAGACGCCTCTGCGGTGCTAACTGGCCATATGTTCATATCGACTCAAGTCTCGCTTCAGCATAAGCTAACACCATCCTTTGTTTTGCCTACTAATGTTCAGCAAGAGACCAATCAAGCTTATCACATATATTCTTCTCCACGCATGACGTCGATGCAAGGGTTAACTTCTAAGTGCTCCCAATAAGGCAAGTCCCAAAATATTGACCGCTTCTTCCGTGATGTTCTTCCGACTGTTTTAATTGACGCCCCTTCCCAAGCACAACATCGATATCCTTAACCATATCATAGACATCTTTCCCTCTAAAAGCCCTCTGAGCCGAACCGTCATCCTTATTTCACCGAATTGTTTCTTCATCTTTCGGTATGGGTGTCTCTAGGAAGGAACCTACGTGTCACAGATACACAGCTTTGCGCGAAGTTGTTTAGCATACATACTCCGTAGCATCTGCAAAGCGACAAGCTTTGGCTCTTTGTATCGAAGCCCGACAAAGGTTACTAAGGGCGAAAATCATTGATGGTGCAGCAACAACATGGCGGTAAAGTGAAGTTCTCTCATTTGCACGCATCCCATACTGCACTCTTCTGCCCTGGCAAAGGTCACAAGATCTTCCAAAGAATGGTGCTAGGTACACGCCAATATCATTCCAAGTTGTTTCGCCTCTGATAAGTAGTGACATCAAAATGTATTTCCGCTTCATACATGTACCCAAGGAGGAAGGTTGTACATGCATAGATTGTGCAAAAGGTGCTATGATGCCGCACGTCATATGTTACCGAAAGTGATTCATTCCATCTGATCAAACCTAACCTTATGTTCCTTGGTTCGCGACCGAACTCTTCAAGTTCCAATCGGTTTCTCCACCAATGTAATCAGCAGGTGTCTTAGCTTTCATCTTTCTTACGGTCCTCCGAGTGCCAACCACCACCCATCTTACCTCTTTGTTCGCAAATAAACGCTTTCAAACGTGGGATCACAGTGATACCACAACATCTTAGCAGGAGGTCCTTGCTTCAACCTAGCAGTGATTCTGACGCTTGTATCGGGATGCTTTGCACACGACATACATGCATGTCTGTATACTTTACGGTAGAGGATACAATCGCTCGACATGCATGTATTCTTTCTACTTCCATTCCCAATGGACAAAGAACCTTCTTGCTTGGTAGGTGTTGTTGGGCAACACGCTTTCTCCTAAGAATGTCCGCTTAGAGACCTAACAACGCCGTGAAACTCCTTATCCGACCAACCATTGTTTGCTTTTAATTTAAGTAGCTCAATCATGCTGACAACCTTGTGTATTCCGGGCTTGCATACAGGAACAAAGGTCTCACCGAAGTTCTCCATTAAGCGCCGAATTTATGTAAAACTCTCTCATCTGTAGTTCTCTCGCATCGTTGTAGCATCTCGATCCGGCATTGTCATCGTGGTGACCTATCCATCAAAAGCATTACTACATCCCGCATATCGCTGACATCCCATATCGTTGACTTCTCGGCGATGTCGTTATTACTAACTTCCGCTTCGCTTCACCGTGATCGGGTCCAACATGTATACCTCTTTTGAAACCCTTCAATCAAGTGTGCTTTATCTCATACGGTTGGTAAACATCTTCGACATCGCACAATCAATGCATGGACAAGACATAAATTTTATCCCCTTCTTTCAACATATCCGCCTGCTAGCCTTTTCTAAAAGCAAACCACGCCATTAATGTACTTGACTCACAACACCTCACACCATACATCCAGGCTCGTCATCTATCTACGCTACACATATAACAAAATATATAGTGTCAAATTAGATTAATAAAATCTTTCTCAACCGCTTTCTCTCCATTTAATTCCTTCCCCTGCAGTAACTTCTTAATATTATTCCAACCACCCAATGAAAAATATTATTCTATTCCTTGCATCCTGATGCAAAAGTTTGCATCGGTTCCTAGAGTTTTGCTTCGAATAGGCAGCTTCCACACTGTCGAATCTGGTCTCAGCATCAAATTCAGCCATTCGAACCGACTAATTAGCAACGAATTGCGTATACTCTAAAGGGTAGAGAGTTTCGGGATTTGTTCAAAATAGCTAATAATCGGATTCTCTTAATAATGAGATTAATTCTCACTTACTACTTTGTGTGTTTTTTATTATTCCTTGGTGCGCTTGTAAATCCGCATACTTCTCTTCACGTAGCAACTATGGTTACCCGATACTATAGAAGGACCCACTCCCATTTCTTTAGTAGGTACAATAACACTCTTCTTAGGAGCTACTTTAGCACTTGCTCGAGAGATATGAAAAGAAGCTTAGCCTATTCTACAATGTCTCAATTGGGTTATATAGATTGTTACCTCGGCTCACGATTTAAAATACCAAATTCTCTGAGATTTTTCTCTTTCCTCCTCCTTTCTCTCTCCTTCTCCTCCCTCCTCTCGCTGGCCAAGACCGGGTTTTCCTGCTGCATGCTCAAACTAATGTGAATGGACAGGGGTACCTGTGTTTTATACGAGAGATACATGCACACGCCTATTAGTCACCATCTGTGATAGGCATATATCACGCATGGTTCATGAAAAGAAATCTGTCAGGAAATATCACAGCATGAGCTTCTATTTATGAACCGCTTGTGATATGGATGATTATCACATACGATTCATGAACATAACTGTTTATGAAATATCACGCATTTGGTTCATAAATAGAATCGTTTCAGGATATTTCACTGCATTTGCTCTTTCATGAACGCTGCCTGTGATATATACCTATCACTGCATGGTGACTAATAAGAACCGCTCGTGATAGGTCGCAGTATCAAATGTCGCGCCCCAACAGACTAAACACGCACGGTTCCAAATTAACCCGCCTGCGTGATGGGGTGTCTACTATAGCCTGCTTTGTAGTAGTGAGCTAAACCTTGATGCAATAAGTATCTAATCAATCAATGGAAGCATTAAGCCGTATTCTATTATTCTTTTTGTAAGATCACTTTGCTTATTGAGAGCAACTGAATTCATTGATCTTGATTCATCATTGATCTTGATTCATCAAAGCATCACATCTTTTAATCGCTAGCATTATGAAAGCTATTAACATTACCCTTACCACATGGGTATCTAGTTCGCTTCTTCTTGTTCCAACCGCACCAACCATCAATTGCAATGCATCATTCTCTACTGTCCTCAATGCAATCTCTCGAAAGGTAACAAAGACAAATGTAAGGCCTTATGCACCTTGTCACTATACTCAAGCCAACCACCATATTCTTCAAACCATTTTGGATTAAATTCGTGGAGCATCTCCAATGACCCTGCTCATAGTTACCAGATTGTGGCCTGTGAAGGTCCCCGGTTAAATATATTCGCCTAATTTCATCTTGCTTCTTAGGATTCTCTCGCCAGACAGAAATTCTCTTCCGATCACCGGATCAAAAGGTAGTTCATCTAAATTAATTTCCTTGGTATAGTTGGATTTGGGAGACTAGCAACAGCATTTGATGCATCTTGCCTGGTCCGAGGGGTGGCCCTGAAGTGCATGCATCATTATCTGAATCGATGATCGATTTCTTTTGAGAAATACTGCTCCATAGCCTAGATGAATCAAGGTTCAAAGAAAGCAATTAGACCATTAGGGCATTAGGCAGACTTGCACGAGAGAGAGACGGAGAGGATGTGCCCTTGGAATTGCACGCACCGGATTTTGATTTTCTGACCGCATTGTCTCGTTGCGCCGACGACCGCGACGACGGCGCCAAATTGAGCTCACACGACGCAGAGGGACGAACAAAATGTGGGGTTTTGGTTTTGGCGTGGAGAATTACCGAATTGAGGAACAGGAAGCGAGGAGTCATGGTACATGCGAGTACCGCAAGGCCCTACATGCTTAGTGTGACATCGCAAAGACTATCGCAACTCTTAGTCTCCTTGTGGGCTTTTGGCTAGGCTATTCACAGTTGTATATGGGCTAAAAGCCTGTGGCTAATACAGCTAGACTTAGATGGGTTCAGCAGTAAATTTTTATTGGGTTCATTCAACTAATTACGCTTGGACTCTACTTAGTTGGTAAAAATTATTGTGTCAACTCCACCCAATCATTATATGCTGTTCGCCTCTCGAGCCGCACCCGACTACATCGAATCACGCGACGGGAAAAGAACCACGCCATCACACGGGATTTTTATTAACCCTAGAGATCGTGTTGGAACGGGCGGATTTTTCAATCCCTAGCTTCATCCAAACCGAGATTTATTTTAGGCCGGAAATTTCACCAAGGCTTGTTTGATACATTGTGATCCGACTCAATCACTTCGATTGACTCGGAATTTGAACTATAAAATCGCTACCGATCCAAGGATTGGTTCTAATCTCTATTTCCAAACAAGCCTGACCGAGATCATCCACGTGGTTTGACTGGGATCCCAGACGATCCCGGCACTCCAACAAGCCCTTAAGGTGGAAGATCTTAAGCCAAGTTTCTTTATCGATGCAGTTTCAAATATTATCGGGCTATTATCTCCAAGAAGCTGAATGGCTTCATCATAATTACGTACCAAGCTTCAAAGATCAAGTGGATGTGTCCGTCATGTCTGCATGTTGCCAAGTCCTTTCTGTTGGTGTACTTGTTGGCATGGGTGATGTGGCAACCAGGAGGCATTCGAGTGGGCCTTGGTTGCACTGGTGCTATAAAAGCTATTGAGAGGTCGCACGTTTTGTGGATGACCTGGCTGGTTTTAAGGTACGATTTAGAATTCTATTATTAAATGTTACTCTTTATCCATGACGATGAAGATGCATGCAGCATGCACCTAATATCTTGTTGGATGTAGCCAGCTCTGTAGAGTGCTACATCAAGGAGCACAATGTTACAAGCGAGGTTGCTTTAGAGAAGAGGCACGGAAAACTATAAATCAAGCACGCTTTGAGCATCATGCACTTCTACCAGTTGTACAACGGCTCGCCACCATAGCGATGAGCATGGCGTTCTTTTGCTACGACAAGAAAGATGTATACGAAGATAGCAAGGATCCCCTCTAGTTGTTGGTGCTATTGCCTTCAGAAAGCAAAAATTAGCAAACACTGGTGATGATTAAGATGTGAGGCACATGAAACCTCTCAGCTTGGCTTGATACAGGCATTGTTTTCATAAAAAAATGTATTGTACTTCCTAAGTGCTTGCGTTGTCGTGGATGTTTTGTGGATTGTAAGAATTATATGGTACCAAATCACTTGTTGAGGCATTGCACCAAATTATTTCCCTGTGTGCCTGGGCTTTCTTATTATTCTCGTGAACTAATTATGCTCTTATCAATGCAACACTCGTTGAATTTGAACAAAAGGGATGGGTGGGGATGCTACCAATCTTTGTCACCCTAACAATCCTATTAATGAAATGCGAAGTACAAATATCGACCCCTGCAAGCATTCTCTCTCCTATATTTCAATGTCTATAGGTGGGTATTCAGAAAAAGAAGTCATTATGAACCATCTAGCAGTAATGATTAACTGCATATAAGCCTGGTAATGGGTTGGATTGGAACGGGTGAAATGGGTTGGTTTCAATTGGTTGGCGACGGAGGCGACGGCACGGCGAGCGCAATGGTGGGTGCGACCGCGGCGCAGGCGGAGGAGGCTGGACGCTGGAGGTGTGGGCGGGCGGGTGAGGCCGGGCACGGCGGAGATGGGGCAGAGGAGGAGGTCGGGCCACGGAGGCGAGGGTCCGGCCGGGAGGAGGTCGGGCAGGTGGAGTCGGGCGACGGAAGAGGCTAGGCGCGGCGGCAGGCGGCTGACGGCCAGGCATGGAGGCGATTTGCGGCAGAAACGAATGCCTGGCGTGGATAAGAAGTAGGAGGTTCAACTAAAAGTGGCTTGACTAAGCGGCTCAGTAGTGACGCCGCCTGATGTGTCCGGACGATGCGCCATAGCATTATCCTAGTTTGATTGTTCTGATACTGAAAAAGCTCAACTCCATGGAAGGAAAGAGGGACTCCTCGGCCTTTTCCTAATTTGATCATCGCGCCGGATTGCACATCGGCAGCCAACCAGCTTTTTTTCAGGGTGATCTAATCACTCTCCAACCACACGTGCATGCTTTCCTGATCTGTGAGGTCAAGCAGCCGCTGAAAGGGAGACCGAATATGGCCTTCACGAGTAGTTCATGGTGCCTACATATGGCATGCTCCTGTCTTTATTATTTCACGGTTGATCTGCGCTGCGCTGGTTGTTACTATTATCTCTACTGAATACTAATTAGATCGACGCCTCCTCGCAAAAAAAGGGCAGTAGTTATTGTTTTTCTTTATGAAATTATTTCACCTTTTTAAGATGATACTCCCTCCGTTCAAAGAAAGCGTGGCGTCCTAGAATTAACGCGTACAAAACTCTCTTCTTTACCTCTCAAATTAAAAGACTTTTCTGAATTTTTAATCATCTATACCTTGAATATTTGGATTGATGGTATGGAAACTATACAAGTACATTTGTCTTGAAAATACCTTATTAATATGCAAACAATTCATAAACACCCCGTAAGTCACCTACTTTTCAATTTACCTGTCATATCTAATTATTATTTACTTTGCCCCATAAGTTGTTGCATGGCAAGCAAATTAAATACCCCTAACTAAGCCAAGTGTTAGCACTATTTATCGTGGTTTCATTATCTTTGCCATTTGTTTCAGTGGTGTTAATACTTGTTTCAACTACGCTAATATTTATTTCAATTATTCGGTGATTTCGTAGTTGTAATACATCATTTCATTACTAATGTTTCAATGTTGAAATCGTATTACAAATAGTGAAATCACACAAATCATTGAAATAAGTATTGAATCACTTGTATAAGTACTAAATCATTGAAAGAAGTGCCAAAGAAAATTAAAACCATGAGAAAATAGTGTGAACATACGACCTAGGAGGTACTTGCAAAGAAACTTATCTTGTGGATGGAAAAGTAAAAGAAAATGAGATATGTGAGGCAAATTGAAAAGGTAAGTGACTTATTGGGTGTTTATGGATTTTTCCCTATTAATATTGTAGTTTTTTTAGATCTTACAAATGTATTAATAAAAGCGCAAATTGGTGGTCAAGTTGCATCTCTTTTTTTAACGGAGGAAGTAATATCAAATTATCAAGGGCCTCTCTTTTCATTCTTCTTTTCAAATGTCATTCATTCGAGATGCCCAGTCTCTTGCTCTTATCTCAATTTGGTCTTACACGATCATCTGTGGGTCATGATCAAGTAACTGATGATACGATCAAGTAGGCTGAGGGAAGGTGTATGACTGAGGAAATTTCTTGCATCACTTAAGGTCGTGGAAAGTGCATCATAACCTGTCACTATTTTCTGTGAATCAGGCAGCAATCAAGGTCTCAAGGATTCTAAATTTTATAGTAAAAGTAAACACATTGAAGGAAGATAAGTGGTTCTTGTTCTTGATTTAACACGGAACCAACCGGCTGAGGGAAGGTGTATCACTGAGAGAATTTCTTGCATCACTTAAGGTTGTGGAAAGTACATCATGACCTATCACTATTTTCTGTAAATCAGGTAGCAATCAAGGTCTCGAAGGATCTTTAATTTTATTGTAAAAGTAAACACATTGAAAAAAGATAAGTGATTCTTGTTCTTGATTTAACACGGAACCAACCGTGTCTGCTGAGCTGAGTTGGATCACATGCTTGGAGATAAGTGGTTTCAAAAGTCATGATTCCTGCAGGGGAATATTCAAGCACCGAGAAATTGTTCAGCGGAGACATGTGGTACCGAGTACCAACAGAGGGGCTAGCAAGACAATAGTAATCGATTTCGCAGCACTGCCGATGGCAAGGAGAATAATCGTACTCATCATCATCCCTTGATCAGGTTGATGGGAGAGATATTACAAAGGAAGGAGAAATCGAAACTCACATAAGTGAGTACTATGAATCACTATTTCCACATAGTACTGTAGAGTAGGGGTAGAATGGCCTTAATAAACTCATCCGTTAGCGAGGTGGCCAAGGGTGGCTAGGGTCGGAAAATAGCTCGAGGCTCGTGAGCCCGCTGAGCTCGCACACGAGCTGAGTATGCTTCGGCTTGGGCTCGTGGAATGTTCGAGCCAGCCAAAGCCCCATTTCTAGCTCACTTAAAAACGAGCTAATCCCGAGCCGCTCATTCGCCCACGTAGGCCCATTGCGCCCGAGTCCGCTCGGCATCCCCATGGCCATAAATCTATTAAAGCCCCGATTCTCTAGCCCTTACTCTCCCCAAATCTCAGTCTCTCGGCAAGCACCCGCCCCGATCCTCTTCGGCTTCTTCCGATGCGGCGATGTCCTTCTTCTCCCCGTCCCTTCCTTCCCGCTGGTGCAGTGCCATCGCCGCCCACCCTCGCCTCTTCCTCTCCCCACTAGGACATGGAGCACAATGAGGAGGCCGCCGCCGCCTCCTCGATTCCCACTGCAGGTGGAGGCCATCGAGGCGAGGCGGCCGCCACCACCGCCCCTTCTCGGCGCCGCCATCCTCTGAGCTCAAGCCCGCCACCACCGCCTTCTTCCACCGCACGTCGCCGCCCAATCCTTCCCCGACCTCGCTCTTCTCCATCCGCCTCCTCCATCTACGGTGGAGAAAGGTGATGGCCAGCCGCCAGGCCGCAGCGCCAGATGGAGGCGATTTGCATGTTTGAAGTTGTTTCGTCGTGTTCTTGCAGTTGCGATGAATGCTTATTTCGTGATGTCATGTTTCTTAGTGCTGGATGAATGGTTGATAGAAAATTTTCTTGATCTAGTAAGACCACTTTGATTAGTTGATTGCAATGCAGATGTTGATGTTTATGTCAGAATGCCAATGCTATTTTGGCTCGCTCATGAGCCCGCTCATTACAAATCGAGCTCATTTGCAAGCCAAGCCCCTGTCTTGGCTTGTTTTTTAAATGAGCTGAAAGAAGTGCATCATAGCATTTGCCTATATAAAATATATATTGTTGAGAATGAGAATAAGAATAATGAGACTTTTGATAATGCATCGATTATTAATGAGCTTGTGTTCTTACTATTGTATCTAGTGTTTGCTGAGTTATGGACCCACCCTTATTTATTTTGTTGCTTTAGATGGTCGTTGATGGCATCTCGCATGGGAATGGCTAGCACACATGGACAACCACACTTACTTAACTCAATTACTTGAATTACATGGCCATGAGTACGCTTTAATATAGTGTGATAATACATTCTTTATAGGATTAGATAATCATTGAATAATCCTAGGTGATTGGTTGAAACCGTTTATTCATTCATTAGACTGTTATTGCCTATTGGTTCTTTATTAGGTATTGCTATATAATATGTTGATTCTTATGCAGTTTAGTTGCATTTAATATTTTCTATTGTGGCTGTATGGTTTTTATTAGTTATGTGCTTGCTAGAATTTTTATAATATATTGTTTAAATTAGTAGTTAATGTAGTCAAGTAGCATTCCGGCCTGTTGGGTCGGAGCGCACAGTTGGTATCAAAACGGACTTTAGGTTCGTAGAATAGATTAACAAATTAGGTAAACTTAATTTGCTAAAATTTGTTCTAGGACTAGTAAAATTAACTAAAATTTACTAATGGTTAATTAACTTAAAACTTGACACACTGTGTATATCATCAAAGTTAATAGATGTTTCTACAACCGGTCATCTTGGTGTATTTAGAGCGGCACATCCTATTATCCGATTACAAGAGGCAGCTGAGAACAGTTGTTGAAGGCGAGAGAAATTCAGTCTCACCATATGTTAGACTTGGACTCCTCTTCTCCCCCCACAGCTCTTCGGAAGGGTTGCTGCCTGCAGTTGAGTGCTCTGCAATTGAGGTGATCAATGGGGAGGTGCAGCACTGCTCGCACACAAATATTAGCCTAGAACAGATGGACGAGATCATGCTGCCAAAGATGATAGATTGCCTTCGGCAGAAGGCAGAAGCAACAAGGTATCAGATGCTTTGGAAGTCCAGACATGGTGCTGCGTACCTTCTGGTTGAGAAGGCATGCACGCCGCATATGCCAAGCACGCGAAGGAGCACTAGGAAAGGATTTGTTGTGGCAGCGGGTACGAGACCCGGGTTTGCAGAGCACACAGATGACCTTGGACTTCCTCAATTTATGGTTTCCATGCGCCCAGCAGGCTGCAGAGCTCAATTGCAGAGTGGGTTCAGAAAGAACATGGGAATGCAAGTAGCAAAACTATATAACTAGCTGTAGTGTACGATTAATTGGTGGAAGGAGTTTATGCAAATAGCCGTCTGAGTTGTACTTGCTGTAATCGGACTTTATCTTTTGACATTACTGAAATTGGTGCATGGCAACCTTACCTGTTATCTATGTACCCCTGTCCATATTGTCTCAGTTTCTGTGATTGCTCTTGCTGATTGTTTTTGTGCTGTTGGTAGTGTGACGACTTGATGATTTATGACATGTTATCAACACGAATTGCTCCAATCTAGTATGTAGTCATGTCCTCTGGCAATTAGATCAATTATTTCACGTTCGACGAATTATTGCCAATCTGTTGATCCTAACTTTTGATCTAATTGCCTCTATAAAAAAAATCGATGTTTGATTCATAGTCAAGAACGTTTCTGTAGATCAATTTTTGGTACTTAAATTCCAATATTCAATCACTTTCAGTCCAAAAATAGTGGGGTTCAAGACAATCTGTCCATATGTTTGGTCATCACACTCTTTTTGGAGTTTAACTTTGATCCCTAATTTATATTTATTCTTACTCTGTAATTTTTAAAATTTTAATAATTCTAAACTTATAAATGGGGGATGTTATTCAGCAACCCACGACCCCCTCACGCATTTGACCCTCATGGCCAACCAGATGCTCCTCGTAACCAACAAGAAACCCATGACGCACCACACTACAATCAGCTGTAAAATGACTAGAGCACACATACCAAAGAAGAAATCGACCCCTTGATGCCCGTATCGTACATGTGACTAAACCAACTAGCAAACAATTGATTCTTTATTTTGTATATGAATGTTTCTTTTCTTATTTTAATAATAACTTTTGACCGAAAGTTCCAATTTATAAATGGTTTTCACTGTAGCTTGGTGACGATTTAGGGTAATAAATGATATAAGTCTCGTAAATAACAATATTTATGTGCATTTACTAAAAATATTTATCTGCATCGTTAAAAGAGATTTATCAGAACTTCCACATGACTTTACCGCCATCTTAGCCAACTAGTACAGATAAGTAGACAAGCAACTAGCAAACAATCCGATCCTTATTTTATACATGAATGTTTCTTTTCTTGTTTTAGAAATAACTTTATTTGAAGTCCGACTACGAACGGTTTTTACCAAGAGTTTGGTGACAACGAGGGTAATGTAATGATATAAGTCTCGCAAATAAAAATCTCTACGTGTTTACTAAAAATATTTGGCCGCAACCTCCACATGACTTTACCGCCTGTTACAAAAAAATTTACTACAATATCCACATGACTTTACTTCTTCAGAATAAAAAGATTTATCGAACCTCCACCGACTTTATCAAGTATCTTAGCCAATTAGTACATACAAGTAGACTACTAACTAGCAAACAACCAGCCTTGTGTTTGTACATGAATATTTCTTTTCCTGCTTTAGCAATAACTTTGATTGAAAACTCCGATTCATGAACGGTTTTCACCGATATCTTGATGACGATGACGTGAATGTGCTTGATGACAACGATGGTAACAGAACGATATAAGTCACACAAATAAAAACCTCTCTTTGCATTTACTAAAATAGATTTATCAGATCGCTAAAAGAGATTTACTACAACCTCGACATGACTTTACCGCTTGTTACAAAAGACTTCATCGCAACCTCCACATGACTTTACTACCATCGAGGCAACTAGTACAGCATAAGTAGACAACCAACTAGCAAACAATCGGTTTTTTTTTGTACATGAATGTTTATTTTCTTATTTTAGCAATAACTTTTGATTGGAAGCTCCAATTCATTAAACGGTTTTCACCAATAGCTTGGTGACGACGATGGTAAAGAATGATATAAGTCTTCTGCAAATAAAAATCTCTCTATACGCTTACTAAAAAGATTTCATCGCATCGCTAAAGAGATTTATGCAAGCTCCACATGACTTTACCGCCTACACAAAAGATTTACTAAACTCCATTCTTGTATTTTACTAGCGCGCTAAGTACGGACACACCTTATCAAAAGCTTGTACTAGACACGGACGCCACGCGTGGGTATCGTGCTTAGTGGGCAACATGGCACACTGCGAGAGGTCCGTCGCGCTCGTGCAGGGTCGGGGTCGCGTGCTCGTAGGGGCGGCTCGGCCGGGCATGATGGATCGCCTACTTATTCTACACTCAGTGGAAAATAGTATACACACACACACACTATTTGGTTATTCGGGACTAGCTAGGCAACACCATCCCCTAAGCCTATCCCATGCTCTAGACTAGTCGGGCACACTAGGAAGGAGTCGCTGGCCTGCCAGGCCTAGGCAAATAGGTATAGCAGCTTGACGCCTCATCCACCTCTAGCGCCGAGATAAAAAGGACCCTACCAAACCGCAACAATTTTCTTGGTCAAAGAAGCTGCGGCGCAGATTTAGGAAGATGGGTCGAGCACCACCCCGCCGCCTTGTCCTCAGAGAGCAACGCACTTCGACTAGGGGCAGCCCACTGGATTGAACTCTCGTAGTGAAGACAGCCGAGGGTTCTGACGCCTGCCGAGGTGCTGGATGTTCAACGCTGTGCCAAAGCAAGGAGTGCACATCCCACCAATGGAGGATGGGACCAGCGGTGGTCAAATGCTAAGGGAAGATGGGTCGAGCACCAATCCTCGCCATCGATCCCTTGGAGTGCTAGCGCATTCGCCTAGGGTAGCCTCGCTGGATTGAACACTGAGTGAAGACAGCCAAGGGTTCAAACACCTGCGAGGGTGCTAGGACATTCAAGGTTTGCA
The DNA here is from genome assembly GCA_036346255.1 of Ampelocalamus luodianensis. NCBI lineage: Eukaryota > Viridiplantae > Streptophyta > Magnoliopsida > Poales > Poaceae > Ampelocalamus > Ampelocalamus luodianensis. The sequence goes on from CM070623.1 coordinate 28,733,391, forward strand.
ATGCGCCGGCAAGGAGTACACGCCCAACACCGAGGATGGGACCAGCAAGGGCCAAACACTAAGAAGATCGAGTTTTTGTATTTTGTTATGCTTGGGCTTTTGTTTTGCGCCATGTATTTTTGTGTAGATGGAATTTTGTTTGCATTTGTATGCTTGGGACCATTTTGTGTGCATGCACTCGAACCCGCAACGTTAACCGTGGATCCTTTGTGCTTTCGCATTTGTTGAGGCGCGCGACATGTAAGTCTTCTTAAATGCACTTTTATTGCATTTCTATGCTTATGACCGTTATGTTGGCGCACTAGAACTCCGACGGTACCCTCGAGGCTTTTGCGCTGTGGTCGCCAAAGGCGCCAAAAACATGTCCATCTTGCATGTAGCATTGTAAGGCATACCATCACTGAGGCGTAAACCGCTGTATCACCCCAACTAATCGATATTGTGCTGTAAATTCATGACGCGGAGTTGCTACTATGGTCGCTGACCATGACTTCACACTCACAGTAGCTAAAAATGCGGCATGGACCGCATGTTTTACGGGTTTACCACACCTTTCTCGGTCCAAATCTAATTAATTCCCATTCGAGCCGCCTACTAGTGCACATCACGAAAGGAGGTGCGCATGAAGAGTCACTACGACCAACGGCGCATTTATGGGACGGCCGAGTGCATGAATAGCTATGTCCAACACGGGCATAATCGTGTCGATCCAAAAATACACTGCGACCCTCCGTATAATGCACTAGTTCAGATCAAGCTTGTGCACACAAGTGTTAACATAGATAAACATCATTCCACGCAAGGTGAATATAAGAATAAACGACTAATTTAAATAATAATAGCGCTTTGACCTTATGGTCAAGTTTACAATTATTAAGCCATGCATGGTCGACACTAAATAACAAGCAAAGCAATGAACAAAAACAACTCCAGTGAAAACCTATCGACTCACGCAGCAATCGATTGGGATTAAGACCTAATGATCACCATCCTCATAAAGCTTCTCCTCAAAAGCAAGCGACGATTCTCCACTTCACTGAATGATTGCAAAGAAGAATGAGTACTTTCGAGTACCATAGAATGAAATTATAGATGATAGCTTATTACAAAGAAAATAGTTTATATGGCTATTTTGTAATAAAGCAAAGATTTGCAATTGAATACAAATAATAGATTAAAAACATAATTCAAAACAAATAAACAATAATAATTTAACAATTGTTTTCACAAAGGACACAAAGCCTAATCAATTTCTTTCACACACCATATGAATTAAATCACACAATGTCCCTTCCCAAAATATTTTATGAAAATCTACCCTCGTGTGAAATCCCCGAGCATATCCATGACCGTGGACATGACTATTCGAATAGATTGATTAACACTGCAGAGATTGTACACTTTACCCACAAGATGCAATCAACTTTACTGAGATGATCACAACAAAACCTTTCCAAAACTTCACCTCGATGATTGATCCTCCCGATGTGTTTTACTGTCATACCAACCCCAACATAGCGCTTTGGTACAACACACACTGTTGGACCTGAAGACGGCGAACCGCTCATAAATGTGACTCGATACAAGAGAGTACACATCTCCACCTCTACATGCCTGAGTAGTTGTAACATCTCAAGTTTTGGCTTGTGTTTCAAATGTAAGAAAATGTGTAGAAATTAAAACTTTTTCTTGCATTATGTTATTGTTGAATTTTTCTGAGAATTCTGTAAAGGAATTGTGGAAATTCAAAGTCACAAGTCTCTTTAACCTAAGTCTTGACCTTTTAAAAATTCTTGATAATCTTGTGATCATCCTATTGAAATATTTTTCCTAAAATCTAGGGATACTGGGTGACTCTCTGAAAACTTCACAATTTTAAGAAATTGTTTGCAAATTTTAAGAGGCTAGCCAAACCAGCTTGACTTTGAGTCAAACCCTAGCTCAGAACCTTAGGAAATTTTTGAAGAAAATGCTCTACATAAAAACCTCTGAAAATTTTATACAAGGTCAATCCTAGAGTTAGCAAGCTCCTGTAAAAATTTCATAATTTTTGGAGTTTGTTTGCTACCTTAAAACATTTCCCAAAGTTTCAACTTAAAACTCAAAACCCTAGTCAAAGCATCATGGATCCGAGTTCGACTTAAACTCATGGTTGAGTCCAACCACCAGCGCACTGGCTCGCCAACCTCCCGAGTCACCTCAAATCTGAGCCGCCAATTCCAATCCAACCATCACGACCTCCTCCTTCTCTTCTTTCTTCTCCTTGCGCCTGCATAAGCGCGCGCCATGGCGGTGAAAAAGTGCGGCAGCATCGTTACTCCGACGCCCCGCTCAACGGCCCGAGCCCCGCCAACTTGTGTCGTTGCTTAGCCCCGTAGCCTTTTGTCCATACCGCTCCCATCGCCTCCGCTTGTCCCGAGCAAGCTTTAGGTCTTGTCGCCATTAAAACTTGTCCTGGCTCGACCGCTGACCTCGCTATTTGTGAGCCCCGAGCTCCTCTTTGTGTTCCTTTACCGCACCACCCAGCCTCCTCTGCTCGCCATTGTTAGCCGTGGAGCCGACAGTGGCTCAAAGGGTTCTTCACCCTTTTCTTCTCGCATCTTTGGCACCTCTCATCACCGCAGCTCTTCCCTTAACTCAATTTTGGGTCACCTTCGATGGGTTACCCTAATTTTGAGTTTGCACTGCTATGCCGAAGGTGGTCTCTTCGCCGTCGACTCTGTGAAGGTGCCTCCTCTTTGATTCCTTGTTCATGGACCTTCCTTGAGCCTTAGCGAAGCTAACCCAATGGCCCAGCTTGTGCTCATTTTGCTCAGACCTCTTCTCAAAGATCGCCTTCCTCCGCTCGGCAGTTCTCGCCGCCTGAGCTCCTCCGACCTCCTCCGACCTCCTCTGCTCTCGTACCTTCGCTGATAGTCCTTTAGTGCTTGGGCACCCACTACCTTGAGCACGCGAGCTTTTTCGCTATTTTCGTATTTGGCTGTATTTGCACCTCCGCCTCCTCTCGCTCGGCGCGAAGGCCGGCTCCACCATCGGGTACTCTCGTGGTGTTTGCAATTATGTTGCAAACCTTTTGTCGCGCTTAGTCGCGCCGTGACTGTAGTCGCACGGCAAGCCAAGCAAGCAAACCATGAGGTACTTAGTCCTCGTTGTCGTAAGACCACCTCTTAGAAAAATTCTCAGACCTCTTAGGTTTAGATCTTAGCCATGAAAGACCTCTTTGGATTTAATCTTGACCGTTAGGATCACTTCTATGTTCCCGCAAAGACCTCCCGTGATCATTTTTGCAAAACCACCTTCAGACCTCCATCCCAGACTACCCTTTTGTCATTTTTGTAAAGACCACCTGGGTCATTTGCAAAAACCACCCTGGGACCACCCTGGAATCTTTGCAAAAGACCACCCCTTGGTCTTTTGTAAAGAAAACCTCGACCTCTCCTCCTCACAGATCTTAACCTTTAGGACCACTCCTGATAGATCTTGACCGCTCAGACCTCCTATGGAGATCTGAGCTGCTCAAGACCTTCTCTTTAGACCTTATCGTTGAAGACCTCCCCGTGGAGATCTTGACCGCCCAGACCTCTCTCTGGTAGATCTTGGCCGCCCAGACCTCCCTCAGATAGATCTTATCGCCCATGACCTCCTTTGAGTAAATCTTGACTGCCTAGGATCTCCCTCTGAGATCCGAGCTGCTCAGACCTCCTCTGTAGATCTTTAACCTTAGGACCTCCCCAGCTCTGGACCATTAGAGCTAGATCCAACGGTCTAGACCTCTCTCGCCGCTGAGTTCTAACGCCCGATCCTCTTTGCCGCTCATTTCTAGATCTCACACTCGCATCTCGTGAACTTTGGGACCTTCGACGACCTTGATCTAAGTCATTCCTTTTAGATCCATGACCCAGATTTGGTGGGGCATTCGGGAAGTCCGAATGTTCCATCTTTTGTGACCGCTGATCTAAATCCAACCTGGGCACTATTTGGCTTCGTGTGGCTGCACACACGTTGAGTTTCAGTTCAAAGTCGTGGGATTCATATCGATGGCCCACATTTGTCCACGCCTTTTCCGTTGAGTTAAGTTTGTTTAATTTTGTAAGCTTTTATTTGTCAACTAAAAATAATATTAAACTTCAAAATTTCATAACTAATTCATTTCAACTCCATTTTAGATGATTCAAATTGTGTTAAATTTTTGTTTAACTGAACTTTTAATCTAAAAATGTGTTTAGACACAATGCTCTGTACTCGAAAATTGTGTAGATTGTATTAACTTAATTTAGCATTAATTAATGTTCTAGAAATTCATTAAAACTTGAAAATACTTAAGTAATTCTTTGTAACTCCAAATTTAGTAAACTAAAATATGTTAGATTCCTCTCATAGTATGCTTTGGCATAGAGTAGGTTCTAATAATGCCTTTGTTTCAAAAATGTTATGCCCTAGTTTCATAACTTAGAAAATCATAAGTAATTCAATTTAACTCCAAATGAATTGAACCTAATTTTGTTGTTCTTAGGATGCCATGCTCTGCTACCATAAAAATTTCATATTCAAAAACTTTCTAGAAATTTGTGTGATGAACAGAATAAAAACAATTAAATTGAATTTTCCAATGAAAGAAATTGTTTAGGCCATAACTTTTGCATGCTTAGTCCAAATTGAATGATTATTGTTGCTAAATTCAATTAAAATCATGTTCTACCTGCTGTGTAAATTTCATGGATTTTGGATGACTTTGATTTTTGAGTCTTTTCATGCTCTTCGCTCTTATTGGATTTTCGCGTTCATGATAGGTTCAAGAATTTGTTGAGCCCGAGAGTGACCCTCTGCAGCAAGAGAGCTACCAGCAAGGCAAGGAGATGTAGCATTATTTGATCATATTGCTCTTAATATTTTCAAAGTCTAATATCTTATTTGCAAAGTCTACATATGCATTGCTATTTTGTCATAAACTATTGTCGATTAGTTGACCCATTAGATGCATAATCTGTAGACAAATGTTTATCCTCTACTACTGAGCCTAGATTACTCGCAGTTGATTTAGGTTCGTTGGATGAGCCCTTGTCACTTAGTAGTTTACTTAGTTAATATTGCTTAGTCATGCTTAGCTACCAAGAGAATTGGGCTGGTTGTCACTTAGTCGATAACCTTGATCACACAAAACTTATTATGACTTTATGTTCAGCACCTTGTGCTTTGATTAACTGAGAAAACTAAAATTGAAAACAAAATATTTTAGACTTGGGCACAATGGTAAGATGGTGTGCTTTTGGGTGTGAATGGTTGGTGCCTGAGTCAACAAGGACCGAACATCTTGTGTCACACTATCCAAGAATTTTTATGCAACCACACTAGAGGGAAATGGACCTCTCTGGCTTAGTACTTTATGCGTGTGTTAGCTCCGAGTCAGTAAGGTTGTAGGAGGCAGATGTTTGGGAGCATTGTAGTTGTCCAAGGCTTTACCCCATAGGTAGTTGACCTTCAGCTTTACAATGTAGTGTATGGGTTTCTATCCATACGAGCTGCTCGAGTTAATGCACGATATTGGAAATGTCTCAGAGGACTTAGCCATGCCGGCATACCTTCTAAGTGTGCTAGATCTTGTGGCAAAAGCATGTTTAAAGTGTGAATACATTGCTACACCCCTACAGGGTTTTAATCTATTCGAATAGCCTAGTCCTAGGTTATGGACACGCTTGGTTTGGTTTTGTAAGAGTTAGACTATAACCTTTTCACTAAAACTTGAACTTGAGTGGTACGAATTGAGAATTCGTGCTATATTGTGGTGGCTATTGGGTTAGTCACCTCTAGGTTGTCGTTTGTGCTACTTATTGTTGTCTCGCTGTTATTTCAATAATTAAAAATAGATTCGACAAATTGCCTTCAATCTATTACATTATTGCAAATTAAAATTGCTTTATGCGTCCAATTAACCGTATAACCATCTCCTTTGTTTCAGCTTGCATGTAGCTATGTATAGGCTTGTTATCAGAAATCTTATGTAGTACATTTTTGTACTCAACCGCATTGCTTTATTGTTGCGTAAGAGGAAGTGGATCCCAAGGGTCAACTTTTGTGAGTTTTGTCGCAGTAGGTGCGACTAGCTTGGCGGCCCGGCCTGCTTGCCTTGTGTTATTCGCTAATCGGTTGAATTTTTGCTATTGTCATCTTATGACGCTTTTGCTTCTTGTCATTTATGTTACTTGATGTCATTTGGCTGGCCGGCTCTTGTGTAATAACTTTATATTACCTATGTCATTTGCTAGACTTGGTATTGTAAGTTGTATGAAAATGATGCATAATTTTGTGAAAATGTATGTGTGTTACAATGGGAAGCACATGTCCGTCGAGGTTTAGGATATTTAATTGGTAATACTAGAACCATTTGGAGGTTAAGTATTACAGTTAAATACCCAAGGTGATGGAGACGGGTTCCGATCTTTCGATCGATTGGTAACTATCGATTTTGGTGGAGGTGACTCGCGATCCGACTACAACCGCATGGACGATGCTAGCGCTTTAGCAATCGCTGAACCAACTCACGACGTTATTGACCGTGGCCGAAGCGCGATCAACTCGAACACGAGGTTCAATTCTCGCGAGCAATCAAGAACTAGCAAGAATAAAATATAGGCAATCTGATATTGCAAATAGAAATTGTAGTATAGATGGTATTGAAAACAAATGTGGATCCTAAGTCGCTTGACAGTGGTCGTCCGACACAATCAAGAATAAAAGTTTGCACAATGGCTAAACCTACACTCAACAAAATCTAAGTTCTAGCTAGGGACGGTGGTTCTATATGGGAAGACGACCAAGGGTGGCGGCTGGAAGTGGACGATGTCCCTAGGGTTATAAGGCCCATGGGCCCAAGAGGAGGTGGCGCAGACTCTTTTTACTCGGACAAAAAAACAGACGTGGATTGTTTTGTTTATTCTGGTCGGCTCGGTTGGAATTTGAAGCTGAGGTTGGATCTATTGAAAGTAGACTTGATAAGCTTTCAATGAAGTCTAAGAACGTCCCAAACGGAGTCCGTATGAAGAAGTTACGGTCGTTTGAACTTAGTACTGTCGCAGCAGTCCGAACTCGAATCCAAAACGAGCCCAACTCGAACTCTTGCTTGGCTCGGACCCAAAGTGACGTAATGACCTCCATTATGCCTCCTATGCTTGTCCATGACTCCACATACCTCTGCTTGGTTCTTTCACTTGCATTAGGTAGCGATCTATTCTCAGTAATATATAAACCTATGAACGAATTCATCTGGTGATTAAGTTGGGGAGCACGAGCTCGAGTAATTGGTCCTTGTAACATTTGTTGTGGATCAGCTGTGTGTGTAGGCTCAGTTGTATCCAAGTTAGGGATGTCCTCATCACCAGGTCCATACAGTAGTCAATGCTAAGATTCCATAACTTACCAAGTTAAACCCGTCTCATACCAGGCATGTGGTTGTACAGTTATGGCTCAATTCAATGAAACACAAAGTTAAATTGTTAATTGACCAAGGCGAGAGTACCAATTTCTAACTACATTACCATGATTCATATATCCCAATCACACATCCACCATATCACATAGTATCATCCACTTGCCTCAGTCTAAATCTATTCCCAACCTATTGGTTAAGTGCAACACATGCCACAATGAGTAATAGTATACTGACACAGTTTTACACAAGTTCCATAATCACTTAGTCAAGTTTATAATTGCAACTCAAATGATAACAATGACTCATTGCATGACTAAGCAGACTACTCGTGTCTAACAAACCCACGTTAGTGCTATGATAATACCAACTAATAACTAACTAAGCTAGTGACAAAAGATCATGATAATACAATGAGCAAAGTGGACATTATCAAATTGGATGAATAGATAATCCCAAAATATTTAAATAATTACTTAAAGTAGAATGCAGAATTTGAATCAAAGTAATTTTAGAAAACTAGGTTTAACATGGTCAAAGGTACAACTTGCCTTGGAACAAGTCTTTGTATTGGTTTAGGCTTGATCAACTCCTCTTTCCTCAAAAGTTCCCAAAGTATCAATGTCTACTGCAAATGAAAGCAAATAAATAAATAAATTCAAAACAGAGAGATAAAAACTCCAAAATTAAATAAAAATCTCAGAACGTAGATCTTAAATGTAGATGAATTTAGAAATTTGAATGGGCTCAAATAGTATGAGGAAGAACGGGCTTTGGAAGATCTAAACCCTAAAGAAAATAACAAATTCTGAATTTCTCAATTTTATGAGCACCGGGTATTTAACTCAAATGTTTAACCATCCTTTGGTCCTAGCATTACAAATCAAATAGCCCGACCTCGAATATTATGTACTCTCCCATAACAGCTGTACACATACCCTTCACAAAACATAGCATCCATTCTAGACACAAGTCAATACATTACCGAATACGACACTCTGCACAAAGTCCAAAAGACATACACATAATAGAGTTATTACAAAAGAGGCCAACCACCAAATGATAAATCAATATCTAAAGAAGCAGAAAAGAAAAAGCCATAAGATGGCAATAAACAAAAGCCAACCGGTTTGCTCATACCCACAAGGCAACCGACCGCCACAAGCTAGTAGTTCCGCACAAAGTCGGTCTCACAATAGTCGATCCCTTGGGATCAACCTCCTTTGCAACAATTAAGCAATGCAATCGACTACAAAATGTACTCAAGACTTACGATTAACAAGCCTATACATAGCTACATGCACATTTGTAATAATGTAATAGATTGAAGGTAATTTAACAAAGTTGTTTTTATTTGTTTAAATAACAAATGTAGACAACAACAATAATCATAATAACATCCTGAGGTGACTTCCCAACAGCCACTACAACATAGCACGAATTACCCATTCGCACTCATCTAAAGTCAAGTTTTATCGAAATATTATAGTCTCAACTCTTGCAAAACCTAACCAAGCGTGTCCATAATCTAAGACGAGGCTATTTGAATAGTTTATACCCTGCAGGTGTACAACTTACTCACATGTCGATCAGCCTTTGGCACCAAATAAAGCACACATCCGAAGGTATACCGACAGAGCTAAGTCCACGAGATGCTTTCCAATGGAATGTACTAATTAGAAGTCGACGATAAGGTTAACCCTTAATGAACCGCTGTTACGGGCTCCCATTAAGTACTCATACATTGTGTTGATGCATTGGCCTAACCTTAAGCAATCATGATGCTCCTAGGTGTGAGAACCTAAATCTGTAACCCACCCTCACATACCCAACAACGAACATTTTTCTCCTACAACTACCACCAACTGACTCATTAATTAACACAACCCAAGGAACTAAGTCAAGAGAGGTCCCATATCCCCTCATGTGGATGCATGCAATAATGCTTGGATAGTGTGACACAAGATGTTCGGTCCTTGTTGACTCTGCACCTAGCACACACACCCCACAATCACACTATCTTATCAATGTGCCCAAGTCTTAAATATTTTGTTTTTAGTTTTAGTTTTTCAAATACGATACAAACATGAGTACCCTGACTCAAATATTTAAAGTGATGATATAACAACCATCGCCAAAGCAATGATCCCTTGCTAAGCATGACACCGAATAAATATAAATAGACTATATAGCATCCACTGTGCTCTAATTCACCAACAGGATTATTAACTTAGGTTAGTGTAAGGGAATGACAATTTTATGGAATTCATGCAATAGTATTAGCTACCTCTAATCGACAAAACAACTTGATAAATAAAGCATGCATACATACACTTTGCAAACAAGATATTAGAATTTGAAAATAATGGGATCAATATGATCAAATGAAAACATCTGCTTGCCTTGTTGGAGATAACTTTCTTGCTGCAGAGGATCACTTTCATATTCAACTAATTCACTGTAACCTATCGAAAGAATAGAGAAGACCGATAAGAACGAATAACACCGAGAATACTAAAAAATTCAAAGTCGTCCAAAAAATCAATAAATTCACACAGAAGGTAGAGCATGATTTTAAATAAATTTAGAAATAAAAATCATTTGATTTGATGATGTATGCAAAAGTTATAGCCAAAACAAAATCAGTTTTTGGATAAAAGGTCAAAAATGCCTCTGCAATCTGCTCATCCAAAATAAATATTTTGGCAAAACTTCCAGGAGGTGGTGAACATGAAATTTTAAGGTAGACAGAGCACCATATGATATGAATAATACAATTTTATTCACCTCATTTCGAGCTAAGATGAATTTTCTATGATTTTTCAAAGTTATGAAAGTAGTGCACAATAATATGTAAGATAGGCTTTCAGAGACAAAAACATGCTCAAACCTATTCTATAATAAAGTATACTAACAGAGGAACCTATCAAGCTTGAGTTCACTGAAAAAGGAGTTACAGAGAAATACTTATGTGTTTTTCAATTTACAACAATTTTTAGTGCAAGAATAAAGCTAAACCAAAAGTTATTTTATTAACAAATATTTCTAGAACAGTAACAAGCCTAAAAAATTAAACCAAAATAAAGTACACTAAAAATGTAACCCAACAAAATTTGGATCATCCAAAAAGGAGTTAAAATGAATTACTTATGCAATTTTGAAGTTTAAACAATTTTTAGTACACAATTAATTCATTTCAGAAACCACATAAGCATTTAATCCATTTTATACCCATCCTAATCCTAGCCACAGTCACCGACCTGTGGGTCCTATGCGTGAGGGCTGCCCAATCAGTGAATGAGCGAGAGCAACGCGGTGAAAAGGTTGGGCTGAAACACTGATCTTAAATAAGATGGTCCACGCGATAGGGACGCTCAAATGGTCCAAACATTTCAACCAATCCTAACGCTGATTTGAAATTGGACGGATCAAAGTGATGGGAACGTTCGGCGGTCCGAACATTCCATCCAATCCTGAATGTTGATCTAAAAAGGGACGGTCCAAATGATGTGATCCGAACATCACCTTGACCCAAATGAACCGACAGCGGGCCCTAATGTCGCTGACTCACTATGAACTTGGTCCACCCGGCATCATGCAGCTTCTCGCGACTTAAGCGCGTGGCCCACAAGTCATACTCTAACAATTCGCCACTTTAACCACGCTTAATTATAGGTCCCACATGCCATAGACACAAAGCATGTTAAGACAGCCATTAATTACTAAGCAATGATTAGCTAATAACTAACCAAGATTTGCCGTGAATCGCGCGCCGCAAGCATCACCTGAGAAACCGACAAAATCCCGAGTGCGCCTTGAGCTCACCGCGGCGATGTGGTCCACAATCGGCGTGAACCAAGACCACGACTGGGTTCCTAATAGCCGCGCACTTCTAATGGTACCAGCAGACCTCAAAGGTGGCCTGCACGCGCCTTGCCGAGATAGGTGGCGCCGCATATATTGACAAACATGCACACTCAAATAGAGCTCCGCAATGTCCAGCTATGGGTGCCACAACATCTAAGAGGTACTAGGTGCTACCCGAGCAACGAGAGAGGTCGATAGCCGAGTTGGGCCAAGATCAAGAAGATGACGACGGTGTTGGGCTTCAACATGGAGAGGTTGCTTGATAAAAAGATTGGACAAGGAGTGTCGGATAGCTTAAGGGTGCTAAAAGATGATGAAAATGAAAAGAATTGGAAAATGCTTTACCGGATCGAAGTGGGGGACGAAGGGGTTGTTCTTCGGATGAAAATGGAATCCGTTCAAATCCACGAAGTCCTGCCGTGCAAAGGCAAAATTTGTTGAGGGGTTTTGAATCTCAAGCCCTAAGACACGAGGTGAAGATGACATGGTGGTGTCCTTCGGAGCGTGCTCTAGAAACAGTGAGAACACGAAGATGGTCCAAGAGCTACAAGCAACCATAGGAGCTGAGGTTAGCAAAAATGGACACGATAAGGAACATAGAGAAGGGAGGAATCACCCGGTTGAAGCTTACCCGAGAATGGAGGTCAAACCAGCCCCCCTCTCCTCGGTCAACAGAGGAGAAGTGAGAAAAAAGCTAGGGTTTGGAGGGGTTTTAACCCGAGGAAGATGACGACAATGGAGGCGGCGTGAAATGGAGAAGCTCTAGGAGTGGTCAACGGTTGCGGTGGATTCACGGCATCAACGGAGCTGCTCAGGGCATCATGGCCGCGTGGCATGCGTGCTTTGCGTGAGCTTGCGCGAGGAGGAAGAAGGCACTAACAGCGTGGGGCCACCTCGTTAGTGGCTCAAAGCACACCAAGTTGGAGCCCAGTGCGCACTGCGATTAGTTGGTTGGGCTGTCGTCGGTTTGTTCTAGTCGGGGTTGTGGATGGTTCGATAAAAAAATGGACGGTTTAGATCCAGTGGTGCGTTCGGCGGTCCGAACGTTTCCAAGCGATGCAGATGGTCCGATTTAGATCTAACGGTTTGTGCGCGTTTGCTTGTTCGGACGCTCCTAATTCAAGGGGTTTGTTCAATCGCATGTCAAAAGCAAGCGCTCGAGCCTGAGGAACAGCAAGGTTGGTTTTAGAATAAGGCTAAGAGTTGTAGGAATTTTTAGATGGAGTTGTACAACCCAAAATTTCCAAAATTTTTACAGGAGGTTCATGACTCAAATATTAACCTTGTATAAAATTTCTAGAGATTTTCACGAACTACATTTTTCTCTAGAAATTTCTCAAGGCCTTGACCTAGGGTTTGACTAAGGAATCAAAAGGTTTGACTGGCCATTTTAAAATAGCAAATAAAATCTAAAAATTTTGAAATTTCTTAGGAAGTCACTAAGATGATCTAGAAGCTACGAAAATATTCCCAGAGGTTGATCACAAGTTTTTCCTAAAAAGTTCCAAATGGTTATGCTTCTAGTCAATTGAAGCTTTTAGTTTTATTTTTGAAATCAACAAATCCTTTGCAAGAATTCCCAGAAAATTCAAATAACAACATGATGCAACAAAAAGTTTTAATTTCTCCTCATTTTCATACATTTGAAATACAAACCCAAGTTTGGGGATGTTACAAATTTCCTGAATTATTTTATTGAAGAAAATCCTTTTATGACGTCTCATGACATCATCACCAAATTTCTTTTCCAACCGATTTATTTTCCTACAGTAAACCCTTTTCTTTCACTGACATGTGGGCCCGTGGCCTATAGACCTAATCCACGGAAAGTCAAAGGTGCATGACGGACTTCGCCACAAAGAAAGCAGTAAATCCACACGCCATGCAACGCCACGGGTGCCGATCGACCAAAAGTGTGAGGTGGCACTGACATGGCTACCACGTCCGCGCCGAGCGGTGGTGGCGCTCGGAACACTAGGGTTCCGGTGAACGGCGGTGTTTGTTCGGCCAGCGAGGGTACCAAAACAACAAGGGTGTTGTGGCGAACCTTTTGCACTAGGCTGCGGCAGAGGGGCACGAGAGGGTGGCCGATGGCGAGGAAAACGACGGAGGCACGATCGGGTCTTCGACGGCGGCAAGGCTTCAACGATGCTCCGACGGTGTTGACGGGCGCAATGTGTAGAACACGTGGCGGCGATGTCGATGCTGCAGACGATGACGGCAGGGCGTCGACGTCGGCGAGGTAAACGGTGAAGAGAAGAGCATCGGCCGCCGACCTTCAAAGATGAAATCCGGCGATCTAAGGCGGATTGGGCGGTGTGGGCTGCAGAAATGGGATGAGGAGGTAGAGGGGTCCTAGGGGGTGCCTTTTATAGGGCGGGGATGTGGCCGAATCGGTGTAGCGCCGTTGGAGTTTGTTCGGAATCGCGGCGAAAACGGAGTCCGGCAGCGTAATGGAGAAGGATAAGGCCGGGAACGGGTGCGGGGAAGACGAGGGATAAGAATGGAGGGGTCAACGTGGGAAAATCGGGCTGTTTCACCCGTTGTCGAACGGAGCTCTGAATGGCAACAATGGAGAGAGAGAGACTTGGCGCGAGGAAGAAGAAAAGAGAAAGGAGAAGAGATTGACATGCGGGACCGCATGTCGTGAGACAAGAGAGAGGAAAGCGCGGTTGGCTGGGAGCGCGGATAGGCCGCTGGTTGGGCTGCACGCAGGAAAACAGGGATTGGGCCGGGAGGATTGGGTAAGCTCGCCTGAGTTTTTAATGTCGTTTGCATAAAATATTTTCTCTGGCTCCCTTATTGCTGTCTGGTCCGGGGAATTTTCTGTAGTCTGGAGGATGCAATTTCTGGGAATGGCATGACGACTAACAAAACCCATTCGTGAAGCATCTACTGCTTGACCTGCGCGACTCTGTCAGGGGCCGAGGGATGGATAACTACGCACTGTGAGCTTCCTCGGTGCAGCACAAACTGGAGATCGAAGAACTGCTGGTTACGCACAGAGCACAACTAAAATGCATAGCAGAAGATGCCGAAGCGCTGAACTGCTCCGTAGCACAAAAAGAGGAATCTATTGTTAAGTTCTCTTCTAGGGTGGACAAGTTGACAGACAAAGGATAGTACTGGCCATCGTTGTCGCATGCTTATTATGTGCTCTGATTTTGCTTTGATCTGCACCTAGTGATATGTATTCACCGCTTATTTACCTCTTACTGCTCTGTCACCACTGAACTCCTTTCTAATCAGTTATGTATGTTAATTTTGAATCCTAACACGTAGCAGACTTGTAAAATAAATAGTAGCATTGTATAACAACAGTTTCGGTAGTTATAACGACAGGTTCATGCACATAAGCCATTGAAGCGGCTGAAAAAAGCACAGAACAACACCAGGAATCAATCTCTTGTGGCAGATTATACGCCCGCATTGCAAGCAGCACGCACGCCGGCACGGTTGGATTTAAAGCCCAAGCTATTCATGGACGACTTGTAATGGTTATCGACAATGGTCGGGAAAATGTGCCCTGGATCAACATGTTTAGCAACAATCTCCCTGAGGAAGGACAACGTCTTTACCGTGAACGCGAGCAAAAATCATGTTAACACGGAAGGGGAGTTGTTGAAAAATACACACCTGAGCAATCCCTCCAGAACGTCAACACGACTCCTAACAAGGTTTAACTTACACCATGCTGGAGACCGCGGCGGGGAGAAGGGAACTCAGAAATCAACTCATAAGATCTTGAAGGGTTGCAATCACATAACTGACACCCACAATATTGCATAATCAGACTTACAGCAGTGCCAGGTTGTCGAAGACACACAAGACCAAGGTTGACATGTCTGCTCCAGTGGCGTACACAGGACAGAAATAAGGAGGGTGCCAAGCTAATATGATAAAGTCATACAAAACATACATAATATATTTGAATATCTAATGCAATTCAAATTCATACATAAAAATAAGAGACAAAACAAGAATGTAAAATGAACTTAAGATAATACCTGGCCTTGACGTATCATTCAACCCATAATTGTCATTGGTTTGAGGAGTTGTGCTCTCATTGGTTTGAGGAGTAATACTTGTATTTGGATTGTTGAAGAAATAACTAGCAAAGTTGACGCTGAGGCTTCTTGGTTGAATTGTGCTCATTGGTTTGAGGAGTAATACTTGTATTTGGATTATTGAAGAAATAACTATACAAAGTTCGCTTATCCATCTTTTATAAATCTACAATAAATTGTATGTAATCCATGAGTACTAAATACACATAACTAGACAAGACAAGTAGACAATAATACAACATCACATGTTCACAACATCGCATTGATATTAACCGATGAGTTGTGAATTTTACCTCAGCTCACCTTCTTAGTTGTGAGTTGTGACCTTATCTAATTATCTCAGTGACTGCATACACATTCCGCTTTCTATTTCTCTCAATTCTCCAACTCCATTACTCTCCCGCTTTCCTTCCCATTTCTTCGGGCGCCGCCCTCCCAGTCGACCTCCGCCTCCGGCCGCCGCTTCTAGCCCTCGTGCCCTCGCCGGATAGTTGGCCCATCGCCTCCTCTGGCCCGCCTCCTAGCCCACTGCCGCCGCCTCGCGCCGGCCCCACGCCGCGCCCATGGTGGCTCGCCGCCCGAGCTCGCTTTCTGCGCGTTGCACTCTCGCCGCTCCTCGCCTCCTACCGCTCATAAGCATGGCGCCGACCGCCATCGGCATCGCGATCGTCCGCCGCCCGCCGCCGCCGCCGGCCGCCTCCGGTTGCTAGACCGCCACGCTTCGCTGGTCGCAGCCCGGGTCGAGGCTAGCTCGCCAGCTTGCCACTCGCCTCAACCGCCACCGCCGCCGCCCGCCTATCGCCGCTGGCCACACCGCGTGCTCAGCTCTGTGTCTAGCGCCCGTGTCATTACCCTGTGGTAATCACACTTAGGCATACGGATTACTATTCGCCAGACGGTGAAACACCATTCCAACGTAATAGTAAGCCTTACCAGAGTTAGCGAGCGTAACAATAAAATAGAAATCGCATTTTTATTCCGCTTAGCCACGAAGACTATGGTTCTTACATAGTAATTATAAACGCACAATGGGATTAAATCCTTCGCTCGCTTTCTTTACTCCATCGATCTTCAATTCGCCCCCAGCCGAAGCCCACGCCCATCTCACCCGTTCTCAAAGTCAACGCCTCGCCTCGCAAGGTTTCATCGCACCGCAAGTCCTTTGTCCCACGCGATAGTTCCCCACGACTAGGATCTACAAAGGAGAATACTAACAAGGTTGAGTACAAATTAATGTACTCAGAAGCATTAATAGCAAAATGCACCGCATGACTCATCTCTGTTTTTCTTCATTTTCTAACTCATCTCTCGATTCTGAAAATACATAACTCTTTAAAACAATAGGTGGCAAATTTTAATTCGTAAAAGACTACTAGTCACTCTGAGAGAAGAAAGACTCTAGTGTTCCTCTGAGACTCCAATCCAGAGACTGCATGAATTCATGATTTGATATAGCATCACGCAGCTTGTACCACTTTACCCATAACTATTCTCGAGCTCTATATGAGCTAGGTCCATCGATTTCCTTTGATGCGACTTCGAGTTCGTAATACGTAACGCTTCCGTGTTACGGATTAATTTCTCCACCCATTACCTCCGCCGGTGCCGACCGCCAACACCGAAGTTCTCGTAATGTTGGTTGGGCCGCCATCCTCTCTCGCACTCCAACACTCCACCTAGCGCTATAGCGCCGCTTTTTCTTTACATACTCACACCTATATACTTACCCGCTGTGGAGAGCATAATTACGTAACTCGTAGCATTTTCTCATTCGCCAAAACAGAGAATGGTTGGTACTAAATACGCATCCGACCAAGCAAGAGTGTTGTTGGTCCCTATATTTTAACCATATGTAAAGGGTCCCACCTCTGCCCTCTTTCATCCTTGCCCTGCCCCTTTACTGCCCATAATATTACATCATCTTTCATCTCATTCATTACTCATCATATCATTTCCTTTCTTTCATCATCATAGACATTAAATGATTTGAGTTTTGAGAAATAGTTTTGATGCAATATGTGTATTATATAGTAATATACAGCTTACGCTAAAATAACTAGATTCATGTTCAAGAGGATCGCTGTTCGCAGAATCAGAAGAGGTCGCCGACGAAGAACTCGACTAACTACTCCTCGGCGGATCGCCCTCTCAAATAAAGCGATAGCATGCACAAGGCGTAATAAATAGATCGCCGATTGGGTAATACTAGAAGTATATAGGTTAGTAGAAATTTTAGTTAAACAAGATTCGCTGGCTCGCCGCCGCTAGCACTCTCCCGATGTGGTGACCTACGGCCTAATTACTCTAGGTCGTTGTCAACAACGATCTATACGCATCGATTAGATAACCACTAGCGGTCACAATAACAAACCCGATCAGTTCTCCAATTATGCTTCTACCCTATAGAGATTTAGTTAAGGGCGACAAAGCTAATTATCCTACTCAAAGTTACTAGCATTAAACAAATTAATCTACCCCTTTATTCTCCTAAAATTTTATTACATCTAAACTAGACTTCTAATATAACCCTAATCCTAACCTAATCTCCTCTCTCTCTCTCTCTCTCTCTCTCTTTCTACCCGCCGACACAACCCCTCCCCTCTTTTCCTGCTTTGCTTCTTCCCAATCCTCCAATCCCTAAATCCTCTCCTCACCTCCTCTTCTGGCGCCGCCGCCTGCCTCCCGCCTCTCCTCCGCCACGGCCCTAGCTCCGCCACTGGCCGCCCGGCCCGCCACCACCGCTGCCTTCCTCGCCACCATGCGCCGGCCGCAGCCTCCTAGGGCTCGCCCGACCACGCCGCCTGCCCGCGCCTCGGTCCGGTCTCTCTCTGGGCCATGCCGAGGCCAGCGCCCGCTGGTTTTGCTTCTCGGCGCGCGCCGCCTACGGCCGCGGCACTAACTCGGCCCCTAACCACCCTGCCAATCTAACTCTACCCTTTTTCCTTCCTTAGTCCTTAACACATTGATTAATGTTGAGCATGATTTATTTGTGATGATGCTGATTTGCTGCTTCGGTTCGCAACCAGATTGATGGCATATATGTATGCATATGGTGAGGCTGAAGGGGAAGTTGCTACTGATGGATGCTGCTACACTACTGAGGTTTAATTCTACCTTAACCCCTCTCTTGCTCCCTGCCTTCCCTAAATGCTCTGTGATGAAAACTGAAGTTATGCTAGTATGTGCTCCATGATGAGATCTTGATGTTCTGAGAGCTCTAGTGGTATGTGCTCTGTGATATTATATATGTGTATATGAGAGCAGCAGAGGTATACTTATGTTACCTCCTATGGGTTCCTGGGGGAGAGGGGATGGCAGGCTACCTTCAAGTTGGTGCTCTCCTCTTCTTCCCCGTGGGTGCTTGCAAGAAAGATGGTTAGATGCTCGAGCTTGCTTTCTGTGGGTCTTGCTCTAGTTGCTTGGCTTGCTCCTCCTCCGGTTGCCTTGATGTCTTGCGGTGGCTTGACCTTGGGGATGGCAAGTGGAGGCTTAGCTTACTCCTCGGCTCTTGATCCGGCAAGAACTACTTGGGTTCTATGCTTTGTGGATGAGCTTGTGCTCTCGGCTGGCCTTCACAGCTTGTGAGAAGGAGCTTGTGATGTGTGGCCTGTGAGAGAGAGAGCTTAAGGTGTGGGGAATGGTTCTACCGTTGGGGGTGAACTCGGGAGGCCGGCTCAGGCCGATATTTTTCACCGGTCGCCTCTTGCGCTTATCCTCAATGCTCTCGTGATTGATATTCGGGATGGCTAGAATGGTGATGTAGGAGATGGACTTGCTTGGTTGGCTTTGAGTCGTTGAACCCGATGCTTGGTTGTCTTCGTGGCCGGGTCAGGGCTTTGTTGTGCTTATCCCTTCCGGTAACTTTGTTTTTACCGCAATCCGCTCCTATTTACCTTCTTGGCTGCTCTCCACCGTGGGCTTCGTTGGTCGGAATAATATACCGTGGGTGTTGGATTCGTTACCCGATGATGTCTTGAACAGAGGGTGGAGATGAACGGAATGCACTATTGATTCTATTGTGTGCCGAGGCAATTGACTTAAAGTGGGTGTTGGGCTTTATTGACGCTTGATGATGATACCCACGAAGTGACAGTATCAAGTACCTCGGGTGGTCGATATCTTGGCGTCGGCGAGCCGACTAACTCGGCTGGTCCGTGTCTTGATCGCCAAGGACCGACTACCTAGTTGCTCCGAGTATTCACCGCACTTCAGAGACCGACGCAATCTTTACTTTAATAATACTTTGCTTGCTTCGCCTAACCACATCGCGAGAGTGGTATGCGCAGGTTTCTTGGATGACAAGGACGACACCGAGGTTTAATGGTCACGATCGAGGAACCAGGATACAAGGAGGGTTCGGCGATATGAAATGCAGGATGTACTCTTTTTATTGCTTTGAAAACCAATCTAAATTGTAACTATTTAAACAACACTAGATGATATGAGATGATGATGCACTTCTATTGAAATGCTTACAATTGACTTAAATATCTAATGCAATTTAAAGATGCAACCTAATATGATTGATGCTACTGTGCACTGATGAATGCGATGATGCGCTGCTCACAAAATGAAATCCACTAAACTAACGCTCTGACGACAAACTAGAAGCTTAACGTCGATCGCAAAACTACCGTTAGCTTACTGCTAAGCCGAAATTAATTACCGCTAAAAACAGATTACCGAAAAAAAAGTAGCTAATTACGCGTGTTCTCACACCAGGTCACCGGACACCAGGTGAGTTGTGCTGTGAATTAAGGATTTCCTGGAAGGGGGAATTGATATTTTGCCCTTCTCTTAGTTGAGTTTTAGAAAATACCCTCCTTCCCGATGTAATACATTTTTTGCCCCCCCCCCTCTTAGTCGTTTTCTTCGTTATTTGCCCTCTTTATGCGTTATTTTAATATTATTCAACCGCTTTCCTGCTTTGACCATGTGAAAATACAACTTGCCCTTGCCTCATTTTTTTCCCCATCTTCTTCCCCGCTTCTCCTCTCCCAATTTTTCTTCCTCCACCAAAATGCGCCGCCTGCTCGCTTTGGCTTGGCCCGCGCCGCCGCCGCGCGCCGCCGCTCCTCCTCCTCGCGCTCGTGCCTCCTCGACCTCCATGGCACCGCCGCCATGGAGGGTCGCGACGTGAGCCGCCCATGCCTTCGCCGCCGAGACCAAGCGCCATCCCCACACCCTCCCACGGCCGCCACCTCCTCCCGGCATAAGAAGGTCCCCGCCACCTCCTCTGCCTCCTCTCCCCACCATTCTTCTTCACCAAGCAAGCCGAACCGGCCGCGCCCGCCCTTCCGCCGCGCCCGGCCGCCGCTCGCCGCCCGTGAGCCATCGCCTCGCCGCTTCGCCACGAGGAGCCCAAGGGTCACGGATGCCATCCCCACCTCCCTTGTCCTCCCGCCGGCCGGGAAGCGCCGCGCCGTGGCCCTTCCTCCTCTCGCCGACCGCCTCGAGCCACCCGGCCCACCTCCGCTTCCCACGCTCGCGCCGCCCATGCGCTGCTATATCCCTTCCTACCATCGCTTGCTCGCGCCCCAGCCCGTGGCACCCGCCGCCGCCGGCCTTGCTGCCGCCGCGCCACCCTCTCCGCGCGCCGCCCGCCCATGGGAACCCCAACCCTCGATCCCTTTTTCCGGCCACCGCCTCCCACGCCACCACTCGCCGCGCCGCTACTACTTCCGAAGCCGCTCGCACCCTCTCGCCTTCCTCTCGTGGAACCGGCGGAAGCAAATAGGGGATTTGGTGATTTTTCCCCTCGCGCGCTCGCGCTTGGCTCCTCCCCTGCGCACGCGCCTCCCCTCGGCCCTCCATGGCGCCGCCGTCTCCGGCCTGCTCCTTCGGCCCACGCGCCCGTGCGTCGAGATAAGAAAGAAGGGGTATGAGCCTATTCCGACTCGAGGGGTTACAAGGTCATTTCATGTGCCAGGAAACGAGAAAACGGCTAAATAATATTAAAATAATACAAAGAGGGCAAATAACGAAGAAAATGACTAAAAGGGGGGCAAAAAATGTATTACATCGGGAAAGATGGTATTTTCTGAAACCTCAACTAAGAGGAGGGCAAAATATCAATTCCCCCTTGGTACTTGGTAGAATGGGAGTGGCCGAGTGGAATGGGGAATTTCGAATGGGGAATGGGGAATGGGGATTTTGGGGAGCCTTGCAAAATGGGGAATGGCTGAACTGGAAATTAGGGATGGCCTTTGGGAAGTGTGAAAATGGGCCTATGATATTAGATTATGCAAAGAATATAGCTCAAAAGCCCAAATATCCTTCTTCTTTTTCCTTCTTCGCTGCTGTCTGCTGCTCCTTCCTCGACGCACAGCCGGTGCTTTCTCCATTGAAGGGACCAGGCGGAGAAGATGTGGCATGGTGGGTTTTCAGGGGCGCGACGGATAGAGTCGGTGCGCACGCCCCTGCGCCACACCGGTGATGCGTCCACCACTGGTCTGTTCCAACACAATTGTCAAACGGGCATGGTGCCTGCGGAGCTTGCTTCATGGGGGCATCGGTGCTTGCCATCTCTACCTTTACATTAGTAGTCGGGTCAGTAACAATTTCTTGGTCCTGCAAAGAAGTTCCGTTATTAAATAAACTTTTCCGGTGCATGAACAAATCATTCCGATATTCACAAAACCTGTGCCTTGGCAAGCTACAAATGAACATGAATGCAGTACAGGATGTGGCGCGTCACATCGTTGAAGTCGATTACAGGACTGATGCAACGGGGTCGAAAATGAAACATTAAACAAAATGGAAAATCATGAACAAGCAAACCCCGACATCAAACAGCACAAGTGCTCAACGTGCGGAGAAAGCAACCACATGACCCACACTCTTGAACCATTTCAGAGCGCCACTGAGGATAATGTAGTATCCATATCTGGTACACAGCAAAAAGAAATGTCAAGCAAATCGCACGTCAACTAGATCGCTGAAGGAACCAAACTGGAAGTTTCATTTTTACTAGGCACCTGCTAGTTCATTCATTTCAGAACTATCGTCCTCCCTGGACCAAAAGCAATTAGCCCAAATGAATAGACGAGAAGCACACAACAACCCGTGAATTCCTCTGAGGTTAAGATAATCACCTCACCACATATTAACATCTATCCTCCCAGTACCATCATCAAGAGTGAACGCCATGTCACCCACATGCTCAACCTTGTGCAACATGCGACCAACAAGCCTAACCTGCAAACCAAAGTTGAGTTCCCATAAAACTCTTAAAAGAATATGACAGGTCAAAACAAGCTATGTTTTTATCTTCTCATGACCAATACAATGTTAATAGGATAGACAGTGTAACACCCCGGCCCAACACGGAGTACAGAATGTTGCTAAACTCCACTAACTGTCAATTTTAGCAACAATTAACACTAAATTACAAAAAGCAATGTCGTCAACAGTCATTTAAAAACAACAATAGAGTAAGGGTGAGTCTACGAATTAGCAAGCACAATAATAAACAATGAACAATGATTAACAATTGTAAATAATATCATCATCAACATCAATCATTTCTCTTTTCTTTACTCTCATACTCAATCATCAAATTCTCTTTTCATCAAATGCATCCCACGCTACATGTTCACATGCACTTCTTTCATATATATCGGTATAGCGTGAGTGAACACTCATGCATAATGTTCACTCAAGGCCATCGCCTCAAGGATCGGGACCTCCACTCCCATGGAGGTGTGTGATGACCATGATCACCTTCCTTATTCAATGATGTTTATGAATGCACAATTATTCATAGGTTCATCAATAATACCTTCATCCAACATTCTCAAATACATCAATACGATTACTTTCATAACCATTCACTTGTTTGCAATTAAATAAGATAAAAGCATGAACAATATATTTGTAATGAGTGGTAAAGAATATAACGATCAACCAATAAACATTGTCTACTATGCACTTGCTTCTTTATCCCTGTGAAGCTGGATAGCGAAGCGACAGCAAAGCGCTAAAGACCACACCTCTGGACAAACATGGCAATACACAACTCAAAATTACAACATTACAACACTCACACTTTACAATTATCATCATCGCACGTCTACTCCAAACCGACCCAATTAACCCAAAACTACCAGATGCACTACCCGCTATCCCAGTAGTTAAGCCGCTCTAACTTATTCATCCGAACTCCAAATTTAACGATCTGATACTTTTTGGAATCCTCACAAAAACAAATACAACTTTCTAGTTATGATAAACCCCTGATTCTACCGATTTCTACCCAGTTTCTTTACCTAAAGACCATCCTAATATGTCGATATCCGCTTCATAATTTTATATCTTTAATTATAAAACTTGAAAATATATAAACAATGCCGCCTGAAACTACACAAAATTTACTATACTATTCGAGTTATCACCACATTTTAATCTTGCCATCTACTAGATGAAACCGATCCATATTCCCAACGCCTACTAGCTACAAACAAAATCTGACAACGACATTCCGAGGCCGATCGCTTCGCATACCCGATTCTAATGATCCGTAACTTGCTATAAAGCTAACGAGATTATATAACTTTTTCTAATTGGACCGACTCTTAATACCAGCCTAAATACCCCCAAAGCGCTCGTAATAGTCCTGCACTCTAACCTTGACGAACTAGGCGCACTAAAAACTAACTTTCCCCTAATCAAAACGATATGCAAACTTAACAGCAATTAATCCTAGACAAAACCTAGGGATTAATAGGGTTTACCCTCAACAATCACGAGAACCCATGAAAACCTTCTCCCTTCCTTCCTTTTCTTCTTCTTCTCCTTCCTCCTTCCTCCTTGTCGCTTCCTCTCCTTGTTGTCCCTTCTTCCCTTCTGGCAGAGGTCGACAACAACAGAAGAAAGTGCGATGGCGCAGTGGTGGCATGTGGCCTAGGGAAGAAGGGGGAGGCAGCGGTAGGCAGGGTGTGGCGGCTACGGTAGGGCTGCCGCCCCCCTCGGTCCTTTTGTTTTTCACTGGCCCACCTTGGGCCTCGGTGCCGTGGGCTAGAAGCCCATGGCCCAAGTTTTCTCACTTTTTTGGAAAACCCCAATAATTTTTTAATTTTCTAAAGTATTTCGGGATATTACATTCTACCCCCTTCAACAGAATTCAACCCCAAATTCTACTCGTCGTTCTACTCGAAAGAACCACAACTGAAATTAAACAACAATTAACATGTACCCAACATGAACAGCTCTGGATATTGCTCGCACATGCAAAACTCCAACTCCCAAATCGCTTCCTCTTGGACTGATGCGTCCATAACACCTTGACGATATCAACGCCTTGTTCCTCAACACTCGCCCGACCTCTCCAGAATATGCATCGAACGCGACTCAATAGTGAGATATTGCTCGATAGCCAGCGGCTCCAACGAAATCTCATGCTCTGGGTCTCTCAAGAACTTTCTTAGGATCAAGATGTGAAACACATTATGCACTCCACACATGGACTCGTGAAGGTCCAAGCGTAAGCCAACTTTTCAATTCTTGTAATAATCAAGAACGGTCCAACGACTCTCGTGCTAAGCTTCCTTTGGTACCAAACCGCATAATGCCTTTGGTGGGTGACATTCTCAAGAGCACCGTCACCCACCGCAAACTCTAAGTCACACCTCCTCACATCCGCATAGCTTTCACCTACTCGAGCCGCTAATGATTTTGCCTCACCATGGCCACACACTCAACGGTTTTCTAAATCAACCGACACAAATCGCTTTCTCACCCATCGTGATACCAACAAAGCAGTGATCTGCATTTTTACCCATACAAAACCTCGAATGGTGTAGCTCTAATATTGGAATGGTAACTGTTGTTGTAAGCAAAGAGGCAACTGATCCTCCCAACTACCCTTCCAAGAAAGAATGCAAGACCGCAACATATTCTCCAAAGTCTGGATAGTGCACTCGCACTGCCCATCTGTTTGAGGGTTGAATGCCATACTAAGATGAAGCTGAGTGCCCAATGCACTCTGTAGACTCTCCCCAAACTTAGAGACAAACTTGGCATCCCTATCAGATCGAAATGATAGTCTTAGGCACACCATGCAATCTCACAATCTCACGCATGTAAATAGGAGTCAAATCACTCACTGTATTTGTTGTGCGTATAGGAATGAAGTGCGCAGACTTGCTAAAACGATCCATCACTACCCAAATTGCATCCTTCCCTCACGGCGAACGAGGTAACACAACAACAAAGTTCATAGAGATATCATCCCCCGACCACTAGGGAACCTCCAAAGGCTACAACAACCCTAAAGGATGCTTATGTTGGGCTTTCACTTGCTGACAAACACCGCAAGAAGTCACATAATTAGCAATATCGACCTTCATCCTTTCCACCAGAAATTTTACTTCAGATCACGATACTGTTGGTGATATACCCTAGAGGCAATTATAGAGATGATTGTGTCACGTCTATATTTATGAGTTATTGAATAAATGTTATTCTGTTTCTTGAATGAATCATCAGTTATATAGATCAACGAGTATATGACTTGTTGGTGAAACTCTTTAACTTATATGATGTCATTCTAAAAGTATCCCTAGTCGAATGTCATTGGTCGAAACACCGGTGACTCTACGACCAGCACATGTATTGATTGATGATCATGTTTCACCAGTCATGGATATAGGGATATCGAATCAATAATGTGAACGCATGTTAGAGAACATAGGGTTAGATAGACCCACCTTGAGACACTATTGAGATTGCTATGATTATATGTGTCATTAGTTGGTCTCAAGCAATAATGATGTATAATCCTTAGACCTGAGATCAGCATGGTTCCCTACATGTGTAATAGCACTCTTAGGGGTTGCCAAACGCTACTCATATCTGGGTAGTTATAAAACTTTTGAGTATACTATGAAACATGCGGAGGGATGTGACTAGTCGGATATGGGATTTGCCCCTCCTAATATAATGAGAGAGAGATCTCTAGGCCCCTCGAAGTGGTCGAATAAAGAAAGTGCATGGCCATACCACTCGTGGTCGAAGAGTTCGACCACATAAGGTTATCCAATACTCGATCAAGAAAGTATTGAATAGTCTATGGATGACATATATCTCACCTGGAGTTCACACCAGATATCGTGAGGCAAAAGGAGAATACACGAGTAGGTCGCTTAGTTTGATTAGCTACAGACTGGTCGTATGGAGATATGAACTGGTTGTAGACTAGTCGAATGTAATCACAGAGTGGTCAAAACTTAGCCATAAGGAGTTACGAACTGGTCAATACTAAATACGAACTGGTCGTACACAATTTCAGACTAGTTGTACTTAAGTACTAACTAGTCGTAAGGAGTTATGAACTGGTCGTACATAAATACGGACTGGTCGTGACGAGATACGAGCTGGTCGTAAGAGATGAGGACCTGGTCGTAGATCATATTGTATTAAGGTTCGTTTGATATATTTTGTGTGTATTTGGGAATCGTTATGTCCTGCTAGGGACCAGTACGACTCGTGGTCAGAAAAGGGTTTCTGAGTCACAACCGATTACACATAAACCTAACGGGTCACACACATAATAGGTTGGAACAAACCAGTATGAATACAATTTGTCAAACATGTTCGGATAGGATCCGTCACGGAGCACTATATAACGAGATGCTTGAGGCTATTTTGTAGAGGTGAAAGATATGAGATACTCCACCGAAACCCTAGCCGCCATCTTCCCGAGAGAGCCCCGCCGTGCGACTTGGTGCTAGCACACCGCTGCTGCGGTTGGTGTTGCGCTTGTGGACGATCCACGATCTTCGCAAGAAACTTCAGAGGTTGCTGGAGGAGACGATCGATTCACGAGGGCGCTAAACGATCGACTACGACCACTTCATTGACGTGCTCTTTGTTGGACCAGGTTGCTTCGACTCTTCTTCTGCTGCACTACGCGTCTGGTGGTAATAATCTGTGATCATCTACTTTCTTGGCATCCTAGTTTACGTGGTAGATTTTTTGAATTGTTGATATCGTAGCCTACCCGTATCCCTTCAGATACATCTTGGTCTTACCAGGATGAACAGTGTACGGAGTGCGAGGAGCCTCCCTCAAGATGTTATCCTTGACCTCTGTCTTTTGTGGCACACAAAGGCAGCCTTTAAACCGCAAAGCACCAGACTCATCAATGTTGAAATCCCCTTTCTTGCCCTCATCCATACACTTTCTGACCTTCTGGAATAACCAGTCACTTTGTTGCGCTTCCTGCACACGGTCTAGAATAGCTGACTCAAGCATCAACTACATCTCAACATGTGTCGTGCCCATGTAGCAATAAGATATCGCCATGCGATCAAAATCAGCAACAAAACAATCTAAAGTAACGGAAGTCGCCTTGCGACTAAGAGCTTTAGCAACGATATTAGCCTTTCCTAGAAGATACTAAATAGTAAGATCATAATTCTTGATCAATTCCACCCATCTCCTTTGCCTCAAATTCAAATCCTTCTGGGTGAAAATATACTTAAAACTCTTATGATCTATAAAAATATCATAAAACTCCTTATACAGATAATGCCTCCAAATCTTAAGAGCAAAGACAACCGTAGCCAATTCCAAGTCATGAGTGTGATAATTCTGCTCATGTTTCTTTAACTGCCTGGACGCATAAGCAATCACCTTGGCATCTTGCATAAGCACACAGCCTAGACCCAGTCGAGACGCATCTGAAAAGACTATGAAGCGCTTCCCTGGCTCGAGAAGAGTGAGAATAGGAGAAGTCACCAACCTCTCCTTCAAAATGATGAAACTACACTCACACTCATCAGTCCTCTGGAATCTCATGCTTTTCTGAGTAAGCTGAGACATTGGCTTGGCGATGATAGAGAAATCCTGCCGATAGTGATCAGCCAAACCCAATAAAACCTCACCTCCTTCATATTGGTCAGCCTCTTCCAGTCCACCACTATGGAGACCTTGCTAGGATTAACAGCAATGCCCTGAGAATTGATCACATGACCCAGAGAACCCACTTGTAAAATCCAGAATTCACATTTCTTTAGCTTGGTATAGAACTTATGCTCTCTCAAAGTCTCTAATACTAGCCTCAAGTGACACTCATGATCCCCATTGGTCTTGGAGTAAATAAGAATGTCATCAATGAACACCACCACGAAGTCATCCAGATACTCGTGCAACATACTGTTCATAGTCTCCACAAAAATGTTAGGTGTATTAGTCAGCTCAATAGACATAACTTTATACTCAAAATGCCCATACCTGGTGGAGAAAGCTGTTTTCTCAACATCCTGCTCAAGCACACGGATTTGATTATTCCCCGACTGAAGATCAATTTTGGAGAACACCTAAGCTCCACTCAACTGATCAAACAAGTCCTTAATGCAGGGCAATGGATATTTATTCTTGATTGTGACTGAGTTAAGCACACGATAATCAACACACATGCGCCAACTCCCATCCTTCTTCTCTATGAATAGAACAGGAGCTCCCCATGGCCACACACTGCGCCCAATCAATCCCTTAGCCAACAAATCGTCCAACTCCTTCTTCAATTCATCTTGAAACAGACGTGCTAGCCAATATGGGGACAACGAGATGGGTCGAGTGCCCGGAACAAGATCAATGTGAAACTCTATGTCTCACGTAGGTGGCATTCCTAGAAGCTCAGCCGGGAACACATTTGGATAATTGCAAACCATCGGAATCTTCTCAATCCGCAAAGCCACGCTCGGCTTCTCAGCAAGAGCCAAGAGAAGCCCAGTCTTCACTGCACGCTAACCCAAGAATAGTTCGACCAACACACAAAGAGAGCGTGGAGGCACACTCCCGTGAAAGGGCAAAGTCTCACCAGACGAAGTCTGCAACGTGACGGTCCTACAAAAACAAGATATCACGGCTCAGAGGAATGCAACCAATCCATGCCTAAGATGACATTGAGTGGATCCAATCAATAACCATCGATTCACCATGAACTTCTCCCCATCAATAGCAATAGAGCATCCAGACAAACAAGTGGAGCTTGCAATAATACCCCATGAGAACCGACCAACACCGATTGAGAGATCCACTGCACACTCAAGTTCGCTCTCATAGCAAATGCTGTCGAGACAAACGAATAGGTAGTCCCTGAATAAAAAAGGACTAAAGCATTAAATAAATCCACAAGCAAAGTACATGTCACCACGTCAGGATAACCCGTGGACTCTGCAGTAGGCATGGCATACACTCTAGGTGGTGCCATGGCGAAGGAAGATGGCATCATGGCAGCAGGAGCCCCAAGACTTTGTTGTGGCGGTGCAGGTAGAGCCGATAGAGCAGCAATATGAAGCGGTGCAAGAGGCGACAACTACCATTAGTACCCCGCCAGAGGTGCCCAAGCTAAAGGAAGTGGCCATCATCTGGACAGACCCTCATGTAGGACCTGTTGAAGAAGAAGCAGGCACAGGCTCCCACTTAATCACACTAGCGAGGTTCTAGTGACACACCCGCTCCTTGTGACTAGTTCGGCCACATTGACGGTAAGCTCCAGTCCAAGAGCACTCAGTAGCGTGGTAACCATAACCACACTAGAAACAAAGCATACCCTGCCTTGGGACAGGATGAAGAGCTGGAGTACCCGCAAAAGAACGAGGCACCGAAGAAGGAAATAGCCTCGACTACTTAGTCTTGGGGAACTACAAAGACTGCGGTCCCCCTTCAACTTGTTAGAAGCAGGCCGCTGAAAAGACCCAGTACCCTCACCAAAGCTCCTCTTCTAGTGTGACGCCCCGTGTTATTACCCCAGGGGTAATAACACTTAAGCATACGGATTACTATTTGTTTGTCTTGTGAGAACACCACCCAACGAATAGTAAGCCTTACCAGAGTGAGCGATCGTAATAATAAGATAGAAACTGCCCTTATTCAACAAGCAGCCACGCAGGCTAAAGTCTTACAAAGACACGAGTAATTTACATAGCCAAAATAAGACTAAACCTCCTTCTTGCTCGCCACACTCCACCGCCTCCTATTCGCCCCTGAGTCAACACGGAGTCCATCTCGCCTCGCGCTCGTAGTAGGGTCTTCGCCCCGTGGTCTCATCTGCACTTCACAAAGCCTTCGCCCACTCGGGATACTTCTCGGACTAGGGTCTACAAAGGAGAATACTAACAAGGTTGAGTACAAATGAATGTACTCAAGAAGCATTAATAGCAAAAGATGCAAAGGATGCACTATCTCTACTTTTCATCACAATTTCTAAACCATCTCACTTTCAAATTAAATCTCGACAAAAGGTGGCAAGTTTTAATATCAAAAACTCTACTAGTCACTCTGAGAGACAAAAGACCCTCGTGGTTCCTGAGACTCCAACTCGAGACGGCATGAATTCATGATTTAGTTTAGCATCAAAGCAGCTTTGTACCACTTTACCCATAGCTATTCGAACTCTCTATGAACAGGTCCACCGCATTGCCTTAGATGTCGGTTCGAGATCGAATACGTAACGCTTTCCAGTTACGTGATTAATTTCTCCACCCATCACCTTCCGCCGATGCAGATTAAGTCACGCCACGACTCATCATCCACCGAAGTTCTCGTGAGGTTGGTTGAGGCACTTCTATCCTGCACTCAACACTCCACCTTAGCGCATATAGCGCCTGGATCCCCACTTCCGACTATCCCCACCGGTCCCGGGTTCCTCCATATCACTCACACACACCTATTACTTACCCGATGTGAGAGCATAGTCACGTAACAAGGTAGCATTTTCTCCCCACCAAACGGGAAAATGGTTGGCACCGACTTACAAAGATCTCAACCGAGTAAGAGTTTGTTGGTCCTTATATTATAACCACATGTAAACAGGGCCCACCTCTTACCTCAACATCATCATCGCTTCACACCAGGCCCCTTTACCCTCCTAATAAGTCTCATTCTTTCTTAATCATCTTATCTTATCTCAATCATTTTCTTTAGGTTTTGGAAAACCATTTTAATGCAATACATATAATAGTGCAAGATAGGGTATATTTTTAAAGTAACTATATTAATGTTCAAGAGGATCGCTTGCCTTCGAGAAGTAGGAAAAGTTACGCCAAGTTCTCGTCACCGCTCTCGCTTGCTGCTTGTTCATCAGAGTAGATCGAATCGAATAATAATATAAGTAAATATGTATTGATTTGAGTGATAATATGGATACATAAGTTAGCTTATTTACTACAAGTTAGCACATTTTAATTACTAAAACGCTACGTCTAAGCGGTTAGCGCCCCGACGCTTGCCCGATTGCCTATACGCACCAACTAGTTTAACAACCACCAAGTAAAGGATACCCAACTTAATCTCACCGCGAACCACCGAGCAAACTGAATCTACAACTTAATCGAGATTAAACTAAACCCAAATCTAAAACCCTAATCCTAAATCTAAAACCCTAATCCTAAATCTAACCTTCCCTCTCATCTCTCTCTCTCTAATCTCACTCGGCCGGCTACTCACACACGCACACCACACTCTCTAAGCACACACGCACACACTAAGCACACACGCATACTGCCTACACTAAGCACACACCCACACACACTAAGCACACACGCACACTCCTACACTAAGCACACAGCCTAAACACACACACACACCCTCTGCCCTCAACACACACGCAAACACCATACACTCTACCCGATCCCCTTTCTTCTTCAACCCGCAGCGCCGCCGCTCCTGCTTCTCTCGCTAGCGCCGCCGGACCCGGCTCTCCCTCTCTCGGCTCCCCTCTTCTCCCCTTACCCTAGCGCCGCCTCTCGCCGCCCGATGCCCTCGCTTCCTTCCAGCCTCCGGCCCTTACTCGGTTCCCCCGACGCCGCAGCTCCCCGAGTGGCCTCGGCTCTCCCCCACGGTTCGGCTCGACGCAGATCTGGCCTGCGTGCCGCTCCCAACTCGGTCTCTCCTCCTCCTTCTTCTTCTCGCCGCCACTACCCGCCAGATCCGACTCGATCTGCTTTCTACGCCGCCTCCCGAGCCGCCTCACTCTCCTCTTTCCTGCGGCGCGAGGCCGTGCCGCTCTTTGCTCTGCCCCACCCGGCAGGTGCATCTACCGCCTGTGGCTTGCCGGCCGCGGCCTCCCGCCGCGGCAGTTGTTACAGATGCCTTCCCTACTAGCTCACTCGGATCATGCCGGATGTTCACCGATGCATGCTAGTATGTATGAATGCAGTCGCTGGTAGATCCGAGATGGGATGCTACCGAGGAAGGAAATGCGCTTCAAGGTATGCGTATGCTCACCTCTAGTTCATACGTTCATTAATTTTACCTGAGGAGGGAATGATGAACTGGGATTGTTTTGGTGGTGCTTGTTCTTGTTCTGTGATGTTGATGAATGGTGATGCTTGATGAATGGTGATGCTTGATGAATGGTGATGCAGGCAGTGAATGGGGTGGTGCTGCCGGTGGTGAATGGGGTGGTGCCGTGGTACCGCCGCTCGACGATGCCCACCTCCCAAAGACCTTCTACCTGATGGTCGTGTAACATCCCATCTTTGGACTTGTATTTCAAATGTAAGAAAATCAGTAGAAATTAAAACTTTTTCTTACATCATGTATTTCCTGTTGACTTTGAACATCTGTTGCAAGAAGTTATGGAAATACAATGTCACAAGTCTATTTGATCCAAACTTTGATATTCCAAAAACAATCTTGTCGAATTTTGTGATCATCCTCTGGGAATATTTTTCCTAAGTTCTTGGGATGGTATGTGACCCCTCTGAAAAATTTCACAATTTTTAGAAATTGTTTGAATATTTTTAGAGGCAGTCAAACCTGTTTGACTCTCAGTCAAACATTAAAACAGAGCCTTGCAGAATTTTTGGAGATTTATTCGCAGCATAGAAACCTCTGAGAATTTTACACAAGGTTAATATCTGAGTTAGCAAGCTCCTGTAAAAATTTCATAATTTTTGGCGTTAATTTCTACCTCAAATAAATCCTCCAAAGTCTCTCGCTTGAATTTTGAAGTCAAACCTAGTCTCACTCGTGCTTTGGGTTCGAGTCGACTTTGCTCGAGCAATTGACTCGGTCCACCAACTAATCGCACCGAGCCTCTCTTAAAGACGCTGGCCCATTCTCGATCGTTGATCTTAATCGCGCGCCGCGCTGCTGTAACCATTCTGACCTTCCGCTGCATGTGCGAATGTCGACCGTTAGATCTCCATCCAACCGCTCGCATCCTCTCGTGATGTTCGGACCCTCCGTTGTTGGTTTGAACTCGAGCCGCTGATTAAGATCCAACGCCGCTGGTCCTCTCGTTGTAAACCGCGTCGCAACGGGGCAACCGAGCCGCTCATTTCTAATCCTAGGCTCGCGATCTTTCGCTGTGTTTCAAAGCCCGAGGCGTGGCGCTATCTTAGTCATCCGATTTAAATCGTGGCTCGAACGCCCGAGCCATTTGCGCCGGTCATCTTCAACCTCTAGCCAGCGAGCACAAGCAGTAGGGTATGGCGTTGTCTTTTCATGCTTCCTACCGCCACCCTAGTCAATAGTGAGGGGCGTGAGAGGTATTCGGCCGAGCCATACCCTATTGCACGCCTACTAGCTTTTTCCTTGCTCCACGCACCTTGTGCTCGTGCTTTGCCGTCCGAGAAGCTTTGGGTCCAAACCCTAATGCTTCCAAGGCCTTATAAGCACCCAAATCACCTCCCCGAGTTTCTTTAGACCACCATCAAGCTCCATTCACAGATTGAGCTTAACACCTCAAAATGGCAAGTCGCCATTGTTGACCCAAGAGCTCCATTGGTGTTCTTGGTGTTCCAAAGGGTTCTCCTTCATGTTTCTTTGCCCTATCCTTGTCTCTTTACTATCTTGAACATTTCCTCACTTAATTTTGGATTTGATTCTCGTGAATTGTCCAATTTGGGGTTTGTTCAAATTCGCCTAAATTGGTCATCTTCTTCCTCACTGTGAGTGCTCCATTTTCTAATTACTTGCTCATGTAGCTTCAGGACCTTAATGAAGCTATATTGATGCTTTGGTATCACTCATTTGGCCTGTGGTGTCATTTTCAATCCTTCTTCTCCAAGTCCGCGAGCTTCCTCCGTGATCAAGCATCTCCGCCATCTCTCAAGCTTCCTTCTTCAAGGTAGCTTATTAGTCCTTAGAGGCTTTGGCACCACCTTTCCTTGACCGCAGCTGAGCTCATTGCGCTCGTGTTTAGCAAGAAGGCTCCTTTTCATTTTTCCGCTAGCCTGCGTTCTAGTCCTCACACACAAGCGTAGAATGTCACCATTAGGTTCTAGGCGTTATTGCGATTCCATTTTGTTCTTGTTCGCGCCGCCGCCACAGGTCGCCAGCGACGAGCCGCTGTAGTCGCCGGTTTTTGCCACGAAGCTCCTCGTTGGCATCCGATTAGGACATATTAATTGCACAGTGATTGCTAATCATTAGTTAATTAATGGTGTCTTAATCTATGTCGTTGAGCCACCGACCAGTGGGCCCAACGTCCTTAAATCACCACGGGCGCATCTCGCCGTCCGACATCATTAATGCTTAATCATTGATTAATTAATGTGTCGGCATTAATCCCTGTCGGAATTCACCTTTGGGTCGCTGACTTGTGGGCCCGAGGGGTTAAAATCCAAATCCAGGGGTCATTAGTGTCTATTTAATGTTAATCATTAATGGCATTAACTCTGTCCTAAACCGCCACTCTTAGTCGCCGACAGCGGCCAGCAGCACCGGCACGTGGGTTAATCGCTCGCGTTGTGACTCAAGGTCACCGACATGCGTCCCACGTGTCAAGATCTCTTTGAACTTCGATCTTTAGCCACCGTCTCGCTTTTCGATCCGCGCCCGCATCTTTGTATGCATTCTGACCCTCCGATGCCTTGATCATTTCGACCGCCGATCTTGCGATCAACGGCCGATCTTGTATGCAATCGACCTTCCGACCGTTGGTGCGCCTCGACCGCCCATCCGCAGACCGCGGCCGATTGGCCCAAGCAACCGCACCGTCCAATGCATACACTGCAGCGCCGCTGATCTTGATCCAACGGTGGCTCCGACAGGTTTCGCGCATGGCGCCGTGTTCGCAAGCGTGAGCCATAGGATTTTAGATCGAGGTTGTCGAGCGCCCACGCCTTATTCTATTATTGAGTTTGTCTGCTTTTTCTAAGTTTTTATTTAACAATCAAAATGATATAAAAACTTTAGAAACTCATAACTAATTCATTTTAATCGCTTAGATAATTCCAATCAGAATAAAATGTGTTATCACTTAAGTTTATTATAAAAATGGTTTTGAGCATTTTCCAAAGAGTAAAGTTGTATAACTAGAAATAACTTGATTTCTGCCACTTTGAATATTCCGTAGATAGATTTAACCTTGAAAATGCATATCTTTTCTCAGATAAATCCAATTTGTGCAAAATCAATTTTGTTAAATTCATCTCGTTATTATACTTTCATGTGGAATGAGATTTGAGCATGTTCATAATTCAGAAATGACTTGCATTAGATTTACAACTTAGAAAAATCATAAGTAAATATGTATAACTCCAAATTTAGTAAATTCAACTTTGTCATTATTAGGATGTCATAATCTACCTGCTATAAAAATTTCATACCTTAGATCATTCTGGAAAATTTCGCCTTGAACAGTACTATTAATTAATTAGATTGATTTTAAGGCTGAGATAGAGCACTTTGTCCATATCTTTTGCATGCTTAGTCCAAATTGCATGATTCTTGTTCCTATCACTTTATGAAATCATTCCCTAGCTGTTGTGTAAATTTTATTAGATTTGGATGTGTTTTGCTGTTGGAATTTATTTGGTGTTCTTCGTTCTTATTTGCTTATCGCCTTTTCGCGTTAGGTTCCGAAGATAATTTTATTGCTGATATTGAGCCACCGCAGCCATCAGATCCTGCACTTCAGCCAGGCAAGCAGATGTAGCATTCATTTGATCATATTGTTCCTACTATTTTCAAATTCTAATATATTGTTTGCAAATTCTATGTATGCATTGCTATGTTGTTTTAAACTATTGTCGATAGTTGGCCTAGTAGTTGCATAATCGTGAGGGAATGTTTACTCCTCTACCATCGAGCCTAGGATTACTTGTCGTGATTTTGGGTTCACTGGATGGACCCTTGTCACTTAGTAGTTTACGTGTCATTATGCTTAGCCATGCTTAGTTATCGGAGAAATGGACTGTTATCGACTTGTTGATAACCTTGATCACACAAACCGTTATAATATGTATATTTCAGCCTTGTGCTTTGTCTAAATTGCAAAACTAAAACTGAAAATGAAAACAATTTAGACTTGGGCACAATGGTAAGATGGTGTGATCTTTTGGGTGTGATTGGAATGGTGCCCGGTCAATTAAGGACCGAACTACTTGTGAGTATCTCATTATCCGAGCATTCTCAGGCGCATAACCACACTAGAGGATATGGGACCTCTCTTAGCCGAGTACTTTGGGGTGTGTTAATTAATGAGTCGCGTGGTGGGTTGCATATTTGATTATATGCAACATGGACACGCTTGTAGGAGAGGAACACCGCCGAGGTCGGTGTATCTTGCTCCACGATGGGTCCTTGTGATCCATATTTCGCCTACAGATCACTAAGGATTAACCCCATACGCATGCCTCTTGATTAGCATGTTCCATTGGAAAGGGTTCAGAGGACTTAGCCGTGCCGCATACCAAAGGAAGTGTGCTTAATAGCTCGCAAAAAGGCGGTCCAAGTGTGGTACATTGGTACACCCCGCAGGATATAAAACTATTCGAATAGCCTCGCCCTAGGATATGGACACGCTTGGATAAGCTTTTCAAGAGTTAGACTACAACCTTTTAAAAATTAAAACTTGATGGTGGTATGAATCGTGATTCATGCTATGTTGTGGTGGCTTTAGGAAAGTCACTTCTAGGTGGATACTTGTTACTTATGTTTACTCATTGT
Source organism: Ampelocalamus luodianensis (assembly GCA_036346255.1). NCBI lineage: Eukaryota > Viridiplantae > Streptophyta > Magnoliopsida > Poales > Poaceae > Ampelocalamus > Ampelocalamus luodianensis. Next base: position 28,770,654 of record CM070623.1, read on the forward strand.
TATTTAAATGCTTAAAACAGATTTTACGAATCATTGTTCAATCTATTACAATATTGCAAATGAAACTTGCTTTGTGCGCCCAAAGAACCATATAACCACATTCCTTTGAATACACTTTCATGTAGCTATGTATAGGCTTGTTACTGTAAGTCTTATGAGTACATTTTTGTACTCACCGCATTGCTTGTAATGTGCAGAGGATGATAGTGAGTCCGATGGACCCCACTTTTGTGAGTTGTGCCGTGGGCGCTTAAGGGGCGATTAGCTTGGCGTGCCCTGGCCGGCTGCCCTGTGGTGTTATGTGGCTAACCGGTCGTCTTTTGGTTCAAGCCATCTTATGGCAAATTTTGCTTCCGCTGTTACTTATTTGATATTTATGTCATTTGGCTGGTCGGCTGTGTTGTAATAACTTATATTATGTATGTCTTTTGGTAGACTTGTTATATTCTATTGTATGGAAATGATGCATGCTTTGATTTGATGTATGTGTGCTGCTTGTTCTGGGAGGCACATGTTCATCGAGACGCGGATTATTCTATTTGTGATACTAGAACCAGTGGAAGGTTAAGTATTACAAGTTTAATAAACCGGGGTCTCACAGCTTGTGTGGTTCTGGACCGAAGGCTCTGTGGGTTCTGGACTGGGAAGGGAATGGGAGAAATAGCTGAGGTGAAAGATTGGAGGGGGCAGTAAAATAGAGGCTCACGGCTGTGAAAGTGGATAGGAATGGACCGCTTGCTTTGTCGTGAACAACGCGGTCGCGCATCGCCGAAGGATAAGATTGCATCAGAGTGCTTGTGGGCAGTGGGGAAATAGGTTTAGGCACTGGTGCTACTTATTTGCTTTAGGGTTACCAGATGCATGATGTATGAATGTAACTAATGCAATGATGCCGATACTTCTAGATTTTATTGGTGTAAAATGAACTATTGATACACTATCTAATGATGTTGATGATTTGTTGTCTAATGCAATTGGTAATGCATTTTAGTTAATGATTTGATCAATCACGTCCGGAGGATGATAGCAATGAATGATGCGATGACACGACACGCTTTAGCTAATAGGGAGCGACCTATTACTCTCGCTAACTCGCCGCTAAGAAAAGCTTAACGCTGCTAAACCCTGATTACCGCTACGAGGTTAGGTCTAAAAACGCGGGCTCTCACATCCTACCCCACTTAGAAACAAATTTCGCCCCCGAAATTAAAATCTCACTTGAACAGGTTGGGGTAGACTTCGCACGCTTCTTCTTCCTTCTCCCATGTAGCCGCGATCGAGTGATTTTTCCACAACACTTTGCGTACGCATCATCCTGCTCCTTAACCGGCGGTCTTCTTGCTAGAATTTTCACCGGCGTTCTTCGTAAGTCAAATCATCTTGCAAAGGTATGTCGAGGTTGGTTACATGTCGCAAGGCTCTCTCGCACATTTTCGGTTGAGAGACATGAAACACATCATGAACTCGTGACAGCTTGGGTTGGTAACTCCAATTTATATGCGAGGTGCCCTTACGCCTAGGATCCGAAAGGGTCCCACATAACGCGGACTTAGCTTCCTTTTAGTCCAAATCACTGATTCCCGCATAGGTGATATCTTTAGATATACATAATCTCCGACTTCAAATCGAGGTCTTTCCTATGCTTGTCAAGATAGCTCTTTGCCTACTCGGGCAATCTTGAGGCGTTCTCGAATTAAGTGAATTTTCTCATCGCTCTCCGCATTGAGTTCAGTCCTAACAAAGTGGTCTTTCTCCAACTTCATACCAACATATTGGTGACCTACACTTTCTCGCCATAGAGAGCTTCAGCATTTGAGCCATTTGAATGCTAGATCGGTAGTCGTTATTGTATGCAAACTCCGCTAGGGCTAGACATTTTCCCAAGATTCTCCAAAGTTCAAAGACGCACGCAATTAGCATATCTTCTAGGATTTGATTTACCTGCTCACCGCCCATCGCTTGGGGTGATAGGTCAGGCTGGTTGAGGGTGGTGCCCAAGGCGCTTGTAAGCTCTTCCGAAACCAAACAAACACGCATCCTCTATCCGAGGTGATTGTCTTCTGCACCCCATGTAGAGTAATTATCCTCTCTATATAGAGTTCAATGAGCTTATTTGTGAGTACTTCGATTAGTGGCAATAAAATGAGTCGACTTTGTAAGACGATCCACTATAACCCAAATGGCATCCTTCTTTTGACGGTGAGAGGAAGACCGTTATAAAGTCCATACAGATATCCTCCCATTTCCATTCGGTATTTCCAGTGGTTTTAACAGCCCGCGGGACGTTGGTGTTCGCTTGACCTTTGGCAGTATCACATTGGCCTACATATTCTGCTATAGCTCGCTTCATGTTTGGCCACCGAAAGTTTCTTTCAAATCCCGATACATTTTTGTGCTGCCTGGATGGATAGTGTACTGAGTATCATGGGCTTCACGGAGGATGGTCTCCTTAATTTGTGGTTGATCGAACGCAAATTCTAGCTTGTCGCCACAGACTCGGAGTTGTCGATGTGGAACTCAGAGGGTTGGCCTGATTTGATACGTTGACTTTCTTCCTTGATAAAAGGGTCAGATAGTTGGTGTTCTTGGATTTGATCACGAAGGGTGGGATGAAATACCATCGCGGCAATGGTAGCTTCAGAAGTCGTAGTTTCCACTTCTATCTCCATTCTGGCCAGGGCTTGGATTAAATCAGTGACATGGCTCTCAGTGGAAAGGTAATGACAATGAGACTTTCTGCTAAGAGCATCTGCTACCACATTGGCTTTTCCTGGGTGGTAAGCTATGGTTAGGTCATAATCTTTAATCAGTTCTAACCATCTTCTTTGCCTCATATTCAGCTCCTTCTGGGTAAAGATGTACTTGAGGCTTTTATGGTCGCTGTACAAAGTACACTTGGACCCGTACAAGTAGTGTCTCCAAATTTTCAGAGCAAACACTACAGCTCCCAGTTCAAGGTCATGAGTAGGATAATTTAGCTCATGGGGCCTTAACTGCCTGGAAGCATATGCAATGACTTTGTCCTCTTGCATTAATACGCATCCCAACCCATGCTTTGATGCGTCGCAATAAACCACGTAGTCAATTCCCTCCTTAGGTAGGGATAAGACCGGTGCAGTGGTTAAGCGTTGTTTCAGCTCTTGAAAGCTTTTCTCACACATTTCCGTCCATACGAACTTTGCTTCTTTCTTCAAGAGTTTTGTGAGGGGTGAGGTGATTTGAGAGAATCCCTTTATAAATCTCCGGTAATATCCCGCGAATCCCAGGAAACTCCGGACTTCAGTAACATTTGTTGGACATTTCCATAAGGTAACGGTTTCGATCTTGGAAGGATCCACTTCGATTCCTCTTCCAGAGATAATGTGTCCAAGGAATGCTACTTGGTTTAGCCAGAATTCACATTTACTGAATTTGGCATACAGTTGATTTTCTCTGAGGACTTGTAAGACAATAGTGAGGTGTTGCACATGTTCTTCCTCACTTTTCGAATAGACCAGGATGTCATCAATAAAGACCACCACAAATTTGTCTAGGTATTTCATAAACAATTTATTCATTAGATTCATGAATACCGCGGGGGCATTGGTCATTCCGAATGGAACTACCGTGTATTCATGATGCCCATATCGTGAGACAAAAGCAGTCTTCTTAATGTCACTAGGGTTGACTCGAATCTGATGATATCCAGATCTCAGATCGACCTTCGAGAATACACGTGCTCCCTTTAGTTGATCAAAGAGATCGTCGATTCGAGGTAGCGGGTGCTTATTCTTTATAGTGACATTATTCAATTCCCGATAGTCCTGCACAACCTTACTCCCGCCTTTCTTGGGTGCAAAGAGAACCGTGGCTCCCATGGTGATGTACTTTCTCTAATGAATCCTTTGGACTCAAGTTCATCCAATTGCTTCTTAAGCTCTACCAGCTCTTCCTTGCTCATCCTGTACGGCCTTTTGGAAATTGGGGCTGTTCCAGGAATTTGGTTGATAGTGAAATCGACCTCCCTAACCGTGGCATGCCCGCGCTCATCGTGAAAACATCCGGGAAGTCTTTCACTATTGGTATGCCGCTTAGCCCTTTCACTTGGAGATTGGCTAGACTGGGTCGGTGGTTTATGTTGGGTTCTTGCCCCAAGATATTGCGCACGGGTCCCATCGGGCTTCGATGGATACCGCTTAGTTTCACAGCCTATGTTTACTCCATGGGCGATAACCACCCATACCTGATTACTTCTAAACCTTTTAGGTTGATTACAAAGAGGTTCGCTAGGAACTTGGTGTTGTGAATTATGACACCTTGATTCTTTCTAATCAACGCCACTTCTAACGCCTCACAAGCGCACTCACCCCATTGGTTTTTCCAACTGTTCGATGTCAATTTATGTTCTACTAGGAACTTGCAAGAAATAAACGAGTGAGTTGCTCCGTGGTCAAAGAGAACAAGACCAAGCGGTGGAAGTAACAGCTTTCCCGTGATCACATCGCTTTCTCCAATATGCTCGGCCGTCACATGCGCCAAAGCGTGCTTGTCCTCCTCTTCCGCCTCCAAAGTGAGTGCTTGGTTGCCTTTGGGCTGACTTATGCGGCTAGCTTGAGATGGTGTCAGCAGTAGTCCGGTACACCGCAGTGGCATTGGAGTCCCGGATATTTTCTCGTGGTAAGGACAATCGGCCTTGAAGTGACCAAGCCTTCCGTAGTTGAAGCATGCCCCGTGCCGCCATGCGCTTTTAGTCAAGTGGCTTCCTCCACATTTTGCACACTTCGAGCTACCGCCACCGGCCGCCTCACACCATGTGTCTCGAAAGATGGATTGTAGGATCTGAAATTGGGTGGTCCAAATCGAGGTGGAGGTCGTTGATGTGGATAGGGACGAGGCCTCCGAGTTTATGTGGTTGGTGATCTGTCTTAGCCTTCTTCCTTCTTTCTTCTTCACAAAGTTAGAATGTTCATTTTCCGCACTATGGCTCGTTGACTAGGTCCGGAATTCGCTATCTTGTGAATGGATAGGAGCATTTTCAGTAAGGTCGCATTCCATTTAGGAATTTCTCTATTTTCTTCTCTTCTGTGTCGACATCACTGGGCATAGCGGAAAGATCATTGAATTGGCTCAAGTATTCAACCATCTTTTCCCGCCTTGAGTTAAGGCTCAAATTCTCGCTTTCTTTAACTCCATTCTTCCAAGAGGCACATGAGTTTCAAAGAAACGAATCTTAAATTCAGCCCAAGTGATGGGTTGCTCACGACACGACACGGTGGTAGTTTAACCACCATGTGGTCGCGGGTCCGTTAATCGTGCGCCGATACCAACCTTCTCTCATCGTAACATCCGACCGTGTCCAATTTCTTTTCCACCTCAATTAACCGCCATCGGCGCCCAATGGATCGTGGCCTTGGCAAAGGTGGAGGGCGAGTTCGAGAAAGTCACCAAACTAACCCCGCGGTTGGTCGTGAGGTGGTAGGGGCTACTGAGTTAAGAGTGCTTCCATGAAGCGGTTCGTTCTCTTGAGCTTCCTTTCGAGTTTTCAGCTTCCTCCGGAATTTTCGAGGAATCAAAACCTCGCCATTACTCCTAGTGGATCGCCAGCTGGGAGGTGCCGGTCACGACTTCCGAAATGCCGCTGCTCTAGACGGCCAGAGCAGGGTCATTGAGGTCCACTGGTGGATCTCCTGTTGGTTCTTGCAGTGAGGGTAAACCCAACCTTAGTCCCAACTTGATCTTCGGTCCTTGACCTTCCATCCAAGGAAAACAGAGGTTAGGAGAAGGGAGGGTTACACTTGTCGCGTTAGCACTTGGTCGCTTGCTTTACTTGCTCTTTAAGATTTAGCAATGCTTAAGGTGAGGAAAGAATCATCATATTAATCGATGTAATCGCCACGCAGTTAGTTGAGTTAAGCCACACACAGTAACCAAATAACACCAAGAAACATAGAGATGCAAAAGATCCAAATACTATACTACTCGAGTCTCTCGTGCTCGACCACGCTTGAGATCCTGCTTCAAGACCGCCCAAACCACGTGTTTGGGACCGCTAGAGCTTGCCTCTCGAGTGCGACCTACACTACCCTCGGATCCACGTGCCTGTGCACGCTTGAGATCCTGCTTCAAGACCGCCCAAACCACGTGTTTGGGACCGCCGTGGCTCATTCTCGAGTACGCCCAGACTTCGCTCTGGTACGCCGAGCTACACGCCGAGTGCCACGGACCACTCGTCCGGGAAAACTGAAGTGCAGAAAGAGGATAAGACATCTTTTTACCCGTCAGCCGTCATTTTTGTCTTCTTTAAGTAATTAGTGATTTACTGAGGCAGCTGACGTGTCACTTTGGTTATAGAGATGAAGAGATAAGGAGGCTAATGGGCATGGTCCAAGCTGATCCAAAACTGAAAAAGCCGGTCCATACCAGAATTCTACTGCAAGTCTCTACCCTCGGCATGCAACTTATGATCTCATATTGATGCCACCCCAACTATAGTCTCAAGCATTCTATCCTAGGTCAAGAAACGAAACTGAACACTCACTGAAACACAACTTACAACAGGTTCTGGTACAACAACAACCGATACAACAAGGGTACAACAGATACAACAAGGTGAAACTCCGAACTACAACAAGCTACTCCTGACTCGACACAACTAAGGGACCTCCAACTACCACTCGATCACTCTCTCACCGCGCCACTCCTCGACTAGGTCGGCGCCTCCCCAACCGCAGGGTCTGCCGCCTCCAAAGTAGGTGCGAAAGCCTCGTGAACAAGGGTGGTGAATCTAATAGGATCTGAGGTACAGGGGGGATGACCACGAACTCTGCCTCGGACGGTGAGGAAGTGGACACCGTGGCGGGCTGGGATCTCCTAAGTCTCCCGGGAGGGTGGTGGGAACATGGGGATATGGGTAAGGAGGAGAAGGGATGGGAACGAAAGGCTCATAGGATGGGTCGTGACAGAACCGTGGGAGGTACTGAGGTGAAACTATCGCCTATGAAGGAGTAAAAGGGATAAGGTGGGGTGCAATCGATCAATGGGTGGGTCGATGGTGGAACTGTAGGTGGAACGTGGGTGGAACTACGGTGGAGCGGGAGGTGGAACTGTGGGTGGAACCGCATAGAAACCGGGATCTAGGCCGAGGAAGGGTACGGGGTGGGTATGGTGGAACAAAGAGAAGAAGAGGTATAGTGGGTCTCTGAAGAGCTCAAAGATATGGCACCGCTGCCGCCAGAGGTTGACACTCTCTCGCCTCTAGCTAAAGCTCCTCGGTCGAGTCATACAACATGGTACTAGCCATCAACATTGTTTCGTAGTATCCCGCCGCAAGGCTACCGTGGCGGAGAAGGTGGTGGATATGGGTAGCTAGAAGTGGTTCTAGGTCCAAATCGCAAACCTAACCCTCCTCGGGCCACTACCGGTACCCTCCAAACTGAGAACCTCTCAAGTGATCACTAAAGTGAGCCCTAATGGCGTGGATGGCCCTATGGGCTGCCTCCTGCAAAGGTCCATAGTCGTCTGAAGTACGCCACTCCGCCGTATACTCTACATAATAGCTACGGTCCGTGGGGATCCTCAGAACTATGACTCCTACTAAAGGGATGCCACCTGCATCGCCTGCCTCCGAAAGAAATCGGGAAGGGTGCTCCTAAGTGATGCAAGAGTTTCCAAAGATAAGCACATGCCGCCTCGCACTCGCCCACTGAAGCCTGGACCTACTCATCCTGCATAACAGGGAAGAGTTCTATGTTAGTATGGCTGCCACTTTAAAGAAAGGTAAGCTTTTAACATAATAATTTTGATCAAGGGGGTGAGGAAGAAAATGACCTCAAGACAAGGGTTACTAAGATACTTAGTGCCATATAGCAAGTAGAGGGCATACTTAAGTTAGGCAAGGGTTTCTATCTTATTAGCGTGGCCTAACCTATTGCTCGATACCATCTCAGACGCCCGTGTTATTACCCTGTGGGTAATAACACTTAAGACACTGGATTACTATTCGCTTGTCTCCTGAGAACACCGCCCAACGAATAGTAAGCCTTACCAGAGTGAGCGCATCAGAACAATAAGATAGAAACTGTCATTTATTCAACAGTTAGCCACGCAGGGCTAAAGTCTTACAACACACATACTAATTTACATAGCCAAAATAAGACTAAACCTCCTTCTTGCCTGCCACACTCCACTGGCCTCCTATTCGCCCCGTGAGTCAACACGGAGTCCATCTCGCCTCGCGCCTCGTAGTAAGGGTCTTCGCCTCCTGTGGTCTCATCTGTACCTGCAGTGCCTTCGCCCCACTCGGGATACTTCCCTGCTGGACTAGGGTCTACAAAGGAGAATACTAACAAGGTTGAGTACAAATGAATGTACTCAGCAAGCATTAATAGCAAAAGATGCAAAGGATGCACTATCTCTACTCTTCATCACAATTTCTAAACCATCTCACTTTCGAAATTAAATCTCGACAAAAAGGTGGCAAGTTTTAATACTGAAAAACTCTACTAGTCACTCGGAGAGACAAAAGACCCCGTGGTTCCTGTGAGACTCCAACTCGAGACCGCATGAATTCATGATTTAGTTTAACATCGCGCAGCTTTGTACCACTTTACCCATAGCTATTCGAACTCTCTGTGAATGTGGTCCACCGCATTGCCTTAGATGCGGTTCGAGATCGAATACGTAACGTTTTCCGTGTTACGTGATTAATTTCTCCACCCATCACCTTCCGCCGGCAGATTAAGTCACGCCACGACCACATCATCCACCGAAGTTCGTGAGATTGGTTGAGGCGCTTCTATCCCGCACTCAACACTCCACCTTAGCGCATATAGCGCCTTGGATCCCCACTTCCGACTATCCCCACCGGTCCCGGGTTCCTCCATATCACTCACACACACCTATTACTTACCCGATGTGGAGAGCATAGTCACGTAACAAGGTAGCATTTTCTCGCTCACAAACGGGAAAATGGTTGGCATCGAATTACGATCCGACCGAGTAAGAGTTTGTTGGTCCTTATATTATAACCACATGTAAAAGGGCCCACCTCTTACCTCAACATCATCATCGCGTTTCCACCAGTGGCCCCTTTACCATCCTAATAAGTCTCATTCTTTCTTAATCATCTTATCTTATCTCAATCATTTTCTTTAGGTTTTGGAAAACCATTTTAATGCAACACATATAATAGTGCAAGATAGGTATATTTTTAAAGTAACTATATTAATGTTCAAGAGGATCGCTTGCCTTCGTAGAAGTAGGAAAAGTTGGCGCCACTGTTCTCGTCACCGCTTCCCGCTTGCTTTGTCATTTCGTAGTAGATCGAATCGAATAATAATATAAGTAAATATGTATTGATTTGAGTGATAATATGGATACATAAGTTAGCTTACGACTACAAGTTAGCACATTTTAATTACTAAAACGTTGCGGTCTAAGCGGTTAGTGCTCCCTACGCTGTTCGATTGCCTATACGCACCAACTAGTTTAACAACCACCGAAGTAAAGGATACCCAACTTAATCTCACCGTCGAACCACTGAGCAACCAAAATCTACAACTTAACTGGAGATTAAACTAAACCTAAATCTAAAACCCTAATCCTAAATCTAAAACCCTAATCTTAAATCTAACCTTCCCTCTCATCTCTCTCTCTCTCTCTAATCTCACTCGGCCGACTACTCACACACGCACACCACACTCTCTAAGCACACACGCACACACTAAGCACACACGCACACTGCCTACACTAAGCACACACGCACACACTAAGCACACACGCACACTGCCTACACTAAGCACACACGCGCACACTAAGCACACACGCACACTCCTACACTAAGCACACAGCCTAAACACACACACGCACCCTCTGCCCTCAACACACACGCAAACACCAAACACTCTACCCGATCCCCTTTCTTCTTCAACCCGTAGCGCCGCCGCTCCTGCTTCTCTCGCTAGCGCCGCCGCCTTGCTTCTCTCGCTAGCGCCACGACCCGGCCTCTCTCTCGCCCTCTTCCCTTACCCTAGCGCTCGCCTCCTCGCGCGCCCGACGCCTTGCTTCCTTCCAGCTCCGCCCCTTACTGGTTCCCTGACGCCGCAGCCTCGAGCGCCTCTACTTCCCCCCACGGTTCGGCCGACGCAGATCCGCTCGCGCGCGCCCCGACTCGGCCTCTCCTCCTCCCTCTTCTTCTCTCGCGGCCACTACCCGGCCAAACCGCTCGGACCGCTCTACGCCGCCTCCCCGAGCCGCCTCACTCTCCTCTCGGTCTCTCCTCTTCTCCGGCGCCGGAGGCGGCGCCGCTTCCTTTGCTCGGCTCCCACCCGGCGCGCAGATCTACCGCCTGTGGGCTTTGGGCCGGCCGGGCCGACCGGCCACGGCGCTGGCACGATGCCTTCCCCTACTAGCTCACTCCGATCATGCCGATGTTCTATCGATGCATGCTAGTATGTATGAATGCAGTCGCTGGTAGATCCGAGATGGGATGCTATCGAGGAAGGAAATGCGCTTCAAGGTATGCGATGCTCACCTCTAGTTCATACGCTCATTAATTTTACCGAGGAGGAATGATGAACCGGGATTGTTTTGGTGGTGCTTGTTCTTGTTCGTGATGCTTGATGAATGGTGATGCTTGATGAATGGTGATGCCGCAGTGAATGGGGTGGTGCCGCCGGTGGTGCCGCTTCCGACGATGCTCACTCCCAAAGACCTTCTGGCCGATGGTCGTGTGGTTCTCGACCAAGGCCTGTGGGTTCGGATCGAAGGGAATGGGAGAAATAGTTGAGGTGAAAGATTGAGGGGCAGAAAATAGAGGCTCTACCGTGAAAGTGGATAGGAATGGACCGCTTGCTTTGCAGTGAACAAACGTTGTCGCGCATCGAGAAGGATAAGATTGCATCGTAGTGCTTGTGGGCGCGGGAAATAGGTTTAGGCATCGTGCTACTTATTTGCTTTAGGTTACCGATGCATGATGTATGAATGTAACTAATGCAATGATGCCGATACTTCTAGATTTTATTGGTGTAAATGAACTATTGATACACTATCTAATGCCGTTGATGATTTGTTGTCTAATGCAATTGGTAATGCATTTTAGTTACTGATTTGATCAATCACGGCCGGAGGATGATAGCAATGAATGATGCGATGACACGACACGCTTTAGCTAATAGAGAGCGACCTATTACTCTCGCTAACTCGCCGCTAAGAAAAGCTTAACGCTGCTAAACCCTGATTACCGCTACGAGGTTAGGTCTAAAAACGCAGGCTCTCACATCTGGTCACCACCCGAAGCATCTAGTCCACTAGAGGCCTTCTGCCCCTTAGGGATTTGCATCTCCATCTCCATGCCCCTAGCTTGCTCCACAACAGAGCTGAAGTCGCGGAGTGTAGTGGCTCCCAACACGTGCCAGTACTCAGGATTGAGGCCACGACGGAAACTCTTGGCCTTCTGCCGATCATCGTTCGCTACTGACAGAACAAAGTGAACCAGGTTGTTGAACTTAGCCCCATACTCAGCAACGGACATCTTCTCCTAAACAAAGGTCGTCAAGGCAACCTCCATCTTCTTAACGAAGAAATAGGGATAGAACTTTGCCTTGAACTGGCCAACAAAGTTCTCCCAAGAAACTAGACCCTGAGCGGCGATCCTCGACGTCAAAACGTCGTCCCACCAGATGTGCGCCTACCCTTTCAGCTAAAAGGCTACAAAACGGGCTCTCTAATGTGAAGACAGTCCTAAAGCTCAAAACTACCACTCCATGTAGCGCCACCAGTCTGCATCTTAGACTGGCATGCCTGACTTGTCAAACGGATCCAACCTCAACCTCATCCACTCTCGAAGCATCATCCGTGCCTCGGGTGCAGTTGGAAGGGCGACAGGAGCAGCAACAGATGCCGCAGTAGTAGGGGCTGTTAGCACCTATTGATGGAGAGCACGGATCTCTCCCACCAACTCTCTCAGCAAAACAGGGGGCACATCTTGCCCCTTAACCGGACGAGGATCAATAGCAACCCTCCTCGCAGTACCGCCTCTAACCATCGACTCGACTACCACAAAGCGAAGGCTCCACGGGACCACGCCCGTAGTCACGACCTCCACCACGGCCTCCACGACCGCGGTCACCATGACCACGTCCTCTACCTCGTGGCATAGCTATCAACCCCAATCAACACGCACAATAAGTTCAATGAACCAATATCAAATCATGCATCAACAATACAGCATATCGAAAACGTAAATACAATACTCATCCCATTCCCATCCTATTGTGCACTAGTGTGTCAAAATTTAAGTTAATTAACCATTAGCAAATTTTAATTAATTTCACTAGTCCTAAAATAAATTTTAGCAATTTTAGGTTACGTAAGTTGTTAATCTATTCACCATGGACCTAAAGCCCACTCTGATACCAATTGTAATACCCCAGCCCAACATGGAGTCCAAAATGCCACTAAACTCCACTAACTGTCAATTTTAACAACAATTAACACTAAATTATACCAAGCATGTCAATGATAAAACACGTCCACAGGTGAAAATAATGCAAGCATAACGATATGACAATCATGGAGAATTAATTCTTAGAAAGCATGGCAAGATAATAAGCAAAGATCAACACAAAACCAATCCAATCAAGTCTATTAAATGAATAATCAACTCCAACCAATCAATTAAGGCTAAGCAATAATATCAAATCCTAATTTAAATTCATCATTCTAATAAAATGTCTCATGGCCACTATTTCATATAATTGAATGTATGACGTGGTTCCAAATGTGCTAGCCCTTCCCATGTGCAACGTCATCAATGGTCACCTAAAAACAACAATGGAGCAAGGGTGAGTCTAGGACTTAGCAAGCACAATAATAAACAATGAACAATGATTAATCAATTATAAACAATATCATCATCAACATCAACCATTTATCTTTTCTTTACTCTCATACTCAATCATCAAATTCTCTTTTCATCAAATGCATCTCTATACTACATGTCCACATACACTTCTTTCACGTATACCAGTATAACGTGAGTGAACACTTACGATAATATTCACTCTCAAACCCATCATCCTCAAGGACCGGGGACCTCCTCCACTCTCGTGGAGGTGTTTAATCACTATGATCACCTTCTCTTATGCAATGATGCTTATAAATGCACAATTATTCATAGGTTCATTAATAATACCATCATCCAACATTCTCAAATGCATCAATACGATTACTTTCATAACGATTCACTTGTTTGTAGTTAAATAAGATAAAAGTATGAACAATATAGTGGTAATGAGTGGTAAAGAATACAACGATCAACCAATAAACACTGTCTACCATGCACTTAGCTCTTTATCTCTCGTGAAGTCGATAGCGAAGTGGCAAAGAAAGCATCGAGACCACAATCTCTGGATAAACACGACAATACACAACTCAAAATCACAACATTACACCACTCACATTTTACAATGATTGTCATCGTACGTCTACTCCAAACCGATCCGATTAACCCAAAGCTACCGGACGCACTACCCGCTGTCCCAGTAGTAAAGTGGCTCTAACTTATTCATCCGAACTCTAAAATTAGCCATCTAGGACTTTCTGGAATTCTCACGAAACATTTTACGACTTCCTAGTTATGATGAACCTCTGATTCTACTATTTTCTACCCGGCTTCTTTACCCAAAAACCGTCCCAGAATCTATCAAAACAGTCCGCTTCACAATTTTATATATTTAATTCTAAAACTTTAAAATATATGAACAATACCAGTTCTCAAAACTACACAAAATTTTCTATATTATTGAAGTTATCACAACATTTTAATTTTGCCATCTACTAGATGAAACCGACCCATCTTCACGACGTCATAGCTACGCCCATAACTGACAATGAACTTCCCGATGCCGTATCTTTTCGCTCGCTACTCCAATTCTAATGATCCAAACCTTCTTAGAAATCTAACGATATTATCTAACTTTTCTATAATTGGATTGACTTCTAAGTCCGAGCCTAAATACCCCCAAATATCCCCCGTAAGGTTCTGCACCTAACCTTGATGAACTTGGACGACTAAAAACTAACTTTCCCGTAATCAAAACGATCTACAAACTTAACAATGACTAATCCATGGCAAAACCTAGGGATTAATAGGATTTACCCTCAACGATCACAATGAATCACGAAAACCTTCTCTTTTCCTTCCTTTTCTTCTTCTTCTCCTTGCTCCTTTGCTCCTTGTTGCTCCTCTCCTTGTTGTCCCCTTCTTGCCCTTCAGTAGCAGCTAGCTGGCAACAAGGCGCACGCGGCAATAGCGGCAAGCAGTGGCGCGATAGCAAGGCAGCGCATGGCCTAGGGTAGAAGGGGGAGGTGACAACAGGTAGGGGGTGGCGGCTAGGGCAGGGTTGACGCCACCCTCGATCCTTTTATTGGTGCCGGCCCACCTTGGGCCTCAGTGCCGTGGGCTGGAAGCTTATGGCCCAAGTTTTCTCGCTTTTTCGAAAAACCCCACTAATTATCTATGAAGATAATATTGCTTGTATTACACAAATGCAAATGTGTTATGTCAAGAGTAACATCATGAATCACATTGCTCCTAATTTTTTCTATCCACATGAAATCCAAAAGAATAGTGAGGTAAATATCCTGCAAACAAAGTGTTATAAAAATCCAATTGATTCATTCACTAATTCTTTGCCTATATTTAAATTCGAAAGATGCATTCATGACATTGGAATGAGCCGATTTAAAAAGTTGTAGAGTTCAGGGGAGTAAATTCCTATATCATAACTCTTATCAAATCTTAGAGATTTATTCTAAATTTTGAAGATTGGATCCCGAAGATTAAACATTATACTCTTTTTCTTAATGAGTTTTTTCTGAAGATCTCATATGAAGGTTTTTAGTGAGGCAACAAGTGTAATGCAACTTACGAATGTAATGCACTCTTTTCTCCGTTCTTTTTTTCAATAGGTTTTTAGAAGGAGTTTTTGATGAGACATTTGCATACTGTTGTCTATTATCAAAGGGAAGTGTTATGAAACTTAATTATGGGCGAAGGATTAAACCGCCCTTAGAGGGCATTCACCCCATTTGAGTTATAAATATGAGGACCTATATATATATATATATATATATATATATATATATATATATATATATATATATATATATATATATATATGTGTGTGTGTGTGTGTGTGAATAAAGATATTAAATCTCATGTATACATTATATTTCTCTTTGGTATTTACTGTACGATTGGATTAGTTGTCTCCTAATCGTCATCGATTATCAAACACACCCCAGCATCGCAGCTTTCCCAAGCAGCCATTCCACGGAATTAGCACTCCTCCGATCCCACGTGGCAAAAAGAAAAAAAAGGTTTTCTATCTTAAGCACTCATGACGGCCTCCCAACACCAATCCGAGCAACGACGGCCAGCTATCGCTAGCCGCCCCGCCAATCCATTCCGCCCGGGAACGCAACAGTCGATCACCTCCGCTCACCGCGCGACGCAAGCCCGGCCCCCAGCTCGGCACGGCCAATTCCACCGAATCCCCCCCATCATTTCGCCGCCGCCGAATCGCCCGCGCCGCGCAGCCACCCTGCCGCACGCGGCTTTCAAGCAATCAAACCACCCAAACTTACCAAATCCCCACGACTCCGCCTCCTCCTTTCCCCACCGGTATCCGCCCGCCCGTCATACCAGCGCGAATCGAAGCGAATCCACTCGAATTCTGGTGCCCATTATTATGCGGTGATGGCGCGCTGCCCGGGCAGCGCCGGCGTGCACGCGCGCTGGACTGCGCGGTCGCTGGCCGGCGCCTTCCTCGACCTCGCCCTCGTCTACGCCTTCCTCTGCGCAGCCGCCGCCGCCTCCGCCGCGTCCCGCCTACTCGCGCTCTTCGGCCTCCCGCTCCCTGCACCTGCTCCCGCCCGCACCTCCCTGCCTCCTCGCTTTCCTCCCGCTACCCTCTGGCGCCCTTGACTCCTCCTCACCTCCTCCGCTCCCGCTTCCCATTCGCCTCCGACGACCGTCAGGAAGAAGACGAAGAAAAGGAAGATGAAGTGTCCGTCGATGGGGAGGAAGAGAAAGAGGGGGATCTGAGGCGGGAGGTGGAGGAGGAGAGGGATGCGCGCGCGGCGCTGCAGCGGGATCTGGAGAAGGAGCGCAGCGCCGCGGCTTCGGCGACCGAGGAGGCCATGACGATGATCCTGCGCCTGCAGAAGGAGAAGTCCGCGGTCGAGATCGAGGCGCGGCAGCAGCGGCGCACCGCCGACGAGCGGTGTGCCTTCTACGAGGACGAGGTGGAGGAGCTTCGGGACATCGTGCTCATGCGGGAGCGCGAGGCCCGTGCGCTGCAGAAGGAGGTGGAGGCCTACCGCCGACTGCTCGGCCTTGCCGGGGAGGACGATGAGGATGAGGAAGAGATGGTGACGGCACGCAATTTCGTGCTGGAGGGCGAGCCGAGCTCGTCCAGTTCGGTCGATAGGAATGGGGCAAATGACAGGATAGTACAGTTGGGGAATGATTCTGTGTTCAACTTCAAAACAGTGTTCTTGCGAGAAGAATTGGAGTCGCCGATTCATGTGGATCATGTCAAAGGGGTAAATGATGATAAGTTGGCTGCTGAGACACTGGGGAAAGTTCCTGTTGCTGGGTGGAAAATGGAGGTGGATAGCTGCGAGGATGATGGCACAGAGACGGTAGAAATTCTCCCTGTATCTGCCCGGAGTTTGGATCAAGGTGGTGATGTTGATGCTGCTGCAGCTGGTATGGAAGCTGTGGAGGAGCTGCCTGATGAGTTTCAGGAGGCAGATTGTGGAGGTATAGACAAGATTGGTCATGATCTTGCTGGAAGTGAGAACGATGCAAATATCTATGATGTGCATGTAGTTGATGATATATGCTTCTCGACTGGAGGTACGAGTTATGTAGAAATGATGCTCAATTGATGATTGCTATCTATTTTAGGGCATGTGGAAGCATTCTTTATATCGTAAAAAGCATGAGCCTACTAATTCATTTGTGGAAGATCTTGATACATGTTACGGGATTTTCAAATCTGACCTATAATCAATTCATTTAAGACATTCCATGTGTGGATGTTTTTCTTAAATTTTGCTTTGTTCCTTATTAGATGTCGTTAGAGGATATGGCCAGTATTTTGCTTCCGATGTCTGCACTGTCTCCTATGGTTTCAATTTTTAAGTTAATGTTCTTTTTTTCGTATCATTTAATATGAGTTCATACCTGTAGTATCGGTTGCTACTATTGATTTTTTTTGTTACAATTACTTCTGTAGCTTTTAAAATTGAGATGTGTTGTGAATTTTGTTTAGCGATACATTTGAACATTTGTGCATCTGTCTATAATCCATACCATAGAGCATTTGACTCATATCTATCCCCTGGCTGCATTTGGTACTTAACCAATATGATATATTTAATTCCTACCAAGGCCGACACATTCACTGTTTGTGCAGAATTTGTTCTTTTTCATATCTTGAAGATGTGTTTGAGTTTGATCTTGAAATTTTGCAAAGATATAGTTTGCTTTTTTTTTTTTGGGATAAATTTTGGAAACTTTCACGATTGCTTTTCACAGATTTTAAATACTTTGGTGGTTTTCGCAGGATATTTAGCTTTCTCAGTAACCATTTTGGTCAGTTGAAACTGGTACTGAAAATCAGTTCTTATGCAGTTAAGGGCCTGATTGGCCGAAGCTTCTCAGATGCAACAATGCAAGCAGAGAAGTTGCAGAATCGAGCTGCTGCAGATGATCTCTTGGGGAAAAGTCTGAATGCCATTAAAGGTGCACAAGACAAGATACGGCTTGTGGCAAATGAAAGGAGGCAATCGTTACAGTTGCAACTATTAGAAGACATAGCTAACCAACTTCAAGAAATCAAGGATGCTGCAGAAGCAGGACGACACTTGCAATGTGCTTCTCCTAAAAATTCCAAGAAAAGCTAGTTCAGTACTAATTACTAAATGCAATTATCTTTAGTTGCTTACTTTCTTGAAATATGTTTTTTCTTTGGTGCCGTATGTAGCTTAATTAATATGTTTAGTGATGCATCAATGGGACATCAGTAATGACGTCTGGTAGTAGTGATAATGTATATCTACAAAGGCCACACAGGTCCTTGGGGCCTATCCAACAAGGCAGCTTATTAAGTTTGTAGCCTTTTAATCCAATAAGTAAACTTAGATAGGCCCCAGAAGCTCTTTGAATAAACCTAGATTATGTAAGATTTTGCAAACATAAGTTAAGCTTTGGCATTTTTAATCTAAGGTGGCTGTAAGCTTAAGTTAAACCCAACAAGAAGGTTCATCCCACCTAAAGTTTAAGTTGTTATGATCCAGGATCCATAACACATTGACTACTTGGGTAGTTGGGTTTTTGTCCCCAGTTTGCACACAATGGTTAACCAGACTTTGTACGGTTGTCTCCCTAGGCAATCTATACAACACTTTCTCATCCTATCTTTCTCATATGCAACTAACTCCATGCACCACCAATCCTCACTACGCCAGACTGAGCTGGGGGTATTTCATCAGGCTCCTCTTCATTTTGTTTTCTCTATGAGATTTGCTCAGACATAAGAATTTTAGGATTTATTTTTCTTTTACCTTTTCTTCATAAAAAGTATTCATTTCAGGATACACTAATAAACCAACACATTTTCCTGTCTATTTGTTTGGAAAGGTTGCATTGGTTTAGTAGATTAGATTGTAGCTACCAATATGCTAGTCTGATAATTTAATGTTCAAAAGCTTTTCTACAGTTGCTGGAATATGTTGTAAGATAGTAATTGATAAAATGTCAGCTAAATTATGATATCTAACTAGTTCTTAATATCGTGCAAGTCTTAGCAAGTCTTTCTCAGTGAACTACTATGTGTTCCTAATTGAAGTGTCTATTCAGCATGGTCCAATATCCAAGGGGTACTGTAACACGTGTACTGCAGCAGCACGTACTCTTGCCTTTGGTGGCCAAGGAAACCCCCTCCTCTATCCCTCAAGTTTAGGGATATTATCTTTAATTATTTCCATATCCTTTAGATTGGACTGTTAGGATCATCTATTTTCTATGTTAGAGAGATGTTTTTTAGAGGTCAAGTCAAGCTATTCCTATAAAATGGATAGCATTGTATCTTCTTGAATGAACCAAATAATATATTAAGAGTTCCTAGTATCTCCTCTATCCCTGTCCTTGTGGTGCATCCGCCGCTCATCGGCATGGTCATGCTGCTTGGGTTTAGGGCCATCTAATCCTAGCACGTGACAATAATTCCTTTGCTGTCATTATTTTAACTCCTTGGGCCCACTAGCCACAAATTACATAATGGGCTACAACTTCCTAGGATATTATTGTACCTGCATTTCTTATCCCATGCAATATGATGGAATTATATATCATGTGATTGCTGAATGGATAAGACACTGCTTGTTACATGAGAGATTGCATTTTGAATTTACACTATCAGGAGATAAGTGTAGTGGACTTCTTAGGGAGAGCTAATCCATTTTACCAGCTCATAATTCTTGAAACAATTTCATCTCTCTAGCTAAGTTGAGACGTTGCGATTTGGATTTCAAATAAAACCTAACTCCACCAGCTTTTTTCTCTCACAGATAGCTCAGTACACTGATGTTATCTGTCATGTACACAACTTGTGCCCCACTTGATGGTCTAGCCTGCGCCCATGACATCATCTTGGCACTAATTGTTAAGCATCCTTGTGACAATGTAAATACAAACTGTTGTTACGTTTAGCATGCTATTATTGCTTTCCCAGTACACATTCATAAATCAGAACACCGGATCCCATCAGTATGAATCCATTTCATTGAACCTAAATGACTAAATCAACTACAGTTGGCAAAGTTTTAATGCAAATCAGCTCTTGAGTCACTTTATGATTTTTCAGTTTTTTTTTTTCTTGGGAAAGCATATAAGCACTCCCAAAAGTAAGTAGGACTACATAGATCCTATTAAGAAGTTGAAAAATATCTATGGACAAAAATTAATATAGATTTTGAATTATATAGGCTGTGATGACACATGTTCGCTGACAGTTTTGGGAACGGATCACAGGCATGACTTTGTTTAGTCGTAAAAATTGCATGCAACGAGTGGCAAATTGCTCTCTCATTTTGTGTGGACCCACTGGAATGGCTGTGTTTCCCTTGTTGTTTTGTTTGAAAGTTCAGCACATGAAATTCCAAATTTTTCCATGAAGGATGCAGTATTTGACTTTACCCATATTTTTGCAGGACAGGCATATTACGTCACGGCAACACGATTGATATTGTAAATACAAGTTTTCATTTGTAGTCTGTTGATTTTGTTGCATCATTAAGGTTTGTTTGTTCTTTTAAATAAATATGGAGTTTTGTTGTTGTACATGCACATAAAAAGGAGATTAATTTGTTGTTTGTAATCCTCTATCTGTTTTACACGGGTAGCATGGTCAGTATGTGTGCTCCTTCGTGAGACAAAAAGATTGGTACTTGCTTTTGTAGTACCAATCAAGAAAGAAACAGAGAAGTTTTACCATATTGTTTATATGAAGCAAGTTGTTTCAGTTGTCGCCTACGGCATGAATCTCATGGGAATTCTTGTTGACTCTTGCTGTGTAATCCCACGCGTGTCGTTTAGAAATTGTAGTTTATATAATTATATATTTATATTACTTTCAATTTGATCACCAGTTCATCACCTGGCATAGTGGCATGCGGTTAAATTGTTCCAGCTGACTCTCTGATGAATAGAAACTGGCTCCTATATATGCAACAAATTGGTAGGCATGGCACGAACCTCACTGCAACTTCTTCAAAGAATCACTCACCACAAAGATCTTGCCATAATGAAGAAAAACAAAGTGGACCAGAAGTACATGTAGTGTTAAACCAGCTTTTACAGGAAAAATGGAGCTGCACACACACGACACACACACACAAAGACAGTACTTTCTCTGCACACAAAAAATTCAGGTAAATAAAAAGTAATCAATAGAACAAACAAACAAACCGCACGTAGAAGAGACCACAGTGAGGGAGAGAGACTGAGAGTAGCTATGAACAATCTCTTGCAGACGCTGACGCTGCCGTGGAAGGAAGAGAATCCCAAATGAGATCCATGTCAAGGGAAGGCATACGGCTAAGCAGCACCGCGTCTGCATCCAACCCATGCGCCCTCGCCTTCTTGCCTCCCGCCTCCGGCCACACCGTCTCCACGCTGCCGCCGGCGACGTTCTTCTTGTGCCTCTTGGAGGCACTCGTCGGCAACGGCGACGCACAGCCAAAGCGACGCTGCGCGGTGGCCGTCAGCTTGGCCTCCAGGAGCGCGACCGTGGCCTCGCACCGGTGATGGGCCCGCGCGTTCGGGCCCACGATCAGCTGGTGCTTGAGGTGGGGGAAGTTGAGCCAGGCCTCGTCGCCGCGGAGACGGTAGGCCGCTGTGTCGTACGTGATGGCGGCCTCCTCGGCCGTCTCGAACGTGCCGAGCCACACCCTCGTGCGGCTCCGCGGCAGCCGTATCTCCGCCACCCACTTCCCCCATTGCCGCTGCCTCACGCCCCTGTACTGCTTCTGCCCCTTGCCATTGCGATCGGCAGTGCCACCAGCAGCAATGCCGGCAAGCGGGCCGGTCCTGACCTCCGCGTTGCTACCGAACAGGTTCAGCACGGAGATCGACGGCGTCCGGAACGGCACACCGACATTGTCGGCGGCGAGATCTTCTTGAAGCTTTACCATATTTCTATGGGTTTGGTCCTAGCAACTAGCAAGCACGTTCTTTGCTACAACTAAAGCATGAGTGGAGGATGCCGACCAAAAGGGCGGGGAGAGAAAGGAGAAGAACAGGTGATGATACATGGCCGAGCATCTGCATGAGCCTGTGTGGGCTTGCATTGTCGCTTTCTGCTGTTCTGATTCCATTTCTCATGACAGGCAGCATTAAACAACGATCATCAACACTAAGTAATACATTAGTCATTGTTGTTCAGTGGCTAAAGAATTGGACGTACAGCCTTCTGCAGAGCTGGTGAAGTGTGTACAATATTCCGGATTAATTGAAGGATGGAGGAAACATCCAAGCAGCTACTCAATTTGCTGCTGTTGTTCAGGAGTACAATCTGGTGCTGTTCCTACCTCTTTGGTACAAGCTGTCGAAAGTGCCCTTTTGGAACATGCTTGAACCTTGATGCTAGCTGTTCATTGAAATTGATTACATACTCTAAGCATTACATATCAGTTTTAAGTACATAATGGTAAATAAAACTGGGTCTACAAATAAAGAAGTCCTGAATTAGTCCTTAGACTTGGGGATCCTTTTGGGGTCTAATGTCGGGACCCACATTTGCCGTCCGAACTCTCTGTATATCAAAGACTAGTCTCTAGATCAAGAACTAATACACATAGTAACATCATTGAATATCAAATACATATCTCGCAACATGTAAAGCTATTATATAATATAAAACAATCTGTAAATACATCGTACAGTCGATTGACTTACACATGGGCCAATCAAAGCCAAATACATTAAATATCTACAATGAAGCGGAATCAATAACAACCAATAGGTGGGGCCCTCATGATATGCCCCACAGCAATCGGTTGAGTCTTGCAACCTAGTCCTTTGCCTCTCCTTCCAAACCGTACTAGCGCATTTGAGTGCTCGTATGGTCTTTTCCTTCACTTACTGATTGATAATATTAGCGAATGTGAGTACGTAACTGCATCCATGGCCCAATGCACATACTGTAGTTATAATAGATGCAAGGATGATCAAAGGACAAGCTTGAAGTTCTTTCATTTGCATAAAGCCATAATTAGAATAGATTAAGTAGTAGACAAGTTCTGAGACATAGCATTTCGACTAAACCAGCTTTTAATCAAATTGAGTAGTGTTGTATAATACTAGCGAAAGTTCCATCCACCTGCTAGCAAAGAATGGTTCCTAAAACTAGTTTTTCATGTGCCCATTTAAAATCAGATTTGAAGTAGAAGTAAAACATGTAGTAAAGCATTTCAGTAATAAACAATTGAATCATACAAAGACCAAAGTGGCAGCCCACTTTGATGTACTAAACACATGAACAACCCGTTCATGACTTAATACCAAGTTCAACCACAATTTTAATTAAAAGTCTAACAATAGTAACTCCCGAACTCAAGCGGTTGTCCATAACCGTGGACACGCTATTCGAATAGATTAATACTCGCAGGTGTACTACTTACCCACACGACTTGATTAGCCCGTAAGCCTCCGTGAGGCCTCTCAATAGCACACTTCCTATGGTATGCCTACTGTAAATCAAGATACACCATTTTCAAAGAAGAAAGCCCTATTGGGCTAAGTCCCCTTGTGAGATGGTTCCTTGCCTAGTACAAGCGCCCGATAGCACTTGCTAGGGGCTCACAAGTTATATTGGAAATATCGATGCAATCAAAACAAAAGAATTGGTGCTCCTTGCACACTATAAAGGATTACATCGGCCTCAAAGAACATAGGATTTCACTGGCCGCTATGCCCTTACACCACCAAGGACTTAACACAATAAAAACCCTCCCCTACTTAACCATACGGCTCCCAACCCGCAGGTGGCAAGACGAGTGTACTTGAATTAACGACGTTACCAAAGTTCGGTCCTCAATTGTCCGCACAAGTCATTCCACATACCCAATTCTCGTGCACAAAGACACCATCACTAACCAACACTTGTACAGACTAAATCTCATTTTAAAAATGACAAAGTTTAGCTCATAAAACAGCTACAAAGATCTGAAGTAAAAACATAAAGTAAGAGTTGTGTATCCCAAACCGCGGGTTATTCCTGACGATCGAACTCACTGTATCTAGACTTGCATGGCTACAATTTATAACCCATAATTCACACATCCTATCTTAAGCATATAGGAGTTGGCATAATTCAAGATTAACCTCAAGCATAGGACATAACTAAACTACACATCACAAAAATATTGACATAATCAAAATAGCATGCAAGCAATTATCATTGCACTATCTTAACCAAAACTGGGATCAAATATGATGCAAAAGAAAGTTCAAATGATGCTTGCCTTGCTGGTACAGTAGCTGCTCGCTCTCAGTAGCGTAAGTGTCGATATCAATATGCTCGGGATCTATATAATTATAACATCAAATAAATACCGAGAAAACCACTCAAAAACCAACATGCTCAAAAATGCATGATTTTTCTACAGTAGTTAGGTCTTGATTTTAAATGATTTTTGGTGAAAGAATTATTTCATTTTGATTTAGCATGTGAAAGTTATAATGGTTTGAATTTCATATTTCAATAAGCCGTCATTATGTAATTTAATTATGAAGTGAAATTTTGTAGAATAGTGGTGAGTACATGGATTACATAGATAAATAGGCAATATTATTATAAGTTAAAAACAGTTGAGTTTGTCCTTTTGGAGTTTTATGATTTAGTTATTGATTTTCAAAGTTATCACCTTTTATAGTATAAAAATAATGGAGTTAAGGGTATATTCTCCGAATATAGTTTCTGTGATAGAGGTAATGTGAGACCATTTTTAGAATTAAGTTCACTGAAAATGAAAATTATTAGAAGTGGTCTCACTGTTTTTGGAGGTTCCAATAATTACTTATGTATTTTTAAGTTATCACTCTTTTCCTATTGTAAAATAATGGTTTTGAATGGATTAATCTCCAAATAAATCTCTGCTACAGAGACAGATTTGAAACTAATTTTAATATAAAGTTTACTAAAAGTGAAAATTTCCGTAAGTGGTTTCATGCGATTTGGAGTTAAAATGATTTAGTTATGCATTTTAGAAGTTATTCATATTTTTCAAAGGTATGTGTAAATGATTTTCGGACTTTATAAACTATTTGCTACTTTTCTCACCGAGGCTCAGCTAGCCACGGCCATCGACTACGGGCCTCGCTCGCCATGCCGCCCGCCAGCAGGCGCGCACGCACGTGTGCGCCCTAGGGCTACGATCACAGCCGTTGGATCAAGATCCAACGGCCCACATTCGAGTGCATTAGGATGGTCCAATGTCTCACAAATCTGCACCGCCTTTTCGTGATCGACGGTCCAGATTAACTCCAGACATTTGGTTTCTAAGCACGTGTTTAGGGTCTTAGGGTCCACATGTCACCATCGTGGCTTTAACCAAAACGCTTCGCTTTCTCGTGCAGCCCGCGTAAGTGAAACATCAATCAATGCTAAGACATCCATTAAAGGCTAAGCCAATCATTAGGTAACTAAAACCGTCATTTGTCGTAACCTCCCAGCTAAGGTTTGCCGGAGTACGATAACGCCTCGCGCGCGCTGCTTGGCCGCTTGCCGCCGATTCCGGCCACGCGGCGCTAACCAAGGGCGTACATGTAAAATAGCAATGCGCCTTAACGAGGTTAGCCTCGACGCATCGCTACCGCCTGAACGCGCTAGTCGGAGTCGAGCACGGCGCTAGATACGGCAAAAATGCATTTGGCAAAGGAGAGCCCGCAGCAAGCAATCAAGCGTGTGCCTAGGTCTAAAGACTAACTAGAAGCTACCTGAGCGAGGAAGGTGCTCGGGAAGCTCAGTTGCGGGCAGCTGCCTGGCGCCGAGAAGAAGAAGGGCGACGGGCCAGAGGAGGAGTCTCCTAAGCAAAAGGAAGACAAGGGATGGTCAGATAGCTAAGATATGCCATAGAGATGGTGTCATGTCAAGCAATTAGGAATGCCTTCACGGAGCAAGGTAGAGACGAAGAGTTCTACTCATCCGAAAGGTCCAATCTTCAATACACGCACACCGTCGTGCATTGCCAAAATAAAGTTAGGAAATGATCGCTGCTCAAGGCACGCGATATGACGCGCCGGTTGAGGGCCATACCTCCCGGAGGCGAGGAACAACACGAGGTGTCTCTCGAGAGCTGCTCTGAACAGCCCGAGGCACGGAAGGTGAACCCAGGCTACAAGCAAGAACAAGAGCTGCTTAGCAAAATGGAGATGGCATTGAACAGAAGGAGAAAGGCACCACCGGCTGGAGCTACCCAGAGACGAGCCTGTCGCTTCCTCTCTCGCACAACCGAGGAGAAGTGAGGGAAGGAGGGGTGCCGAGGATGTTATGCTCGCGATGACGACCGAGGCGCGCGTGAAGTGAGGGAGCTCCAGGAGTGGTTGCACGCGGCGCAACACACGGCACTAACGGAGTCGCAACGGCGGGAGGCGAGCAGGCGCGGCGCGCGGCGCCGTGTTCGGAGCAGACGACGACGGAGGAAGACGAGCCGACAGCCCGGCCCACCGGCCACGCCTCGTCGCAGGGGAGGGAGGACGTGGTCCAATAGCGGCCGCTAGATCTCGACGGAAGGTTGAGGTTTAAAGAGGTTTAGTGGCGCGGGCGGCGGGGTACGCCATCCGTGCGTTCGCTTTCCATCTGACGGCTCACGTGAGGTGCATCTAGTTGATTGGGCTCGACGGTTCCATCCACATTATGGTATATCATTTTGGTTACCTCAACTCGACATTTCCATCCTCTACCCTACATTTTTAGTGCTACCTCCACCCGACATTTCGTGGCTACATCCACCCAAAGATTTTTATCCCACCCACAAATGGTTTTTATAAAACCAAGACTAACCAAGCAAGTTCCCGAGCATCGCCCATGACCATAGGCACGACTGTCTGCATGCTTTTCACTCTGCAGAGATTGTACAACTTTACCCACAAGAGACGATCATCTTATAATATCAACATGTTACCGTATGTGTTAGACTAATAAAATCATCACAGCCTTTACAATGCACCACCCCAACGCAGCTTACACTCGTTAAGGTTTCCACCTTCTGGGGCTACCTCCACCCGAGCCGAATGCCCCTCTTGTGTCAGACGGAAAAGGACTACCTCCAACGCAGCTCCCATATTCCATCGGATCGTAACCAACGCCGAGACAATGTAAATTAGTTGGACATGTCGACACCATTATAGACTTGTGGTTGCAATCGTTAGTGCTCGTGAGGTCATCACAAGAATCGGTCCTTGATTGACTCTGTGGACTACCACAATACCAACTCTCATGCTACCTTCGCACCGCCCACTTACGATCCACCTAAGTCTAAAATAGTGCTTGAGTTTTTGTTTGGGAAATATTTTCTAATTTCAACATACCAGCCATTTACCTCCAATGGCTGCCCAACCCAGTTTTGATGTTTGAATGATGTCATGGCAAATTAATACCCACATATCAATATATCTAAGTAGGGGTAAGCATGACACTTAGATACAGACTTAGTGACTAATTAGGTTTACAATTATTCCTAGGGCAACAAAGGCTAGTGTCTAGGAATGGAATTTAATAGTTCACTTGACCTTAAGGTATTAACGACAAGCTAATGATGACATAATTATAATCAAAGTGTAGCATGCAATTTTATAATTTAAAACAATATAACTACAAACAAAATGTGGTAACAATATGATCAAAGTGACAACTCACCTTGCTCAATGTTTTGATAATCTTGGTATAGTTCTTGCTCTCACTCGAATTGTTGCTCCTTTAGGACTTCAAATTCTATTTATGCATAATACGATCGAATCCAAGAATGCCTAAATACAACCAAATAAATTCCAAGACATTAAAATAGACCCAAAAGAATTCAAACCAACTCAAATACATTCCCAAATACAAATATCTAGTGCCAAGGTATGGATTTGGATTCAGATGAATTTAGAATATGAAACCATTCGATTCGGAGCTAGGACGAGAGAGCGGGCTCTCGGAACATCCATTGGTGGAGCAATTACAGATAAAGAGAGTAATCTCGGGCATACTCTTCTTAGGTCATTTGGTTGGGAGAGATTATGTTAGCAGGTAGGATATACTGATCTTTATTTATTTTACGAATTATTTTTTGTTAGAAGTGGACAACGATGGTCGATAGATGGAATCAACGTGACCTTGGTTTGTTTCTAAATTACTATTGTTTCATTGAGAACACCTCACCATGACTTACACGTGGTGTCTAGCTCATTTAGTGATTTCCTTTATCAATTTCTATTTATCAAGGAAATTCCTTGAGCGACAGGTTGCAGGGGTCCACATGTGATGGATATAATTTCAACTAACTGGATCAACTCTAGGTTTTACGTTGTTCGGATCCCTATGCCATGTTAACATTTGAGGTTTAATTACCACTCAATAGAATGATTAATTTAAGGATTATACATTGTTCGTCCCTCAACTCTGCCCTAGTTTAATTTTGTCTCTCAATTGTAATATCGATAAAACACATCCTCGAACTATCAATATCGTGCAAAACTATCATTTTTTCTTTTTAGAGCGGTTTTGACCGGTATTTGACCTATGTGGCTCTCCACGGTATTGACACGAGGCAACTAAATTTCTCTAAAAAGAAAAATGATAGTTTTGCACAGTATTGACATTTGAGGACGTGTTTTATCCTAGATTACAATTCGGGATGAAAATTAAACTATGAAAAGAGTTCAGGGACGAACAATGTACTTAATCCTTAATTTAATTACTAACTAAAATGTGGGCCCATCTATTTAATGAAACTCTGAATTATCCTTATGCTAGAAACGTACCTAAGGGGCTAACAGGTCATACTAAGATTATGGTAATTAATAGCTAGTTTTAGCTAGACTACTAATTACTCATTAACCATAATTGACCATCAACAAATCCTAGTGTTTAACTTTCGATTAATCTATAGGTTAAATAATAATATTACCATTCTTGAGCACTTAGGCAAGGCATATTAGTTCAATAATTGCTTTTAAATAGCAAGCTACTTGTGTGAGGACCTATATGTAAGTGATTAACGGTCTATGGCTGGGACTATATACCGTGCTACTCTTCAACATATGATTAATCTATACTTAGCACTATTCCAACACAATTTAATTACTACCTATATCAATTATCTTAGCTAATCTATAACTGGTATGGGTCCACTAGTTAATTAAATATTACTCGCATTGTAAAGTAACTAATTATTAATTAATGTGGAGCATAGTGACAAACTTAAGATATTGTAACTAGTTTTATTTTACAATTAATTGTGTGGATCCTGCGTCATATATTACATTTGATTGGTATTCTTAAATAATTAATAATGACCTAGGGCCGAGTGTTGAATGGGACACTAACCAAATTAATTGTTTTATCTAATCAATAACTAGTAAGTGCCTATTGGTATGTGCATGCTCCTCCTATTTATTATTGTTGTTGTTATTATTTTATTAATATGCATAATATGGGTAAAATCTAGTAAGGGGCCCAAATTGATAGCCATATACATTGGGGCTCAATTTTATTCTACAAATTAATCATTTGACTACTTTTACTTATTAGTGGGGTTCAATTGTCATAGGGATAATAGCATTTAAATAATTTAAATAAACTCCAAAATTCAGAATGTTGGTATTGTTAGGTAGGGTTTGAATTTATATAAATTTAGAAACAAAAAATCATCGAATTTAGAGTTAAAAGATAGATATTAGCTCTCCAAAGTTTAAATTCAGGAAAAATCCCAAAATTAAACAGAGGAGAGAGGTGCCTCTCACTAACAGCTAGGGCCCACTGATTTTTATTTTATTTTCAATTTATTTTTCAATTAGAAATTTGTACTCTGACAAACAGGTGGGTCCACGGTATTTTAATTTCTTTTCTGATTTATTTTCTAATTGAAAATGGCTACAATCACTGATAGGTGGAGCCACTAGGGTTTTCATTTTCTATTTTAATTATTTTCTGAAAGGAAATTCATGAGTCACTAATAGGTGGGGCCATGATACATGTGGGATGGGTCCACGACAACAATGAATGGGCCAAGGGTCCATAGGTCAGCGGCACAAGTCTACAGACCTAGTCCAAACAGTGTTTCTAAAGGGGTGGCCCCCATGTCATAGGATCATAACTTAAATTAGGTTCTAATTAGATTTTCTAATTACGTTGGACCCATATGTCATACAAACATTAGCCCATAATTAATCTATTTACTAATTACATAATTAATCCTTAATGATGTTGCTAAAGTGTTTTCTCCCACAATTCCTACCAAAGCAGGGGAGACACCATGGCGTGCCGACACCGTGAGCTAGGCCACGGTGATGACCCGGGAGCCCCACAATGGGTTCTCGCATCCTCGGTGACCCTATGGGTGGCAGCGGCATAGTGGGAGGTGGGCTACAGCGGTGTTGGTGACACTACGATAATGGCAATGGACAAGCGGTGTTGTCGATGAATTAATATCGACCTTGTAGAAGTAAATGCAGGAACACGACTCTCGAGATCACGCAGGAAGAAGCATGGTGTTTTTAGATAGGATTAGGACTTCTCTAGGGAGAATAATAAGCCTACTCTTATGTTCTTGTAATGAGTGAGATTATAATGCACAATGTGCCACTGAAACTATGGATGCTATCATGGCCTCTTAATCCCTCTCTCCATGTGCCCGCATCGCCTTTATAAAGCGTCCGAATGCGTAGCGCTTGTTGCTATAAAGAGGCACCTTGACAGCTTGTCGAACCCATATGTGGATGACGGTTGTTGTCAATGAGACATCCTCCTTGCACATTCGCTGCACGGTTGTTGTTAGAGACGGAGAGGATGTGCATAGTTATGTCGAGACACAAAGGTGCTCGTGTTGTATTTGCTACCATGCATAGTTGGACATGGTATACAAGGTTCTAGTTGATAAGATAGGGCCCACATATCTATCTGTGATGCTTATTGACCAAAGATTGGTTGTGATTTGACCTAGTTGTAATGCACTTTCCAACTGTGGGTGTGTCAGAATCAATGGTCGTGGCAACTATCTCTCGACTAGGGTATACTAGAGGGTTGTTCGAATACTATTATCTACAAAAAAATTTATAGACAAATAGCTTTATTATTTGAGGGTTATTCAATCCTTGTAGAATAGTAGTCGGAAGGAGACTTTAAGAGTAGTATTTCTCTTGACTAGAAATTGACTTGGTCAAGGAAGATGTTTTTACTTAGTTGTAAAAATAACACCTTTATTACCATGTGTATGGAAAACGAATGTGAACGGTCACCCACAATTTTGTCAGTTGGGAGCAATTCCCAAAGGAATTCCAACCGTTGGGTTTCCACCACAAGCTGATAGATATAAATCATTACTAGAGAGGTAAGATTAGGAAATTTATTTTCCCAATCGTTTCATCTCCTTGAGCTCTTTCCTTCTCTACCGCCACTCAAGCCCAAATCCCTTCTCCCAAATCTTTTGTGATGGGACCGCCGCGGGGTTGTCCCGATCTTTGCGACGTAGGATTGTAGATAACTAGCCCGTGCAACCTAGCAATTGATGCGACCAACCACCGTCTCTATACGGCAACCTGCAGCACTCAAATTACTCAACCACACACTACGGCCTTCGTCTACTCGCTATCGTGGAGCAAACACGTTCAAGCAATCCCAAAGAATCACAAGAACAACAGAGTGGCAACTCAGAGATAACACTCAATCCCAATAAGTGGTGGAAATAGCTCACACACAAAGAGGAACAAGTATTCTATTTCTAAATTTCAAACTCTAATGTTACATGGAGGGGTGCCCCTCCTTATACAGGGTCTAAGGTCGGTTGCTACAATGCATGAACAGTACAATGTCGGTTTGCTACAGTACACTTGATGACATACGCGCTTATGTCACATTCATGATGATCCTCTGTGGTTACCCGATCTTCTGTGGCTATGATGACATATGCGCTTACATCATGTTATTACGATCTTCTGTGGCTGTGATGACATATGCGGTGACCTCATCTTGATGTTGACATTTGCTAGTGGGCCCCACCGATTGTTCTCCAAAGATGGGTCCCACCGCCATCTCCTTGCACCAATAGGCAACATGCATTGTTGAGTTGGTTCCTTTGTTCTTGAAGTTGTTGTAGCCAATTTTCCTTTTGCCTCCAAAGATTCTTCATGAAACCTTGAGATGGAGAAGATGTGCATACGCTAGGTTTGTCCTCATCATTTTGAAGCCGAACAAATTCCTTAGAAGAAATGGTTGGATCCATGTCTAAGTGGGAGAAATCAGAGATGGACGTGGAGAAGATGACCGCCTTTGTCGTCGCCGAGAAGATTCCTCCAAGGTCTTTTGTGAAGTGGAAGAATGCAAAATATGGATATTTGCCATCGCGCGAAGAAGGCAAGATTGCCATCTTTCAAGCTTATTGCGAGTGCGGACTCAGGACGCCCTCGCACCCATTCTTAGCTGAATTACTCGAGCACTTCGAGGTGGAATTAGCAAACTTGATTCCTAATTTCATCACAATGTTGAGCATATTCGTGTACCTCAATGAGGCATACTTGGGGATCCCCGCAAATCCAGAGCTCTTTAAGGACTACTACTGTCGAACCTGTAGTAGAAGGATCCGAATTCTTTGTGTTTCTCACACTAGTCCAAGAACGACTAGTGTACACGTTAAACAAAAATGATAAGTTCATATCATGTATTTTATTCATATTATTAGAGTTTTATTACAAAAGGGCACAAAGCCAAAAGAAAAGTACAGTGGAAGCATAAGGTAGTAGTAGGCCACACGATATGCCACAGGCAATTGTCTGGGGCGTAGCCTAGTCATCCAAGTCCTCACCAACAACGTAGTACTCCTTCTCTGATCAATAATTTAATAAGCAAGGTGAGTACGAAATGTACTCTGCAAGTTACACCCAATAACGAATTATAATGCACGAGGGGATTCAAAGGAGGGTTTAAATGGCTGAGTTTGCATAAAGCGATTTTTCAGGTTTAAATATTCTTACTAAGTTTCAAAGCACTTATTCTATATCTAGAAATTTATTTTAATTTTTAATCACCAATTTGAGAGCAGGATAATCCTCCATGCATGATTGGTGAAGGGAAAAAAACCCTAACACCAAGGCTATATGCCCAATTTTCCCAATTGGATAAACCATCCAAAAACATTTGTCAAAATCATTTTTAAATCAAAACCAAAGTCTAATCCGTGAAATGCTTTACTTAGTATGTCCATGACCGTGGACATGGCTATTCGAGTAGATTTTTACTCTCTAGAGAAGTTGTACAACTTTACCTACAAAAGATAGTCTGCTTAAAATATCAAACAACACACGCTTCCATAGGCTTGAGACTAATGTCGGCCAAGACATGCTTCCATAGGCATACAACTAAGCAACTATCACAAGGCCTTTACCCTACACTATCCCAACATAGTTATGCCACTAAGGTTTCACTACCGTAAGGCTTCACGCCAAACGGTAACCCCCTATTATGCCATGTGAAAATAAATAAAAAGTATGTCGTTCTAACACCCACACATTTGGATGCCACAACCACAGTGAAACATGACAAATTAGTTTACCCGATTTGTCCCATACCAGACTTGTGGTAGTACGGTTACGGCTTAACAATCCATAACTCATAGACCGATCCTTAATTGACTGGACGACTTCCAAAACAAATCCCTGGGCCTCGACCATTCACTAAATTGATCCCGTGCATAAACTTGCACCCACCAACTATCCAGTTTGCCCAAGTCTAAACTAGTTTTAGTTTTAGTTTTCATGTCAAATCATTTTACAAACTTTCTATGGCAAAAGCAATGCCATAGTCTCATTTTTAAATCATAGTACATTTTTGCTAAAATTCCTATAATTAACATTTTTGGTCTAAGCATGACTATGCGTAATTTTTTTCAAAAGGTTCCTAGTTCATACTATTGCATCAACTAGGTTTTCATCTAAGGTGACAAAGTATAATTAATTCAACATCAAAATTTGGCCATACAAAGGAATTAGGAATAACTATAATTTAAAACAGGGATTTAAATTAAATTGAATACAATAAGCAATGCAACAATAATTTTAAAAAAATTTAAAAAATTTAAATTACTGGGATTCAAATATGATCACGATGTAACTTGTGTGCAAAGTGGTTGCCGATCGGACTCGTCAAGAATTCTAGCTCTCAGAGTCGTCAAGTCTATATGTGAAAATAAGCTAAATTCAAATGAACTCCAAATTTAATAATTTTTGTATATTTATCTAGATTGTAATTTTAGATGAATTTATAAATTTGAATCACTGAAATCAGAGCTTGTATGAAGGATAACGAGTCCTCGGAAGTTTGAATTCTAAAGAAATTACCCTAAATTCATTTTCTAGAATTACTAAATTATTTTTCTAAAGGAAAACCTAAATATTGCACAAGCATGATGTCAGCAGCTAAATTCTATTTTTGGCTGAATTATTTTTCTTTTGGAAAATCTTAAACAATCACTGACATATGGGCCCTTGTTCCATGGACTGGGTCTATGAGAACGCACTGGTCCACGGTGGACCAGACGTGTGGAACAGTGGCGCTTGCCACACAAGTGAGTACGTGGGCACTGATGAGGATGGTGAAGCTGACGTGTGGTGCACACGTAGTTGCCAAGTGGTGCCACGTCGCAGCCACGTCACTCCGACGACGGCAGCCCTTAGGACTAAATGGTCGTCGGCACTACACACCACGACAACAAGCATGTGTGTGTGCAAAAAAGAGAGGAGGGTGCAGGGAACCTGGCGCGCACTAATGCGGCGGTGGGACACGAAGGAGTGGCCAACGATGAGGAAGAAGGTGGCAGCGCATTCGGGTCTACGGCGGTGAATGTGCTCCGATGGTTCTCCGGCGAAGGCGAGGTGAGCACCGTGTAGAACGTGTGACGGCGATGCTCCCATGATGAAGTCCAAGCTCCAACGATGGCAGCACAATCGACGGCGGCGAGGCTTGGGCACCGCAGCATCAAAACGGAATTCCGGCGAAGTAGAGAGGATTGGGGAGTTAGGGTTACGATGGAAGCATGAGGGGAAGATTGCGAAGGGGATGCTCCCATTTATAGGGCAATGGGATGGCCAGAGGTGGATATCATGTGTGGGCAATAACTCGCTAGTGGCGTAAGTGGGCATTAACACGATTTGAAAATGTAAGAGTGAAAGCGGGAGATGGAATGGAGATCATGGGCGCTAATACGCACTATCGCGAGTGGAAATGGTCGCTGAATGCACGGCGTGGTCGAGCTTGAAGATGGCGCTAACAAGCGTGCCCCACCGTAGTGAGAGGAAGGAGAGAGGAGAGGCGCGCGCGCGGGCGGGCAGAAAACACGTGGGCCAGAGGAAAAGAAGTGGGCCACGAGAGGAGATTCACCAAGATTCAAATCCAGATCCTGCTTACCATATCATCTTGGTCCGTTGGAGGAAGAATTACGTGATCGCACCCACGAGGATCGCCTATTTTTCACGGGCAAGGCCGCAGAGAAGAAGTTGTGGAATATGGCCCCGAGGGGTTGAGGTCGAATCGCTCCATGGATCCAAGCCATCAAGGACTTGAGGGATGAAGGGTTGACTAGATGGCATGTAGTGAGAGATTTCATGACACGATGCATCAGCCCTTTGATGATGCGAGCACATCCAATATGGAAGTGCTCAGGGGTCAAAGATCTGACTAGGGACTACAAGAATGGTAAGCTTCTAAATCAACATAGATCTTCCTTTTTTTATTTCTGAGCATGTTTTGATTGTATGCTCTCATTTGTAGACCTAGTCTAGAAAGAGATTGACACTTAGGTCAAGCTTGTTTGTAAGAAGGGGCCTCCAATTATAGAGGGGCCCCTCAAATTTTGGCTGTCATCTCCGAGGAGAAACAAATGCGCCTAAAGGTAATATGCATTTTGTTGATTTCAACTTTGGTGATCGGTGGTCATGATTTTGACCACTAATCAATCTTTGATTCTTGCATTTTGTAGCAAGCCAGCATGTTTGAGACCTTGGACTTGGACTTCGCAAAAAATGACTCAGAGGATGTTGAAGTCCCACTGAGCAAGAGAGGCAGCATCGTAAAAGATGGTGGATGGAAAGAAGAAAGGTGAGAGTTTGAGCTCCCCTCTTCCCCCGACCTACCCGATAACTCATTCCCAAGCAACTTCGACTGCGGAGAAAGGGAAGATGGTCATGGGACCTAATAGAAAGGTTCCAAACTCCAAGGTATCATTCTACTATGACACTCAGACATTCTCAATTTCTCCTACACCTACTTTTGTCAAGCAAATAGAAAAAGAAAACTGCTTTTGTCAAGCAGAGCTCATGAGTTAAGAAGTCCGAGCCCTCGTGTGATCAAAATCAATTCGATCGCACCAAGGGAGATTGCAAAGGAGGGACATCTGCAAGTCCAAGAGACTCGACCAATTGATGTCGAGAAACACATGGCCACCTCGACTACTTAAGATAAAAGCCAATCGAAGGTTGAAAGCTTGAGTTGGTGAGGTCACCAAGAGAAAGAGAATAAAAGAAAATCAACTCACACTTTGGGCAAAATGTATTCCTGCTTTAGGGTCATGTCGAAGAAACCAATGTTTCTAAAATTTTAAGACAAGTAATAATACTTACCTCTTTCTTTTGCGACTTGATTTTTATATCTTTTCCTCTGCTTTGTAGTCTTGCCCTTCGGTCCCTAGGAGCATTCAGAGAGAAGACTACTATCACGAGCAAGCCATGACCAAAGGAGGTGGTAATTCCCCTATAGTCATGGAGATAGAGGCAAAGGCGGCTAAAGATTCAGCCACTCCAATGATCAAGTCAGTTCTTGAGGACATCAATGTCCAATCAAGAGAACTAATCGTTCGATCACTAGGGGTAGTAAAAAAAAGAAATGGCAAAAGGCTTTGATCAAGGCCACCTCAAAGGAGAAGAGGCTACGGAGGTCATACCTCCAAAGCCTTAAGATGCGAGCTCCCTTCCGAGTGAAGAGGAAGAAGAAATCGACCACTTTATTTAGAGTTCTTTGGACCTCCAGAAATTAGATCTTCATCTTGGAGATATCACAACTGAGCCCCTTATCCTAAGGATGTCCCAATCTGTGGGCACATTTTTCACGACGACCGTCTTCAAAAAGTGTGGTGGTACAAGGTCGATGTGATCGAGAAATACAAAGATTCCAAGGAGCTGTACGGGATGTTTGCTCGCACAATATGTTACACCCCGGCCCAACACAGAGCCCATAACTTCACTAACTTATGCTAATTACCAATCTAAACATTAATTTATAATAAATTCCAGCAAGCATATCAAAATTAAAACCCGTCCATGGGTCACAAGATGAACGTTTAAAGTAATACTAATCAACTAATGCATATACCAACTAGTCTCAAACATTAATCTAGGCAATAAATGAGTCCATGAATAACGATCTAAAGGGAATAACCAATGCCTCTTGATTTATAAGGAACCACTCTAAATAAATATTGAATGTGCAATTGTTTTGCTTGTGGCACTTGTGATCTATTCCCTCCCATGTATGTTGCCTTCAATGGTCACCTAAAACTAGCAACAAAGCAAGAGTGAGTCTAAGAATAAGCAAATACATAATAAAGCCATAAACAACAGTTTATCAACCATAATCAAGGTTATCATCATCATCTATCTATTTAATGTTATTCTCATACTCAAATAAACAAGTCATATTCCATATAGGTAAATTTAAACAATTTAACAATTTACTCATATATGTTAATGGACCATCATGCTCATGCTCATATGCGTCTCAACAGCTGATACCGGTATAGCGGAGTGTTCACCCGTCAATGAACCACTTTGTCCTTCACTCCCGTGAAGTCCCCGCCGAAGTAGGATTTTATCTATAGCACTTTGGACTAGTTGTGTATCTTTCTTACTGACCTCACCGGAATAGTTACATGATTTTCTCACCAACCTAGCTCGTGCAACTCCTATCATAATGAATGTAAATGATGCAACATCTTTAATTATTCATGAACATAATTCATCCCATTGACTCATTATCTCATTCTCATTAACTCAATATCATAATCTTATTCACCCAATGTCATTAATATCATGTATAAGAATAAGCTTAACGAAAGTATAATAAATATCATGATAAGTAATATCAATAACAATGACGAACAACCTGTTGTTCATCACTCTACCATGTACTTGCCTCTTTATTCCTTCAAAGTCGGATAACGAGGCGGCGGTAGGGCACTAGAGGCCACACTCCCTGAACAAATAATTCAAAACAATCTCAAGATCACATCATCACAGAACCAACACTTTACACTAATCGCCCTCGCATGTTTACGCCAAACCGACCCAATTAACCCAAATCTACTAGACGTACTACCCGCTGTCCTAATAGTAAAACAGCGCTAACTTATTCATATGAACTTCAAATCTTGACAACAAATACTTTCTTAAATCTTCAGGCAATTTCCTACAACTTTCTAGTTATCATGAACTTCTGATTCTACTGTTTTCTCCCCCTATTTCCTTCCCCAAAGACTGTCCCAGAATCTGTCACGCAGACCGCTTCACAATTTCATATCTTTAATTCTAAAACTGGAAATGATATTAACGATACTAGTTCTAGAAACTACTCAAAATTTTCTAGCTTATTCAAGTTATCACCAAATTTTAATTCTTTTATTTACTAGCAGAAAATGGCCCATCTACATGATCTCTGCCAACGATGACCGAATTCTGGAC
This sequence comes from Ampelocalamus luodianensis, assembly GCA_036346255.1. Lineage (NCBI taxonomy): Eukaryota > Viridiplantae > Streptophyta > Magnoliopsida > Poales > Poaceae > Ampelocalamus > Ampelocalamus luodianensis. Next base: position 28,809,190 of record CM070623.1, read on the forward strand.
GGCGACATTACTGAGGCCATAACTTTTTTCTCGCTACTCCGAATCTAGTGATATAGACCTTCTTGAAAATTTAATGAAATTATCTACATCTTTTCTAATTGGACAGAACCTTGAATCCGAGCCTAAATACCTCGAATTTCCCCTGTAAGGTTCTGCGTTAAAACTCGACGAACTAGGGCATGCTAAAAACCAATCTTCCCTAGGACAAAACGATCTACGAAATGTACAACGACCAATCCAAGGTAATTCTAGAGATTAATATGAGTTACCCTCAAGAACACGGATGATCATGGAAACCCGCGAATTTTCCTCTCTCTTTTCTTCTTCTCCTTCCTTCCTTCCTTCTTTCATCCTTCCTTGCTTGCCGCAGACACTGACTCCCTCTTCCTTGTACTCTAGTCCTCATCAGGCAGCGATCGACAAGAGCTGCACTGCCGCAGCAGTAAAAACTCTTGCCACAACAATGATAACAAGAGGGGTGAGGCAAAAGATGACCACAACAGCTGCCGCAGCAGCCGAAATCCTTGTCGCGGCAGCGAAAATCCTTGCCGCGACAGTAGAAATCCTCACCGCGGTAGCGAAATACTTGTCACGGCAATAGTTAGCGGCGCTGAGGTAGGGCTAGGTTTGGCCGGCCTCCCCTCTCTTTCTTCAATGGTGGTCGCACTTCAATGGGCCATGGTGACTTGGCCCATAATCCTTTCCGACCCATTTTTTTGAATTTTTAACTAATAAACTACAATTTCTTACTTCCTAATTATTGATGATCATGCGAGATATTACACAATAATCGATGTAAGCACTCGATACCAAATACATATTCTTGAAATATTTAATTTTTTCATCTCTAGCCTTCTATATTTTTTGTTTTCTTTCTAGAGAGCAATCGAACAAGTCGCCATAGGTGGAGAGTCGATTCACGATCGGTTGAAATCAAGAAGGAAAATGATTTCCTCTGTGAGCGGAGAGATAGTAAGTTACTCTTACGGGTAAACACAACGCATAAGTATCCCTAGTCGATTTGGCACACATATCTATAGGTTTTGTTGACTATAATGTGGTCGTAGTTGACTTGATCATAGTAAAGCTTATGATTATGAAGTGATCATAGTAAGGCTTACGATCATAAGGTGATCGTGGGAAATCTTACAACCATTGGGTGATCGTAGAAGCACTTACAACCATATAGGGTGGTCGTAAAATATTTACAACCACTCAACTAAGTTTCTCCTTTATTAATGATAACGGGTATCCTTACGAATAATATGAAGATGTTGCTATCTATAATAACAATTATAGATAAATAATTTAATTAATTGAGGATGATTAGATCCTCGCGGTTATAATATGGACCCACCAACACAAGCAATGCAGATCTTTCCTTTTTCTCCGATTATTATAAGAAATTATAGCCTCTTAGATTGAACGTGGTGACTTTATTTTCTATTATTTTAATAATATAACAATACATGATTTAATCTTCTAAAACAAAAGAAAACATAATGTAGTATATGCCAGTTTTTCCAGAACCACGTAGGTTCTATGACTCGGTCCTGCTATGACATTCTAAACACTATGCATGGCCTCCATGGAAAAACAAACAGGGGCAACTACGTAGGTTCTAGGACATTTATAGACGCCCTAGGAAGTGGGACGTGTTGTAGTGCCATTTGCGAATTTTTTTTTTTTTTTTTTTGTTTAAAAATGTATGATGCGCAGTTTCAAAAGGTCAAGACTCGTCAACGCTCGAGCGAAAAAAATAATAATAATAAGTGTATGATGCATCATGTACTATTCACATGCACTGCTTGTGTTTTTTTTTCTTCTCTTTTATGGATTAGTCGGATGCAAGTATATTTTTACTGGGAAGAATGTTTCTTCTGCAGCTAACAACAGTCACAACGTGAGCATTGCAGTGCAAAGCCCAGATGAACAGACTAAGGCCCAGCTTGTTGTGTTGTGCTATACTTATTTTAAGAGCTGCTACGAAAAAGTTGTGAAAAAATGAACAGCTGGCAAAACACTAAAATATCTAAAAGTGGTTCTACCAAACGAGATAAACATAATGCCAAACGGAGCCTAAAACTTAAGTATTCCAACGCTAAACACGACAAATCCGTTCTTCAATGCGGCGCGGCAGGGAAAACTCCAGCTAAATGTTGACTATGGGAAAACTCCAGCCGAGGAAGCCAAAAATTCACGTGGTGCATCTGTAACTGTATGCTGCGCGATGGGATTGACAGGCTACGGGACAGGACAGCAATATACTGAGTTCGGACACCTGAACGAGTACTATCCAGCTTGTCAATTATGTTCCGGTACCGGCCGAAATAGCGGAACATTCCAGGCCGGCAAGTAAAACGGTATGTAAAATTAGTGGTGGTCAGACGGGTGGTACGGGCCGACACTGGCATAAGCCGGTCTAGCCTATCTCGATGTGATTCATATTGGTCCGCGAAATAGATGGGTCGTCTTGTCTTTGGTCCACGTGTCGTGAAGGCGGCCTGCACGGACCGATGGTCTTTCGTATCGTGTCGTGTCGGATTGGCCCGAGCCTATTTGGGCCGACGGGCCGGTTGCGACCCATTTAGTCTGTTAAGCTCAAAAAATAAAATAAAAAAACCAAAAAATGGAGAAAAAAATATGTAGAATTCAGAAATAGATATAAAAATTGTAAAAAATGAGACAAGCATATTGAAAATATAATAAAGAGCTTTATTAATGTTCAAATAGCTACGTCGTTAAAACATTTACCAAACAAAAACTCAACATGAGAAAACATTGGCAAAAGAAAAGGAGTACAACCTATAGTTTTACATATCCTTATTCTATGTGTCATTATCTAGGTATAGATTTTCGAACACCCTTGACAACTCTGGATTTTTCACAGAGTGTTGTGTTCGTGAATCAGTTTGTTCCCAGTCCTTCACAGTTAGAAGTATCTCTACCATCTCACTTGTGAGACGTGTTCTCTCCTCCAATATTCTTCTAGAAAGACTGAAAGCAGACTCGGTAGAAACCATCGAGATAGGAACAGTTAACACATCACGTGCAAGTATGGATAACACATGATATGCTAACTTATAGTCATGCCACCAGTGCAAAAATTTAAAGTTTTCTGAGTTGAAATCCACCGTATTGTTGTCCAAAAAAGCGGATAGTTCCCCACTACTTGGTTGAGAAGTTGGTCTTGGACTTTGTTGAGAAGGTGTCGTTGTAGAAGAAGAAGATCTGAACCTGGAGGAAGAGCTTGCACCCTAGATCTTGCCCCACGGATTTGTCTTGTTATTTGAGGTGGGTGCTACTAGAGGTCGTTGCAAGCGGACTCGTGGAACTTATTTTCATACCTTTGAAAATCTCATGTGATCGAGAACTAACATCTACAAAATAGTTAGAATAGTCTAGCCCTATAGCATCACTAAGAAGATCAAGAACATTAGCAAATTCGTCAATTTTAGCTCTAGAATCTAAAATAAATGCAAATGCAAATAGGAAAGGGATTTCTCTCCAATATTTAAGGTATTTAGTTTTCATAGCAACAATAGGTTCTCTTAAAACTGTGTCATTTTCATAGTTCTTTAAGTGACTAGAAATCTGTAAAATACTATACACAATAATAAGAGATATTGGATAATAGAAAGCAGACAAAACAACAAAGTGGCCTCATAATTTTTTTTTTTGAAAAACTCAAGTATCTTCTCAAAGAACGAACTAATGTTGTTCATCAATAGTATACTACCATCAATTCTCGATAGTGCGCTTGAATAAAACAGAAAAATTGCTTTTATATGGTAAAAGACTCTTAAGTATCAGGTAAGAAGAGTTCCACCTTACTAGCATGCCCAAACTGAACTTTTTTCGATGTACACCCATCATCCTGCATAAGTTCTTATGCTACTATTCTTACATTAGAATTATTCAAGTAAGATATCGCATCGCGAAAAGCTTTAATATATGGATTCAACCTCTTCAAACCAAATTTAACTATAAGGTTAATAATATGAAAAGCGTATCGTTGATGTAGCAAGAAGGAATCAGCGTATGTACTCAACACTAGAGTAAGAATATCTATGGCCCTACAGTTCGAAGCAGAATTATCTAAAGTAATTGAGAATATTTTGTCTGTAAGACCAAAGTCTTCCACAACTTTGATAATACAGTCTGCAATATTTTTACCCGTGTGTGCTACATCAATTAATTTGAAACCTATAATTCTTTTCTCCGTTACCCAGTAGTCATTAACATAATGAGCAACTACACTAAGATGATCCTCCTTAGCCTGACCACTCCATATGTCTGAGGTCAAGGCTACCGAAAATATGCATGTACTAAATAGTTCCTTTATTTTATTACAATGTTTATTGTAGTATTTTACTAGATCTTTAGTTGTTGTCTGTCTAGAAACATTAGAAAATCTAAGATTATGTGCAGTCCTAATATAAGTTTGGAAAGCAGTAGACTCTCCAAAGCCTAACAAGAAATCCTTATAAGCAATTAAATGATAGAGAGTTTGACTGCTACCTCAAAATCGTAGTCCCAACTACATACTCAGTATCGTCGGGTTGTACTACAAAGGTCTACCCTCATCACCAATTCTTACTTGGCCTTACATCTTGTAGCATGTCTAAGCATGTGCTCCGCTCCACCTGTAGACATTGCGCATAATTCATTGCGATAAATTTTACAAATAGCATATGGCACCTCATTTCCTATGTATCTAGCTTGGTTGTCCTAACGAATTCTCCCACACTTCCGATGTAAACAACCTCGACCTCTTTGCTCGGTGGTCACCGACGAAGATGTTTGTCGTGGAGCTCGATGATGGAACTCCGTCTTGCCCTTCCGCTAATAACCACGCTTGGTTTGAGGCAACCGCACCTCCATGGATGTAACTTCCTCCGTGAAAGTACGTAATCACTAAGAGCAAAGCTATCGTAATTTTCCATAACGAAACAAAATTGAAACTAACGCTATTATTATTTTCGTATTAGCATAACAAATAATAACAATAAAATTTTGCACAAAATAGTATTGTACCTCTTTTGCTGACTTGCTGACGGAAATTGAATTTTTCAAAATTTGGCACAAATTTTTGGATTTTGCCTATTATCTCACAACGAATTTGAATTTGCACAATGAATTTCAATGAGCTATTGAGGAATGGATTGGTGCTAAATAAGAGGTATGGTGGCTATTTATAGAAAACACTCAGATTTTTTTGAAATTTTTTGCTATTTTAAAACCCCAAACGACTAAAAACAAGAAAAAACGCCCAACGAGCAGATTCCTCATCGGGCCGTGTCGTGCCACGCACGACCCACGGCCTCCCCTTTCTCCCTACCGCACGCCCTAGTTCTGGCCCGTTCGCTGCACGCACGCGGCACTACCATAGTGCCACCCGGCCGCCGCCTCCACGCCACCCCATGCCGACGCCGCCCCCTTTCCCCTCGCACCGCCCCTCCTGGCCTCCTCCCTCTAAGCCAGCTGCATCCCTGCGTTTCGTCCTCCCTCTTCTCCCTTCGCACCGACCGCCACCCCACCGCCTCCTCCCTCTTCTCCCTCTGCTCCAGCCGTCGGCCGCGCCACCTCCTATCTCTTCTCCCTCCGCTCCGGTCGCAACCCCGTCCCCTCCTCAACTCCTCCCTCTTCTCTTCTCCCCCCATGCCGCCTGCACCTGTGGGCCTTAGCCCCACACCGGCCTCCTCCTCGGTGCCAGCGTCCTCCTCACCGTCAACGCCGCACCACCGCTCTCTGCCGCCTGCCGGCTTGCCCTTTGGGCTTCCTCCCCCCCTTCCCTCTCCGCGTCGGGCCAAATGGACCGTGTTGAGCTCGTATCGTACCTGGCACGGTCCAGCACTATACGTGCTATGCCGGGTTGGCCCACTGTGTTGGGTGAGCCCACCGTGCCGAGGTCCGAGCCTGAGCACGGCCTACGCCGTGTCGACCAAGCCCGTGTATAGTATGGGTCATGCTGTACCTAAGTCAGACCAATAGTACCATAACTCTGGCCGGCCTAGCGGGCACGGCCTATCTGACCACCTCTACGTAAAATACCGCATCCCGTACCTATCAAAAATTAGGTGTTTCGATCATTTCTGTCCATACCGGCCAAAACACATGTTCCGCTCGCGCCAATACCGGTCTGAGTCACAGCAAAAGCACATTCATTGCCTCCTCTCAGACCTCAGTAGTTAGCATAGGAAACAAAGTATGTTCCATCTTCTGCTCCCTATGCATATTTTCTTTTTTTATTCGGGCTTGCTAAACTTCGATTGTCTGAAATTCAATTGTATAGTACTAAGTCTAAAATTATATTATCAAGTGATGTGTATATCATATATTTATTATTATTTTCACACACCGGAATGATCTGATACCAGCACGTTTCATCCCAACCTAAATCGAAATAATCACCGGAATGGAAGTGAGAAGTGACTACTACCAGCTAGACTTGTTGCTGCCCGTGTAAGGTTGGGAAAGAAATGCTAGCAGTTCATTTATCAAGGCAGGTTTACCGAAGTCTTTCTTCTTTGTTCAAGGTAATTTTAGACAGTTTGTAAACTTTATCGTTGTTTGGGTGTTCCGTTCACACGTAATTTTTCATCGATAAATTTGTGTCGTCTCCGAAAATCTCAACCCGATTTTTGCTTTCAATGGCAATAAAAGTAGGGAAAATTTTGTTGTTGTCACCGAAAGATGTGCAATATCGGTTCTCGCCACCAAAATTAGACCATGTCGTTTAAGCCATTGAATTTTTGCGTTTATTTTGTTTTTACCACTATCTGTCGATGTCGGTTAGTTTGACTATTACAATAGATCGTTTAACCGCTATTTCCTTATCAGGTTTTTCCAAAAAAAATGTTCAATACCCCTGTCAGCTTGTGGGCCCCATTGTCACTCCCTCGTATCTCTATTTGCCTCATTTCTCTTTGCTGGCCGGAGGTCCACCACCAATGTCGAGGTAGGGGCAGAGGCGGCGTGGCGAGGCAGAAGCGGGCATGCACGGCGGCCAGGGGCAAATAGGGTGCCCTGAGGTTCAGGGCGACGCCGGAGCCACCGGCTGGGAGGAGGTGCAGCCACGTGAACGACAAAGCACCGGGAGGAGGGGTGTGGTCGTGTGAGCGTTGCCACCGGGAGGAGGGGTACCGGCGGAGAGCCACAGGTAGGGGGAGGAGGAGGAGGGGGCTTAGAGGGGAGCTCGAGGACGAGAGAAGAGAGACACAGGGTGAGAGAGGGGATGAAAAAGAAGATGAAGAGCAAGAAAGGTAAATAAGTGTTTCGCATACAATTTGACAGTCAATGAGCTTTGATTGACGGTAGTGGCAAAAGCAAACGGACGAAAAATTCAATGGCATAAACGACATGACCCAATTTCCGTGGCAAACCGATATTACACATCTTTCCCGTGGCTTCAAAAAAACTCTAATAGAAGTAAGCAGGATTTATATAGTCTGACCAAAGGAAGTAGCATACCATTTTTAGCCTGCAGGAAGTAGAATAATACATGATTGACCTATAGCATATTTTTCACAAAATGTTCAATGATTGACCAGATTATATACACTGCCAATGGTAACAAGCAGCTACTTCCTTGTTCCAAGCACTATGTAGTAATCCAAACATATATTACAGCAATCAAGGGAAGTTTCACATCTTTGCTGATTATAAATACCAATTGAGTACTAACAGTTCCAGCACAAGAGAAAATCGCATGTATGTGGTATGCATAGGCCATGGAGACCATAGAGACCATAGAGACTAGTCAGATCCTACTCCTTTTTAGAGGTATGGATGGTATGGACCGTAGAGACCATAGAATCAACACCGCACTTGTTTTGGACATGCGGACCCTGCAGATCTTGTAGTACCTGTTCTCACCCCAGTTCTCGCCCCACGAGTTCTTTATGATCCAGTAGGGCTTTTCCTTGAACCGGATCGGCGCGTAACCAGCCGATCCATAGCCAACCAGGAGAACACCATGATCAAGGTTCCTCCCACAAATGTATGGGCATGACACACCACCAATGTATGTCTGCATGAACACTGCATTGATACCAACTGCATGAAAGAAAGTATGCATCAGCAACAGTAATTTTCCATGATATCCATAGCCGAATTGCTAACAGCTAAGGATGCAATGAACAAATATTCAAATGCTTTTCATCCTTACTTGCGAGTGGGCCATCTTTCACAAGGTTAGCAGCAATTTGATCTTCATTGACAGAGACAACGCTGAAATTCTTGACTTGAGCAACAATTTTGGACTTGTCAAACTTGCAGGTGCTGTCCCTCCCGGTGTAAGGGTAATCCTTCTCGCTCTCTAGTCCACCAGCTTTCATGAGATAGCTGAAAGCTGTAGTCATCAAGCCACCATTGCATCCTGCATCGCATGCGCGTGGTTCTGATGGATCACACTGCAAATTCATAACAAGAGCATGGCATATATTAGGTGCACCCTTCAAAGAAATCAGAAATGAGAGGCCAGCAGGGATAAAATTAATACTAGCAATACAAGTGAAATGGTTTGCAAAATGTAGGAAAATTAAGCCTCAGTATCGTCGACCAGACAAATGACTCTATCCATAATGGCTGAAAAGGTTATAAAAGAAACGACTATACAGTTTGCAGATATTGAGAAGATTTAGCCCACTTGGTTAATACACAATCGAAAGTGGTTTTGGAACCGCACTGAGGGTGAAAGTTTGATTTATGTCCTAATGCGGGTTGGCAAGAACCAAGGTGTTGGCCACACAAAATGGTAATAAGTTGTTTGTCAGCGATGTTTTTTTTTAATAATATATTGTGATTGTTCCAGTTGACTCCTGCAGATATTACACTCCCCAAAAGGCTGTTCCACATTTTTTTTAACTAATTCTGTGCATCTCTGATAATCGTGATTCTTCCATTTGACACTACTGTTGCATAGATTTAATATGTAAATATTTTCTTTTCAATTCCTAGTCAAAGTATCATTTGTTGTTCTATCCCTCACAAAAAGTAACCGTGATTTGCTTTCTTTTACGAATAGCTTGCCTGCGAAAGCCTAGCTACCTAGTTGTGCCATGTTTACCAGTGCTTCAATGTTTTCAGAAGTGAAATGCTAGAACCATTCACCATTGAAACAAGAAAAATTACAATTGGTGCTTTGGACTTACAGCCAAGGAAAAACTTTGTGAGGTCCAACCACACGTTCATTGACTTTAACACTACGAAGTGGATAAGATCCAACCTAATTCAGTAGAACAATTTCAATTTGGTGCAAACAAAAATAGTAGGAAGTGAGAACGAACTGAAACCCCCAACTTTCTTCTAGGCATCCATTTATTTGTTTCTGAATTATTCTTCCTATTTTCTGATGCTCACCAACCAGAGCAGAGGACATCAATAAAAGGACACAACAACAGTAAAGACAGAACAAGGCAACAAGACAAGTCACAAGAATATCCTTGCATCATCCTTTTAGCCCAATCACACATGAATGAAAATCCATAACATAACATTTTTACTTAATCAAAGAGAACAATTATGCGACAAGAAGCAAGACTTTGATGTGCAAACAAGTAGATACCTCGTGGTCGCAGTCGGCCATCTATTGCTTGCTGAGCACCTCCATCTTCCCGGTAGCGAGGTAGTGCGCCCCCTCCAGCGCCCCGACGTGTTGAATGACCAGCACGAGCCCTGCAGCAAAAGCATCACAGAAACCCAATCGAATTGAACCAAATCCACCGATATATCCGTCGGTAAATCCAACAAAAGCAGTTCTTGAATCCCCAAATCAAGGCCGCACCTGGTCCTTGACGGGGCTGACGGCGCGTGCTCGCGCCAGTCGAAGTCGGTGGGAGGCCGTCGGTGGGGAGGGTGGGCGCCGAGTCGGCGACTTCCTTCAGGAAGCTCCGACGGAGCGGCGGAGGCCGAGGAACTGGGCGCGGAACTCGTCGGGGTGAGGTCGGAGAATTTGGTGACGCCGTGGACCGCGGAGGGTCGAGCCGCTGGTGGCGCGCGCGCGGCGGAGGTTGGCCTTGAACACGGACAGCCGGTACGCGTGCTCGTCGGCGTCGCTGTACGACTTGCCGAACCGCCGCACGAAGCTCGAGAAGTGCGCCTCCGCGTTCAGCTCCAGCTCGTTCTCGTCGCCGCCCCCGACCACCTGCTCGATGAGGGGGTCCTCGGCAGCGGACGCGTCGAGGTCCGCCGCCGAAGAGAGCACGGCAGCGGAGAGAAGGAGGACGCCGGCGAGGAGGCGGCGAGCCATGATTAGTTTGGTGTGTTGATATTATTTTCTGCGGTTTCTTGTGTGGCTTTGCTTTGGTCGCCTGCTCTGGTTATTTATATTGATTGGTAGTATTTGCGCTGCTTGCGTGGTTGCTTTGTAGATCGCAATTGCTGGGGGAGAATGGCGATGGAGTATGAATACTGTGATAAGAACGTTAGTGGCGGTTATTGCATGGTGATTCAGCCAGACGGGGAGGTGTGGTGATATTTTCTGCTACACAGTGATATTTTCAGCTACACTGATTATACACGTAACATCCTAATCTATTTCTACTAGAGATGATCAAATGGGTTGTAATTGTCGAGCTGGCTCGAGGTACCATAACTATTGATCTATTAGTTCAAATACGATCCGTTTAGTTATCCTCGTTAGCCGGGCTGTCAGGCCATGCCGGGCCGTCCATTTGGGCTGACGGGATTTCAACACTTCAGATTAGTAAAAGAAAGCAAAGAGATTTTTTTTTTCATTTGAGTTGTTGATTATCTGATTCGGCGCGCATCAGTCCGCATGCAAATTAGTCCACTCCTTTAGTTTGAAGTTGAAGGTGCTAGGAGCACTGCTATACATACATGTGCATGAAATTGGGTAGGATTTGCTTGTCTTCGCTAATTGTTTTAGAGGTTTTGCTAATCATCAGGTGATTGTTTTTCTTAACAAAAATCTATGCCGTTAGGGTTCATCAATCTTCACACTTTGCTCACAACCCATCCCATATTCCCATCAGCTATATTTTCTTCTCTTATTCCATGTGATTTCGCGATGATTAAAGACCCAGGCAAGCTTTCATAAGCCATGGCCATACTACACGTGATAACAGAGCGCGACACGCAGAAAATCCCGACCCCAAGCAACACGAAAATGAAATATACACAGTAATCACATGCTGCCAAAAAATTTCACCCACTTGCTCCTCGGACACTCACTGACAAACGGGCCATTGTGCCGGCGTACCATGTACTACTTACTATCTTTCTTAAAGAAGAGAACCTGTTGAATCAGACGGCGCGTGCTGCTTTGGCGGCTGCGCAGGCTCCTGACACGTGTCAGTGCGCCATTGCTGAAAATACACCTGCCTTTGCTGCTGCAGTACATCGCCAGGCCCACTTTGTCATCCACCAGACTTGCTGACATCATCTCTTTGGATTGGAGTGTCCCTCGCTCACCTCAGACCGTACATCACCAGGAATAAAAGAGCGTATTTCCCTCGCAAAAAAAAAAAGGAGAGCGTATTATGTGCCTGTGGAGTCTACGTCGACTGATGCGTTCGTTCCCACCGTGTAGGAGTAGGATGCTGTTCCCGGCACTCCAAGCCACTACTGCACTTTGCAAACACACAGCTGCCCGGTTGAAACGTCGCTGTGAAGTGGGCCAGCATCGTTGGTACATGGTCTGTTGATATGATTTCGGACATGTATATATTTCAGAAGAGAAAAAAAAAACAACAAAGCAATAGTATGCTAGTAGTAATATATACTCCATACAGTAACAAAAGAGTGACGCTTTGGACATCGACATGGTTCCGAAAACGCAACTTTGATAAGTAGTTTCAATTGTAATATATTTATAAAACCTAATAAAAATTTAATATTATGAAAGTACTTTTCGAGAAAAATCTACACTTATCATTTTTATATGTCCATTCTAAATACCAGTAGAGATATCCAGAGCCAAAGTTTACAAAGTTTGATTGCACATATCTCAAAACATCACTCTTTTGTGACTAGACCGACTGTGTACTACATCCAAGCACCCCCCGCGCAACCGCCAGTAAACCACCCCCACCCTTCTTTGACCACACCGCACAGCATGCACCACGCTGAAATCAATGGTAAAAATGGACTAGGAGCTCACCAACCGGCGGTACAATCGATCCCTCGTCGCTTGTGTGGTGCGGAATTGCCTCCATCGCATCTCTGCCATATCCCATGCTGACTACATGCAGTTTACCCATGTCGTTTACTGCCGTGTCGGACGAAGGACACCGGGCGTGCGTAGGTTATTTTATTGTTCTCTATGGCTAATATTATTGACGATTTTATGTTGGGAATTGCCATACGTATGACAAAGTTTTACTGCATTTGGAATTATCCTTTACTGGGTATCCAGACACGATCACTTTCTTTTATGGTAGAAAAAAAAATATCTTGTGATGTAACGTTGTTCCATTGTTCTATATGAGATCTCTTACTGGAACAAAATATTAGTGACACTTATTTGTTGGGAATTACTATCTGTATGGCAAAGACTTACTGTATTAAGAATTGGCTTTTACTGGGTATCACTACTACAGAACAGACCTTTGGTCGAACTGCCAAATGGGCAATAGTCTCGGAGAAAATTGCGTCCGGGACCAAAAAGCATCATCTGCTTGTCCTTGGACGAGACTGTCATGTCTTTGCCGGTGGTCGCGATGATGTCGTCTCAGTATAGGAGCAAATACATGTTGTGGTCCAGTGGAGAACAAAAAAGAAAAGAAAACTGGGGCGAGGCTGAGCCACAGTAAAAGATGCTGAAGATAGTAGTAAATCATGCTTGTAAGGGGAGTAAAAAGGGACCGAGGGTGGGTCACAGTAAAATACTAATGCTAGCAGTAAATCACATTTGTATGAAAAGTAAAAAGGTCTCGGGACTGTAGCAAATACTCGTTGCAGTCAGTGGGGAAACAAGAAAAAGGGTCCGAGGGTGAGTCACAGTAAAAGACATCAATGAAATCAGTAAAACATGTTCGTATGGGAAGTAAAAAAGGTCTCGGGATGTAGCATGTACAAGCTCAAGTCCAGTGGATAACAAAAAAAAAGGACAAGGGGACCACCGTAAAAGACGATGTTGGTAGTAAATCACGTTTGTATAGGAGGGGGGAATTCGTTTGGCAATAAAAGGGGTGGAATTCACATTAAAATATGAAGTTGATAGCAAAAAAAAAAGGACCTCTTACCTTTTAAAGCTCTCGTTCGTGTATATCAACTCCCTCACCTCCATGGTCGTGTCAATCGACACCTTAGGCCGCTTGACAGAGCACTTGAAGGGGGACACTAGCTTATTGGGTGTTTTGGTCATCCTCTTCCTGAAGACAATAGCATTACCAAGACTCTGCGTCGAGCCTAAGGGTACCACACTCTTCCCTGTCCTAGTCTTCTTGTCAGGCACCACCTTCCTAGTCGAGGTTTTGTCCAGCTTCGTTGCCTGCATACCACCCTCAGGTTTAGAGAGTGGACTTGACGGGCACGACAACTTCCTGCGAGCAAAAGTCGTATTTTACTGTTATGCATGCATAAATTACTGGATGTGTGCATAACAATTACTGATAGCAATCATTTGTACCTTATCCGCGCTTGAGCTGTCCGCCTGTGCCACTTTATCTTTGCCAACAGTGGTGGACACCTTGGCTAGCTCCTTGGTTGGCAAAACCGCTTCCAGGGCATTCTTTGCACCCTCATTTACAGGCTACTACACAAGAAAAGTCAAATTACCATCAAAACGTAAGCAAATTTACTTTATCCCTTTGAGGATAGGAATAAGTCCAATTTACCCCCCTGAACTATGGACCGAGTCCAAAATACACCCTGAACTACAAAACCGTTTACTTTACACCCCTCAATTGTCAATACCAGATCAAATAACCCCCTCGCCCTAAACCACCATGGTTTTAACTGACATGGAGCTGACGTGGCATCCAAATCATCAAATGAGCTGACATGGAGCTGACGTGGCATCCAAATCATCAAATGGCCAGATGAGTCGGCGACTGAGGAGGGCGATAGAGGGGGGAAACAGAGGGCGGTGCGGCGGCTTGGGAAGGAGGTGGCGGCGCCGGCGAGTGAGGCAGCGGGGCGGTTGGCGAGTGGGCGGAATGGAGTCCCGTGAGGGTGGGGACTCTACTGGAGGCGGCGGCAGTGCCAGAGAAGGCCCGACGCGGGGGCGGCACGACCGAAGGCGGCGGCAGACACCACGAGCATGCGGCTACGCGACGGCACCGGCGGTGGGATGGCGTGGAGGGGCAGGCGGCGTGCACACCGGCTGCGCCCGACGGACTCGAAGCCTGCTGTGGAGTTGGTGAAGCTCGAGGCAACCTGAGGCGGTCCAGCGGCGGCGGCCTGGGGCGGAGGAAGAGGGGCGGTGGTGGCGGCTCGTCTCGGCGGCGGGGCGGGACCAGGGAGGTGGGGGATGGAATCCTCGCGTCGTGGGGAATCTTATGACGCAGCTTGGCGCGGGCGCGCTCGCGAGTATGACGCGGTGGCGAGGCGGCTCACTGAAGATTTTCCCCATTTCTCCTTTCCGACCGCGATGCCCTCGTCGCCGACTCGCCGCTCCGGCACCGTCGCCGCCTCCGTCACCGTGCGCCGCCGACACCGAGGGACCCTTCCCCTCAAGTCCCCTCGGCTCCGGACCACCACAACCACCGGATTTCGCGTTCTTCTCCGCCTCCGGCTACCGCCTTCCTTAGCACCCGCCGCCGTCTACGGCCTGCCTCCGGCCCCCATCTTCGTCCTGGTAGGACCGCCTCGCCAAGCTTCCCCCCGTGCTCCTCTTCCCCGGCCCCTGGCGGCGAGCCATGGCCGAGCGCGCCCGAGAGCCCACGCCGCCTGGCGGAGCAACGTGGTGAGCTTGTCGGCGCGGGACTTGAGCTCGGCGCACTCGCCCGGCGGCGACGCGGCGCCGATCGCTGGCGACCTCGTCGGCCACCGGATCGGCCATGCCAGCATCGCCTTCACCCCCTTCCCCATCTTGCCCAGCTGGATTAGCGTGTGGATGTAGAAGAAGACGACGTGGCAAAACCGCCCCACGTGGACGCCAGTGTGGCCCAAAACCACCTGTTTTCGGCCCGAAGGGGTGGATTCATATGGTATTATGAGTTCGAGGGTGCAAATCAGACAGTTTTGGAGTTCAGGGGGTAATTTGGACTCGACGCAAAGTTCAGGGGTGTAAAATGGACTCTTCATCTTCTTTACTCATATTAATCTGGTGGTACCCTGAGTAAGCATCTAAAAAACTTAACAACTCACACCCGGAAGTAGAGTCTACAAGCTGATCAATGCGGGGAAAGGGAAAATTATCCTTCGGACAAGCTTTATTAAGGTCTGTAAAGTCGATACACATTCGCCATTTTTCATTGGCTTTTTTAACCATTACAGGATTGGCGAACCACTCTGGATGGTCGACCTCACGAATAAACCCAGCTTTGAGAAGCTTGTCAATCTCCGACTGGATTGCTTCCTTTCGATCAGATGCGAAACGCCTTAGCTTCTGCTTGACCGGTTTTTTGTTAGGCTGCAAAGCTAGTCTATGCTCGATCACCTTCGTGGGGACTCTAGGCATATCGGACGCCTGCCAGGCGAATACGTCCTGGTTTGCTCGGAGGAAGGAGACGAGTGACTCTTCCTATTTAGGGTTGAGTCCTGCTCCGACCAGTATCTTGGCACCCTCTAGAGAACCGCTTTCGCCGAGTTGTACCTCTTTTATCTGGTCGGACGGTTTTGGTGTCATCTTTAGTCTCGAGTGTTTGACCTGCATGGTAGTGGTGTTAGTTCCCCTGGTCGGAAGTTCATCGACCAGTTCTAAACATTTTCGATCACATGCGTAAGCTATTTTCGGATCGCCTCGAACTGTGATGACACCCTTTAGTCCCGGCATTTTCAAACTCTGATAACCGTAATGCGTGGCTATCAGGAATTTTGCCAAGGCTGGACGACCAAGGATTGCATTATATGCGGTTTCGAAATTTACCACATCAAATGAAATCTTTTCTGTCCGGAAGTTGTCGGGCCTCCCGAGCGTGACCAGTGGGGACAAGTGCCCTATTGGCTTGGCGGTAGATCCAGAAACTATGCCATGGAAGGCATATTTCACAGGTTTTACCTTGGATTTGGGAATTTGCATGTCTTTCAACGCGCTTGCAAATAAAATATTTAAAGAACTACCCCCATCTATCAAGACCCGATTAACCTTGCAGTTATTAATAGTAGGCTCAACGACAATAGGAAACCTACCTGATCGAGTCGAAGGAATAGGGCAATCTTCTTTGCTGAAGGAGATTATTGTCTTCCACCACCTTGAAGGTTTAATGGCAATCGAAGGTTTGGTAAGGTTGACTTCCCGCTCCATGGCCTTCAGATGACGTCTGGACTCGTACGAAGAAGACCCACCGAAGATCACGTCGACAGTGTGCTGAAGTTCTTGGTATTCCATTTCTTCGTCACCGTCTTTGTCCTTCTTGGTGCTTGTCTCCCCGAGCTCTTGTATTGACGGGAGTGGACCTTTACCTGCATAATAATCTTCTAGTTTCTTTTGCCAAGCACGACAATTGCGCAAGTCGTGCCCTACTTGCTGGTGAAGAGGACACCACTTCTTATTTTTCTTGTATTCATTGGTCGGGGTTTTAGCCTTGCCATGACCAGAATAATCCTTTCTTCCCTTGGTAAATTTTTCAGGAACAGTAAGAACCTTCTTATCGTTGGTTTTGCCATGTTTCTTTTTCTTGAGAGCCTTCTTTTGCTTTTTTCTGTCGGGGGATTTTATCTTTTCGATCAATGGCCTCGTTCACTCAACCGCTTCATTGGTCGTCAGCAGACTTATCGACCATGTCGAATGTTCGATGGTTGTTCGTGGGGATGTATAGCTAAATCCTCCGTAAACCTTCGGTTTCTCAATCCCGCTTTGAAGGCTTGGATAATAGAAGATTCTGCAACCTCTGGTATTGAATTACAAACCTGGCTAAATCTTTTGATGTATCGCCGAGAGTCTCGTTAGACTTTGCCGATGCGTGGAGATCATCCTCCTTTCAGGCGATCATCATTACGCACCTAAAAATTTGCAATCATAAGGTCGCAAAGTTGCTCCCAAGTATACACTGACCCGACCGGTAGGTTGAGCAACCACGATCAGGCTGATCCTTCTAATACCGTGGGAAGATAGTTAGTTATTACATTTTCATCACCACCAGCGGCTCTGATAGCGATGGTGTATATCTAGAGAAATTCCAAAGGATTTTGGGTCCCATTGAATTTATCCAAATTAGCCGGTCGGAACCTATTTGGCCAACGCACAGCCTGGAGCCCTGCGGAGAAGGCTCGACAACCTGTGATAATTTCGTGGCACCTTCTTTGAAAAGGTGCCGGATTATAATCGGTCGGAAACCAGTTTCTAAGATTAGATTGCCGGTGCTCCGGTGTCCCGATTCGATCGTGGACGTTGCTCGAATGCCAGCGACCGCTTGCTTGATTTAAATGATGTCGGAGATCACCTGGTCCAAGTGATTGCCCCTCTCGACGAAGTGAGGGTGAGGATTCCTAGAATAGTCTTCTCCCCTCATGACTTGTTGGTCGGAATCGTCGAGATGGTCCTGGTATCAACTAGTTTTCAACACGACCATGCAGGCCCCTGCTACGGGAAGAATGCTGGGACGAAGTCATGGTCTGACTTTGCGAGTGCATTCGTTCCCGATATGCTTCTGTGCGTTGCATAGTTTGTTGGATAATTTCTGATACTTGACCTACAAGTTGGACAAAGCCTGGAGTCTCTGTCAAAGCAGGGTCAGAAGTATTTAACATGTCTCTAATTCGTTGCAGGTTTTGTATTGTTACCGAAGGTCTCAAAGGGCTTCTGCCAGAAGAGGGTGTTTGATGGCCTGAATCCCCCGACCCCCTGGTCGGTCTTGCCTGGTTCCTTACATTGGCTGGAGCAGAAACAGGCGAATTAACTGATGGACGTCCACCAATTCTGTTACCTCTGGCATTTGGTGCTTGACCGCTTGTACCATCTCTATTATTATGTGGTGACGAGGCAACGTATGGAGGACCGTACACGGCATTTTGATCTGCATCTCCGATTGCATTGACCTCGTGCTTCCAGCTGTGATCCTTCGATGAGCTTCCGTCGTAATCGATGGAGAGCCTTTCAAAGCTTCTGCGAGAAGCTTCCACGATGGAGAGTGGTCGGTGATCAGCACTTCCTGAGGTCTTTGTAATGGTCTCAACCTGATCCGGTGGATTGCCGATCGTATGCTGAGCCTTATTATCCCCACTTGATTTATGACCAATGGAGGTTTCATCGACACCGTCACCAGATGTCGATTGGCTCCTGGAATTGCCAGAAGCCTTCGGTGAGTACCTATCAACCATAATCGCATCAAGGGTATATTGATCCTCGAGTTACGGTGTTGAATTTTTGTCACCTTTTTTTCCGGTCGAAAAGTCCGGGCTTGTAGAGGCTTTTGGGTGTTCCAAACTGGTCAGAAGCACTTCCTCTGAAACCGCCACTGATCGTAGCGGTGTATCCTCATCCATCCGGTCGACCTCGCTGATATCTACGATAGGCGAATCGATGGTGGAGGATGATGAAGAATCTCTGTTTTCCTCCATGGCGCGAATGCATGCGTCCATGTCGATGTTGGAGTAGTCCGCCAAGTCGAACCAGTTTTCCTCGTCCCAACTTCCCGCCATAACCGCATGAGCAATTATAAACGGGAAATGGACAAAGATTTGATGAGCAAAGAACTTCTTCCAAGATTCCACGCCACGCTTCCCACGGACAGCGTCAGCTGTCGACGATCAAGACGTCGATCTTACGAAAAGAAAAGGAGAAAATGATGTGAGAAATCTGGAGAGATAATGAGACTGCTCTTTTATTAGCATGAACTGGGATTTACAGGGATGCCTCCTGACTAGATGGTAAACTACTGTTGTTTACACTAAGAGCACTACTTGTTATCTTACAATGCCAGACTTAAAACACGAATCTAAAGTTTATGCTTCAGTCTGATACCCGAGACCCTTTGCTCCGTCCATGCTCCATCTTTAAATAGCTCTTGAAGGGGTGGCAGTTACTTCTAGAGAAGACGTCTGATGTGAAGCGTCGTGACTGGTCGAAGTTGGATGACGGTGGATGGAGAGTCAACCATTCGGCGATTGTATACTTATGAGATACATAACCACATGGTGGTTATTCATCAGTGTTTTAGGATAAGAAATGCCGTATGGTATGGAACATACGCACGTATTCTACTCATCACATGGTAGAGAATATATCTAGAATTAGTTCCAAATATTAGTTCATACCTTTTACGAGCAGTTTCCCTGGTCGGAGGCCAGGCATAGGACCTCGTCCGACCAGGGTACCCATTGTGTAACCTCTGGAATCTCTACGACCAGTGAGGTCGTGAACCTCAGGGGTTACAACCATAAAGACGTATGGTCTATTATGTATTAAAAATAATACATAGAGGTTTTAATCCTCGTCAAGTTTCTACTTTTTTTAAAAAAAAATCTTTGTAAGAAGCTACTGGCCACGCTATTTGACCATATATAAATACAAAATCAAATATCTGGTTTGGATTTGTATTTACTATCTATGATGAAACTGTTTACTGAATAACATGTTTTATATTACTGCCTTCACGATATACGGTCTAGATGTAACTTGTGGGAACGTTCTCTTTTACTGTTCTACAAATGTCTGTTTACTTCATTGGACATACTTGATAACCTAACACAATTACCTTACATATAGCTATAGTTTACTATCCTGACACTAACTTTTTACTATAAAAAAAAGATATTGCAAAAAAACGATGGTAAAAACAAGAAGCTGATTATTGTATACATCGTTATATTTTACTAACTGACATAGGAGCTCGGAATATCGCATTTCTGAAAAACATGCAGTAAAGGGGATACACGAATTACTATTACAACACCTAACAATTACCGTCGAATCGAGTCCCACACGATCACGGACGTTTCTGACCCGCCAACTGCAGTTGGTTGGCGGTCAAATGGGGATTGAGCATGCGCGCATCACACCTGACCTAGGTCGCACGGATGGGCTCGCTACACGTAGAATAACATAATAATATATAAACACACAGGAGTGCACGGGATTTCATGGGCCCACACGCTATGAGAGATTCGTATCCTAGGTGATCCGAGATGTCATGCGATTTCATCCTTCTTATTAAGAAGAAACATTCCCGGTTTGTTCTTTTGCAAACCACCACCTACATTTTCCACCGTTGGAATTGCACGAATGATCGTTCGTACAAAATTGCACACGTTGGAATATTTACTATAAAACATTATGAAAGATTCCTACCTAGTGAAATCTGTCTCAACCAACCCAAAACATTTTGCCAGCTAGGATACCTCGAGTCTGCTGGACGAAGCCGTTTCAAATACATTTTTTCGAGAATTTTATCATACATTCATTAACATAGCCCAAATCATGCAGGAAGTTCCACATAGAGCTGCAAGAAAAGAAAGCACTATGGGCTACTTGAGTTCGACGTTTTTTTTTTCACTCGACTCGAAAAGATATTAGTCGAGTTTAAGCACCTTTTAGATCTCGGTCGAACGAGCTGAGTTTGGACCTAGGCTAGTTCGCTCGATTTTAGCTTGATAAAGCTCGTATTCTTACAAGGAGCCACTACCACACGCTATAGCATCCACCGCGACTTCCCCTGCCCTCCTCCAGTCCTCCACCACAAGGTCCGCAACCTCCCCTCCTCTCCCTCTCCTCCACAGCCGTAGCTCCGCGCCCCTCTTCCGCCTCCCCCACCCCCTCCTCCCCCGCCTACGGCAGAGGGCAACCTCACCGTGCCGCCATCATCCACCGCGACGCTTCCCCTGCCCTCCTCCAGTCCTCCACCACAAGGTCCGCAACCTCCCCTCCTCTCCCTCTCCTCCACAGCCGTAGCTCCGCGCCCCTCTTCCGCCTCCCCCACCCCCCTCCTCCCCCGCCAACGGCAGAGGGCAACCTCACCGCGCCGCCATCTCCCCCTCCCTCGCCACCCTCGCCCTACCCAATCTAACATTCTCTAGCGCCGACGCCTTGTCGTGCCTCCCTCCGCCACCACCCACCGCCGGGCTGCCGCCTCGGCCTCCCTCTACAACCAGTGGGGAACGGTGAACCCGTAGCAGGGGAGCCACCGCTCCTCTCACCGAAGCTCTGAGAAAACAGGGGGACAAAGAGAGCTAGAGTGCTCGAGCGAGGGGAGGAGCGGCGCAGCAAGGAGGGGAGCGACTAAGGAGGCGAGGAGTACCTGTACCGTCGAACGGTATACCGTTTTCTAGTCTTTCCCATTCTAATATACCGTATATTTTTAGTTCTAATAAACTGAAAAGAAATTAGGATTTATACCTTATGTTGTTGCACCTAAGATTTTCTAGCTTTTTATCCACCAATAAATGACATTTGAAAGTTCACTTTTAGTAATGAAATGCCCAGTGCCCAAATTTGTAACTACCTTTTGTTTATTGAACACCATTTTCATTGTTTAATTTGACTCGAGACCGTATCATGTTCAATACGAGCCGAGTACGAGCGAAGCTAAGCTTAATCTTGCTAGTTTAAACTTGACAGGTTGGCGTTGTTGCCACTCTCCCAGCCCACACTAGGGTGTTATGTGCAGTTCTTTGCAAGGTCAAGGAGATGAGTCTCCAATCCCTTTTTCTACTTTACAAAATTACACACCAATCACCAACAGAAACAGTAATCTTTATTTGTCATCTCTAGGCTGTACATCAAAATCAAAAGCTCGAAACGATCTAGGGCGTCATGATGCAACTATTCCTCAACTCTAAACAAAGTGGCATGGGCTAAGCATGGAACAGCCTACAGCAAGCTACTTACTTGGCTTGAACCTCTAAACAGAGTTGCAAAGGCAACTGCAATGCCCCAGGGCGTGTAAACATGCAACTGAAGTCCCCTAGTTAGTGAAGTGGTCGCAAAATTTCTGTTTTTCTCAAACCTTGCGACCTTTCCTGGCAGTGTTCAATTGCTCCATTAAGTCCTGTATGGTGGAAGATGCGTCCTAACAAGGGGAGACCAAGTTCAATTACATGCTAAGAGTGGGGAACTTTATGTGATACTTCATACCCAAGTATGTGCTCTCAGTCTCACTTACCTTCAGCTTTTTTCTCAGATTTTCCTCTTCTTGGTCTCGACGACTTCTTTCTTCTGAAAAGATGTCAATCAATGCTTCTTGTTCCTTGTTTGAAGTTTCGAGTTGTCTCTGCAAATCCTCCAGCTGGAAAATGAACAGGGCGCATAAGGGACTGGCAATATATATCACACAAAGACGCAATGTATTCTTATGGATAAAAGATGGGAAGACGGTGAATATGATTGTGTAGAGCTTCATCAAGCATAATCACTGGTTATGCCATGTATTGAAATAATATACAAAGCTTACCAAATCAGTTGATGTTGTAATGGTTGCAGCTTACATGATGCAATGCTAGGTACTAATCAAACAGAAGCAAATGACGAACAAGACGGATTGGGAATCTTTGTTTTCCCAGCACATTATGTGAAAATGTGGAAGCATGAAACAATGAAAGCTTAGCTCCAATAAACATGAAACAACTAATATCACCATAATGAACCTACTAATAAGCCTAGTTCCAGTAGTGAGCCTACTATTAAGCACTATAATGACAACATTAGATGGAAAATGGTAAGCATGGCAAAAGTGTACGGACAAACTCTTGTGCTGCTATCACTTGGAACAAAAAACGAATGTATGGTTGTTTGCACTAACATCAGATGGTTCAAATAGTTTGTGTTTATATTGGAGAAAAAAAATTCCTTTTTACACTGCAATGGCATCCAGATGTCACTTACAATTTAAGAACCGAGACGGCAACAGCATGGGTCGCATAAGTAACAAAACTTGTTCAAGCAATAAAACTTAAAGAGGTCAAAGTACAACAGTAATACAGTCTACAGTTGAAAAGACATAAGTGCATACCCTCTCTGTCAAAGACTTGTTCTTGTCCTGTTCCATCACCAGCTCCTGTGACAACGATTCTTCCACCCTCAATAACCTGACAAAAGAGCAGCACCAAGAAACAAGGCATCTTATTGCAATCTCAACATTAAATGTAATATCATAATAAAAATTGCAAAAAGGCTGATAGTTCCAGAAACCCATAAGAAGCAGCAAACCATGTTCAAATGGGCTTGGACGGCTGGACATGGATGGTCAAAGCATGCAGAGTTTAGTTAAACATACACAAAGTTTGGGTGATTACTAGCATGTCTTTGGGTGATTTTAGCCTGAATTCATGCCACAACTGGGACCATAAACTCGTCAGATAATTTTATTGTTTTTTTGGTGGAAAACTGTAACCAGGGAAAACACTACCGGTATAAGAATTTTATCGGAGGGTAGCGCTAGAACCGGTAACCGGCGATTACCAGGTTTTTCGGACGAAATTTTTTAATCGAAATTTGAATTTGCGAATTTGTACCGGCTGGAATGGACCGAAAAATGGCCGAAATTTTAAAAAATATCGGCGAAATTTCGGCTGTAACAGGTTCATCACAGACTGTAAGGACCAGGCATCTGTAAACTGTATATGACATATAGCAAACAGTTTGCATAGATTGTTGATACTAATTATTGTCTTTGTATATGAAATGTGCAATCGTAGAACTCCACAATTGTATGGGAGCTCCGGGTGCTTTGGTTGGGAGGTGAGCTACAGGGCAGAGTTCACCCCCGATGCGGAGGGCAGATACACCATCATCGTGCAGAAAACAAGGAAGGTTCCTGCGAATGAGGAAACAATCATGAAGGGCAGCTTCAAGGTTGGCGAGACCGGCAAGATGGTGCTAACGATCAACAACCCTGCATCAAAGAAGAAGAAGCTCCTTTACAGGTCCAAGGTCAAGAGGACCAGCGAGTCCATTTGAGGTTGCAGCTGCCTGGTCCTTGCAGGGATGCCGAAGAAGAGGAAGACGATGAGAGATATGGAGGAGAGGAGACAGTACTCAGGAGCTCACCTCAGCCGCCGCCGAAGGAGCTCACCTCACTGAGAGGTCCATTTGAGGTTGCAGCTGCCTGGTCCTTGCGGGGATGCCGAAGAAGAGGAAGAAGATGAGAGATACGGAGGAGAGGAGACAGTACTCAGGAGTTCACCTCAGCCGCCGCCGAAGGAGCTCACCTCACTGAGAGGAGCCACCGCTGAAGGAGCTCACGGCCAGGGAAAACACAATCTCAGTAGAGAGCACAGAGAGCCGCTGCCGAAATTGGATTTACAAGCAGCCAAATCGCCATTAGGGCATTCTGAGCTGTTGGGATGGGAAGATGGGAAAAGTGGGCTGTTGGGATGGGCTATACATTCAAATGGGCCCGAATTTTTTTGGCCGATACTTTTTTTTACCGGGCCCCACGATAACAACAATTTTCGCCGGTAACCGCCGAAATTTCGGCGATATCGCTTTCCCTGACTGTAACACCTTACACCCCTAGGTGGCCAAAATTCGCTATATCCTACCCCTACGGGCGACAGGCCATGCACATGCATAGCAACTCGCTTCGGCTTTCTTCCTCACTTTGCACAAACAGATTAACCCAGAGTTACTACATTTGGACCCTTAAGGATTGTACCCTATTATTGCACACTTTGAAGTTCCAATGTGGGACTAAACCCACCACTCTATCATGTGGACTTAAACCTACCACTGATTACTTGAATTAGGCTTTCCTTTTAAATGTTTATAATTATGTATCACAAAATTAAGTAACAACCTCATCGCCCTGACCTTTTCTATAAAGAGCCCAGTGCACTGCTAATTACGAGAGATCAGAAAAAGGAAATAATGCAGATCCATTCTTGGAGCTAGGTCTTGTATTCTAATTGTGGTATGCAGTCCCAACTTTCATTCTTGTTGCTCATTTGAGCCAGTGGACCCTTCACAAAAACTAACTAGTTGGCAGGCTCATTCCCTCAACAGCCGCGCAAAATGAAGTAACATAAGAAAATGACAGTCAGCAGCAACCTAAGTTCTCAACTTTGTTTTTGACCAATTTCCATTGATAACCATCCAGGAACTGTTATTGGCTGTCTAATGGTGACATCAAATATAAAAGCTGAACTCTGCTGATATTTACCTTTCCTTTAATGATGAGTTTTCATCCCTCAATTGCTTGATAATAGTCCCATGATCACCAACGGTATGTCCATCTCCATTATTTGTTGCATTTGGTTCCTGGGGAGCAAACATCATAAAGATAAAAATATTTGTCTTGATAAGAGAGTAAGTACTCAACGACAACCACATGCAAAATATGGACGCATCTGTGAATATTATACAACAGTAACAACCAAGATTTTGTATGAAGCAGGTTACACAGGTGCATTATACATATAAATGAGGTAAACATTGTAATTTACTAATTTGAAGGGTAATCTGCAAACCATCATTTAACTTGGCATTAATCTGTATTCTGTAATGACTCTAGTTGAAGTTTGATGTACTAACTATCCTATTGTAGGAAAGCTAGCATTTGTTCCAGGTTTTTCTTCCAGCTTGTACGGCAAAAAAATACTAGCTTAGTAAAATGCTATTAGGAAGTCAATCCTAAGAATTGCGCCCCCCACCCCCCCAAAAAAAAAAAAAAAAACAGCTAAAGTAAAATGCTAAAAACAAATACCATAGAGCGTGGAGGCCTAACCGGCTAAGGCTAACTATGGACCATAGCAGGGAAAAAAAAACCGGCCGGTTACCGGCGGTAACCGCCGGTAACCGGATTTACCGGTGGGTACCGGGAAATGAAATCCCGGCCGGTTTTCTCAGGTTTTTTAAATTCAAATTCTGACTTTTGATTTTTGAATGGTTTTTAATCAAATTCGAGCGAATTTCAACCGGAAAATTTCCGGTATTTCCGGTAACCGGCCGGTTACCGTTCCCGGCCCCTGGACGGGATTTGGCCCGGTACCGAGTTTTTGATCCCTGGACCATAGAGGGTAGGGCTCACCAGTACCACAAAGCAAAGATCTTAAGGGTAAAGGGCTATCACTACTAAGCACGCTCTTCAAAGCTGCATGAATCTTTATTCAGCAGAATAGGTTTCTGGTGTAGATGAGGTAGCATAGTCACTCTAGCATGACATGCCTAGTTATCATCTGCAAATAAGTATGTAACTAAAATAAACCCAACAAAACAAAAGTTAACACTATATTCCAAGGTAAGAACAAGAATAAAATTACCACCAACTGGGATTTGGTTCTGCTTCTCTCTCTTTCTGTTAGTCCAGCGGACGGAGGTGTTGCCAAACTAGAACTCCCATTCTGGAAAGATTTTCTATGTGTGTTCAGGATATGAGATCTTGAACTTAAAGATGGGATGAACACAAGCTCAGAATCACTATCACTTGTGTCTGATAGCCCATGCAGTATTGATCTCACAGATCGTTCAGTCCTTGCAGACCTCTCAGCTCTCTGCTGACTAATAAATGATGTTGTTTCCTTCCCACTCTTTTTACTCAAACCAGAAAATGATTTATCAGCACTGCGCTGTTTCGGAAAATCTTTCGATTTTTCGTAATCTTTCCCAGAATGATAGGGTGATGGTTGTGCACTTGGGTTGACTTCAGGAGAGTTTTCTGTCCAAAGAAAAAGGCAATATTGGTCAAACAATAGTTGGTTATCTCAAGATAATTACTACTGAAGTCATGGCACAACAAAGATCCATTCCCACTTAAAAAAAAAAAAAGAGACAATCAACTATACGGTGTCTCCCTCTGTTCAAGAATAAATGGTGTTTTGGACATTGGCATGGTCTCCAACATGTACCTTTGAACATCACTTTTTTATAAATAGTTAGTAAAAGATTATAAAATTATCATATTATGAATATATTTTCACAACGAATCTAAATGTATCATATTCACATGCCCAATCTAATATATATATATATATATATATACACACACACACACACACACACACACACACACTTCCGGGAGTAGTTGCTCCCTATTTCGTATCTCACAACGTAGAGAGTATCTTTCGTAACCGAGAGTACATGTGTGTAGTATATGAGTATATAAGATCACCTATGTGGTATTTACACCTTTTCAGAGGTGGTATGTATAATTTTTTAGACATGCTCCTTTTTACGTGCAAATATGAAGGTATTTACAAAATCTGATAAAAACTATGGACTCTCTTGCAAATTTTTCATGTGGTTCATATTGGAGTATCTTATAATTAGTATATGAGTATACCCAAAGTGATAAAGGAGTATGTCAAGTTCTTTTAGGTAGTATATCGGAGGTGGGAATCGTGAAAAAAACGTGATTCTGCGTGTAACATCTATCGAGTGTGGCCGGGAAATGAAATCCCGGCGGTTTTTTCAAATCCAAAATCAAAATTTCAGATTTTGAATTAATTTTAATCAAATTTGAACGAATTTCGACCGAACAAAACCCGGTTTGACTGTAACTGGTCCGATTATCACCAGTTACCGTGATCGAGGGGGCCAGATTTCCCAGATCGGCTTTTGGATCCTTGGTGGGAATAACTACACCCGGGAGTAGAAGGGAAGGTATTAATCCTATATATATATATTGCTAGGGAGGATTTCATTGGATTCATTCAATTTGGTTGTGTTAATCGTGGAAGAAATAGAAGGAAACAATCAATGAAAAATATCAAAAAAAATGACAAACATCAATTCGTTGGGAGAAAAACTCCAGTTCTTATTACATTGATCCTTCGAACTCTCTTGCAGCTTTTAAATGCTCAATCAGGCCACCCCAAACCACTGGGAGTATTTTGGACTTTGAAGTGACAGATCTTCAAAAGTTTACAAGATCCTTTTTGGGCAGGTGGTTATAGACTATTACATTTGTAAAATCCATGCCTGAGAACAAAATCCTTTCGTGGGGGCCTGTCTACTTGTAATAGGCTTATAATGGTATCATAATATCCTTCTGTCAGCTCAATCCAGATAAAAGTGAAGTCAAGACCATGGAAGGCCCGATTAAAATTACTTAATTACATATGGCATCGGTTTTCTCCCATTTCTGCTCTAAGCACTCCAATACCTGCATTCTAAACCTCCCAGAACCCAATTTGGAGCTGCCAACTCCTTCATGTTGTCAACATCTCTACAGATGGTATGGTCACAGACTCACAGAACCCCGGGTTCGCAGTGGCGGTTTCTCATCTATGAAGGCAGTGAGCAGAAACCATACATGTTTAACAGGCAATGGGACCCAATGATATAGGAATGTGAGTCTTTCACATTTTTGTGCAAGTCTTGCATTGGGTCAACTACTGACTTATTATATTTCTAAGGGAAAAGTACCATTTTGATGGTCCAAGTTTGGCCCCTGGTCTATTTTACAACCTCAAATTTTCAAGAAAAGCTATTTTGGTCCCTCAAGTTTGGCCCACTGTCCAAAAGAAGATATTTGTGTCACATACAAGTGAGTCTAGGTCCACATATCAGTGACACAAAGGTTCACTAGATTTACCGACTGGATTAAAATGGCACAAAATAAGAAAGTTGAGGAACCAAATAAGCTCCAACAAAAAAGTTTAGGACCTGAAGTGGAAGTGGAGAGAAGCCAAGACTTTTGAGGACCAAACAGCACTTCTCCCTATTCATATAATCATTCCAAAGAAGCAGCAGCAGTTGGTTACGAAAGGAGTAGTAGGGGCCGTGCATCCCCAATTTAGAAGTATTTTTCTATTCCAATAGTAAAAAAACACTAATGCTGGATGCTCATGGCAATGGCATCCACCTTGATGCACACAAGGTGAGGGGCAACACCTCACTGATAGATTAGGGACATAAATCCAAAGTTCTACTCATTCTTTGTGTTTACCAAGTTTTAGGCAGGTAGCTTGTTTGAACGTACTTAAAGTTCCTCATGCTTGCTTTTCTTTATCAAAAATAAAATGAATATTTACAAATTTAAGCAATATTAAGCAATTTACATGATAAGGAAATGATGTACTACAGCATCCAACACTGGATGCTCATGGCAACGGCATCCACCTTGATGCACACAAGGTGAGGGGCAACACCTCACTGATAGATTAGGGACATAAATCCAAAGTTCTACTCATTCTTTGTGTTTACCAAGTTTTAGGCAGGTAGCTTGTTTGAACGTACTTAAAGTTCCTCATATTTTTCAGGGCACTTAACTTCTATTTTTATTGCTTCGTTCTGTAAACCATTTGAACCAATAGATTCGCAATGATAAACAGAATTAAACAACATAAGTTCGATTTGTTTTCATCAAGTTTAGTGTAGGAGCTCATCCAGTTCACACACTTTTCTAAAAAACACTATGTTCTTGACATTGAAAAATGTTGTCAGTCATGATTGGTGAATCAGTGAATGGAAATGGTGTGCTGAGCTAGGACGCAATCAATGTGTCTCACTTGAAGGAATACAAAGTTATCATGGCACTCATCAGAGTTTGACTAGTACCATTTTTGCACATTAGTAGGTAAATGTTATCTGGGGTACACCAGCATAGACATTATGGCTTTGACCTTTGAGCGTTCATAGATGGACGCTGATGCACAACGCTGATACAAAGTTATCATGGCACTCATAATTGATGCGCATTTTTGAATTTTTGTTTCATTTTTATTAGTAAAAATCCAAAAAGTTTAGTTCAAGAAAATAATAGAAACATAGTATAAAAACTAATATAATTTGCATAATTGGATTTTACACATGAGGTGATTTGGTTGATTCAACATCCTTTATGGCTTTATATGCCATTATTCTTTTTAATATATCCAACTGAAATCATGGCAAGACTTGTATGACCAAAATTGAGATACTAGACCCAAAAAAAGTATGCAGCACTTTTTTTTATTTGGTCAGGAGCTCTGGCATTCAACTTCAGAAAGAAGGTAGGCACCCGGGTTCAATGTCATATCCCGTTTAATTAACAATAATTAGAAATTAGCCAATTGGAATTTGGAATTAAAATTCAGAAATTAGTGGGAAAGGGGGGGGGTAGAGGTGGGCCTTTGGACCATGGCCCAAGAGGGGGGACGGCTTCCCTTAAGGAGGGAGGAAGGGGGTCGGCGGGCCTAAAACCCTAGCCGGCCAGCCCCCCTGCGGCCCTGCCTCCCTGCCAGCAGCCGCCAGCCCTCTGCATGTCCCCTGCGCAGCCCCTTGGAATGCCCTCTGTGCATCCCTGATGTGCTACGCTTTGCTGCATGCGTTGCTAGATGCATTAGCTCTGCTGCCCTTTGTTTCCTTCGGAAAAAAGTAGATGCTGCTGTCATGCTGCCCTTTTTGCATGCATGCATGCCAAAGCCAGAGAGAGACGGAGGGAAAGGATGGCACTGTTGGTGCGTGTGCTACTGTGCTGCTACTGTCGATCTTCTGTGCTGCCAAGCAAGAAGCAAGAAGGGAGAGGAAGGAAGGACAAGGGAAGGAGGGAGCTAGGGTTTGGGCACTCCGTGTTCGTTCGTCGTCGATTTTCGTGGGTAACGATCTGATAACCCTAGATTGATTATAGAGTAATGGTTAATCACGTTGTAGATTGGTTTGGACGTGGATGTTAGATGCTTCGTGATGCCCTAGTTCGTTAAACTGTATTGTAGAACCTTACAGTGGATTTTGGGGTATCTCTGTCTAGAATCATGATTTAGTCTGGTTAGGAAAGTTGTAGCTTATTTCCTTAGCTTTTCAAGAAGCTCTAAATCACTAAATTTGGATAAGTGAGTAAAAAGGTATGGCCTCAGGAGTACTGCTGTCCAAAACTCCATCGCCAATGACAGCAGTTTTGAAGTATGCGTAAAAACGTGTATCAATTGTGGGAATTAAATTATGGTCATAACTAGGATTAGCTAGAGAATTCTATGTAGATTCCATAAATATTATGGTTTGCTATTTTTCACGTTGTAGAAAAAATAGTTACGAAAAAGTGAAGTTTGTTGTTCTATAAATTTCTAGAATAACCTTCGGGGTTAGAAACGAAGACTTAGATGGCAAAATCAGAGGTTGGGCTTGGCAAAATCAGAGGTTGGGCTTAACTAAGACATTGTGGGAAATTTCATGTAAATTCCAGAAAATATAAAGTTTGATATATTTGGAGTCAAGTGAAAGTTATGGTCGTTTGATCACTGGGACAGCGGGTAGATCATCCAGTAAAGTTGAGTTAAGTGCATCGGGTTTGCGTGTAGGTGCGATAGTGTTTTGGTTGATGGATGTGTACTGCTGTGGCATGTTTTGAGTGTATATTGATGTTTGTACATAGAGTGTTGCTTCGAATTCGGTGCCGCCTTTGCATCGTCCTGACTTTCATGGCTAAAAGGCAAGTGCATGGTATAGCGGTGAACAACGGGTTGTTTGCTGTTGTCTTTGATATTACATTTGTTAGAATAGGACTCTTGTATATTGGTTTATAGTTTCCTTATCTGTATATGGCAACCCCCTTTGTACTCCCTATATATATTGCCCATTGGGCCTCTTGAATAGATGAACACATTATTTATATCATGGTATCGAGCTAGGTCTCTAACCTAGCTCTCTTCCGCTGCCGCCGCCGCCGCCGTGTTCGGTTGTCCGACGAGCATCACCGCCGAT
This sequence comes from Ampelocalamus luodianensis, assembly GCA_036346255.1. Lineage (NCBI taxonomy): Eukaryota > Viridiplantae > Streptophyta > Magnoliopsida > Poales > Poaceae > Ampelocalamus > Ampelocalamus luodianensis. The sequence goes on from CM070623.1 coordinate 28,840,811, forward strand.
CCGAGGCCTTCCGCCGGATCCGTCGGCCGCCATCGACGCGCCACCCCGAGCCGCTTGGCCGCCATCGACTTGCCGACCACCCCGAGCCCATCGCCGCTTCGCCGGGCGCGCGGTTGCCGCCGCCGCGTGCCGCCGCCGCCGTTGCCGACGCGAGGCCGCGCCGCCGTGGCCGCCGATCCGCTCGTTGGTGCCGCCGCCGTTGCCGCGCGAGCCGTCGTTGCCAGCTGGACTTCTTGGGACCGCCCAGAGCCATCGTCGTTCATTTGAAGGCGCGTGGTTCGCCGCTCGTTCTGCGCGCCGCTCGTTCAAGCCATGCGCGCTTCGTGGCCGCCGTCACTCCGTTGGTGAATCTAAATGTATCATATTCACATGCCCAATCTAAATTATATATATATATATATATATATATAAAATACTGTTTCAGACTCAGAGTACATACTCCCACTTCTAATATACCACTTAAACAACATACTATACATATTTATCATTTTCAGTATACTTAAATACCAATTATAAGATACTCTAATGCGACTTGATTGAAAAATTCATTAGAGCTCTTCATTTTGCTATATACCCTTTTTCATATATAAATGAAGTATATACACAAATTTTGCTATAAAAGGTGGAAGTGGGAGTACATACTCCTAAGAGTACAAAACGGACATCCTACATATATATATATATATATATATATATATATATATATATATATATATATAACACACTCCTAGGAGTAGTTGCTCCTATTCCAGTATCTCACAACGTAGAGAGTATCTTTCGTAACCAAGAGTACATGTGTGTAGTATATGAGTATATAAGATCACCTATGTGGTATTTACACCTTTTCACGCGAGGCCGCCGCGCTGTGGTCGCCGATCCGCTCGTTGGTCGCCGTCGGCGCGTTGCTCGTTGGTCGGCCGCCAACGCCGCGCCACGCGAGGCCGCCTCCTACGCTGGCGGTCCGCGCGCTTCGGTGGTTGGTCGCCGAAGGCAAGGAAACCTAGCGCTTCGCTCGCGCGGCGCGAGGCCTTAACGTGCCGTTTTCCCGTGGCAGTAAGAAAAAAAGGAAAAAAAAAGAGAAAAAGTACGTTGTTCTAACCGCGCGCTGTTAGACTTTCGTTGCCTTGTCGCCGCACGCCCAAAGGCCGCTACCAATGGCTTCCGCTCCATCACCGCGATTCCATTCTGGGGACCAAGCAATGGGACGAACTACAGTTGTGGTCTTCGCCATGGAGATCACCTCGATGGTCTCCACTCACGGGACATGTCATCGGTGCTCGAGCTTGTCCGCTGTCGCGGTTCGGCCTCTCTCGACGACCTTACTGCACCTTCTCGAAGATGAGGTCGCCAAGACGAGGCGAGGTCGCGCCGCCGCGCCGATGTCAGCGATGAGGCTTTTCAAGATGCCATAGACGCTTTTGGCCGCCGTGTCTTGACGAGGCCCGTGTTCGAGCCATCCCGTGGTCGCGTCGACGATTCCATCCACCGATATTGTTGGTCCGCGTGCCACTCGTCGAATCTGGGAGTACTTGCGCGGCGATACCAGCAGAGCGGCGATGCTCGGTTCTTTTCGCTCCAGCGTGATTTGAGACGCCGCCAGACGACTCTCCGCGACGACTTCTTCCGAGCCACGCCGCCTCTCGCGCCACCGACGAGCTTCGCTTCTCCGCTCTGCCGAGTGTCATTAAGTCTGAAGCGGATCGTGATCGCCGCTTTATGACTTCGTCGCGTCTCGCGCCGCAGTTTGAGCCTGCTGGGGCCAACCGGCCGAGCCGCCACCACGCACCGATCGTTACCGAGGCTCTTTCGACACTTCGTCTTGAGGAGCTGCGGCCTGCTGCTAGCAACCCGATGCTCCGATCGTGCTCGCTACCCGCTTCTTCTTCGACTACGGATCTTCTCGCTTGTTCTGCTGCTTACGCTCGCTTGCACCAACCGGTTCGTGCAATTATTGTAAGAACTTCGGCACGACTACGGCGTTGTGCGGTGCGTAGCGAAACAAGGCGCGTGGACGACCTAGGGGGCAGGAGGCCCTTCCGCCGACGGGAGGATGCATCAAAGACGCCGAGACCTTCTCGGCGAGGTGACTGCTTTCGCGAGCTACGCGGCTCTGCCAGCGGCTCTCTCACGGCTCAAGTTCTCGCGGTCTCGCCGACGTCTCCTCGGTACTTCTTGGTTCGGATTCGGTGCCTCTTTCCACATGACACCGGACTCACATCTCTCACGCCGATCGGACCGCTGTGTTTCCTATCTGCTCGCATACCGACGGTACTCCTTTGTCCACACCGTCAGGCACTCTTTGTCCACCGACTTTTTCGCTCCAAATGCTTCTCATGTTCCCGACTTACCATGCGACTTCTCTCGGTGGGTCACTTTGCCGTCTCTACAGAGGGTTGGTTTGACTCCCACTCTGCTTTGTTCGGATCGGCGATGCGGACGGTACTTGGGACGGGCGCGCCGTAGGATCGTCGAGTCTCTACATCCTGATCGCCTCCACCTTCCGTCCACTTCGCTTGCTCTGCCACCTCTACGACCACTTCCACCGCCACCGCCGCCACCACCTCTGAGTTTTTGCGCAGCGGCATCACCGCTAGGTCACTTGTGTGGTCCCGTCTTTCTTCATTAGTTCGTAAGGGTGTTCTTGGGCGTGTTCTTGTTGACACGACCATGTTTTGTCGTGGTTGTAAGTGCAAGCAGCCTGCCTTCCTTATCATTCTAGTGAGTCCTTGTCTTCTCGCCTTTTGACTTAGTTCATTCGGATGTATGGGACTGCGCTATTATCTCTAAAGGCGCATAAACTTTATGTGATCTTCATTGATGATTACTCCGCTTACATGGATTTTCCTATGTCTAATCGTGGTCGATTTCTTGCGATCTATCGTAGCTTTGCAACGATGGTTCGTACTCGCTTGATTCTCCTATCCGCATTTTTCGGCCGTGATTCTGCCGGTGAAATGCGTCGCGCTTTTAGACATTTTCTTTACGAGCGGGCACTCTTTACCGCCTTTCTTGTCCCGTGCCCATGCTCGAATGGGGTTGCCGAGCGCAAGCATCGCCATCTCGATTGAAACCGCCCGCACTCTTCTCCTTGCCTCTCACGCCCACCACGCTTGGTGAGGTTTGCTTACTGTTGCATATCTCATCAATATGCGCCTTCCACCGCTTCTTAAGGGTGTCACTCTATAGCGCGCTCTCTCGAGCCCCAAAGACACTCACCTTCGTGTTTTTGGTTGTACTTGTTTTGTTCATTCACGACCTCGTGCGCACTAAACTGTCACCACGATTGAGTGTGTGTTTCTTGGTTATAGTTCGAGCATAAGGATTATCGCTGGGATCCTTCGCCGACGGATCGTGGTTTCACGAGACGTTGTCTTTGACGAATCTCGACCTTTCTTCTATCGAGATTCGGCTCCTCCCGTTTCCACCGTTGAGTCGATTTCGTGGTTGTCTCTTTCGACTCTTCACCCATTTCTCCACTATCACGCCTTCCCCGGTCCGTCCCAGGTGGTTCCTTCTGCATTCCTCGCCTCGCCGCTGTCTCTGCAGACCGCCTCTTGTTCTCGCCCCCCCCACCACGCCTCGTTTCTCGGTATTCACTACTGCACGTCCCTGTCCTTTACCGCCTCTCTCCGGTATCTTGCCGACACCCACATCCGATCCTCCCGATGATGCTCCTCGCACGCCCTTCGTGACCGGACATCCCTTCGACCTCCTAATCGTCTTGGATTTGCTCCGATCGCTCATGCTCTCTCGTCATCGAGCCTAGTTCTTATCGTGAGGCCGCCTCATTCTCGAGTGGCGGCTAAACTATGGCGAGAGGAGCTTGATGCTCTTCGACGTCACGGAGACTTGGGATATTGTACCGACACTTGTGCATGCTCGTCCGATCACGCAAGTGGGTGTACAAGATTAAGACTCTCGATGCGATGGTACTATCGAGCGCTACAAGGCTCGTCTTGTGGCTCGTGGCTTTCAAAGAGAGTACGGTCGTGACTACGACGAGACTTTGCCCTGTTGCCCATATGACCACCGCTCGCGCTCTTGTTGCGGTTGCTTCGTCACGGGTGGTCTATCTCTCACCTGATGTTAAGAATGCCTTTCTTAATGGTGTTTTGCATGAGGAGGTCTACATGCAGCCACCACCGGGTATTCTGCTCTGATGGGCATGTCTTTCGCCTTCTGCGTGCTCTTTATGGCCTCAAACAGCTCCTCGTGCTCGGTTTGCACGTTCACCTCGGTGATTACTGCTGCCGGTTTCACCGCTGGGCCTCCCACGATCCTGCTCTTTTTGTCCATACCTCATCTCGGGTAGGACATCGCTTCTTCAGTATGTTGATGACATGCTCATCATCGTGATGATTCCTCCTTCATCACATATGTGAAGAAACACCTCGATGAGCAATTTTTGATGATCGATCTTGGTTCTCTTACATATTTCCTTGGGATTGAGGTCTCTTCCATGCTGCGGGCTACTACCTCTCCCAGCCAGTATGTCCAGATCTTCTTGACCTGTGCAGTCACCGACACTGCAGACCGAGACTCCCATGGAGCTATCCCTCCAGCCAGATCACGATGGCGATCCTCTTGAGGATCCTACTCGATATCGCCATCTTGTTGGGAGTTTGGTGTACCTTGTGAGCACTCGTCCCGATATTGCTTATCTTTGCTCATATCTTGAGTCGGTTCATGGCTCGTCCTACCCATCTTCACTACGATCACCTTCTTCGTGTTCTTCGCTACTTGCGCGGGACCATCTCTCGTCGTTTGTTTTTCCTAGCTCCACCTCACTACTGCCTTCAGCGCGATTCGATGCGACTCAAGCTAGTGATCCTTCGATCGTCGTTCTCTTTCGCTATCGTGTTTTCTTGGCTCTTCCCGATTGCCCGAAGACTAAGCAGCTGCATCGCAGCTTTCGCTCGAGTGCAGGGTGAGTTGAGAGCTATGGCGCGTGTGCAGAGGTTACTTGGTTGAGGTGGTTACTTGCGATTTTGGAGTGTGCGTGATAGGACCTCGACTCTTTTGTCCGACAAGATCAGCGCGATCGGCATTGCCGGGACCCGATGAAGCATGAGCTCACCAAGCACATTGGCGTGGATGCTTCATACACTCGCTCACAGGTGCAGGAGGGAGTACTTATCATGTTATTTATTTATGCTTTCGTTAAGCTTATTTATATGTTATGAAATTGATGATGATGAGTTAATGAGATTATGACATAAGATATTGATGACATGAATTGATGAAATGATGTGGTAATGGTATGGAGACAATGATGATGAATTATGTTAATGAATAACTAAAAATGTTGCATCATTTACATTCATCATGATAAGAGTACACGAGCCAGATCGGTGAGAAGGTCATGTAACTAGTCCGGTAAAGTCGGTGAGAAAGATACATGACTAGCCCTGAGTGTTCTAAATAAAATCCTACAGATGTAGGGAACCCATCGAAGATGAGTGAAGAGTGTGTTATCGACGGGTGAACACTCCGCTATACCGATATCACCTGATTGAAATGCATATAAGCATGAGCATGATGGAGCATTGCATACATAAGAAGTTAATTGTGCTAATTAATTACATGAGAGATGATCTGATTAATTGAGTATGAGCATGGCAATAAATAAATGATTGATGATGGTAATATTGATTATGGTTGATAAACTGTTGTTTATGGTTTTATTATGTACTTGCGGAGTCTTGAACTCATTTTTGCTTTGTTGTTGCTTTTAGGTGATCATTAATGGCAACATGCATGAGATGGAGTAGGACACAAGCACCACATGCAAAATAATCACACATTCTTTTTTTATATATTTAGAGTGCTTCCATTAAATCTAGTGACATTGAATATTTCCCTTTAGCATTTATTCATGGACTTGATTTAATAGTTAAATGCTTGAGACTTCGATTGATTCTTTCTTAGTTTGATTATTATTATTTGTTGCATCCTATGTACCGGGAGCATGGTCTCGGTGTGACTTTGGTGCGGTATCCCAAGCATTCCTTGGGTGCGAGTATCCCAAGCGTTTCTCGAGTGTATGTATCTCGGGAGTTTCTCGGGCGCGTGTGCCCTGAGCCTTCTTGGTACATGTTACCAAGAAGTGAACCTTTATTCTTATGCAGTTACTTTGAGTTAATTGTATATCTTGTGACCTATTGATGAGATTTTGTTCCATGCATGCGTGCTGGAATTATTATTTAATTAAGGCTTAAATTGGTAGCTAGAGTAGTTAGGTAATATTCTGGGCTTAGTGTTGGGCCAGGGTGTTACATTCGAGCCTGGGTGGGTGGAGCGTTCGACGACGCCCTCTACCAATCAAGCAGCACTCAGTTCCTAAGTATGCAGCACTTTTAAAACCAAAATTCCTAACATATGAAGTATGTGGATTTAGGCCTAGTTTGGCAGTGTTATGTTGTGCTACAGAATCACGTAAGTTATATAAAACTTTGCTTTCTAGTAATTTATTTATGTTATGATGCTAAATGTAAAGAAATTCCTAGTTAGCTAATATATCCAAAATCAATATGTTAGAAAATGTTAACAAGCCATAGCAAAGTCGAACACACTGTTATAACTCCAGTCATTCATTTACCTCCTCCTGTCTCGGAATTTCTGCCAAAGCGTGCCCCAACATATCCAATTCGATGAGCATTTCCTGACCTATGAGAGAAAGGGAGGAGAGAGGAGTGAAAATTAGAATCATACTTCAAACTAATTGATATGCCCAAAAATGGCAAAATGAAATGGCTTCTGCCAACATGTTGGTGTGCCAAGTTACCAGAAAATGAACCAAGACAAATAATAATGAAACGAACCAGTAATCCTTCTGCATATGAACTAATCGTGCTTCAAGTCTTGCTAGAAGAGTTGTGCGCTCAAAGTCTTGCTTATCGTGAGCTGGCTCTATGAAGTTAGCCTCGAGTACACCTGCAGAATAAATTGATCATTCCTAGTGCCAGAAGTGAACAGACAGTCAGAACCTATAGAAACCAAAACACCAGAGTGACCTACCTATGACACCACGCCCACCACTTCCAGCAGCAGTCCACACTCTCCAGAAAGGCTAAAAGAAACAAATAAAATTCTCATGTGATAATAAAATAATCCAAGAATAAAATTTGAAGTCCTAGAACAAGAATACTTCTCTATGTGGTTCGATCAGCATTACTCAGAAACAGAATACTGGGCAGTCATAAAGGTCAATACCATTGAGTGAGGCCAATCAATCACTAGTAATAGAAGTGAACACATTAACAGCACAAAGAAAGATACAGCACCCACTAACTAGATGTTTTACCAAATACTGATAGCTAACCAAGCAGAAATGCACGTTCTACGAGAACCACTAACTAGCCACTGTTATGTGACAAATAAATAAGAAGTCTGAGAAAGCAATAATTATAACAGCTGAATTAGAAAAGAAATGGACTTATTAGATCAACAACAACAACAACAAAGCCTTTGGTCTCCAACAAGTTAGAGTAGGCTAGGAATGAAATCTCCTTAAGGTCAAAGAGACGAGAGTCTTGCAAATAAAATAAAATATAATAATAATGAAAAAAAAAACTACAAGGCTAAAACCTTAAGCCATGCATCCTGCCATCTAAACCGAGAGCCTAAAACACAGCCCTTAAACCTTCTTATGGTTCAGGTACATGGATCGCTAACTTCCATGCGCTCCTATCCAAAACTAATTCTTTAGCTACATTCCAATCCTCAAATCTCTTTTAACTGCTTCCTCCCACGTTAATCTTGGTCGACCTCTGCCTCTTCTTATGTTTTCAGTACGTCTTAAAATTCCACTACGTACCAATGCCTCAGAAGGTTTTCGTTGGAGATATCCAAACCATCTCAAGCAATGTTGGACAAACTTCACTTCAATTGGTGCTACCCCCACCCTATCACATATATCCTCATTGCGGATTCGATCTCGCCTTGTGTAGCCACATATCCACCGCAGCATCCTCATCTCCGCTACACTCATCTTCTCAGATATGTTGTTTTTAGTCGCCCAACATTCTCGCTCTATATAGCATCGCAGTCCGATCGCCCCCCATAGAACTTACCATTTAACTTTTGAGGACTTTTTGTCACATGAATACCCGATGCTTGACGCCATTTCACCCACCCCACTCTAATCATGTGGCTCACGTCTTCATCAATCTCTCCGTCTCGCTGTAGCATCGATCCCAAATATCGAAACGTGTCCTTTCTAGGCATTACTTGTCTGTTCAGCCTAACATCTCCATCATCTGCCCCGTCATCGCTGAAATTACACTTCATATACTCAATTTTAGTCCTAGTAGGTCTAAAGCCCTTCGATTCTAAGGTCTTCCTATCAACACCTATCCTACTCTCATCAATTAACACTACATCATCAGCAAAAAGCATACACCAAGGGATATCTCCTTGTATGTCCCGCATGACCTCGTCCATCACTAGGGAAAAAATGTATGGGCTCAACGCTGACCCTTGGTGTAGTCCGATCTTAATAGGGAAATCACTAGTATCACCACCACATGTTCTGACAATTATGGTAACATAATCACAACATCTTGATACATATCTTTAATTATGGTAACATACTTTTAGATTACAACCAAAAAAAAGATTATAAAACATAGAAAGAATAATACCTTTATTAGACGGTTCTTGTGATATACGTTAAATCCTTGAACGTCAATGTGATGTTTTGCATCTTTTACAAAGCCAATTGTCACAACAGCTACCATCTGGGACACAGAAGACCGACCGAAATTGATCAGTAACAAGCTACTGACACATCATCAGGATTCAGGAGAGAGTCAAGAGGTTATAGTCTTTTACATTTGAATCCTTTGGAAGTCCATTAGGTGCAACCGGCCTGTATGTAACCTCTTTCTTCAGCATCATGTCAGTCACAATATTATGGTGCTCAATCTCTTTTCCACGTAAAATCATTTGGAATAAATTTGGAACTCGGAGATACAAAATGGATGCATAGCTCTGCACAGAAAGGTTACACAAACAAGTCATTCTCAGGAAGCATATCTAGCAGCATGAGTACCTATTTGGACCAACAAATCAGAAACATAATAATATATAACATAAATACAGATTTTAATTTACCAAAACAAGGGAGAATGACACACATGAAAGTAATTCTATATTGCAAACAAGAACTTTTAGCATCATTAGGTACAATTACCAAAGGTCATGCAAATCTACAACTAAATATCAGGAGGTTCATGCAATTTTAAAAGTATCTAGATGAAATTTAATAGATTCAGCTACTATCAAGACGCACTGTTTCTATCCACTTTTTTCTCCATTTTTCTGAACATAGCAAGCAGCAGTTATAAAAGCTTTTTTGTTACTACATCAATGAGGACTTCGAGCCCTGGAATTTCGAAAGGTTCCAATGCAATTATGTGCTATCTGAATCTTGGTAAATCTGAAAATGATTCTGGACAAGATGTACAGAATCTCAACAACTCTGGATTAAATGCACTACATTCATTCAAGTTCTTATACACACAATAACCCTGCTATTTACATTTCAATATCAGTAGTATTCTGTTGAGTCCAATAATGCTTCATTCCTTCATAGATTTCCCAAAATCTAGCAATAAAGTCAATGTACAACTAACAGCTAAAACAGAGGGATGGGCTAATGAACATCACAAACGGAGACACTATGATGTGCTAATACCAAAGAAAGTTCTCTGGGTTTGACTAACACTACAAGAATAGATATTACCATAAGTATCAATTCAACAAACTACTATGAACTTACCCTTAATGAATGCCTATAAGTGAGGAAATGCTTGGAGTTTGGAAACTGCTTAGCCATCTGGATATTTTTCTCATCACGATTACCACCTCTGATTTGAATATCCTGCCATCCAAAACATCACTAGAAATCATAGTTAGCTGCTTAACTATAATATGGTAGCACATGTTAGTAGTTGGAACTTACATGTACATCAGCATCAAAATCAAGCTCCAAATCTCCTTGGTCATCCTCCCAAAGATTGTAAATAACAATTCGAGTCCCTTGTTCCTTTATAGAACTAAACTGCAAACATAATATGCAGCCATTTGGGACACAAATAGAAAAATCTTATAAGTTATAATGCTTCAAATGAAATATGGCATGCTAGAAAATTTTTCATTTCTAAATTTGAAGGAAAATAAAAATATATATACAACTCCACTTCATATGTACAAAATGTATCAACTTTTGGCATGTCAGCAAGCGTATCACAGTTTTCTACATTAGTCCACCTGTTATTCGACGATTTTTTGTTTTGCACCATGAATCATGAAAATTACTGTATCAATCATTGTGTCAGCATGCCATCACTATATTAGCTTATTTAGATTGTAAAATTGTACAGGCATGCCCTTACATTTAAAAGTAAAGATCATGACAGGATGAAGCCTCGAGCAACCGCATCACGTAATCATTGGCACAATCACAGTAAAAAAATATGCATATGATGTAGCATAAGTTACACCTGTTCAAGTAGTTCTGCTTCAGTTGAATACGGAGACCATGTAACGATAGTCTGCAAGCTTGTATTCCAATCAGCCAATGTAGTCCGCAACTTTCTTTTCCAACCTTGTTCATTTTCATAATCAATCTGCGAATTTTGCAAAAACATTGGCAAATTCAGAATGAATAGACATAAGACACATGACACAGTGGATCCAGCAAATTATTCTTCCTAGAAAACTACAATCAATAAACATAACTCAGGTTTATCCAAATAACCATTCTATACAGAAGACACTGTCATAAATCACATGATATATTAGGAATTTAAGACTTAAGAAAATTGTCAAGGAAAAGACCCTACCATTGGAACAACGATATCCTCTTTACTAGTGCTCCTCAGAAAGGTATAAGATAGCATGCCAATGCTTTGTGTAGGCCTTCATGCAAACCGAAAGTAAAAGGTCTCAGTTTCTTGAGAAATAAAATAACTCAAAAAATGTATAGAAGTACAAAACTACAAATCCACAATAAAAAGATACAACTCATGAAGCTGTGTAATAGAAAAGAACCTAACTTGCAATGATTACAAAGTAGTTCACCAAAATCCCGATCACTAAACACAAGCAATGTCATCTCACTGCAGTATACTATGTGTTGTTAAAACTACAAATTACTCCATCCATTCCTCCAAATAAGTCTTCTTTTGACTTCTCAATATCTCCAAGAAACAACTTCGACCACTGATTCTTATCATAATATGTTAATAAAAATTATAAAAGTGCAATACTTTTGATGATGAAGCTACTGATACCATCCCATATAGCCAATCTAGGTACTTCTATATGTATGTATTAGTCATAAAAGTTCAAAAGATTAACTACACATTGTCCAAAATGATTTATATCCGGAATGAAGAGAGTACATGATTATACCTTCAGGACGAGTGGTGAAAGAATAGTAATTTCAGAATACGAAAGACTTGCATTGAGGATACATTTAAATTCACAAGACCAACATTACACCAGCAGATACCAATTTTGAGCTGCTATCTAAATTGAACATATTTGATTCGGTGCTATAAGATCGGATAAAACTAAACAAAGTTTCTTTTGTAACTCTTTTGTCCAAAGACGCTTTGGTGGTTTGGGAATGCTACACAGCAATCGTGATAACAAGCATCTTCTAGAATAATTATTGTTGCATTGTTAGTCAAGATAAAGTGGAACACAACCTTTTGCCTTCTTTTCCACGACTACGGGAGAAGACTAAAACATCAGCCCCGAGTCTCATTGTACTTGTCTTGAAACCATTTCCATCTGCAAGACAGCAAATTAAGGAAATTGAATGCTTCATAGTTTGACCAACATACTAAAGCATAAATGTAACGCGTCAACTAACTTGAAGTAAAAAAATTATTATTCCAAACTTACATTGTCCAATAGTACTTGCAACTTTGCTCTTGGCTGAATAACCCAAGGACATGCACTGCCGCATTTTATCTGGGTCCATTCCACCGCCATCATCTAGGCAATAATTTAACAAGAAAAGACAACAGTTATAACATAAGTATGTGAGCAATTCTGTCACTGTGGCTCCATTCAAGGTTCCATCGTAAACTTGCTATGCTATCAAGCTATATATTGCATCCTGGATTAGAAATAACATTTAACTGAATATTATCATACAAGAGCTGATTCAATGAGGCCTATAATCTTGTGTTGTTCTATGACGGTATGACCTTAGTCCATTAACTTTTATTTTGTTCTGTAGAGCCCTAAACTTCCGCTATGCTAGATTTAGTTCATCCGTCAGTTAATTGGTAAGGAAAAAATAGCACACAATTCCATGTAACTAACATGTGGCATGTGCCATGTGACAATGACATCCTATCCTAAAATCTTGTGTAGTGGTAGTCCATATAGCATGTCATTTCAATACAGTAAAACAAGTTCAGAGATTGGCCGAAGTGAAATAAGAGCTTGCGTACTAAAGTGAGACAACCATAAAAGTTTAGGACAGTGATGCAATTTGCTCTTCATTTAAATAGGTGTTTAATTCCTCATATAAGTTCATGTTCCGGTCTAGCATGAATGGAAAGAGACATGTTTATTTTGGTAACTTGCTACAGATGGAAATTTTCTTATCATCGAAAGTTTTTTTCTAGTCAGATAACAAGAATCAAGGGGGCATATTAATTTAATCAAAGCAATCATGTTTACAAAATATCTGATTACCAATTTAAGGTAAGAGAGAAAGCTTTGCACCTTCAACAAGGAGCATTCTTGTTTTGTCTTTATTGTTCTCCAACATGTCAATGTTCACATGCGTAGCTCCATTTATAACCTTATAAAGAAACAGCCACTCAGTAAACATGCAAGGATTCGATGCTACAAACTAGAACAATTTATATTGGATTAATTCCTTATTTGATACTGGAAGTTGGCCGAGTCCCTAAAATGGCATCGTGAAACTGCTCCTCCCTTTATTGCCATCGGATCTCAACTTGCATCCCGTTTTTGCCACTCCCGTTAGTTCCATTAAGTTCGATTGTCGTTAACCCCTCAAAATGTGTAAGATTTTTCTCAGTCCACCCAAATTGCCCCTAGTCCCACATGTCATAAGTCATTTCTACCCCTTCTACCCTTCCAATCTTCCACCGACTTGATCCCAACTTCCCAACTACTTCACCGCCTAGGAATTCTACAAGCGGCACGACGTCATGAACTTGTCCCACCACCATCCACTTCACTGGATGGTCAAGGGTGGCGGGGTAAGCAGGGCGGGCAACACCGGCGTGTGGAGGGTGTTCGGCAAGGAGAAGCTGGTTGTCGTGCCGCGGTGCAAGCAGCTCGTGGGCGCCAAGCGGACTCTCGTCTTCTACCACCGCAGCGGCGCGCGCACCGACTGGGCCAGCGACGGCAATGAACGGCAGCGAGGCGAGTGGTGGGTCAAAGGCCGAAGTCGGTGCAGCGCGGGAGATGGGGATGGAGGCAAGGACGACGACTAGAGGTGATGTACACCAGAGAGAATAGCGGTGAAGGTACATCGGAGAGGAAGAAAAAGAACACTGGAGAGAAGATGACGGCGACGGTGCACCAGAGAAGAAGAAGTACACATGAGAGGAAGAAGTATACACCGGAGATGACGACGAGGTCGGCAAGGGATGGATCCGGCGAAAGCGTGGTCAAGGAAGGCAGGTCCAGCAATAGCGGTGACAGGGTCGGGGAGAACGGCGATGACAATATTGGGGAAGACAAACACACTGGAGATGACGACGAGGTCACGAAGGGATGGATCCGGCGAAAGCGTGGTCAAGGAAGGCAGGTCCAGCAATAGCGGTGACAGGGTCGGGGAGAACGGCGATGACAATATTGGGGAAGACAAACACACTGGAGATGACGACGAGGTCACGAAGGGATGGATCCGGCGTCAACATGGTCGAGGAAGGTGGATCCGCACCACGCGCGACGGTCGGGAGAATCGCGGTCAAGACATCAGAGACGGCAACACGGCACTCCACGAGGCCGGCGTGCACCTTCGTGTGGCTGCCGCAACGCCCGACCACCCCTCTATCGTCCACCTCCACGGTGTCTTCCCCGAGGACCCCGTCGACGGGGACTAGCTCGCATGCCTCGTCCTCGAGTAGCTCCCTCGGCATCGGAAACGGACGGATCCGCGCCGGTGTGTTCAGAATGGATGATCCAAAGACTAGATCGGGGGCGGTGGGGGTGGGAGGAGGAGAATGGCGGCGGAGGAGAGAAGAGGCCGCGATGGGAGTCCATGAGAGAAGAGAGAGGGGTTATAGGAGACGAAGAAGAAGATTGAATAGAAAGAGAAAGGGCAATATAGTCTTTTGTGCATCACTTAAAAGCCAACTCACCGGGAACTGACGGAAGTGGCAAAAACGGGATGCAAGTTGAGATCCGGTAGCAATGAAGGGAGGGGCAGTTTTGTGATGGCATTTGAGGGACCCGGCCAACTTTCAGAGGCAAATAAGGAATTAATCCATTTATATTTTGGTCAAGCTTACTTCATCAAGAGAGTTGTCCAGCAGCTCAGCCAAAGCTGTAACATTGATAAAAGTATGTATTAGCCAATTATTATGATAAAAGATTAGTGAGTGATGTGAGCAAATAACGCATTGCTGATTGGTGTCTGCTTCAGCATTCATGTGAAGAGACAAGATAGGAACACGGAATGAAGATGAAGACCGTACCCCCCAGAGCCCACTTGTGGCTTGTCGCATTTGAGTGCAAAAATTTAGGATGTACACGAAGATGTTCCAATCCAGACACTGAAATGAGTAGGTGAGAACACAGAAAACAACGCATATACAAACCAAAAAATTACACATAGAAAGACTACCATAAAGAACGTGTATGTCAACATTTTTAAAAGTAAAGAGAAAAAGGTAACAAGTTCCCAAGTGCTTCCTTTCCTAACATTCGACAAAGCTCAGTCCTTAATTGAAATTTGTACCTTCCCGAATTGAAACATGTACCTTCCCGAATTGAAACATGTACCTTTCTAAAATAACAATATACCAGGTTGTTAACTGCTCTTTCATTAGATAGTCCATGAAAGATGATCCAGAATTTGTCACTCACACATGACTGAAAAAGAATCCTTACAGTTCACAGTTCATACAACTAGGAGTATATTGTGTTTTATTGCTTCATATATTCATGCCCATAATTTGAGAAGTATCCGCACAAAACCATACAGAAGTGAAACTTATGGTACATTAGTTAATTAAAATCCTTGTCCAAAGATGTTGGCACAAGTCAAATGGAGTGAACATAAGCTAACCAAAAAGCTATGGCAGCAGCATTCAGATTTTACTAGTAGAAAATAGTTTACATTGTAATCATCGTTAGGCGCATCCAAACATTGTCCAAGTTGATTCCACAGGGATTCATTCCACGCTGCAACAACACAACCTATTTTCGTACTTTCGTTTCAAACTTCATGTTCTGCCGTTCAAATGGGAAAGGTTTACTTTTGCTGTCTCTAAATATTCCCCATTCTAATACAACTGACTTGCTGTGTACAGTTCATCATTATACATTTTGCATGTTGCCAACTCATGACTCGCAGGCATTTCAGCACGCATGATTAGATAGGCCATATCGGATGCGCATTGTTGAAAAGTAATAAAAATTCATTGCAAAGCTCTTAGAAACAAAGATCTGCTCTTTTTTCCTCTTCACTGTCTATATGTACAGTAATAGAAGCAAAAAATATTAGAGATCAGATTGCATGATTTTCCTCACTAAAGAACCAAACCGCTATAATTCTTCAAACATTCATGAACGTATTACACGATTAAAACAAAACAAAAATACAAAATAACAAGAAAAGGCCGAGAAAACCATCCGAAATTCTCTCTATTCTAACTATCCATCTCTAATCTAAACGGATCAACCTAGCAAATCAACTAATGAGAAAAGAGACTCTAGAAAGTTCGTAGTATCAGAGAATACCTGACGGCTGCGGTGCCCCGTCCCCGAGCGGCTTCCCGTCGTAGTCCCCGGCCTTCCAGAACTGCTTCGTCGCGCACGTCGCCGCCGCCGGCGGCGGCGGAGGGAGCGGGTCTAGGAACCCCGGGGGCACGTCCACGGCGGCCGCCGCCGCCGAAACCCTAGCCCGCTTCCCCACTGTGCCATCCCCTCCCGCCCCGCGCGACCTCTTCGCGCTGCCGCCGCCGCCGCCCTCGCCGTCGGAGTCAGAGTCGCTGCTGCTGAGCTCTATCAACGCCGCGGGTGGGCGCACTCCGGCGCCGCCCCCGTCCGCCGCCAGCGCCGGCGGCCGCTGGAGGCGCTCCACCGCCGCTTCGGTTTTCACCACGCGGGGGTTCATGAGAGAACTCTAGAAGTTGAGGGGCCGATCTGCAAATCGGGGCCTCTAGCTTCTCTCCTTTCATCGCCGAGGGGTACATACGGCACTGAGCTTTGCCACGAACAGAATCTGACTAAATTTCTCCACAACCTCACTGACAATGGGCCCTCGAAAACCTATGTTCTTCCGTAGGGCCACCTGTCATTGAGGAACATATTCCTAAATCGGCGAGTGCCTTTTAGGGCGGTATGGATGGAGGCGGAAACTTTTCGTTACCTTTCTCTCGAGCGCATCGCTGGTTTCGCCCGTGTCGTTGCCGTGTAGGATCTGTGGGCCAGGCTTGTCATTGAATGGAAAGGGGAGGAAGGCATGTAGAAGTTTGGTGAAAGTGTGAAACGGATGATGGTTAACTCGAACCGATGATCGATGTGACATGACTCATGAGTGCCACGGAGGATTGACGGTGTTGCCATGTGGCGTGGAGACTGGAACTTGATGTGCGCCACTTGGCAGCTAGGTGACGTCACAAGCGCAGTAGGAAATCTGTTTTAAGGCCGACGGAGGTAACCGTTGAGAAACCTGATTTAAAGGCTGAGGAGGCGTAATACCAAAACTGTTCCGATGGATTTTAGTTTTAAATTAGAATCTCATTGTATACAGAAAGATAG
The DNA here is from genome assembly GCA_036346255.1 of Ampelocalamus luodianensis. NCBI lineage: Eukaryota > Viridiplantae > Streptophyta > Magnoliopsida > Poales > Poaceae > Ampelocalamus > Ampelocalamus luodianensis. The sequence goes on from CM070623.1 coordinate 28,857,803, forward strand.
CAATCTATTAATAAAGAGGTTCTTCATATTTGTGTCAACATCGTCTATCTCTCTGTGATCCAGTTAGTTGACAGTATAAAGATCATGAAGATCATATATAGATCCTGATGATCATTACTAAATCCTGAAAATATGCTGACTATCTGTCAAATCTCTATAGTGCAAAATACCAGAATAGATTTTTATTACTTTGTGCTGGTGTAGCTATCTCTTGGCGGTCAGCTAAGCACACATAGATCCTGATGACCATTACTAAATTCTGAAAATATGCTGACTATCTGTCAAATCTATATAGTGCAAAATTTCATAATGATTTATGTCGGTGTTTTAGAACCGATCTTACGTAAAGATTATTTGATTCGGAGAGTCTTCACAATTGATCGCGCAGACAGAAAAGACACAGGGATTTTTATACAGGTTCAGGTCTTCTCTGGAGAGAATAACAACTCTACTCCTGTGTGTATTATATTGGGTATCCTCGTTATAATCAGTGGAAAGACTTGAGCTTATACTACTACTGATTGCCTCCCCCATTTCTCCCTAACTGAAGTCTTTTTATAGTACGTGGAGAGGTAGTCGTTCCAAGTCAAGAGGCGCTTCATTATTTTGTAATAATGATATTAATCATCGGAATAGTAACATCTACACGTTGCCTGACGGTTACCAATCAAAGATAATGGTGCGTTACCTGCAGTTATTTCCAGAGAATAACTATGTATATTGACTGCTTAGATTTCGTAATTAATTGGGCCTACAGGCAAGTGGACTCAGTTAACTGTGAAGAAGTCATGACAGAGCTGGTCGTAGAAAGATTGCCTCCCCCATTTCTCCCTGACTGAAGTCTTTTTATAGTACGTGGAGAGGTAGTCGTTCCAGGTCAAGAGGCGTCTCATTATTTTGTAATAATGGTAGTAATCACCGGAGTAGTAGCCTCTGCACATTGCCCGATTTGCTACCAATCAGAGATAATGGTGTGTTACCTGCAGTTATTTTCAGATAATAACTATGTATATTGACTGCTTAGATTTCGTAATTAATTGGGTCTACAGGCAAGTGGACGTAGTTAACTGTGAAGAAGTCATGACAGAGCTGGTCGTAGAAAGATTTACGACTAGGGGGTAGTCGTAAAAAAGCTTACGATTGGGTACTGGTCGTAGAAGGACTTACGACCAGAGGTAATCGTAGGAGAACTTACGATTACATGGTAGTCGTAGAAGAGACTTACGACTATGGGGTGGTCGTAGAAGAACTTACGACCACCGATTGGCTTCTCCTTATGATTATAAGGGTATACTTTAATAGTCAGTGTGATATCATATTTACCTATAATATTAATTACAGATAAATAGTAAAATAAGGATTATTATATCCTCGTCAATTTATACTACTTTGTGCTGGTATAACCATCTCTTGACAGTCATCTAAGCAGACCTTGATAGTTACTTTTACCAATCACTAAGATATTATAGCACTATACGAAGCCTCACTTCAATGTGTTTGGCTCAGACGTGTAATTAACCACATTCAGAAGTATTATAGCATTAATATCGTAAATACCCCCTCAATTATCTATGAAGATAATGATGTGTATTACACAAATGTAAACAGGTTATGTCAAGAGTAACATCACGAAGTACATTGCTTCTAAATTTTCTATCCTCATGAAATCCAGAAGAATAGTAGGGTAAAAATCCTGTAAATAAAGTATTGTGAAAATCTAGTTGATTTATTCACTAAGTCTCTGTCTGCATCCAGTTTCCAAATATACATTCATGGCATTGGAATGAAACGATTTAAAGAGTTGCAGAGTTCAGGAGGAGTAAATCCCTATATCATAACCATTATCAAATCCTAAGGATTTATCCAAAATCTTGAAAATTGGATCCCAAATATTAAACTTTATACTCTTTTCCTTGATGAGTTTCCCCTAAGTTTTCTCATATAAAGATTTTTAATAAGGTAACAAGTGTAATACAACTTACGAATGTAATGTACTCTTTTCTCCATTCCTTTTTTTCCAATGGGCTTTTGGAAGGATGTCGGACTTCAGGCTTTGAATACCTGAAGCCCTCGTGTGTGTACCGTACTAGTCACATGATCAGTGGCTAGTACACACATCCACAACATTGAATATCACATTCATACATTTATGCATACAAAATGAAACAGAATATGATACATAACTTAGACGATTACATAGTTTACATCACAAGGACCGACTGCTAAATAAAACTCAAGTATCAACATAGTGCAATGGAAAAACATAGTTAATAAACCAAAATAGTCCACCTGTATGTCCATCCAACCCCGAGGCAACCGACAAGAGACAAGTCCTAGAAAGACCTATCACCAAACCCTCCGGTGCCAAGTGCGAAGAAAGTGTCGTCCCACAGAGGCCCATCCTCTAAGTTTGAACAACAAATTATAAGATTGAGTACATTATGCACTCAGTGAAGACTTGTAGTGTATCACAACATATTATAAATGCAAGGCTTATAAAAGAATATGGCCTACAAGTTGTTTTCAAAGATCAAGTTTTTTTATTTGCAATATCGACGTAGTACTTTGCAACAAATTTTAAGGAGCAGATTAAATGGATAAAAGACAACAAGTAAGTAATTGCATAAGTAACAACTCGCAACCCTCCTCGGCTGCGAGCAACATCTTATTTTCAGCCATAGACATGCCACTCAACTCAAATGTAAACCAACAAACCATTCCCACATTTCCCAACGAAACTGCTTTTTATGAAAATCGAGACTATACCGCAATACTAAACTTAGCACTCTCATCACCGGGAGCACGACTATTTAAATATATTTACACTCTGTAGAGGGGTACAACTTTACCCACAGCACACAAATTCTCTAGTTTATTTGACATATGTCAATACCACCTCTCACTAACCTTTGGTAAGCAATCTAAAGCACGCGTCGGAGCTTTTACATCACCTAGTCCTAACATTACACTAGCCCGATGAATGATCACCCTCACTTTGCCTGGGCACACCCCCGTCAAGTGAGGCATTAACCGTTATGTCGGAAGGCTTTGTTCTCAATGCCTCGATGAAGGGAGCCCCTTCGAGCAATCACACATGCTCGCACTACTACGTCCTACCAACATGCGAGGCTAGTTTTCGATGACTTAATTAGCTAAGGTCGTCCCACACCGGCACATGTGGGTGTACGCTTACACTTAGGTCGGATATACTGTCGCTCGGTCCTTAATTGATCCAGGCGAGGATCTCCCCCTATCTAATTGTGAGATACACCTCTCACACTTCTCAGAATATAATATAACTCCATGCATCACAAACTACATTTTTTATTTTTCTTTATACAAAATAACATAGGTAAACCCCTCTAAGTCATCATTTCAAAATCTCTCAAACTCATATTTAACATGTCATCCATTTTTCATATTTTAGTAAAGACTAAATCTAAGCTAAGCATTTATGCGATATTTGTATTCAAAAAACCCAATCTGACACCATTCATTGTCTAATCCATACTCTAGTGGTTACAATAATAAGGATATCAATATTTCTAAGAGGATCATCCATCGAATGGGACTATAACTACTGTTATACCCAAATATAGTAATTTTAAGCAAATATACATGCATGCATAATAGATTTTACAAAATGAAGTATAATAATTAAAATAGTAGGATCAACATGGTCAAAGAGGGTGCTTGCCTTGCTCTGGTTACTCCGAATATAAGGATAGAGGATCGTTGTAACAGTCGTTCAAACAAATCGATGTCTAATCAAAAGAGTCAGAAGCAATTAAATATAGCAAAATAATTTCAACAATAACAAAATTCAAATATTTTTTGCATTTTCAGGTAGATAATGATTTTAGATGAATTTAGGAAAAAGATTCATTCAATTTGGAGTTTGTATGCAAAAGTTATTAACGTTTTAATTTGGTTCGGTTTGAAAATTCCAGAAAATAGAAAAGTGCTGACATCGAAACCGTATTTTGCGAAGTTTACGCTTTCTAGTAGAGAAAGCATATTCTTCTCTAAGTTCTAATGAGCTTTACGCTTTCTAGTGGAGAAAACATATTTTCCTCTAAACTAAAAGCGAATTTTCTCATTTTTTTCAATTTTTATTAACTAACATGTGGGGCCTACTTGTTAATGACTCATTTTTTTTATTGATTTTATTTATAAACCAGAGGCAGTCCCACATGTCATAGACAAATTATTTATTAACTAATGATTAAACCTATTTTTGTTTTTAATTAACTGATGACTCGGGCCACATGTTTGTCTCTTGGGTTTTTAAAACGTGTTTCAAAACCGAGAATGGTGCGTGGTTCCAGATGTCAGTGACTCATTTGCTAAACATATTTAAAATTAGATTTTTTTATTACCTTTTCAGTCGGTCCCACATGTCATCAATTAGTTTCACTTAACTACTGTCATTTACGCTAAGATAATACTTTACCAAGTGGGGCCATTGTAAGAGAGAGAGAAGAGAGCAGTAGAGCTGCACGAATGAGTGCGCATCATGGCGAGCTTGCCGGCGACGAATGGCGTGGCGGCAAGGCTCAGAGATGGGCAAAATGGTTTGCTCTCTTGACGGCTATCCAATCTAACATGCGCAAAAGATCTAGGGGACTACTAAGAGCTCACTAAGGCCCTTGATGGGGCCAAGGAATGGCTGGGACAACTTGGCGATGGTGAGCAACGGTGGCACAGACGAGGCTCTCAGTGCTGGCACTCTACGGTGACAGAGAAGCTACAAGAAGCAATGCATTAGGTTCCTGAGGTCATAAGGATGATGTGGACGCAAGTAATTTGACCAGGGCTCACTGGGCTTCGCGGAAGATTGAAAATGGCGGTGACGACCATAGATGAGGAAGAAGGTCAATTCAGGGGATTCTTTGCACGTGGATCAACATCAAGTGAGGGAGATGCATTAGTAAAGTATAGGACAGGAAAATATATGATCAGGTGAGGTTCAAGCTCACTAGAACGTCAGAAACACGAAGGTCCGAAGTGGAGTATGCGCCGAAGGTAAAGAATACGATGACGCATTCATGCTACAAGGTTCCCGGAGATACATCAAGTAAATAAAGAGCATCGGTGATGTGAGGGGCGCACTATGACGCAGGTGGCGAGGGCAAGGAAGCTCACTAGAGCTAATGGCGTTGTGAGGCTTGATCACCGGCGTCAAGAACAACGTTTTCGTTCTCGGCGAACCAAGGAGCGAGAAGCTCTAGTTCTTGGTGGAGGCGAGAATGGCGAGCTAGGGCCTCTGTGACGTGGTTGGAGGCTTAAGTACGAGCGAGTAGCGCGTGAGAATAGCGGCAGAAATGCGGTCGCGGCGAGAATCTCACGGTCTCACTTCGACGTCTCCGCGCAGGGCAGGGGTTGAGCGTCATTAAGAGGTAGGCAGGATGGACGGAGCCAGGTAGAGGTGACGGAGTTAGGTGAGGTGTGAAAACGTGGGCGGCGAGGAAAAATAGCAGGCGAGCGGGCAGAGCAGGCGAGGGCGCGCTGGCGAGCGAGGGCAAAGGCAAGGTGACGAGGATTAAAACCTCTATATATTATTTTTAATATATAAAAGACCATACGTCTTCGTGGTCGTAACCCCTGAGGTGCACGACTCCACTGGTCGTAGAGATTCCAAAGGTTACATAATGGGTACCTTGGTCGGACGAAGGCCTAAGACAAGCTCCCGACCAGGAGAACTACTCGTAAAAGGTATGAATCGATACTTGGAACTAATTCGTGTATATTCTCTACCGTATGACGAATGGAGCACGTGTATATTCCATACCATACGACTTTTCTTATCCAGAAGCACTGACGAATAACCTCCATGCGGTTATATGTCTCGTAGACATATAACCGCCGAACGGTTGATCCTTTATCAACTGTTACTTGACTCCGACCAGACGCAACGCTTCATATCAGACATCTTCCCCAGAAGTAACTGCCACCTCTTCGAGGGCTATTTAAAGATGGGACCTGGACGGATCAAGGGGAGAGGAAGACAAGATAGAGCCATCAGACTAAAGCACAAGCAATAGATTCATGTGGTAGATCTGAGATTGTAGGGGAACAAGCAGTGTTCTCAGAGCATACCCTGTAAAACCCAGTTCATATTAATAAAAGAGTAGTCCTATTATTTTCTTAGATTTCCCACGTCACTTTCTCCTTTTCTTTTCATAAGATCGACGTCTTGATCGTCGACAGCTGGGGCCGTCCGTGGGGAACGTAGCGTGGAATCTTAGAAGAATTTCTCTGCTCATCAAATCTTTGTCCATTCCCCGTTTGTGATCGCTGATGCAATTATGGCGGGAAGTTGGGATGAAGAAAATTGGTTCGACCTGGCGGACTACGCCGACCTTGAGATGGATGCATGCATGCGCGCCATGGAGGAAAACGGAATCTCTTCATCATCCTCCTCCGCCGGTTCGCCCATCGCAGAAATCGGCGAAGTCGATCGGATGGATGAGGATACACCGCTACGATCGATGGCGGTTTGAGGAAGTGCTTCCGACTAGTTTGGAACACCCTAAAGCCTCAAGACGCCCGCCTTCGACCGCAAAAAGGTGACGAAAATTCAACACCGCAACTTGAGATTCAATATACCTTTGATGCGATCATGGTTGATAGGTACTCACCGACGCTTCTAGCAATTCCAGAGCCAACCGACACCGTGACGGTGTCAATGAAATCTCCATTGGTCATAAACCAAGTGGGGATGATAAGGCTCGCGATTCGATCGGCGATCACGGATCGTGTTGAGACCCTTCCGAAAACCTCAAGAAGTGCTGATCACCGACTGCTCTCTGTCGTGGAAATTTCTCATAGAAGCTCTGAAAGGCTCTCCATTGATTACGACTGAAGCTCATCGGAGGATCGCTCGAAGCACGACGTCAATGCGATCGGAGATACGGATCAAAATGCCGTGTACGGTCCTCCATACGTTGCCTTGCCACCACGTAATAATGGAGATGGTACGGGCGGTCAAGCACCAAATGCCGGAGGTAACAAAACTGGTGGACATCCATCGCAATTCGCCGATCCTTCCCAACCAATGTAAGGGACCAGGCAAGATCGACCAGGAGATCGGGTGATTCAAGCCATCAGACACCTTCTTCTGGCAGAAATCCTTCGAGACCTTCGGTAACAATACAAAACCTGCAGCGAGTCAGAGATATGTTAAATACTTCGATCACGCCTCGCGAGACTCGTGTTTTGCCCGACTCGCAGTCAAGTATCGAGATTATCCAACAGACGATGCAGCGCATAGAAGCATATCGGGAACGAAGGCACCCGTAAAGTCAGACCGTGACTTCTTCGCAGCATTCTTCCCGAAGCAGGGGCCTGCATGGTCGTGTTGAAGATCAGTTGACACTGCGACCACCTCGACGATTCCGACCAACAAGTCATGACGGGAGGAGACTATTCCAGGAATCCTCACCCTCACTTCGTCGAGAGGAGCAATCGTTTGGACCTGGTGATCTTCGACATCACCTAAACTAGGCAAGTGGTCGGAGGCGTTCTAGTAACGTCCACGACCGAATCGGGACATTGGAGCACCAACAATCCGGTCCTAGAAATCGGTCTCCAACCGACTACAATCCGGCACCTTTTCAAAGGAGGCGCCATGAAACTATCACAGGCTGTCGAGCCTTCTCAGCAGGGCTCCAAGCTGAACGTTGGTCAAATAGGTTCCGACCGACCAATATGGATAAATTCAATGGGACCCAAAATCCTTTGGAATTTCTCTAGATATATACCACCGCTATTAGAGCTGCTGGTGGTGATGAAAATGTAATGGCAAACTATCTTCCTACGATATTAGAAGGATCAGCCCGATCGTGGTTGCTTAACCTTCCGGTCGGATCCGTGTATACTTGGGAGCAACTCTTCGACCTTCAAATTGCAAATTTTCAGGGTACGTACGATCGACCCGGAAAAGAAGACAATCTCCATAGAATACGACAAAAATCTAACGAGACTCTCCGGCAGTACATCAAAAGATTTAGCCAAGTTCGTAACTCAATACCGGATGTTGCAGAATCTTCCGTTATCCAAGCATTCAAAGCGGGATTAAGAAATCGAAGGTTTACGGAGGATTTAGCTATACATCCCCCACGAACAATCATCGAGCTCTTTGACATGGCTGACAAGTGCGCAACGACCAGTGAAGCGGTCGAGTGGAACGAAGCCATTGATCGAGAAGATAAAATTCTCCAACCTGGTTTGGATAGGATGGAAAAGAAGCAAAAGAAGACTCTCAAGAAAAAGAAGCATGGCAAAGCCAACGACAAGGAGGTTCTTGCTGTTCCTGAAAAATTTACCAAAGGAAGAAAGGATTATACTGGTTGTGGCAAGGCTAAGGCTCCGACCAATGATTACAAGAAAAATAAAAAATGGTGTCCTCTCCACCAGCAAGCAGGACACGACCTGCGCAATTGTCGCGCTTGGCAAAAGAAGTTGGAAGATTATTATGCGGTAAAGGTCCACTCCGTCGATTCAAGAGCTCTGGAAACAAGCTCCAGGAAGGACAAAGATGGTGATTTAAGAAATGGAGTACCAAGAACCTCAAAGACACCGTCGATGTGATCTTTGGTGGATCTTCTTCGTGCGAGTCGCACGCCACCGAAAGCCATGGAGCGAGAAGTCAACCTTACCGAACCTTCGATCGCTGTTAAACCTTCAAGGTGGTCGGAGACGATAATCTCCTTCAGCAAAGAAGACTGTCCCATTCCTTCGACTCGACCAGGTAGGTTTTCAATTGTCGTTGAGCCTACTATTAATAACTGCAGGGTTAATCGAGTCTTGATAGATGGGGGTAGTTCTCTAAATATTTTATTTGCAAGTGTTTTGGAAGACATACAGATTCCCAAATCCAAGGTAAAACCTGTGAAATATGCCTTCCATGGCATAGTTCCTAGGTCTACCGCTAAGCCAATAGGGCACTTGTCCCTACTGGTTACGTTCGGAAAGCCCGACAACTTCCGGAGAGAAAAAATTTCACTTGATGTGGTAAATTTCAAATCGCATACAATGCAATTCTTGGTCGCCCAACTTTAGCAAAATTCACGATAGCCACGCACTACGGTTATCGAGTTTGAAAATGCCGACCAAAGGGTGTAATCACGGTCCGAGGCGATCGTAAAATAGCCTACGCATGCGATCGAAATGCTTAGAATCGGTCGATGAACTTCCAACCAGGAGCTAACACCGTTAACATGCAGTCAAACATTCAAGGTCGAAGATGACACCAAACCTTCCGACCGGATAAAGAGGTACAACTCGACGGAAGTGCTTCTCGAGGGTGCCAAGATATCGGTCAGCGGACTCGACCTTAAATAGGAAGAGTCGCCGTCTCCTTCCTCCGAGCAACCAGACGTATTCACCGGCAGCGTCCGATATGCCCGATTCCCGTGGAGGTGATCGAGCATAGGCTAGCTCTAAAGCCTAACAAAACCGGCCAAGCGTAAACTACTGCGTTGCCATCCGATCGGAAGAAGCAATCCAATGAGATTGACAAACTTCTCAAAGCCGGGTTCATTCGTAAGGTCGACCACCCGCAGTGGCTCGCCAACTCGTAATGGTTAGAAAGGCTAATGGAAAATGACGAATGTGTATTGACTTTACAGATCTTAATAAAGCTTGTCCGAAGGATGACTTTCCCTTCCTCGCATCGATCAACTTGTAGACTCTACTCGGGTGTGAGTTGTTAAGTTTTTAGATGCTTACTCGTGGTACCACCGATCAATATGAGTAAAGAAGATGAAGAGAAAACTTCCTTCATCACTCCATATGGTACTTACTGTTATGTAAAGATGTCATTTGGTCTAAAAAATGCTAGTGCAACATTCCAAAGTTGATGCAAAAGACCTTTAGTCCACAGATAGGTCGGAATCTTGAAGCCTACGTTGATGATCTGTCGTAAAGAGCATCAACGCTGGCGATCATATTCTAAATCTACAGGAGACTTTCAATAACTTAAGACGTCATAACCTTAAGTTGAATCCAGAGAAATGGGTGTTCGGAGTTTCGTCGGGAAAGCTTCTCGGATTCCTAGTTTCGGTTAGAGGCATCGAAGCAAACCTAACGAAAATCATCGCCATTGATCAAATGCGCGATCCGACCACAAAGAAGGAAGTTCAGAAACTAACCGGTTGTATGGCAGCGCTAAGTCGTTTCATAGCACGGTTAGGTGAAAAAGGATTACCTTTCTTTAAGCTTCTCCGGAAACATGGGAGTTTCGAATGGACTAAAGAGGCAAGCAGCGCCTTTGAAGAACTAAAACGGTACCTTACGAGTCCCCCAATCTTAGTCTCTCCGAGATTGGGAGAAACATTGCTAATTTACGTGGCTGCAACGCCACAAACGGGTTAGTGGTGTACTGGTCGTAGAACGAGACCATATTCAATGACCGATATATTACGTAAGCGAAGTCTTGCATGGCCCAAAAGAAAGGTATCCGCAGGTACAAAAGTTGTTGTATGGTCTCCTTATGGCTTCAAGGAAACTAAGACATTATTTTCAGACCCACAAAGTGGTTGTACCTACTGGATATCCTCTTGGTCAAGTCCTAGGAAACAGGGAGTCATCAGGACGAATAGCAAAATGGGCGGTTGAGCTTGGGGCGTTCGATCTCCATTTTATCCCACGAACAACAATCAAGTCCCATGCAATACCAGAATTCATTGCCGAATGGACAAACCCTGAACCCACCCAAGGGCTCGAGTACGAGCATCACGATGAGTGGACAATGTATTTCGACGGTTCCTTGATGTTACACGGCTCGGGGGCTGGGGTCGTCTTGATTTCCCCTACTGGCGAACAAATAAAGTACGCTATTCAGTTAAACTTTCCTGTTACTAACAATGTGACAGAATATGAAGGTTTACTAGCAGGACTTCGAGCAGCTCGTTCGTTCGGGATTCGCAGATTGCTAGTGAAAGGCGATTCTCAACTAGTAGCGAATCAAGTAGGGAAAGAGTATCAATGCTCTAGTACCAAGATGTCATCATATCTGGCGGAAGTACGGAAACTTGAAAAGCATTTCTTCGGTTTTCAGATCCAACACATTCCTAGAAAGAAAACTTTCGCGCACTGGGCTGGCCCTGATGGTTTCCACAAGGACATCCGTCCGCCGAGTTTTTCTCGAGAAACTCGATTCACCCTTGGTAGTCGAGCCTTCCGAGGACATAGATGTTCGCAAGGAGGTTGCACACCTTGATTCTGCAAACATGGATGCTCCACAGGTCGATGATGGTTGGCGCCATCACGATCACGGTAGAGATTGGATGACATCGATCTACAGTTATCTTCAGCATGACCTAATTCCAGAAGATCATGTAGAGGCCGATTGTATAGCACAAAAATCCAAATCATACACTGTAATTGAACGTACCTTGTACAAACGAGGATCTCACGGAGTGTTGATGAGATGCATATCTCACTCGGATGGCATTAAATTGCAAGCCGAAATTCATGGAGGAGTTTATGGAGCTCATCATTCCTACTGAACGTTGGTTGGTAAAGTCTTTAGGCAAGGATACTACTGGCCAACTGCCCTTCATGATGCAACAGAGCTCGTGGACGGCGCGCATAATGTCGGTTTCATAGCCGACAAGTACATCAGCCGTCCCAAGCTTTGCAAATAATTCATCTTTCTTGGCCTTTTGCAACCTGGGACTAGACATTCGGGACCTTTCCCAAGAGCACCGGGGCTTTGAGTTCCTTTCGTCATGATTGACACGTTCACTAAATGGATCGGCCGAGCCGGTTGTAAAAATTACAACCAAGCCGCCAAGAGGTTTCTCACAAAAGCGTGATTACACTATTTGGTGTACCAATCGATAATCACCGATAACTGCATCTAGCTCTCGAGCGGCAATTTTCGAAATTCAGCGAAGACCTAGGTATCAAGATACATTTCGCTTCGTTGCTCATCCGTAGAGCAATGGAGCAGTTGAGCGAGCCAATGGTATCATAATGCAAGGAATCAAACGGCGAGTGTTCGACCAGTTACTTCAACGGTCAGGAGCTTGAATTCAAGAACTTCCTTTTGTATTATAGGCCGTTCGTACCACAACTAGTCGTGCGACTGGTGAAACACCATTCTTTATGGTTTATGGGGCTGAAGCTATGCTTCCTCCGTAACTCAAAATTGGTTCGCTCGAATCGATTGCTTTTCCAAAGTGATCGCAGTGAACGATTTGGCTTGACGACATCAATTTCCTTGAAGAACGACGAAACCAAGCTTTGCTACGATCGGTAATCTACCAAAGAAGCCATGCGTCGGTACCACGATCGTAAGGTGCAACCTCGCACCTTAGTCAGAGGTGATTTGGTTCTTAGAAAATTCGTAACCAAGCGGGTCACAACAAACTTTCACCTAAATGGGAAGGTCCATACATCGTGGTCGAAGTCACCCGACCAGATCGATGACGATTAGCTATGCCGGATGGGCAAATTTTGTCTAATTCTTGGAATATTGATCAATTGCGTAAGTTCTTTATTTAATTTCCTGTCTTTATTTCATTTCATATTTCAAGAAAAGATGCATTTCCTTTTCTTTTAAACAATAAGTATGGTTGTTTATAATTATTATTCGTCGCATCTGATCATATGCCTTTATTGTTGCTGGTTGGTCGGAGAAGACACTCATTCTCTCCGATATTCCTTTCAAAAGGATCTCAAATACTCATGGGTGCTGACTTAAATGTCACAGACCACACCGGTTTTCGTCGTGATCATTGCTTCAATGATACACACGCACAACCAAATACTCTTTTCTTAAAGAAACATATGAGTATAAGGGGTACCAACTCAGACAATTTATATGGTTTTCGTTCTTTCTTGAATTTGAAGACTGTTATTTTGTTTCAACATTCTGTTATACTCAAGTTTGGCTACTGGTTGGGACACGGAAAGCCTCCTGGTCGAAGTCTCTCCTCTCTCCACGTGGTCCTGCCCACTGGAAGGAGCTTCCTAGTGACGGTCCTTTTCCTACGATCCTCGCTGCCAGTCGGATTTGAGCATGAGCACGTTTCGCGAGATATTTTACAAATCTTCAATCCTTAAGATTCGATACGACCAGATTCGGATAATTTATAAACCAAGGTACTTATCAATTCATTTTATTTTTTGCATACATTCTTAATGCATATCTTCTTATCGGCAAATCCGGTCTTTGTTATATCTTCAGACTACAAGTGGTATTTCATAGTAATTCGATAATGGACAAGATCTACACTAGTCGAAATCATCAGCTGGTTCTGACCACATGATTTCCTAGTATTCACTGGGTCGCTGTCATACACCTTATCAGCACTCCTACCATGGTCATTGTTATTACTCAATTTCTTGGTCTACTGCTTTCTTTTAGTAATGTTCATCTACTAATATAAGCAGTCGGGGGCTAGGAGATATATGAGTATTTAACAACATTGATAAGACAAAGCAGGATCTTCTTTGATAAAAGGTAAGTTTCATTTTACATAGTCTAATATTACATCCATTTACTTGTTGGGACCACCAGACTGGTCACTGCGTGATGGAGATTCGACTTCCATTTCTTCAGCAACTTTCTCCTCGAGAGGTCTTACTTCCTCGAGAAGTTTTGTTGCTTCATTTTCAGAGCAGTCGAAGTCTTCTTCCACAGCTTTAAAATTAACAGATGGGTCGAAAGCCTTCAGTTTAGCTAAAGTGACACTAACTCCATTCACGATAGCTTCCTTCATTGTCTTAACATGGTTCTCTCGAAATAGTGTTATTACCTCCTTGAGATCTTCAAGTTGACTACGAGAAAATTGATTCTCTCAAGGATCTCTTAGAATGGGCGATATGCGTTCCGACCCAGTCGAAGAGCATCTTGTTCGAGCCTTGACTTTGTCTTCAAGACTCCGATCGAGTTCACCCTTGCCACGCTCAAACTTGAGGGTTTTCTCCGCTGCTCAAGTCCTTCGCTTTTTCTCGCACGGGTGGATAAAAGAAGTTAACATACTCTTTACGATTGGAGTTATGGAATACTGGTTAAATCTACGACCAGTTACCTTTGATTTTCCTCTCACAAGAGTCGAAAACATCCTTTTGCCTGGTCATCGCATGCTCGATCGACCGGTCTTTTCCTTGATTTTCTTCTCTGAGTTTTATAATTATGGCTTCTTTGGCCACAATTTCTTCTTTAATTTTCTCTAAATCTATCAAAAATGATAGGAAGAGAAGGTTAAGTCATAAGAGAGAAACAAGATGATAAAATTTAGGAAGTCAAACTAAAAGAGAAATGTTCTTACTTCTCGATCGGAGTGTTTCACGCAAAGATCTTATTCATCAAGTTAGTCCTCCGACCACAGTATATTTCTCGACCATATGCTATAAAAGCAAAATCCCTTTCTTTGGTAAGTTTTTTTTTTATAAAAAAGAAACTTCAAAAGAAAGAGTTGTTAGGATGGTCGTAGAACACTTACCCGAATTGCCATGTCATTATATTCGAAAAAATTGTATCTGGACCAATCTCGGCTTGATGGTCCGATATCTTTCCCCAGGCTTCATCAAGTTCCTTATCCTCGATAAATCGGGGAGAAAAAGGGAATTTGTTAACCTGAGAGATATTTCCAGGAGGAGGTGGAACCTGTTGAGGATCTTTGGAGATGACTACCTCCAGAGAAGGAGTAAGAATTACTAGAGGATCCTGAGCAGATGTCAAACTCTCTCGGGGCTTCTTTTACCACTTCATCCTCGACAGTTTTAGCTTTAGGAGTATCCTGATCAGGAACCTCCACGACCACCTCTTCCCCAGAAACCTTTTCCTGAGGAGTGCTCTGGTCGGACACAACTGGAACATCAGAAGATCTGTTCAAGATTAATTCTCTACAGTTAAGAGATATTTTTTCTCTTTTACCATTCTTTTCATATTTTTAAGTCATTCATTCAGATAATGAGGATGTCGTTTATTTGGATTCTTTTTATATCCGATGCATACCTCTAGATCAAATATCCAAGATTCGACTAAACCTCATTACAAAGATATGAACAGAATGAAGCTTTATTTCATTAAAGATCCAAATATTACAAAAACCCCTGGTTACATTTCTTCTACAAACCTTCTAAACAGAAAATCCTTCGACTAGTTCTTCGAAGAATAACTTCAGGTTGATCGAAGTTGATTTACGCGTATGAGACCGAGATGTGTAACCAAGTAGGCATCAAGCCGCACCTTTCTCTTGACATGAACTTCGATCTTGATTGAAGACTATACATAATGAAGTATTCACTCAATCTTCGAAGGCCATATTCACCTTGAAATCAAAACTTATAGACCAAATTGACTTCTAGATCACCGTAGGTCACTACTCCATGGATCCGGACCAAAATGGTGATCTAAAAGTCAATTTGTCCCATGAGTTTTGTCTTATCAAAAGACATAAAGGTGTTATGAACTCTGGATTTCTAAAATTCATCCTTGAGAAGAGAATTTTCTATCACGTGCTTAAACTAAGAAGGTCAGATTTTTTCTTTATCTTCGTAAATTTATCCTCCAAGGTTATTTATAACCTTTAGATTGTGATAGAATTAAAGAAGAAGATAAGAGTAGAAGTCCAATAGACACAAAAACTCTTCAATTCCCAAGGCAAAGTTCTCAACTTTAAAGTGAATACAAACCGCTTCAAATGCCCTTACATTTAATGAGCGTCAGCCCGATATGACTTCATCGGAAGAAAAGTATTCACACGACCTATTCATTTAAAGTTCGGGGGCTAGCTGACGAGGATTAAAACCTCTATATATTATTTTTAATATATAAAAGACCATACGTCTTCGTGGTCGTAACCTCGAGGTGCACGAATTCCACCGGGTCGAGATTCTAGAGGTTACATAATGGGTACCCTGGTCGGACGAAGGCCTAAGCCAAGCTCCTGACCAGGAGAACTACTCGTAAAAGGTATGAACTGATACTTGAAACTAATTCCAAGTATATTCTCTACTGTATGACGAATGGAGCACGTGTATATTCCATACCATACGACGTTTCTTATCCAGAAACACTGACGAACAGCCTCTATGCGGTTATATGTCTCATAGACATATAACCGCCGAACGGTTGATCCTTTATAAACCGTCACTTGACTCCGACCAGACGCAACGCTTCATATCAGACGTCTTCTCCGGAAGTAATTGCCACCTCTTCGAGGGCTATTTAAAGATGGAACCTGGACGGATCAAGGGGAGAGGAAGACAAGATAGAGCCATCAGACTAAAGCACAAGCAATAGATTTGTGTGGTAGATCTGAGATTATAGGGGAACAAGCAGTGTTCTCAGAGCATACCCTGTAAAACCCAGTTCATATTAATAAAAGAGCAGTCTCATTATTTCCTTAGATTTCCCACGTCACTTTCTCCTTTTCTTTTCGTAAGATCGACGTCTTGATCGTCGACACAAGGTGACGATGGGTTCTGACGAGTGGGGCCCACATGTCAGCAAGATAGAGAGAGCATGGGTGGCGCGGGCTGGAGCTGGGCAAGCGAAAATGGGCTAGCTCAGATTCGGCCCAAAGATTCGACGAGAATTCAAAAACACTTTTTAAATTTTCAAAACTGACTGAGTCTTTGCCAAATTTCTAAACCTATCAAACATGCTCCAAAATTTATGCAATTGTTTGCGGGGGCTTCTGACATTGTATAGTTTCTCTTGTAAAATTTTTAGTATTTTTTATGCTCGGTGATTTTCTCAAAAATTCTTACAAATTGTTGTTTGTATAAAATTTCATTATTTGCTTTATACAAAGAGTTTAAAAAACATTCATAAATAGTTTCCAATATAGAATATGCTAAAAATTATTTTCCGTTTATTTTTATTATATCTTCCAAAAATGAATTTTTTGAGATGTTACAAAGGAGTTTTTGATGAGATATTTGCATATCGTTGTCTATTTTCGAAGAGAGAGTGTTGCGAAACCTAATTATGGGCAAAAGACTAGACTGCCCCTGGAGGGCTTTCATCCTTTTGGGCTATAAATATGAGGACCCCTCTTGTACAAGATATACAAATGAATAAAAGATATTGAATTTCCTCTACACATTGTGTCTTTCTTTGGTGTTCATGTATGATTGAATTGGTTGTCTCGTAACTATTGCATCGATTATCTAACAGTTGAAACACAGCAAAAGCACAAGCTCTACAAAATCTAAATATATTTTGGTTCGCTTCGAAAATCGCATCCTGTTCTGGCTCCAGTCGAGGTGATGCTAACTAGTTAGTCTACCTTTGGAACGTTGGATTTAGTCTCGGCATCTACCAGAATAGCTATTTACTGTAAAATTTCTGCAAATGTTTTGTGAAAATCTTACGTTCCAAACGGTCCCTTGGCATGACGGAGCACCATAAAAGTATGGGTTGCACAACACACGATTTTTCGGCGTCTTGGAACAAACATCACAAAATTGCGGTGTCTTATAGTCAATTTTGCCTTCTATAATTTGACAAACACATCTCATTTCAGACCCCTCCACGCTTCATGATCTAATTTTAGCACATTCATTTTCCCTGAAACTCCTAAACTATATCCCATGGTGTACATGATGTCTGTTGCACAGCATGCCAAGAACAGTTCCATTAACCTGCAATAACACACGCTCTGATTCGAAGATGAGATGTTAAATGGAGCATGAAGAAAAAGTGTAGGCACATACAAGGCCTTGAGAAAGATATATTCGTGTTTGACATGGTAGAAAATACAAATTAAGGCACATACAAGGCCTTGACAATATACCAAATTGTTGGGTTGTTAAACATGGTTTTATTTTTTGAAGGTTCTTCAAGACATTCAGGCAGGCATGATTTATATACTATAAAAGGAGGCTGAACAACTGAATTGTACTAAGAAAATTACCACAAGAGTGCCAACAACTGAATATCGCCATTTTGGAAGCCCCAGTTTCTTCCCTTCTTCCCAGCATTGCCATACGCATTCACCATTGATGGATAAGTACACACTCTTTGTGAGCCAAAAGGCCATGACCCAACCAAACCGCACCTGCACACCACTTGTCTTGACAACACACAAGAAATGTGTCACCACTACGAGCATGCACTCGCCTTCTTCTCGTCACTCCTCACCAAAACCCCTCGTCTCTTCTACAAATGCCATAGCCGCAGCCTTCCAACTCACGATCACGACCACCGCCCAAGAAGCCACCAACCAGCAGCGCAGCATGGGCGACGCGGCCATCGCCGTCATGGAGGAGGATGAGCAGGAGCACATCTTCCGGAGCAGGTTCCCACCGGTGGCCGTGCCGGACGGCGTCACCGTGCCGGAGTTCGTGCTGGCGGGCGTCGAGGCCTACTCCGACAAGGTGGCGCTCGTGGAGGCCGCTCCCGGGGGGCGGTCCTACACCTACGGCGAGGTGGCCCGGGACACGGAGCGGTTCGCCAGGGCGCTGCGGTCCGTGGGCATCCGGAAGGGCCATGTCGTCGTGGTCGCGCTCCCGAACCTCGCCGTGTACCCCGTGGTGTCCCTCGGCGTGATGTCCGCGGGGGCGGTCTTCTCCGGCGTGAACCCCCGCGCCCTCGCCGCCGAGATCAAGAAGCAGGTGGAGGACTCCGAGGCCAAGCTCGTCGTCGCTAACGAGGTCGCCTACGACAAGGTGAAGGACGTGGGCGTGCCGGTCATCGGCATCGGCGACCAGGAGCGGATGCCCGGCGCGATCAGCTGGGACGAGCTCCTCGTCGCCGCGGACCGCACCGGCCCGCCGGTGGTGCCGGTGGACCCGGTGCAGCAGTCCGACCTGTGCGCGCTGCCGTACTCGTCCGGCACTACCGGCGTGTCCAAGGGCGTGATGCTGAGCCACCGGAACCTGGTCTCCAACCTCTGCTCGTCGATGTTCGCCGTCGGGCCGGATCTGGTCGGGCAGGTGGTGACGCTGGGCCTCATGCCCTTCTTCCACATCTACGGCATCACCGGCATCTGCTGCTCGACGCTGCGGCACAAGGGCACGGTGGTGGTGATGGACCGGTTCGACCTGCGCACGTTCCTGGGCGCGCTCGTCGCGCACCGTGTGATGTTCGCGCCCGTGGTGCCGCCGGTGATGCTGGCCATGGTCAAGAGCCCCGTCGCCGACGAGTTCGATCTCTCCGGGCTGGCCCTCAAATCCGTCATGACCGCCGCCGCGCCGCTCGCGCCGGACCTCCTCGCGGCCTTCCAGAGCAAGTTCCCCGGCGTCCAGGTGGAGGAGGCGTACGGTCTCACGGAGCACAGCTGCATCACGCTGACGCACGCTGGCGCCGACCCGGAGAAGGGCCACGTCGCCAAGAAGAACTCGGTGGGGTTCATCCTGCCCAACCTGGAGGTGAAGTTCGTCGACCTCCACACGGGCCGGTCGCTGCCCAAGAACACGCCGGGGGAGCTGTGCGTCCGGAGCCAGTGCGTCATGCAGGGCTACTACAAGAAGAAGGAGGAGACGGAGCGCACCATCGACGCCAAGGGGTGGCTGCACACCGGAGACGTCGGGTACATCGACAACGACGGCGACGTCTTCATCGTCGACAGGATCAAGGAACTGATCAAGTACAAGGGTTTCCAGGTACAACACGATGACATGCATGCAACGACTGCTCTCTGTTTTGCTGTGCAGAAATGGTTACGAATCTGACGTCCGGTTGGTTCGTCGCAGGTTGCTCCTGCAGAGCTGGAGGCCATACTGCTGTCCCACCCTTCAGTCGAAGATGCAGCCGTCTTCGGGTAAGTACTAAGTAGTAATCGATATATCTTGTGCTCTGAAACCGATTAATTCACCATGCGTGAATAACATCTTGTGCCTTTCTGTTGTGGCAGCCTGCCGGACGAGGAGGCCGGCGAGATCCCGGTGTCGTGCGTGGTGCGGCGGCGCGGCGCGGCGGAGAGCGAGGCGGACATCATAGCGTACGTGGCGACGCGCGTGGCGTCGTACAAGAGGCTCCGGATGCTGCACCTCGTCGACGCCATCCCCAAGTCGGTCTCCGGCAAGATCCTGCGGAGGCAGCTCAGGGACGAGTTCATCAAGAGGATCAAACCCACGGCTTGACAACAATTAGGACGTACGTACGGGATGGATATCTAAGTTGGCGTGCTTCTTCATTAATGACTTCCTAGCCTACGTAGAGAAGAACAAGAAGCATGATGTTGCTTATATATATGTAGTAGTTCAATATTTTATGAAGCATTATGTGTTGCTCGATTATGTATTTGGACAGCAGAGCAAGTGATATACATCAATAGGGGCGTCTATTTCATATGTGCCCGAAAATTTGTGAAATCACGGTCTCTTTTTTCCATCATTGGATTAAGATCCTGTGGCTCACATCTCTCTATCTATCACATATATAACTCACCCTACCCAAACCCTAACTCACTCTACACCCAGCCCCGCCCCGTGCCACCTCCCGCCGCATCGCTGGTGCCCTCCTTCCGACCCGCCCCGCCCCGCCTCCCTTCTTCCTTCTCTCCTGCCAACGAGATGCCCTCGTGCCATCTCCTTCCTCGTCTTCGGTGGCTACCGTCACCGGATCCACCGCCACCTCCTATCACCTCCTAACCACTTTGGTCGTCATCACCCCACGTTGACCCCGCCCACCACCCACTACCGGACACAACCCCTTTGCCGAGTGCAAAAATCTTTGCCGAGTGTCAAATAGCGGGCACTCGGTAAAGAGCTATTTTGCCGAGTGCGACACTCGACAAAGAACTACACTCGGCAAAGCCTCTTGCCGAGTGCCATGCACTCGCAAAGATTAACACTCGGTACATTCAACCTTTGCCGAGTGCCGGCACTCGGCAAAGGGGCACTCGGCAAAGGCGGCACAGGGGTAACGGTTCCGCCGACGTCAAATTTGCGGCGCGCCGTTTGGCACTCGGCAAGACCCGCTGCCGAGTGCCATGGCACGACTTTCAAAGATATTTATTTTTATTTTGGCCTCCAAATTTTTTTGTAGCCCTACTACAGATGTCAGTACTCTATGTTAGGATTTGGTACATTTTTGTGGCTTTTGTTATACTTAGTTAATTTATTTCATTTACTAGAATTATTTTAAAATGCAAATTTGAACTGCACGTGCATCGAATAATGGAATTTAATGATTCAAAAATGATAGTCATGTTATTGATCGTAGTGTGAGACCGTATCGAGAGCAGACCGAAATTTCGGACATCTTGTTGTGAAACATGACCGTGAACTTCGGCGGTAAGTGTTTTAAATTCTATAAAAGCAAACAACGTCCAAAATTATGAAACTCGTGGAGATGTCATGATATCATATGTGGAGGCTGTGATAAAAATTTCGAAGATTTCGTGCACGTTGTCACGTACGATGCTTTCAAACCAGGACATCCTTCTCAAATTTTTATCACAGCCTCCACATATGATATCATGATATCTGGAGATGTCCTGGTTTGAAAGCATCGTACGTGACAACTTGCACGAAACCTTCTCAAATTTTTATCACAACCTCCACATATGATATCATGACATCTCCACGAGTTTCATAATTTTCGGACGTTGTTTGCTTTTTATAGAATTTAAAAACACTTCGCCCGCAAGTTCACGGCCATGTTTCACAACAAGATGTCCGAAATTTGGTCCGCTTCTCGGATACGGCCTCACACTACATCAATAACATGACTATCATTTTTGAATCATTAAATTCCATTATTCGATGCACGTGCGCTTCAAATTTGTATTTTCCAAATAATTCTAGTAAATGAAATAAATTAACTAAGTATAACAAAACCACAAAAATGTACCAAATCCTAACATAGAGTACGTGATAGTGTAGTAGGGTCAGAAAAATTTGGAGGCCAAAATAATAAAAAAATATCTTTCTTGAGTGCGTGCCACGGCACTTCGGCAAAAAGGGTCTTTGCCGAGTGCCCAACGACACTCGGCTGCAAAGATGGGGAGAGGTCCCGTTGTTTTTAAAAAAATTTGGGGGAAAAAATTAAAAAAAAATTGAAAAATTCCTCTTTGTCGAGTGCGGATCTCACCACTCGGCAAAGACGGGAGAGGTCCCGTTGTTTTAAAAAAAATTGGAGAAATTTTTTAAAAAAATTTGAAAAAATTCCTCTTTCGAAAGTGCCGATCTCGCACTCGCAAAGAAATTAAAAAAATAATAATAATAATAAAACCTCTTTCTTGAGTGCCATATCTGGGGCACTCGGCAAAGAAAATTAAAAAGAAAATTAAAAGAAAATTAAAAAAAAAATTGAAAATTGTTTGCCGAGTGCCAGATCTCGGGCACTCGGCAAACCTTCGACACTTAAAAGTTTTTGCCGCACGCACGCACCACACAGACACACGCGACACACCGACATACGCGCCGCGCGCCGCCGCCGCCGCGCCGCGCGCCGCCGCTGCCGCCGCCGCCACGCGCCGCGCCGCGCCGCCGCGCCGCCGCGCCCCTGCGCCGCCGCGCCGCCGCCGCTTCGCCAGCCCGCCGCTCGCCGCCCTGCCGCCGCGCCCCGCCGCCGCCGCCGCCGCCGCCGCTGCCGCCGCCGCCGCCGCCTCCGCCTCGCCGCGCCGCCTCTGCCGCCTGCCGCCTTCGCCGCGCTGCGCCGCCTCGCCGCCGCCGCGGCCGCCGCGCCGCCGGCCCCCTCATCGACGAGTTCATCCCCACCATCGAGGGCGAGGTCGCAAGAGGTTTAATCTGATATCAGTTTTCATATAGCTCAATCTAATAACTCGTAGTTTTTTCTAAGGGTAGTCGTGCAATGTATTTACAACTTCAGATAGCATAAGTGCATAAGCTATCATATGGATTCTCTGGGTTGTTGTATAGCACAAGGAATCATTTTTAAGTAGGTCATGAGATCAAGGCACGACTGGAGGATATACATAACTTCCAGAATAAAATTTGGTAAAATATCATATTTTCTGACTGTGCATTAGTGATTTAAACTACCCTTGTATACAAGGTGCTTTCATTTTGAGAAATAATTGCACAATCTCAGTATGTGAGTTATAACTTGCGATCAAGGAGTAATAGATTGTTGATTTCACATGTGATTGTTAAGCATAAAATGCAAGTTCAGATTGATGAAAATTGGTGACAAGGAATTTAAGAAAGACTAGGTATTGTCATGTGACCTTGTTTGAAGTGTATTCTGGTTTCACGGTATGATTAAAAAAAATATGTATAAATGTTTTGACAATTTTCTGGTTAGCTGATTTTGTCTGGATTCTAGAAAAGTATTTATAAAACATTGATATGTGAAGTTTGATTCTTTTCAGCTCTTGATCACAAGTTCCAACGTAAGTAGAGCATGTGAAGTCTGATTGAAATTAGGTGAAAGTTGATTTATATAAATATTCATTTTATATATCATACAAAACCTTTATGTGCATGCAAAAGCATCATACATGAAATATAAGCATCAAACATTTACACTTGGGTGATCGAAGTATATTATCTCATGACTGATTTAAGTAGACACATTGAGCATATACACTTGAGTTGGACTACATGTAGCATACTTTGTAATGAATGAACAAGACCGCAACAGGCATATCTGCGAACTTTACATAACACCATCTGCATTTCTAATTGAATACTTTATTGTGCATATCAGCATATGGCTATTTCCTTGTATGGAACTATGGATGTTAAGAAAGAATTGTAATGCTCTACAGCCAATGTGGTATTAATGATGATTCTTGATCTTTTAGATCCAATTATTATTTTTTCTGAATTTCCGTCCATAATAATTCATATATTTGTGTGTGTGTGTAGGCTAGTCATTATATGTGCAAGAATAATCGATGGATAATTAATGCCGATTACGGTGTAGTTGTGGTTGTGGTTGTATATATGGTTGTCGGCCATCGTGCCGTTGTTTTTTGCAGGTTTTGGAAACCTCACCGTGCAGGGGAGGTTCTGCCGATTTTTTTTTAAATGACAGTATTTTGTTCCATTTTGCAGAGAAGAGCCCGTCGGAGCCGAGTCGGAGTTCCCGGCGCCGTGCGGTCTCCTCCCACGCACGTCGCCGCCATCGCACCGACCCGCCACGACCCGCTTAGCTCGACTCCACCGCCACCCTAGGTATAACCTCTTTTCGTATCATGGTCGAGATCACGTAGATGCAATTGATGGTTACATTACTCACGATACATATGTCGAGGATGGATGACCGTCATTGGATGTACACGGGCGAGAAGTCGAGTGATTACACCACGTAATGGATGAACAAGACCGATGCTTTCTTGAACTGCATTTGGCAAGGCCGCTAAAGGACATTGTCTAGTTTTGTGTCCTCGCAGAAATGTGGAAACAGGAGAAGGGTAAACAAGGTGGACATGGGTAAACATCTTTTGAAGAATGGATTTACGCCGGACTACACCCGTGGGTCCACCATGGTGAAGCCCATCGTATGAGAGAGGAGGTGGTGAGACCACGCGTCGAGGCTTATGATGTCGATGCCGGTAGCGAGACATGTTAGATGACTTTCACCAGGACGATTCGATGAGGGCGGAGAAGGAGGAGATGGAGGCAACCGCACGGCGTTCTACGACATGATGGACTCGACACGAAACCCCTTCACGATCGGTCAACAAAGTGTCTCAAGTGGATGCCATTGGACACTTAATGGGGTTGAAGTCCGAGTTAAACTGAGTCGAAGGCTTCGATAAGATGTTGACCGTGATTGGCACCGCTTCCGGAGGGCCACATTCGCCAAAGAGCATGTACGAGTCACGAAACTCCTTCGCACTTAAGATGCCGTATGAGCGGATACATGCTTGTTCAAGGGTGCGTCCTATTTAGGAAAGAACACAAGGATGCAAAGTCTCGTCAAAGTGTAAATCCTCCGGTACACGGAGGTAGACTCGTGATGGCGAAGAGGCGACTTACGATCCGTGAAAATCCTCACGGTACCTTCCGTTCCTCCGAGGATCCAACGACTATACATGACCGAGGAATCATGAAACAGATGACATGGCACAAAAATGGCAAACGGTACAATCGACAAGATGGTACATCCATCCGATGGTGAAGCATGGACCCGCTTTGATGACCAACATCGTGAGAAAGCGGATGAGGCTCGCATGTACGTGTCGCCGGCAAAGATGGGTTCAATCCTTATGGATGATGGCTGCCCCATACACATGTTGGCCCGTGTTCGTTATCCCCTCAATCTCCCCGGCGTCTCCTTTCAACGACATAACGTATTCTTGTCGTTGATAATTCCTGGACACCCGGGGAGTAATATGGGTGTGTTCATGGAGCCCGTGTTTGATGAATTGGTCCGTGCTTGGGACGAAGGGGTATGGACATACGACCGAGCTACAAAGACAAGCTTCAAAATGCACGCTTGGTACCACTACTCCTGCATGACTTCCGCGTATGGGTTATTCTGCGCTACCGTGTGTTCACGGAAGTTCCCATGCCCAGTATGCAAGGAAGGTGTGAGGTTCCATTGGTTGCACAAGGGTGGCAAGTACTCATCGTTCGACGGACATCGTCAATTCCTCCTCTTGACCATCCATTCGCACAAGACATCAAGAACTTTACGAAAGGTGTCGAGTGATGCACCTGCACCGCGGATTATGACTCGTGCCGAGGTTCATGCTCACATAGATGCTCGTGCCCAATCAAGAAGGTGGTTTTGTGGGATATGGTGAGCAACATATGTGGACTCATAAGTCGGGCTTGACGAGGCTCCCTATTTCGATGACCTTCTTCGCCACATAACATTGATGTAATGCACACTTGAAAAGAATGTCATTTGAGGCACTTTGGGCAACACTCATGGGCACCGAAAAGTCTAAGGACAACCCTAAGGCTAGAGTGGACTCGCAACGTTATGCGATAGACCAAATCAAGAGATGCACCTCCTAGTCGCGGCAAGACATGGAGAAGGCCTAAGGCCGATTTCGTCTTGAAAAAGGACCAAAGGAGGGAAGTACTTGAATAGATCCAGGCGCTAATGTTCCCGATGGGTATGCAATGAATCAAGAGGAGAGTGAACTTAGGCACTCGCGAATCAACGGGATGAAGAGTCATGACTACCACATATGGATTGAGCGGCTTCTTCCGCGATGGTTCGAGGCTATGTCCCCGAGCATGTCCGCAAGTGCCGCAGAGTTGAGCTATTTCTTCCGCCAACTTTGTGCCAAGGAGCTATCTCGGACCGTCATTGATGACTTGGAAAAAGTGGCACCGTGTTGCTCGTAAGTTGGAGAAGATCTTTCCACCCGACTTTTTCTTGGCGATGCAAAGATTTGATTGTGCACCTCCCGTATGAGGCACGTATGGGGGCGTGCGAGCCGTTGGTGCTATCCAATCGAGAGATGTCTCAAGACTCTTCGCCCAAAATGTAGAAATAAAGCCAAAATTGAGGCTTCCATGACAGAGGCATACATTCGGAGGAGGTGTCAAACTTCACGAGAAATACTACGATCGAACCTTCCTAGCGTTCATAATCCACCCCTCGTTACAATCTTTGGCGAAAATGAATCGAACCTCGGCCTTTTCCAAGGGCAACTCGGAGCGCAAGTGCATCGACCACTAAGCAATTGAAAAGTGAAGAGTGGCGCGATATCATGCTATATGTGTTGACCAACCTTGTCGAGTGCGGCCGTTCATTGGGTAAGTTCTCAACGAACTTGTTTCAATACGCCGCCACTCCTTGTTTCTTCGTCCAACCCCTTGTTTCTCGTTGGTATAGGGAATTTCTTCGTCAATCTCGGCATGAATCAAGGGATCCTACCGCAGAAACCGATACCCTTCTTTCACGAGTGCGGGACCGAGGAGCCCGATTTCATTTCTTGGTTCAAGCGAAGTACTGTCCAATTTAGCTCGTGCTTAGTTCGACATTCCAAGTTGATCGTGCGTTCGAATAATATAACGATCTATCCCGCTTGAGCTTGCAGGCCCAAACCGTCGTCTATAAGTGACGAGTTGAGACAGGTTGCAAGCGGCGTGTCGTTAGGGTCAAGTCATTTACGGTTATGGCGTGAATGGATATCGTTTTCACACAAGCTCTTGAGCGAGTCGGCCCAATCGAAAAACCACAAGCAATGGAGTTTTACGCCCGACACCGATGGCCTCGACTATTATGGAAGGATTGAAGAAATCTACGAACTTCCATTTTACGGTTCCAAACCTCTTAATCCTGTCATATTCAAATGCTGTTGGTTTCATCCTGAAGTAACGAGACGAACCCCTAATCTTGGGCTAGTCGAGATTCGACAGGATTCCGTCTATCCAGGAAAAGATGTCTACATTGTGGCTCAACAGGCCGTCCAGGTTTATTATACGCCATACGCGTGCCAAGACAAAGAGCATCTTAAGGGTTGGGCTATTGTGCACAAGGTATCGCCACACGGTAAACTACCTGTCCCAAACAATGAAGATTACAACTTCAACCCAAACACATATGATGGAGAGTTCTTTCAAGAAGATGGGCTACAAGGGAGGTTTGAGATAGACTTAACCGAAGCGATAGGAATGAAAGTAGACAATGAAAGGGTTGATGACGAGGACACTGGAGACGAGTGCGAAATGTGAAGGACTTACAAATGCTTGGCGATTACGTTTAGGCAATGACAATGAAGACAACATTCCTCCTTCGGATAGTGTTGATGATTTGGACAATGTTGATAGTGATGACGAGACCTATGATCCACTAATCCCAATCATGAAGATTATTTCTAATACATGTAATCTCGTGTTTTTGTAATTATGTTTTGTTCATTTTGCATCTATTTCTAATACATGTATTACTATGTTTTTGTAATTATGTTATGTTCATTTTGCATCTATTTCTAATTACGTCTTGCTTATTCTTTTAATTGCGGTGAGTGAACAAAGATGGCGGGAACCGTCGTAACGTGTCCTCGCTTTACGAGACCACGCCCGCGGAGGAGGGGCGGAGGGTCGGACAGGAGGAGGAGGAAGAGGACCGCCGGCCGCAGAGGGGCCGTCTCCTCCCACGCCGCGTGAGGAGGTGCTTTGGAGGAGGAGGAGGAGGTGGCACCCGTGAATGAGTTGGGCGAGGCTGGTTCTGAGACGGGCGAGGAGGAGGGGCGACGAGGCGACGACGAGGCGGTAGGCACGGGTTCCGCTTCCTCCTCTGCCTCTTCGGTGTCTACTTGCGAGGTCCCGCGAGCCTCCTCGGTTCTGCATCTCACCGACGCTTGATGATTCGCCCCGAAGGGCAAAAGTAAGTAACTTTAGATGTTGTCACCACTACTTCATATGATATGTTGAAAAAAAAGAGAAACTAATAATTTTTCTTAATCACTTGTGCAGGAACTGGGTGGTTGTGTCGGGTGGTGGCGCACGCTCCCCCAATGGCATCCTGGGTCTTCTGTGCAGGCAACACTACCCCGGCATTGTCACGTACGCCGGGAAGGCGAGCCGCCTACTCGCTTGACCACTCGTCGTCGGCCGATCGCGGAGTACCCCAACAAGGCGCGCGGTGAAGGCGGAGTTTTGGTAAGTCTCCCTCGCACAACATTGCTCAATACATCGCATTCATTGGACTTTTCTTGAAATAATGAATGGATACATCGCGTTTGTATGCAGACTTATTTCAGATGCGATGAGGGATTTGAGGCCAGGGCGGACCAGGTGGCTACCAAAGCACAGAAAAACTCATCACCGACATGCATTACGAGTGCGCATCCAGCCATCGTAACCTACCACGGTCGAAGCTTGGAGAGAAGGTCACCAAGAAAGACGCAAGAAACATGACGACCGGAAGCGGTACTTTGAGGTAGATGAAGAACATTAATATTGATTCGTTTTGAGATTAAATGCGCTTAATTTGATCTTCTTATATGTCAAATACTTGATGACGTGTAGATGATTCCTGGTGGTGCCAATCGTATCCCGAGTCTTTGGCGATGATCGTGGACAAGTGGTTCACGGAGGAGTATCTCGGATGCACGCGATGCCCGGACCGTCGTTTGATGATGCAAGGTCCAAAGACACCATCAAGGCGACCGCAGCCTCTCCGCATACAAACAAGCATGGGTACACGAATTCATTTATCTATTGTGACGCTCAATTCGCCGATTTCTAATTATCTTCTTTGTCTTTCGCGATCGGCGTCACATAGTGCCCACCTTGCTCGGACTTCCGTGCATGGTGTATGGCCCACAAGGGCAAGGCGACGTCCGACGTCTCCTTCAACTCGAGGACCCGCCCAAGGCGTACGAACCCGAGCGTCCACACCCGCATCAGTGAGTACACGTCGGCGGCAAGGTCGGTCCATGGGCGAGACCATGATCCGAGCACCCAGGACTTTGATGGAGAGATCGTCATGAGGGTGGGACAAGGCAAGAAGCATGGGCGGTTCTGGCTTGGCGACGACCTCATCGACACGGCCTCTACTCCATCTCTCTCCCAGATCCGAGCACGGAGCACGAGCGAGAGCCCGACCATACGCCCACGGCAGATCACAGACAAAGACCGGTCGACGCGACTCGAGGTTATTCTGTTTACTCGTCGTACATTGATCTTTACACACCTTTATTAGCTTTGCATTATGAAACATTGGAGTAAAATATTGCGGGCCGGTTGGAACAAGAAATGAGGCAACGTCGGGGCTGGAGGCCGGCGGCAGAGGATGTCGGCCACCGAGGCCGATCGGGCCGAAGCGAGAGGATGTCGGCCACTGGGGCCGAGCGGGCGGCGGCAGAGCCCAGACGCAGAGCTTGGCGGACATGATGGAGTTCCTACAAGGTCTTGGGCAACATACGGGCCATTGTGCACTGGCCGTTCGTTCAACCTCCGCCTCGCGTCCTGCACCGCAGCTACTCCTGTGAGTATGAAAGTTATTTGCTTTCGCTTGTGCTTTGCTTGTATGACCTCTACCTTCCTAGATTAGGTATCTAATGTAATCTTGTCTCACATGCAATCTCTTCTCCTTTGTGCAGGCCTCAATCGGCGGGTTCGAATAATCCACCTCATGCGCCTCGAATGATGGAGCTTTTCCTTCACCACGATCGCAGTGGCCACCTTCGAGATGAATGGTAGTTGTATTTTTATTTGTTGTTCACTTGGTGATGGACTTGTGATATACTTATGATGCACTTGTCGACCGTGATGAACTTGTGGATTTGTTTGGATGGACTTGAGCACTTATTGTTATATATGTGATGGATGTGATATATATGTGATGTATGAGATATATATGTGATGGATGTGATATATATATGTGATGGATCTGATATATGTTTGGATGGATTTGTTTGTCGTGATGGAATGTAAAAAACAAATAAAAACGCAGATTTTAGTCACTTTGCCGAGTGCAACACACGGCAAATAGGTCCTTGCCGAGTGCCATGGTCATGGCACTCGCAAAGCCGAAATGTGGGCACGAAAATCCAGTTTTCGGCTTTGCCGAGTGCCATGACCATGGCACTCGGCAAAGAAATTTTTTTAAAATTAAAACTTTGCGAGTGCGCACCTGCGGCGCTCGGCAAAGAATTTTCAATTTTTTAAACCTTTGCCGAGTGCGTCGTTCGACACTCGGCAAAGACATTTTCAAAAAATCTTTGCCGAGTGCGCGGGTTGGCACTTTCGGCAAGCGGCCGTCAACGGGGCGCCAGAATCGTCCTTTTCTTTGCCGAGTCTTGACTCGGCTCGGTAAAACCTTTGCCGAGTGCGAAAAAATACACTCGACAAAGGATGCTTTGCCGATTAATTTTTTTCCGAGTGCTCTTTGCCGAGTGTCGCACTCGGCAAAGCCTTTGCCGAGTGCAAAGGGACCTTTGCCTAGTGCCGGAGGCACTCGGCAAAGTGCCTGAGTCCGGTAGTGACCCTCTTCTTCGCCCGCGTCAGGTAGCGTCGCTACCCACTGCCGGTCCGCGACCACCTCAGCCTCCCTCTAAGTCCGGGGGGCACCGGTGAATCCGAACCATAAACGGTGAACCCTAACTCTAATCCGCCGGCCACCGCCACCACTATCATCGGGCGCCGGAGAGGAGGAAGACGGCCTCACCGGAGCACAAATCTCCACGCCGATTCGAAGGTGAGAAAATCAACCGTGATTTTGCAAATTTTCAGGCGCATGTGAAATAGCAAATCCGATATCAATATATGGTTATGGAAGATGTCATCATGTTATAGAGATGGCAAGACGTACGTAACAAAAATGCAAGCTAGCCGATCACCGCCATGGTTGGACTGTTCGTTGCGGTGGCGCCGTTCACCTCACTTCACCTCGGCGCTTCTGTCCAGAAGCAGATGCACGTACGGTTGTTTCAAGCTGAGCAAGGTTGTCTGTTAGGATCCTGAGACCGTAAGATTCTATCATACGGATCAAAGATCCTGAGACCGTAAGATTCTATCATACGGATCAAAGATCCTGACAACAAACAAACCTTGCATAGGAGACACGAAATTATTTGGCCGGCCGGGCTCACACAATCAATCGATCAGCCGTTAGTATATTGCTTTGGATCACTAGACAAGCGAAGAGTCTTCACCTCTATGGAGCCCAAATACATATCAGATCCTTTCACGGTGAAATTCTGGACCATTAGCATTGCGGTCGAGTGTCATGCTAGAGTTAAACGCCAGTAAATCTCGGACGTGGTGTAGTGAGTGTTGTGCAAACGACTGCACATGATATGTGCATGGAGAAGTAAGATAAAGATGAAGATGGGACGAATTTTAGATATGTACATAGAGCCCTTGTATATTTTAGCAAATCCTTTTTTAAACTCAATTAGTTATGCATCTTCTCTGTCTATGAGTGGATGTGTCTTTTTTTAGATACTGACAGGAAGCATCTCAACTTAATATCATACTACTACTCGCAGATATTGAACATAAAGATTTAAAACCTGATTGGTTTGCAGCCTAAGATTGCCTAGCCTAAGGCGAAGAGAATCGAAGCGAAGGCGAGCAATCCAAGAGCCCAAAAACCCGGCGGTGATGGCGTGGCGGGCGAACCTGTCCCGGAGCGTGAAGGAGATCCGCTTCCTCTTCTGCCAGTCCTCCCCCGCCAGCGCCCCCGCCAGGTAGCAACCACTCGCCCCTCTTCCCCTCTCTCTCTTCTCTACCCGATCCTCTCTCTTCTCATGCGGTGATGGTGGTGGATTTGTGATCTGATTATCTGCAGGGAGTTTGTGAAGAAGAATTACGGGAACATCAAAGCTCGGAACCCTCCTCCCCGTCCTCGTCCGCGAGTGCTCCGGTGTCGAGCCCCAGCTCTGGGCGCGCTACGGTACGCATTCCTCGATCCCATCGTTTCCAGGAATCCGAGATCTTGCTCTTGCCATGGTTCCCTGGATGGTCTGGTCTGGTTTGACATAACCGTTTCTTGGGCAATTTTTATCTTTTGCTGTGTGAAATGTTTCGATTGGCACTACCGGATCTTGTTATCTTCGGAGATATTAGAAGTAAAGGCTTAGGACCTGGCCAGGAGTGCCTTGGTCGAGGTGGTACCGGTGGAGAGAGATCTGCATTGTTCATCTAGAATTTTTGAGCACTTGAGGTAGGAGGAAATTGGGTGATTTGGTGGTTGGGGGAAAAAAGCTATTGATGTTGCATAGGGTTGCTCTATCATAGGTAAACTAAGGCCATACACAGCGTGGTGAAAAAGTGATGCTAGAAGGCATCGATGCTGCCCGCAGCAGGCGGCGTTACAAAGGACAAAATTATTGGCATCGGTGCACAGAGCTGCTCCGGTTCAAGGCCAAGAGAAAATTATGGGCTCACTTGTAGGTGAAATAGGAAAGAGAGAGTGGGGATGAGAGAAAAAAGATGTGATATTTAATTTAGTTGCGGATTCAACCTAGCGAAAAAAACCCAGCTAAACACTAGAGAAAGAAAAAACTTAGCGCATGACTGACGTGGTGGTAATGTGGAAAACTTGGCATCATAACTGCCACATGACAAAAGTGATAAATTTGCTTTTTTTTCTCCCAGAGTTTAGCACCCTTCTTTCTCTGAGGCTGAACCCAAAACTAAATTAAATATCACATCTTTTTCTGTCATCCTACTCTCTCTCCCTTCCCCATTTCATTTCACTGCAGGTGGGCCCACAGTTTTTTTCTTGGCTTTGGAACTAGAGCAACTAGGTGCACCGATGGCATCATTTTTTTTCCTTGGCATTGCTACCTCCAGTGGGTAGCATCGAAGCTAGAAGCCTTCTAGCATCATTTTTTCTCACGCTGTTGATGGCCTAAAGGCCTATGGTCAAATAGCGAATTATTGTTCAAAATTACCAATGTTTATAGAAAATAGGAAAACTGCCCAGGCCAGTTGCTGGTGTTACATCTGGTCTGCATTAGCTGGTCTTGATAGTCAAGATGGTATGGTTAGCACTCGGCCAATCGAACCACTGGTGAACAGCCTTGTTGTGAATTTTCTCATGGTATACTTTACACTGAGCCATCTTACGCAGACAAAATCCACGTATAATCTGAGTGTGTCAGGTGCCAGGAATGCACATCTAGGTTTTCTTACTCTTTACAGCATGGTAATTAAGGCGTCGCTTAGGCGTCGCCTAAGCGGTAAGGCGCCGCCAGAGGCCAAGGCGTCGCCCCCGCCTTACCGTCGCTCGTCGCCTTGCCGTCGCCCGTCGCCCGTGCGACGTTGGAGAGCCAGATCCGGGCGGGAGGCGGAGCAGAGGAGGCCCCGTGCGCCGGATCTGGGCGGGAGAGACCTCGGGGTGACATCGAGGAGCTGGAGCCGGGCAGGAGGGGGAGCAGGGGACGCCCAGCGACGCATCGGGGTGGCAGGGGAGGCCTAGTGGGGCGTCGGGGGAGCAGGGAAAGCCTCCCCCTTGGAGGGGAGAGCTCTCGGCGAGGATCTGCGCCACCGGTCTAGGGAAGGGGAGGAGGACAGGAGAGAGCGAGGATCTGCGCCGCCGGGCTAGGGAAGGGGAGGAGGACGGGAAGGGCGAGGATCTACGCCGCCGTCGGGGTAGGGAAGGGGGCCGCCGCCGGGGTAGGGAAGGGGAGGAGGACGGGAGAGGAGGAGGATGCGCCGCCGGGGTCTTCAGGCTTTGATATATAGGGTTGAGAAGTCCTCACGCATGAACAGCTTGGGCTTGGGTCGGAATGGGTGATGGGCTGCTGGACTTGGGCCGGAATGGGTGATGGGCTGCTGAACTTGAGGTTAGTCTTTTTCTTTTTTGCTTTTTCTTTTGTTCTGCTCTTCTTCTTACACAGTCTGCTGCTCTTCTTCTTCTTTCACACCTCCGGATCTTCCTCCGCCCGTGGCGCCTTAAGAGTGTGTAAGGCGTCGCCTCGCGTCTTAACGCTTAAAAGGTGTGAGGGGGGTGGGTCGCCTCGCCTTACCGCCTTAATAACCATGCTTTACAGAGGTGTTTCCTTGTTTCTGCAGTATTCCATAGGCCTAGTCTCAGTATTGTGCAAGCCTTGTGTTTCTTAATATGCGTGACTAGCACCAAAGAACAGAACACCCCCCACCCCCCTCATACAGTTTATGGTAAGAGCCGCATTGACCGAACTGTGCTTGCTCTATTATAGTTGATTGCAAGTTGCAATTTATAACCTTTCACCATAACTACGTACTTCGATTCTTTGAACAGTCAGGCACACTACTATCTTGTTCACTGCACTGCCAAAGTACCGATTTAGTGTTACAGTGATCTTACAATGTAATGTGTTCGGAGATTTTGATGCCTGTACACTTTGAGATAGTGGAGAGAAGAAACTCAAAATTGCTATGTTTATTGTAAGACATATTGGGCTTTTCAGAATTTGTGCTATCATTAAGCAAAATACACAATGCTGTAAATGGAAATAAGCTAGGCAAATTGTAAATGCAAGATAATGGAAGATTTAGGGCTTTATTCATTTAGCCCTTGACTGTTTGTCGTAATGAAGTGGACCATCCATCCTAACTGAAGAAAAAGTGATAAACCTTCGAGATTCAGAGATTTCGGGCTAGGCAGATTACATTTAACAAAGAAATGAATAGTTATCTTGGTTGCTACTTTATTTCTAAATGCGTTTCACGCTTCATTTCTGCTTGAAAATTCCATAAATATCCTATCTTTTGCTTTATGTATATTATATTATTCAATGTATGGATACTAACTATTGGATTCTTGAAGAGAATGTGTTCGATGTATCATGTAAATACATGTATGTTATGTGGAACATATATTCGACATAACCTCTGTTGATCTAACCCCTGTTAATAACCTCTGTTGATGTACTGGTCAGATATGGGTGTGGAGAGGTGC
Organism: Ampelocalamus luodianensis; assembly: GCA_036346255.1. Taxonomy (NCBI): domain Eukaryota; kingdom Viridiplantae; phylum Streptophyta; class Magnoliopsida; order Poales; family Poaceae; genus Ampelocalamus; species Ampelocalamus luodianensis. The sequence continues at coordinate 28,892,991 of CM070623.1, forward strand.
GTGCGCTTGGATGGCCTGACAGAAGCCCAGATTGACGAGAAGCTCGAGGAGCTGGCCAAGGCAGGAGAGTCGCTTCAAGCTTAATAATGTTCGGCTAGCCAAGTTTTCTTGCGTTAAATTTTCCCAAATAAGACAAACGTTAATAGGGGACGTTGTGCCATGACTGTAGACTCAAGTGTTGAAATCTGTACAACTGATTGATCAGAAGATAACTGTTTCTCGCTCGTTCGCTGAGACTGTCTTTTTCTTTTGAGAAAATTGCACCGCAAGTCTTTGAACTTATGATGTTATATCACTTAGCTTCCTAAACTTATATTTTGCTTTCTCAGTTTCTGAACTTACGAAGTTGTATCACTTAGCTCCTTTGAATTTGCGTTGAAGCAAAGTTCATTGGATGTAATGCTGGTGACTTCGTCCCTTCCGAGTCTGGTGGACTTGTCGCCACCCTGTTTCGGCCATGTTTATTGTTTTCATCACCTCACGTCGACAAAAACGGATTCTTCGGACTTGGAAACGCATTGTGCAAAGATAGAGCTCTACCATCATAGTTTACCGCTGCCCTTGCATTTGCTCATTTGAGTCGGTCGTGAGACAGAGAGAAGTACATTCCTAGTACTAGAGCAGGGGTACAATATTTCTCTCTCACGGTGCTTCGCCAGCTCAACCTTTTCTGTTAGCAAACGACCAAATAGACTTCGTGCAGGGTGAGTAACTTCTGTTTTGGCACTGAGAATGTACTTCCCTCTTACGCCTAACTCAGAGGAGGCAAGAGCGAGGGCAACGGTAAGCTGCGACGTTGGAGTTTCGGCGAAGATGCGAGCACGGTGCGTTTTCGGGCTCGAAAATAGGGCGGCGATGAGTCCACCAGATTTGGAGAGAACGAAGTCGCCGGCATCGTATCCGACGAATTTCGCTTCAACGCAAGTTCATGGAGCTAAGCGAAAGTTCAGAAGGCTGAGAAAATAAAATATAAGTTTAGAGAGCTAAATGTCACAACCTCGCAAGTTCAGAGACCTATCAAATTTTTTTCTCTTTTTTCCTTTCTTCAAGCATTCGTCTATAGTACATGCTATGCTGGGAAATAAATCTGAAGGATGGTTTGGAGGAGCATTCCTCTCAAGTTACATGCAACCTAATGACCTGTTGAGCAAATGAACTTAGTTTAGCTTGAGCTAGCTTAGTTTAGTTTTGCTTGTCTTGTAAATAATACTTCCTCCATTTTTAAATACATGACGTTTGACCAAGCGTGCAGTCAAACTTATCTAACTTTGACTAATAATATATGAAAAACTATTTAGATTGATCATGAGTGAATAGTATCATTAGATTTGTCATGGTAAATATTTTCATAATATAATAATTTTGTAATTTTTTACTAACAAAATCATATGAAAAGTAATAGTCAAAGTTATATAAGTTTGATTGTACGTTTGGTCAAACGTTATGTATTTAAAAATGGAGGGAGTATAGCCCTTGTTGACGGCGGAATCTATGTTAGCTTTGTCCTTTTGATTTATTAAGCTAATAAGCCGCATTTTCCAACCGATTAGCACCCAGGCACATACGCGACTCAAAATAACCACAGCGGTACAGCTATTGTAGTACGTGTCACAAGTAGCGGCATCTAATGATCACATGAATATCAGTAAAACTTATTCAGAACAAGTCCAAGATCAAGGAACAAGTGCAGTAAAGGGTAGTAGATGGTACACCATAACAATAGACATTAAGAAATAGCCTAAATGGACAATGACAATAAGGAAGACGAGCATCGAGAAGTCGATGAAAAAAATTATCGTGGCAGCTCAGCAGATGCCATGAACTTTTGCTCCAAGCTATAGCATCGGCTTTGTTGGGATGCCGCATTAGCTCCCTCCCCCAGGTTAATGGCCATCGCTAACGGACAACTAGCTTGAGCTCTTGTGCGCTGCGACGACTGCATCTCTTCACCGTTTTCTGGAGCAACATGGCATTTGTTTGACATTTCTGTTCGCAAAAACTGCAATGCCGTCTCCACTTGCTTCATGGTAGGTCTTTCTTCACCTCGGGGTCTCAAGCACATCTCCGCAAGAGATGCAACATTGCTAATCTCGTCCTCGGTTGCTTCGTCACGTACCTGAGCAAGTGAGCAACAACTATCTCCCTTATCGGCCTTACCTTTTGATCAGGAAAGTAATTAGCCAAATTCTGCGTTGTACCAGACTCACTTGCAAAAATAGGCTCCCTTCTAAGAAGTAGCTCTAGAAGTACCACACCAAAATTGTATAGTCACTCTTCTCATTTAGCTGCCAGTCCGACAATATTCTGGATCCAAGTACCAAAATGTGCCTTGCACATTTGTGACAACATGAGTTTGGTCAATAGAAACCAGTCTTGAATAGGGATGACAACGGGATCATTCCCCGTCAGGGAGTGGTGGAATATCCCCATCTCCGAGAGAAGAAAAATTCCCCGTCCATATCCCCATCCCCGTCCTCGGGTGCTATTCTCCCCCCGTCTCCATCCCCATCGGGTTATTGGGGCCTCACGGGACCCATACCCGAAAGTTAGATCCCGAAAGAATAGAAAATAAGTTCTATAATGTTATAAAATGGGTATAAACATCCACATGCAATGCTAAAATGATAATATTTTTTGATTAATTAGTATCTGGAAAGTAAAGGATGCAAAAGAGATTATTAGATTATCGCCTTATCAGGTTATGTGATAGTAGACTAGTGACCTACATGTCTTATCGGGGGCTCATACGGGTAGCGCAGATAGGGAGTAGGAGAATGGCCCCATCCCCGCTTCACCCAATAGGGAATTGTATTTGTATATTAGTATCCTCGTGGGGGAAGAAATAACCCTATCACCGTTCTCTAATGGGTGAATTCCTCGTCAGGGAATGGGGAATGAGACCCCATTGCCATCCCTAGTCTTGAAGCACCAAAGTCTGAAACTTTAGCTGTGTAGTTTGCATCTAGGAGTATATTAGAGGACTTCACATCACCATGGAAGACTGATACAGAAGCTGCAGAGTGGAGATAATAGAGGGTTCCAGCAGCTTCTGTAGCAATCCTCTTGCAGTCATCCCAAGACAAAGAAAAACCACTAATTGAACTAGAGCGTAAGATTCCAAATAATGAACCATTGGGAACAAAGTCGTGCACCAATAGCGGAACCCTGTTTCAAGGCAACATCCAATTCAGGGACGGACCCAGCAATTGGGCATGCATGGGCGGCCGCCTGAGGTAGCCCGCGACACCGGTACCCCCTCTTCTCTCTCGTCCATATGGCCTTGGTCTGTGGAAGGTTGCTCGGTGCCTCGGTCTCGAGAAGGACGAAGCCAGGACACACAACCTTCTATTGGACAGGTCACATTCACCCCGATCACTACGCATGCGTCCTACCTAGACTACGTTGCAATGTTCAATCAGTTGATGGACGATCGCGTCATTTGGACACCGTACACTCCTGATAGGGTGGGCGCGCGTGCACCCCAAGGCTTGTCGAGCCTTTGCACGCGAGACCACACGTACCGGTACATGCAGAGGTGCTTGTTTAACGACGTTTTCGTGGAGGAGTACCACGTGCACTCGGTGATGCGCCAGTTCGGTCTACGCCAGGAGGTCCCAGCCCCCTGGGGCCAGCGAGTTGCGTCGAACATCTATGGGTAAGTTCACGTTTTACTTCTATCATACTATTAAGCTTACATGCATACGAAACAATCGTTTTGCCTTCCATATGTACACTAGGAAGGGAGTCCCTGTTACAACTTCTTGGATGGATAGGATGTTGCCTTGGGTTGAGGGGTGGCTCCGCGCCTTTGAGGATGTCATCCAGGAGGATGCGCCCTATGACTCCAGGACGTATGACGAGTACATCGAGTGGTACTCCAGTCAGACGAGGGTTCGTCGCGTTAGGGTCGTGGACGACCCACCGCGACACAAGGCCACGACGTCTGTCATGTACCCCACCTAGCCGGACTGTGCATTCCATCGTGTGGTACGTATTGAATGGTCCATACATACTATTTGCTTCACAAGTTTTCGGTTCCTAACTTGTTAATTACGTATGCAGGTCGATCTACATTGGGAGATGCACATGTTGGCGACCTCCGTGCGTTGTATGACGCTCAGGGAACGCTTCAACATGATGGCGTAGGAGATAACAGGGATTATTGTAACATCCCAATTTTCCGGGCTTTATGAAAAATTTTGAAAATAAAAATAACCATTTGATTTTATTGCTAAAGCTTAATTGAAAATTTTAGAAAACAAAAACAATTTAATATGAATTAATTAAACTTCAATTGATTCAAATTTGGTTTAATTGGGTTTTCTGGTATTTAAATTCAAATAGATTATTTTAAGTAATTTCTTGGATTTTCTGGATTTTAAAAAGGGTTTTTCCTTTTTTTGAAAAATTAAAAAAATTATTTGCAAAAGTAAAAGACAATTTAAAGTTGTAAATAACCTTATTAAGTTCAAATCAATTCTAGGAATTTATATGTATTTTTCTAGATTTTTTGGATTTTATTTACTATTTTCTAAAAACCTATTTTCCTTTCTCTATTTGTTCCGAATTCCCGTCGGTCCGTTCCTATCCCTGCACGCCAACCCGTGCCACCCTCTCGGTTTTGACCAGCCTCTCGGTTTCGACCACCTCTCGGTTTCGACCACCCTCTCGGTTTCGACCAGCCTCTTGGTTTTGATCGCCTCTCGGTTTCGACCAGCCCCACCTGTTAGCCTCCTCCTCACCTAGTCACCGTCACCTTCGACGCGCCCATGCCGCCAGCGCGCTCTCACGTCACAGCCGTCACAAAAGTCCTCGCCCCGGTGTGTTTTTCCTCCCTCTTTTTCCTCAGTGACGTGCGCATTAAATGCCGTCACCTCCGCCCCTGTTCCCCTTCGTCTCCTCCCCTACCTGCCCCCATCCCCTCCCTCATCTGCCGGCCGTGCGCCCAATTCCTCGCCGCCGCGAATCCCACCGCTCCATCTTGTCGCTCGGTCCTCCTCCTTCCTTTATAAATGGAGCACCAGGGATCCCTCGCCCTCCTCTTGCATTCCCCTCAACTTTCCCTCTCTCTCTCTCTCACGCCCTTCTTTCGCCGTGCTTCAAGTTTCGCCGCCACCGCTTCTAGCGTCGCCGTCGACGTGGTCTTTGCCGTTGTCTTCGCAAGATCGCAGCCTACCCGGTGCGCACCTCCTCACCGCCACAAGTCGCATCTCGCCGCCGCTCTCTTCATCGCCCCAGGCCACATCCTTGCATCCCGCCGTCGAGACCGTGAGCCCCGATGCACCTCCCCTCCAGTGCCCCCCCACCATTCCTCTCATCTTCCCCCTTCTTCCGCAAGTAGCAAGGCAGAGGAGAGCTGAAGCTCCCGTTCCCGATCAGCACGTTCTCCACCGCCGTTCACCATCCACCGAAACCTTCTGACCAGTCGAGCCTCCTTCGACCAGGTAGCTGAAACCTTTCGACCAGTCGAACCTCCTTCGACCAGGTAGCTAGAACCTTCCGACCAGTTGAACCTGCTTTGACCAGGTAGCCGGAACCTTTTGACCAGTCGAACCTCCTTCGACCAGGTAGCCGGAACCTTTCGACCAGTCAATTCCGACTAGTCGAACCTCCTTTCGACCTTGTGATCTCAAAACTTCTGAGAGTCCGTTCTCCTTCGTTCGAACTCTGATTTAAGTGATTCAAATTTCTAAATTTATATAAAATTCAGTACCTTTCTTTTGGTTCTAGTTTGGTAATTTTTGGATTTTATTTAGAATTGTTCTATTTATTTGGCTCTTTTCGCACATATAGATTCCGACGTTTCGGAAGAATTATTGGACCCAACAACCGAAGCATCTCAACACTTCAACGAAGGCAAGTCATAGACCTTTGATCATGTCATACCCAGTTTATAAAATTATATTGATATATATCAACATGCATTGCTAGTTTTATAACAACTGCTTTCGGGATTAGTTAAAGTCCGATTCGACAATATGCCACCTTGAATAATTGCCATTGACATGTCCCCTTGAATGACATAAATCCTTGGACACCATCAGATGGGTTGTTATTAGTTGGACATTATTGTACTACCAACATGGGGCGTATTATGCTTAGCCATGCTTAGTCGTGTGGGATTCATGGTCACATATTCATAATGATTAATCTTGACTTAATGATATATGGAATTGTAGCGCGGCCAATATTGTTAAAAGTTGTTGTGCCATGGCAAGGGTTGCCATTTGGTCGGGTTGAACAAAAAATGATTTCATACTCATGCGAATGATCGTGTAGTAAAGGAGAAGAATTTTGGGATGTGGTTGTCTCGCCTGAGTAGACACTAAGGACATAACTTTGTGCGCCATTGATCTGGACCATATCATACAACCACAAGTCTATTTATGGCATGGACCTAGCCAACTAATTAGCAATGTTTTGATTCGATTCTGTTTGGGTTGATAAGCAGTGCAAGAGGGGGCCCAAAATGGCAAATCCTTAGCGAGCAGAACCGAGTCAAAACGGAGCTTTGTAAAAGCTTTGTGATAATCTCTTAGTCGCACACCTCGGAAGTGTGTGAGCGGACAATATAAGATGATTATCTCTTGTGGGTCAAGCTGTACAACCTCTACAGAGTGTTAAAAACTATTCGAATAACCATGTCCCATGTTATGGACAATGCCTGATGATTTCACACGAGGGGTAGATTTTCCTAAAAATTGTTCGAATGGTGGTTTGGTTGGAATGGTTGAGGAGTGAACGGGTATTCACTACTTGTTCGTTGGGAAGTGAACATGGTGTTCACTAGTTGTTTCAAAAGAACTTGTTTACTTATGTATTAATCTTGTAAATTGTGCTTCCAATCTACTTACTGTATTTACTGTCAATACTATTTTTTACAAAATAGTCAAAAAGATATCTTTATCAAGCCTTGCGTGAATACTATTTGCATACATTTTCTACGACTTGCTGAGTACTTTATGTACTCACGGCTATACACCATTTGTTGATCAGTCATTGAAGAAGAATCAGGGATCACCGAGTTCTACAAGGAAGAACATTTTGAAGACTATGCGAACTAGGTCGCGTTCGCCACTCGATTGCCTGTGGGCATGTCTTATGGCTTCCACGAGATGTTTTCGATCAACTGCAAGTTTACTCTGTTGTCGCTAAGCCCTGCGTGGCAAACTCTGTAAGACTTGACCATAAGGTCCTTTTGCTTCTAAGTAATATTAATTTGTCTGCTTCTTAGCTACCTTGTTGTATGGATATGATTTCATCGATGTTGCAAACTGTGTGGACTAGCTACTGATCATGGGACTAGTTCAGAATACACAGAGGGCTTGGGTTCAGCAATCCAGGGTTGCGACAGTCATGGACCAGTTCGCTGAGAAGACGAGACGAGGCATCGAGCTGGCGTCCTGCCGTAGGACGAAGGAGGTGGTGGATCCACCTGTGCGTGGACAGGGGGTGAGCCACGACGCGTCATGCCCCACGGCTCCTCACCTGGACGTGGCGGGTGGGTCCTCGTGGCACCGTGCTAGGAGTACTCTAGCACAGTTCCCAGGTTAGCATGACACACTCATATCTGGTTGTTTATTTCGAACTCCACTAGTCACTAATGACAATTTTCTCTGGCAGGTCTCGAGTACCACCCGTAGATGTGGCATGAGTACGCAGAGTCGTCCGCTAACTTCGTACACCGAGGTATGTCTGTCTTGTTTACACGCATGCACAACGTATTATCTCGGTATATCCGCCATGTTTACGTGCATAACTTACTGTTTCACAGCTCGTGCTCCCCTTTGGGAGGAGGAGCTAGTGTCGCACAAGGAGTCACGCTCCGCGGACTACGAGTTTGACCTGGGTGGCAGTGGACCTTCGCGCGACAAGAGTAGCCAGGTCTCCGTGAGAGTTTCACAGCTGCACGGTGCACCCAGAGCGACCCAGCCGCCATAGTGTCCTCTCGTGACATCCCTAGGCTACTCACACCGGTAGGGTGCCTCAGCCGTCTGAGCCTTTGACCTATTCGTGGGGTACGCCCCAAGAGGGCCTACGAGTAGATACTTGTTGCTGTAAATATTAATCATGCCATATAAATATAAATTTATGTACAACTTACATTATGGTACTGTCGTGTTCTGATACTATTTGTTGTTGTGTGCACGGGTAACCATGTGAGGGAGTCAGCATCACGACGCCCCTCCATTTCAGACCTTAAGGACCGCACTGGGTTCACGCTACCACTTTTGTAGACTGAGATGACAACACACTTTGATGCTACCTTTCCGCATCGAAAAGACCACACTCCGCCACACCCCCTTATCAAACCGAAAAGATGGCACCCGGTCACGTCACACATTGCCACCTGTGCAGACCAAGATGACAACACACTTCAATGCTGCCTTATTACACTGAAAAGACCACACTCCTCCACATCACCTTTTTAGGCCAAAAGGACCATACCCTGCCACGCCACACGCTGCAACTTTTGCAAACTGAGTGTCAACACACTGTGATGCTACCTTATCAGACTCATAAGACCATACTATGCCAAATCATATTTTCAGACTGAAATGACCACACTCTGCCACACCTCCTTTTCAGGCCGAAAAGACGTACCCTTTCACGCCACATGCTCCAACTTTTGCAGACCAAGTTGACAACACACTGCGACTCTATCTTATCAGACCGACAAGGCCACACTATGCCAAACCACCTTTTCATACCGAAAAGACCACACTTCGTCACACCCCCTTCTCAGGCCAAAAAAGACCGCACCCTGTCACGACACACGTTGCAACTTTTGTAGATTGAGTTGACAACATACTGTGATGCTTCCTTGTTAGACCGACAAGGCCACACTATGCCACACCACTTTTTCAGACCGAAAAGACCACACACCGCCACGCCCCTGTTCAAACCGAAATAGCCCATTATAAAAGGAGGGAGAAGAGAGCTGCAGGATAACACTACATCACCACACCCAACACTTCACCATAGCTCAGTTCACACAACTGTGAGGAAGAGGATATCAGACTCGTCGACGAACTTCTACGCGAAGATCCTATGGAAGCGCGAGTGTCTTGACAAGAGGGCTAAACCCTACTCGGATTGTTCTATGAAGGATGCACCAGTACCACTAGAGTCTCTACGCTCGTAATGTATGTGCGAAGAATCAGCTAAGATCATCCAGTCCACACACCCGGCGACGACCGCCCAGGTGTACTACACGTGCGGTCATCACCTCGTAAGCGAATCTTGCACACATGTAGATTCTCCACATGTTACATTCTATTCCAGAAATCCCTATCTACATCCTCACATAATGGTAGTTGGAGATGCGATGAAACTTTTTTCAATGGATCGATGGCCCGAACATGTACTATAGGGCCTTCATCGAGCAGAAGTGCATGCTGAACTATGCGATGTGAGCCGAGACCTTCAAACGCTAAAAATCCTACATATCCGACCTGACTAAAAAGGCACCGGAGGAGCCCAAGAGAGTAGGGTGGTGGGAGAGGACCCCCGAAAAGGAAGCTGAGTACGACTGGGCCGAGCATGCGGCGCATAAGGGGAAGGCTCCTACTAGTGAGACCGACGGCCATCCTAGTGCTCCCCGTCGCCCGGGCGCAGTCCGGATCGAAGAGGTATTATATTCAATTTGCATCTTGAATATTAAGTTGGCCCTACGTTGTGATATCCAAACATCATTCAATCGTCCAACCCATCTCGCAGAACATGATTGACTTCGAGACTGGCCAACACCACGGGCAGTCCAGAGACAAGGGGGAAGGGACCAATGGGCTGCCAGGACTGATAGATTTCGTTCGAATCAACCTTTAGTTTTTGGATTCCAAAAAGGCACACATGTATCGCAGATGTATTTTGGTTTGCTCAGTCGTGCGTGTTGTCGTTTCTAATGTACATAACCAAACTGAGCGCGCCATGTATTCCACAATTAAATTATGAAGTCTTTCGAACTTAAATCTCTTTACCAAATATTTTGACTATTACATATTACGTAATCTTTTTTCGAAGGAATCGGTTCTATGAACAATACAATCTGGACAACAACGCGCATGCCAACCCGAAACACAAATAGTTTTTCCATTTCGCACCTGCTAACACGAACAATATTTGTGTTATTGCGTTGCCGAACACACATTCCCTATTTCACATTTCGTTATCTTCTCCAATTTTGGATTCTAATCTACGCGGACACTTCAATGTATTACCAAAAAACTTTGTGAAGTACACTTAATCTTTAGGTATAATTCTCTAGACATTTTTATTTTTTAAAAATAAACATAGGGTCATGTCGCCAGTTCAATTGGCGATAGAAATCTCTCTGCACTATTCCAATTGGTGACAAAGTTCTTGTCTTCAATTGGAATAGCGATACGAGCCTGTCGCCATTTAAAATGACGACATACATCTATATTTATAATTTTTTCGACTATTTATTTTTGTAATAGTGCAAGACGGTCGGCAACTACGTACCAAAGCAAAAGGGAGTCCGCACCATCACTTTCCGTGCTTACCGAGCTGCAGGTGATTTAAGGACGGATTGTACCGTAAGATGAAATTAGGCTTCCATGGGTTTGGTGTGTCTCCATAATTGCAACATTTTACAGCATCTCTAGTAGTAGCTTACTCAGCCGTCTTTTCCTGGCGGCAAATTCAGTGAAAAAAGATTCAGTGCAAATTTTATTTTCACCTAACTTAGAAACTTCTAAAAAATCCTAAAAAATTATCAGATGTAGGTGAGGATAAGTTGTATGTATTTGCAATATTTCAAGATCAAAACCAATTACATTCATAAGATATGAAAAATATAAACACTTGCTAGAACGGTGCCCAAAAATATAAAAAGATTGTTTCAGAAAATTTTAGTCTTTTTCACATCTCTTGGAACACCCCGACCCACCACCTGGGCCTAGAATGCTACCACTACATATTATTCATTACAAACTTTGCGCAGCTAATTTAACAACTAGACATATTACAACAAAAGTGGAATATCTAGGAAGCATGGTTTGCATAAGTAACTACATGTGACGTGGATGCGCTATTCTCCCTTCCTGATGCATGTCAGCTTCGTCGTTCACCTAAACACCAAAATACACAAGGGTGAGTCCGAAGACTCAGCCAGCACCTAATATAAATGATAAACACTGCCACACAAACATAAACATAACCATATCATTATTTCTATCATTATATCTCCATTAGTGCAATGCATCATTATTCTACATGCACCATCATGCTCATGCTCATATGCATCTCATCAGCTGATACCGGTATCACGGAGTGTTCACCCGTCGATGACACACTCTCCCCCCATCTTCGTTAGGATGGGTCCCTCACATTGTAGAACTTTATCTAGTCCCTACAGATGTAAGACTTCATCTAGAGCACTCCGGATTAGTCATGTATCTTTCTCACTGACCTTACCGAAATAGTTACATGACTTTCTCACCGACCTGACTCATGCATTCTTTCCATAATGCAAATGCACATATCCATTGTCATTAACATGGTTCATTATTGTCATCATTAACAGGGTAGCCTCATTGCTTACCTTGTCCCATCATTATTGCCGTCAACATATAAACATCATCATATCACGAAAACACCACATATTTCATAGCACTTACAGGCTATCGCTCTACCATGCACTTGCCTATTAACCAAGCGAAGCGGAGTAACGTGCGGATGATGCTGTTCCAGAACCTCCACCATGCATTCAACACATGGCAACAATACATGCACACACACACACACACAGGCGGTTATGATCCTACGCGAAATCCGAGACAAACAAACCCCTCTCACCGGGCATTATTCTACTGATCCGGTGCCAAAAATAAATAATATGATTAGAGATCGCATCATCTAATCTTGCGAATAAAATATATTTGTGCGCCCCTAAAATTCCTTCTCTTCTTTCCCCTTTTCTTTTCTCTCTCCTTTTCTTTCTTCTTCTTGCCGAAACCCACCCGCATCCAGCCTAATCTCTTTCCCTTTCTCTCCACTCTTGCTCTCTAGTTCTTGTCGCCTCACCCTCTTTGGCTCCTCTGCCTCCCCTCCGGTCGAGCGGCTTCACCGAAGCCGCCGCCTCTCGCCGGCTGTGCCTAGCGCCGCCTCGTCACCAGCCGAGCCCCGGTCTCTACCCCTATGCGCACGCAGCACGGTGCTCTGCACTGCCCCTAGGTGGTGCCGCCGTGCTCCTCTCTGGCTCACCTGCTGGTGCCGTGCCGCGGTCGTGGGTCTCCCTGCGCCCCCTCCCCTCGGTCGCCCCTAGCCGTGGCCTCTGCCATGGTGGCCCAAGCTCCGGCCGGCTCCCTCGTGCGCTCCTTGCCTGCCTGCTCCCGACTCGGCCTCCGGCCACCGTGCGCCTCCCGTACACATCGCCGCCTCCTACGAGCTCTAACCAGGGAAGTCTTCTCTTACCTTCCTGTGAGGACCCAGGGTATTTAACTCGTAATACTTAACCTCTAAATGGTTCTAGTATTACCAATTAAACATCCTAAGCCTCGGTGGACATGTACTTCCCAGAAATACAGCACACATACACCTTTACAAAATCATGCATCATTTCCATACAACTTACAACACCAAGTCTAGCAAAAGACATACATAATATAAAGTTATTACAACAAGAGCAGCCCTGCCAAATGATATCAAGTAACAAAATAATAGCGGAAGCAAAAGTGCCATAAGATGGTGACAACAAAAGCCAACCTGTCAAATCTGTTTTAAATTATTGACGCATAAGCAATTTTCATTTGTAATAATGTAATAGATTAAAGGCAATTTGTCAAATCTGTTTTAAATTATTGAAATAACAATGAGACAACTATAAGTAGCATAAATAACAACCTATAAGTGACTAACCCAATAGCCACCACAACATAGCATGAATTCCCCATTCGTACCACCCAAGTCAAGTTTTAGCGAAAAGGTTATAGTCTAACTCTCGAAAGACCTCCCCAAGCGTGTCCATAACCAAAGACTTGGCTATTCGAATAGATTTAACCCTGCAGGGGTGTACCAATGTATCCACACTTTAGATCACCGTTTTACCACATGATTAAGCACACTTCCAAAGGTATGCTGGCACGGCTAAGTCCTACGAGACGTTTTCTAATATTGTGTATTAACAACGAGTCGCCCGTTTGGATAGAAACCCGTACGTTGCATCGGAGTCATTGTAAAGCTAGGAGTCAACTATCCATAGATGGTAAAGCAACCTGGACAACTACAATGCCCTTCGGTGTGGAGAACCTAGAAAGGATCCCACTCCCGTGCACCCAACACATAAACACCATCCTCATTTTAACACAACACAACACACGCACACATCCTCCTGCGACTCGGAGCCAACACACGCCAAAGTACTAAGTCAAGAGAGGTCTCATATCCCTCTAGTGTGGTTAGCACATAAAAATGCTTGGTTTAGTGTAACAAGATGTTCGGTCCTTGTTGACTCAGACACCAACCATTCACACCTAGAAGCACACTATCTTACCATTGTGCTCAAGTCTAAAACATTTTGTTTTCAGTTTTAGTTTCTCAAAGTAACATAGCACAAGGTGTTGGACATAAAGTTATAATAAGTTTTTGTGTGATCAAGGTTACCGACTAAGTCGATAACCGCCTAATTCTACCGTTCTATGCATTGCTAAGCAATAACAACTCGTAGACTACAAGCTAAGTGATAAGGGCTCATCCAACGAACCCTAAATCACAGAGGACATAATCTTAGGCTTAGTAGTAGAGGATGAATATTTACCTACAGATTATGCATCTAAAGGATCAACTAACCGACAATAGTTTAACAGCAAAATAGCACATGCATACATAAACTTTGCAAACAAGATATTAGACTTTGAAAATAATAGGAGCAATATGATCAAATGAATGCTACATCTGCTTGCCTTGCTGGAGATCACTTTCTTGCTGCAGTGGATTGCTCTCATTCTCAACAAATTCTTCGGAACCTATCGCAAGAACGAGAAAATCCAATAAGAACGACGAAAACGAGAAAACCAAAGTCAACCAAAATCCAATGAAATTCACACAACAGGTAGAGGAAGAATTTAAATGAATTTAGCAACAAGAATCATTCAATTTTGACTAAGCACGCAAAAGTTATAGACTAAAAAATTTTAATCGGCTGAAAAGTCCAATTTAAATGCTTTCTGTTACTGTTCATTACGCAAATTTCCAGAAGGTTTGTGAACATGAAAATTTTATGGTAGGTAGAGCATGATATGCTAAGCACAACAAAAATTAGTTCACTTCATTTGGAGTTAAAATGAATTTCTTATGATTTTTCTAAGTGATGAAAGTAGCACAAAATTTATTTCAAATGCAAAGACATACTTGAAATCTACTCTACACTAAAGCATATTAACAAAGGAATCTAACAAATTTTAGTTTGCTCAATTTGGAGTTACAAAGAATAACTTATGCATTTTTTTAAAAGTTTTAATGCAAAAGTAAAACCTAAACAGAAAATAAATCTAGTAACAAATTTTTCTAGAATAGAACCAAGCTTACAACCATTTTTAGATTAAAGCTTAGTTAAAATCAGAACTAACAAAATTTGAATTAACCGAAAAGGAGTTAAAATGAATTAGTTATGAAATTTTGAAGTTTAATACAATTTTTTGTTTACGAATAAAGGTTTTCGGGTTTTCAAATAAACTAAACCGACGTGGAAAAGCCCGGGCCGTCAAGATCAAATCCAACGGCCCACGCGCACTGAGCACAGCACCCGCGCACGCGCGCGTGCTCATGGCCCAACAGTGCCCACCGTTGGATTTAGATCCAACGGTCCACAGCGAAGAAAAGTTCGGATGATCCGAACGTTCCAACGAACGTGGGCCGTTGATCAAAAGATGGAGGGTTGAGATTGAAGTGGTGTTCGGACAATCTGAACGTTCACTCAATCTGAGCCGTAGATTACGAGATGGACGACCCACAACGATTTGGGGAGTTTGGTGGTCTGAACGTTCCCGAAGATCTGGGCCATTGATCTCAGATGGACGGCCCATAGCGGTACCTTCACGCTGCGCACACATGCACAGCGAGGGTTTAAGTGTGTGAGGCCCACCTAACAGTGACACACTAAACCATTTAGGAAACCATTAATTACTAACAATGATTAGCAATGATTAGCCTAATTAATGACGAGATCTTTGTCTTAACGACAACGGCACCGTGCCATCCTTGTCCGACAAAAAGACCGAGGGCAAAGATGGCTTCACCGCCGGCAATGGGGACCTCGCCGGTGCGAACCAAGGGCACCACTACGTGCACAATAGCTTTGCGCACCTACTGGGCCCACTCTCGACGGCGGCAGCGGCCTAGAACGCCAACGAGCCGGAGAGAGGCGGCGGCGGCGCAAGCACGACCAAAGATGAAAAGCACGAAAAGCTCCACAACAGTTCAAGGTAGCGGTTGCCACAACTACTAGGGGCTACCAAGAGGCTACCTCAACACTGTGGAGGCAAGGAGACGAACGGAGGGGCTCCGACGACGTAGGACCTTGTCGGCGCCGAAGAAGAACAAGTGGAGGGGACAACCTGAGCAAAAAGAGAAGGATCGGGTCATTGGGTTAGCTCCATTAAGGCTTAGAGATGATCTCTGAGCAAACATTTGAAGCGAGGAGGTGCTTACCAGCACTGAGGAAGAAGGGGATGAACATGGCTGAGGATATCCAAAACTCGAAATTAGGCAGTTGCTGTGAAAGCAACCTAAAATCAAGTTAGGGGAAACGGCCACGGTGATTAGAGGCTCAAGGCGAAGCAAAAAGATTGCCACAAGAACCCTTGGAGCACCAAAGAAGAAGATGAAGCTCCATGATCCAACAATGGCAATTTGGCGATTTTAGGCTTTGAGCTCAAAGGAGCAGAGATGAGGCTAAAGAAACCAAGGTGGTACTAAAACAAGTCCAAGGAGGAGCTTGAGGGCTTTTTATGGCTGAAGGGCAACGGGCAGACGCTGGAACAAAGCTCCACGGTGAGCTCAGTTCATGCACTGCCATGGACGAAAGGAAACGATGGGAGCGGTTGAGGATGACGACCTTGAGGGCGAAAACACACTGACGACATTAAATGCCAGGGATAAGGAGCCGTTGAAGGTGACGCATGAAGTTGACAAAAGGGATCACTCCCACGCTCTGCTCTGTACCATGAGCGCGAACCAGATGTTGAAGATGACCAGGACCTTGAGGGCCCACATGTCAGCGAAAGAAACAAAGGGCTCAGGTCAAAAAGAAACGAAGGGGTTAAGTTAAGTTGAGTCAGAAAATCTGGATGGTTGGATTAGAAATAGACGGCTCAGATTGAAAGTAACTTTCGGAAGGTCCGAAGGTTCAAAGAAATCTTAGCGGTCCGATCGAAAATGAACGGCTCAGATTGAATCCCACCTTCGGGTGGTCCGAACGTTCATTTAGATTTGGAGAGTTGAAAAGAAATCCAACAGCCTAAAACAAACGCGCCCCTTTGGCGCGGACCGGTACACTTAGTTGGTTGGGCTCAGCCAAGTGACTCGAGCCCGACTTGGACTTAGCGCAAAAAGGGGTGATGCCCATAGCGGTTAGATCAAGATCTAACGGTCGAAATGAAACACGGAACTCGGAGGTCCGAACGTTCACGTGAACGTGGACGGTGCGATCAAGATCCAACGGTCCAAAACGAAAGTGCATTTTGAATGGGCTGGTTCGAGCGCACGCGGTTAGGTGCAACCAAGACGGGGGTTTAGGCTCGAGTCTGATTCTAACCCGAACAGGAGCTTTGTCTTAGGGTTTGCAATACAAGCTGAAAATTTGAGGAAATTTTAAATGGAGCTACACAACTCCAAAAATTCCAAAATTTTTACGGGAGGTTCCCAACTCCAGGATTGACCTTGTATAAAATTTTTAGAGGTTTTTATGCAGATAATTTCTCTCCAAAAATTTCTTAAGGTACTGATCTAGGGTTTGACCAAGAGTCAATCTGGTTTGACTGGCCTCTTAAAATATTCAAACAATTTCTAAAAATTGTGAAATTTTTCAGAGGGGCCACACAACATCCCTAGAACCAAGGAAAAATATTTCCAGAGGATGATCACAAGATCATCCAGAAAAGTTTTCAAAAGGTCAAGATTTAAGTTAAAAGAGGCTTATGATTTTGAATTTCCATAATTCCTTTATAAGAATTCTCAGAATATTCAAACAACAACAAGATGTAAGAATAGTTTTAATTTCTACACTTTTTCTTACATTTGAAACACAAGCCAAGAATTGGGATGTTATAAATCTCTCCCCTTACAAGAATCTCGTGCCGAGATTCCGGTCACTCGGAGAAGAAAGACGGGTAGTCCGCACGCAGACGATCTTCCCGTTCCTAAGTTGCTTCATCATCGGAATGATTTGACCACTGAACCTTAAGGAACTTGACGGCGTGATTCCTTGTTCTTCGTTCAACTTCTTCAAGGATACGAATAGGATGCTCGCGGTTGGTCAAATCTTCTTGAATATCGAGATTTTTCAACAGGGCTTCCTCGGTTGGAACACGAAGGAGCTTTTTGAAATGGGACACATGGAACACATTATGTATGCCCTCAAGTGCAGCTGGCAAATCCAACTTGTAGGCAACAACTCCCACCTTCTCGATAATGCGATAAGGCCCAACATATCGAGGGACTAATTTGCCCTTGACGCCGAAACATTGATGGCCCTTCAAAGGAGAGACTTTGAGATAAACAAAGTTAGTGGGCTCAAAGCTCAACTCACGACGACGACGATCTGCATAACTCTTTTGCTGGACTAGGTCGTACACAAATGATCACGAATAAGCTGAACTTGGCTTTCGGCCTCATTGATCGAATCTGGGCCGAAGAACTGTCTCTCGCCAGTCTCCGACCAATTCAATGGGGTTCTGCATTTTCTCCCGTACAAGGCCTCAAAAGGTGCCATGCCGAGACTGGCCTAGAAACTGTTATTGTAGGAGAACTCGGCGAATGACAAGCACTTCTCCCAATTCTTCCCATAGGAAAGAACACAAGCACAGAGCATGTCTTTCAAAACTTGGTTAAATCTCTCTATCTAACCATCAGTTTGAGGATGATAAACTGTGCTGAAAGAAAAACGAGTTCCCATCACCGCTTGCAAGCTTTTCCAGAAACGGGCGGTGAAGAGTGCACCGCGATCAGAAATGATCGTCTTTGGCACACCATGCAAACTCACGATCCTTGAAACATAGAGCTTGGCTAAGAGACCCACACGAAGCTGAGTCTTGACAGGTAGGAAATGTGCCACTTTAGTCAACCGATTAATGACAACCCAAATGGCATCCTCGAAACATAGAGCTTGGCTAAGAGACCCACGCGAAGCTGAGCCTTGACAGGGAGGAAATGTGCCACTTTAGTCAACCGATTAATGACAACCCAAATGGCATCGTTCCCTTTGGAGGTTCGAGGCATACCGGTGATAAAATCCATGCCGACGGAATCCCACTTCCACTCAAGCATTGGCAAAGGCTGAAGAAGACCTGTTGGACGCTGTTGCTTGGCCTTAACACGACGACACACGTCGCACTTGGAAACAAACTTGGCAATCTCGCGCTTCATTCGGGTCCACCAGAATCTCTAACGAAGGTCTTGGTACATTTTTGTGACCCCGGGATGAATGGACAAGGGAGAATCATGGGCTTCGAGGAGAATCAAATCCCACAATTCCACAACCTTAGGAACCACAAGGCGTTGTCCAAACCACACAGCACCATTCTCATCTTCCGAGAAGCACTTGGATGTCCTGTTCATGATGTTCTGCTTGATTTGGTTCACTCCAATGTCCGATTGCTGCGCAACCTTGATTTGATCTACCAAGTTGGTTGAACAACCAAGGTAGCGAGGGAACCATGCTCAATTAAACCCAAATTGAGCCGCTGAAATTCTTCAAGAAGGGCGGGCTGCTGCTTCTTGAGTATCAAAGTATTGCAATACACCTTTCGACTCAGTGCATCAGCAACAACATTAGCTTTGCCTGGATGGTACTGGATACCCATGTCATAGTCTTTGATCAATTCCAACCACCTTCTTTGCCTAAGGTTCAGATTTGGTTGGGTGAACAAATACTTCAAACTTTTGTGATCCGAATACACTTCACAACGATTATCGATTAGGTAATGTTGCCAAATCTTGAGTGCATGAACCACAGCCGCTAATTCCAAGTCATGGGTTGGATAATTGAGTTGATGAGGCCTCAACTGTCTTGATGCATAGGCCACTACCTTGCCTTCTTGTATAAGAACACACCCGAGTCCCTGACGAGAAGCATCGCAAAAGACATCGAAGCTTTTGTGGACATCGAAAAGAACAAGAACTGGGACTGAAGTCAAACGCTTCTTGAGTTCCTGAAAACTCTTCTCGCAATCAGCGGACCACACAAAATTCTTATCTTTCTTGAACAACTCAGTTATCGGCTTCGCGATCTTGGAGAAGTTCTCGATAAAGCGACGATAGTATCCTGCCAAACTGAGAAAATTCCGCACATCGGTGACCGACTTGGGCAGACCCCAAGATAGCACATCGCTGACCTTGCTAGGATCCATGGCTACACCTCCTGCTGAGAGAACATAGACCAAGAATGCCACTTCCTTCAACCAGAACTCGCACTTGCTGAACTTCGCATACAGCTGGTGCTCACGCAGCTTTCCCAACACAAACTTCACGTGCTCAGCATGCTCTTCACCATTCTTAGAGTAGATAAAAATGTCATCGATGAAGACCACCACAAACTTATCCAGATACTCCATGAAAACCGAATTCATAAGATTCATGAATAGGGCAAGAGCATCGGTTAAGCCGAAAGACATGACGGTGTACTCGTACAGACCATATCAAGTAGAGAAAGCTGTCTTCGGAATATCTTCAGATCTGATCCTAACTTGATGATATCCCAATCTCAAATCAATCTTGGAGAATACCTGAGCTCCGGTCAATTGATCGAAGATATCGTCGATGCGGGGCAAAGGGTACTTGTTCTTTACCGTTACTTCATTAAGCGGACGGTAATCAACGTACATGCGCAAAGTCTTGTCCTTCTTATTCACAAAGATTACTGGACAACCCCAAGGAGATGAACTAGGGCAGATGAAACCCTTCTCTTGAAGCTCGCCAAGTTGCTTCTTCAGCTCTTCCAACTCATTAGGAGGCATTCGATACGGCCTCTTCAAAATCGGGGCGGTACCGGGTAGCAACTCGATGACAAACTCGAAGTCTCGAATTGGAGGCATCCCAGGCAATTCTTCGGGAAAAACATCCGTGAAGTCGCACCATCTAGACTTCACAAATCTCTAGAGCCGGCTTCACTTCAAGTGCGCAGAGATGCGGTCCTTGCAGCTGCGGCGAAAACCAACCTCCTTGCCGGAGGGACTTGTGAGATAGACGACTTTCCTGGCACAATCAATTTGCCCCATATGCTGAGACAATCAATCCATGCCAAGAATCATATCCAAACTCGCTGAGTTGGGTAGGATAAGATTTGCCAAGAATTCCATTCATTCGAATACAATGGAGACATCCTGTGTGAGGACCCCAGTTTATTCGGCTTCTACTGTTTAACCATCCACTTGGTCCTAACAGTACAAATCAAATAAACCAAGCCTCGAGATATGTATACTTCCTAAATGCAGTATACACACTCACTACAAAATCATGCATCAATTCCATTCATTCACATAGAACCAAGCACAACAATAACTTAAAGACATACATAATATAAAGAGAGTTATTACAAAAGAGAGGCCGACTGCCAAATAACACATAAGTAACTAATTTAAGCAATGGAAGCAAAGGGCCATAAGATGGCAATAAACAAAAGCCAATCGGTGTGCCTTTACCCACAAGGCAACCAACCGACCGCCAAGCTAATCGCTCGGACACCGCCACAACAAATCTCACAAAAGTGAGGCCCTCGAGCTCACCTTCTTCCTCCGCAACAATTAATATTAAGCAAGCGTATGAGTACAAAAATTGTTTTTGTACTGCAAGACTGACGTGTGAGATAACAGAACTATAATTAACTACATGCAAGCTTTATTTAAGTGGATGAGGCTCTGACTTATTGTCAAGATAAAGCAAGTTTTCGGTTGCAATAAGGTAATAGATTCAAAGCAAGTTTGCAATTAACTTTTATTGTTCAAATAAAACAGAGACAATTATAACAATAGATAGATGACAACACCAACCTAGAAGCGACTAACCCATAGTCACCACAACAATAGCATGAAGTACCCTTCATACCACCCATGTCAAGTTTAAGTTTTTAAAAGGTTGTAGTCTAGTTCTTGCACGACCTTACAAGCAATGTCCATAACCTGGGACGAGGCTATTCGAATAGTTTTAACCCTACAGGGGTGTACCAATGTACCCACACGATAGACCGCCTTTCCACCAGCCACGGTTAGCACACTTCCTATGGTGTGCAGGCATAGCTAAGTCTAACAAGACGCTTTCCAATGGACGATGCTAATTAAGAGTCGCAACCCACGGAGAAGGACACATTAGATGCACCTAACCGGTCCGCTAATGCTCCTCACAACACCACAGTTTAAAACACCCACCAACCAGCTCCTAATTAACACCTCCCAAAGTACTTAGTCAAGAGAGGTCCCATATCCCTCCCGTGGTTAGCACGCAATAAGCGCTGGCTTAGTGACACAAGTAACTCGGTCCTGGGGACTTAGGCACCATTCCAATCACACCCAACAGATCACACCAACATACCATTGTGCCCAAGCCAAGATATAATTTTTGTTTTCGTTTTGGTTTGCAAGTTGGTAAAACACAAGGGCTAGACATAATGGAATAATAATAGCATTAGTGTGATCAAGATCACCGACTAAGTCGATGATCGCCCAATACTACCGATAACTAAGCATTGCTAAGCATCATATCGTAAAGACAAATAAAAGGCCCTAAATCATTCACCGGCTCTAATTCACCGGTGAGGATAATATTCCTAAGGTTGTGGCAGGTGAACAATTTAAGGGAAACAATGCAATAGGCTTAGCTACCTCTATTCGCAAAATTAATCATTGACACAAAAGCATGCATACATACAAGTAAAACCAAGTATTAGATTTTAAAATTAATGGGATTGAGTGGATATGATCAAATCGCTTGCTCGCTTGTCGTTGCTCAAATCATTGCAGAGGATCGTTCTCGGGGTTACCGCAAATGTCAAGCCTAGCGAAAAGCAAAAGAGCGAGAACAACCAATAAGACGAGCAACACTTAAACAAAAGAGCAAGCAAAAATTATCCAAATACGACTTAAATTTATACACAAGGTAGTCTAAGGTCCTATCTAACCTTAGGAACAAGAACTAACTAAAAAGGATTATGAAGAAAAAGATATGATCTAAATACCCATTTTCGGCCAAAATGCTACACTTAATTAGTACTGTTCATAAAATATTTTCTAGAGTGATTTTGAAGCTGAAACTTTTATGGTAGTTATCTACTGGTATTATAAGGTTACATGTAAATTTTTGGGTCATTTGGAGTTATATTGAAAGAGTTATGATTTGTCTAAATTGTTTAGGGTATTAAACTAAAATATGATCCTTATGATTTTTAAAAACAGTAAAATTTGTGAAACCAATTTTCCTAGCAAATACACTAGCAGTGGAAGCTAATCCAATCGGATTCATACAAAAATGAGCTATAGATAACAAGATATGCATTTTACAAGTTTGTTAAAAGTTCTGAAAAACAAGATAAGTTCACTTGCTTACTATTTTTGAGAATGGTTTTCCAGGGTTGATCATGGTCTCTAATTATTTTTCCATTTAAGTTCAAGTTATAAGGAAGGTAACAAAATTGGAATCATCTAATTTGGAGCTAATATGACAAAGATATGAAAATGAGAAGACCTAATGTGATACTGATTTCTGGACTTAGCGAAACCGCAGATCGAGAAAGGCGGCGTGGCTAACCCGCGGCCGCAGATCTCGAGATCCAACGGACGACATTGAACCAGGCCAATACACTCCTCGCGCGTAACGTAGGGCCGACGTGGAGGCTCGTGGTCATTGATCTGGATCCAACGGCCAAGACCACCACGCCGCTCCGCAGCGTTGTCGTCCGACAACAGAACCGGCGACGCCGCTCGCTTGCCTGGCGCGACACCGGCGAGCTGGGCTGCGGCGGCACGGGCTGAGTGGCCAAATGGGAGCGCAATACCCCTGCGCACACGCCCGCACCAAAAACACCGCCGGAGATGACCTACACCGCCGGCGCGGCAAAGAGGGGCGGAGACGATCCTGCGGTAAAAAAAACGACAACCGTAGAACGCTAGGGGCTAAGCCCCACTATCCTGCGCGCTAGCTCTCGGAGGGTGCCGTGGACTCACCGGAGGTCGCGTGAAGATAAGCCGACCGGAGGTGCTGGCGGCGGAGGACGAGACGAGGCGCGAGGCTTCACGCGGAGAAATGCGGATCAAACAAAGAAGAGTGGGTGATGCCAATAGCTTCTCAACACCCCAGAGGAGGTCCAGTCGAGAGCAATAGAGAAATGAAGGTCTTACCGGCGCCGGGGAAGAAGAAGTCGAGAATCGGCCGCGGAAGGGGAAACCCAAAATTGGTGACCTCCTGCGAAGATCAAGACCAACCGAGTTAGGGTTAATGCTCACGGAGGTGAGGGGTGGAGAGGGAACCAGCGCCGAGCCAGAGGCCACCGGATGTGAGCTTCACCGAGAAGTCTGCGCGGCAAAGAATGGTGAAATGGCCGCGGTGAGTTTGGGGCTCGCCAAGCTTGAGTGAGTGCAAGAGGAGGCTGCGGGGAGAGGAAAGGAAGCCAAAGGAGGTGACCGGGGGCTTAAGTAGCCGTGAAGAGCGAGAAGTCACCGTTGCTCGCCTCGGATCCTCGCTGCTTCTTTGCGGCGAGAGAGCGAGGAGCAGTAGAAGGTGGACTTTCGGGACGGCTGGCGATGCGCATTTAATGCACTCCCTTGGCGCCGAGGTGAGTGGACGCGACGCTCACGCCCATGAGCCTCTCGCCATGGCGCAGAGCGAGGCAGCGGGTCGGCGAGCGAGCGAGGAGGACGACGAGGTGGCCGCCGATCTTGATCCAACGGCGACAAGAGAACGCGTCACCACCTCGTTGGCGAACAGGGACCGCGTGATGGAGATCCGACGCACACAAGCGAGCCACGTCGACGGGTCAAACCTCGAGCCAGTGCTTAGGTGGTTGGACCCAGCCAACTGACTCGAGCCCGATGAACAGTCACGGACTGCAGTTAGGTTTGATTTTTGAACTGAAACTTTGGGGATTTAATTGAGGTATCAAACCAACTCCAAAAACTATGAAATTTTAACTGGAGCTTGCTGAGTTCAGGATTAACCTCCCATAAAATTTCCAGGAATTTTTGTGCACTGGAATTTCCTCAAGAAATTCCAGAATGTTATTTCAGAGGTTTGACCCGGGTTTGACTTGCCTCTAAAATATTTCAAATAATTTCAAAAAATTATGAAATAATTCAGAGGTGTCACAAGGTAACATTAGAACCAAGGAAAATTATTTCCAAGGGTTTGACACAAGATTCACCAAGGAGGTGGTTGACTTGAGATAATTTGAGGATTTTGATTTTGGATTTTCCAAAATTCTTTTACAAGAATTCCAGAAAAGTTCAAAGGCAAAAGGATGAAAGAAAAGTTTTAGTTTATCCTCATTTTATTACATTTGAAACACAAGCCAAAATGGGGATGTTACATCCTGGTATTCTTGATCAGCCCTCATTTCCGAACCCAGAGAGCGAATGAGCAACGGGACCAGCAAAGGAACAAAATGAAGATCACTAGCAGCAGCAAAAGACTTTGAAATGAAAGAATGTGAAGCTACGGAATCGAACAAAACTGCAGCAGGATGAGAGTTGACAAGAAGCGTACCCAACACAACGTCGGGTGCCTCCTGTGCTTCCTCGATCGAGATGTGGTTGATGCTTCCACTCCCCAAGCTCTGGGTCTTTTGGATGGTCTTCTGGTCTAGGGGATGACCACTTCCTTGCCTGCGTCCTCCATTAGGACGAGGGGCCACTCCAGTCTTCTTAGGACAACTATTCGCATAGTGGCCCTTGTTGTTGCAGAAGAAACAAGTGACCTCGGCAGCCGGATTGCGGAGGCCACCTTGCTGAACCGCAGGTGCACATGGCTAAAACACGGCCTGCAGGGGACGAGGAGTGGACGCTCACGACCTCGGTGGTGGTGGGGCCTGAGAACAGGCCATTGGGGCTGGCCCAACACGAGGACGAGAAAGGTTGGCCCTTGTTAACTTCTAGGCCTCCCACTTGCGCTTGCGGGACTCTCCCAGCGCTCTTGCCTTGTGCTCGGCAACAATGGCCTTGTCAACCAAAGTCTGAAAGTCGGGGAAATCAACGATCGAGAGCTTGTCCTGCAGCTCCTCGGACAAACCTTCCATGAACTTCTCCTGCTTGGCTTCATCGGTGGACACCTCCTCAGGAGCATACCGAGCCAAGTGATTGAACTCGTGCAAGAACTCCGTCACAGACTTGCGCCCTTGCTTGAGCGCAAGAAACTCCTTCTTATTGAGCTTCATCAAGCCGGTGGGGACATGAGCTCGACAGAAGGCAGTACGGAACTCCTCCCAAGTGACAACGTGACGTGCGGGCTACATAGCAAGAAAGTTCTCCCACTATGAGAGTGCTGCACCCTCCAGCTGATAGGATGCAATGTTGAGCTTCCGCTCAACCAGACGCAACCAGTCATCTGCGTCGAGTGGGTCCTCTGACTGAGAGAAAGTTGGCGGCTGGGTGCGAAGGAACTCCGAGAGTCCCCCCCGCGACTGATGTCCACCTCCTCCCCCTGATCCGGAGGCACCAGAGAGAGCAGAGGTATTCTTTGCAATAACCTCCAAGATCCTCGTCTGATCCATCCGATTGCACTCGAGCTGAGCGAGAATCTCAGCCATGGTCGGAGGAGGCGGGAGCTCCTCATCATGACCAGCTGGCTGACTCTGTCCGCTTCGAGTTCGTCCAGCCATCCCGTTCCACTAAAATGGGTTAGCAACAAAACCCGAAAGCTGGAGGCAAGGAAAACAAAGAACACAACTAGAAATGAACTCCAAAGGCTTCAAAAAAGGCACAAAATCAGCACAAGACCTCAAGTCACAAGATCAACTTCCCGGTACGACTAACTCGTATTGAAAGAACGAGCAATTGGTTAGGAAGGAAATTTCAGAACACAACTCAAGTCCTAACACACTTACTAAACAAGGCGAAAACCATCTAAGGGTGTGCTGTACCCAGCCAACTAATATCACTTCTTACCCTTTTTATTCCCATGAGTTTTAGTTGGATTACCCTCTCATTATCAGTTCTAACTAGAAACTAAGGATTGCTGTCCAGAAACTTGCATTCAAGCCCGAAGCCGAAAATTCCAACTCCAACAGCTTCTAACTTCTCCAAAAGACAGCCACACAATAATTTTACAACTCTCATTGGTTCCCCAAAACCCAAATTAAACGATAACAACTATCCTTTGGAGAAAGAAGAGAGGAAAACAACTTTTCCAAACTCAAACAGAGCAAGGTAAGGTGAGCAAGCTAAAGATAGGTAAGGAGAAAAATCTGAGAGCCTACTTAAGTTTTCATGACCATTTGATATTTTGAAATTAAGTTTTTCAAAACATCCTAAGGACGACCAAGCTAGGGGTTTCTACAGTCAGTATAGCCCTGATACTAAACTTTGTGAGGACCCGGGGTATTTAACTCGTAATACTTAACCTCCAAATGGTTATAGTATTACCAATTAAATATCCTAAGCCTCGGTGGACATGTACTTCCAGAAATGCAGTACACATACACCTTTACAAAATCATGCATCATTTTCATACAACTTACAACACCAAGTATAGCAAAAGACATACATAATATAAAGTTATTACAGCAAGAGCCAACCGACCAAATGACATCAAGTAACAAAATAACAGCGGAAGCAAAAGTTCCATCAGATGGCGACAACAAAAGCCAACCGGTTTGCCAATTTCCCACAAGGCAACCGACCGGGCCGCCAAGCTAGTCGTCCACACCGCAGCAAAACTCACAAAAGTCAATCCCTTGGGGATCAACCTTTCTGCAACAATTAAGCAATGCAAATGAGTACAAAAATGTACTCGCAAGACTTACAAGTAACAATCCTATACATAGCTACATGCAAGCTGAAACAAAGGAGATGGTCATATGGTTCATTGGACGCATACAGTATTTTTTATTTGCAATAATGTAATAGATTGAAAGCAATTTGTCAAATCTGTTTTTAATTGTTGAAATAACAGTCAGACAACAATAAGTAACATAAATAACAACCTAGAAGTGACTAACCCAATAGCCACCACAACATAGCATGAATTCCCCATTCGTACCACCCAAGTCAAGTTTTAGTGAAAATGTTACAGTCTAACTCTCGAAAGACCCCCCCAAGTGTGTCTATAACCAAGGACTTGGCTATTCGAATTGATTTAACCCTGCAGGGGTGTACCAATGTACCCACACTTCAGACCGCCTTTTTGCCACATAATTAAGCACACTTCCAAAGGTATGCCGGCACGGCTAAGTCCTACGAGACGTTTTCTAATATTGTGTATTAACCACGAGTCGCCCGTATGGATAGAAACTCACACGTTGCATCGGAGTAATTGTAAAGCTGGGAATCAACTACCCATAGAGGGTAAAGCAACCTGGACAACTGCAATGCCCCTTGGTGTGGAGAACCTAGAAAGGATTCCACTCCCGTGCACCCAACACATAAACACCATCTTCATTTTACCACAACACAACACACACACACATCCTCCTGCGACTCGGAGCCAACACATGCTAAAGTACTAAGTCAAGAGAGGTCCCATATCCCTCTAGTGTGGTTAGCACGCAAAAAATACTTGGTTTAGTGTAACAAGATGTTCGGTCCTTGTTGACTCGGGCACCAACCATTCACACCCAGAAGTACACCATCTTACCATTGTGCCCAAGTCTAAAATATTTTATTTTCAGTTTTAGTTTCTCAAAGTAACATAGCACAAGGTGCTGGACATAAAGTCATAATAAGTTTTTGTGTGATCAAGGTTACCAATTAAGTCGATAACCATCTAATTCTACCGTTCTAAGCATTTCTAAGCAATAACAACTCGTAGACTACAAGCCAAGTGATAAGGGCTCATGCAACGAATCCTAAATCACAGAGGACATAATCCTAGGCTCAGTAGTAGAGGATGAACATTTTCTTACAAATTATGCATCTAAAGGACCAACTAACCGACAATAATTTAACAGCAAAATAGCACATGCATACATAAACTTTGCAAACAAGATATTAGACTTTGAAAATAATATGAGCAATATGATCAAATGAATGCTACATCTACTTGCCTTGCTGGAGATCACTTTCTTGCTGTAGAGGATCGCTCTAGTTCTCAATAAATTCTTCGAAACCTATCGCAAGAATGAGATAATCCAATAAGAATGACGAACACCGAAAAATGCTTAAAAACCAAAGTCAACTAAAATCCATGAAATTCACACAGTAGGTAGAACAATAATTTAAATGAATTTAGCAACAAGAATTATTCAATTTGGACTAAGCATGCAAAAGTTATAGCCTAAACAATTTTAATCGGCTGAAAAGTCCAATTTAAATGCTTTCGGTTACTGTTCATTACACAAATTTCCAAAAGGTTTGTGAACGCGAAAATTTTATGGTAGGCAGAGCATGATATGCTAAGCACAACAAAAATTAGTTCACTTCATTTGGAGTTAAAATGAATTTCTTATGATTTTTTAAAGTGATGAAAGTAGCACAAAATTTATTTCAGATGCAAAGACATACTTAAAATCTACTCTACTCTAAAGCATATTAACAGAGGAATCTAACAAATTTTAGTTTGCTCAATTTGGAGTTACAAAGAATAACTTATGCATTTTTTAAAGTTTTAATGAATTTTGAATGCACAAGTAAAACCTAAACAGAAAATAAATCTAGTAACAAATTTTTCTGGAACAAAACCAAGCTTACAACCATTTTTAGATTAAAGCTTAGTTAAAATCAGAACTAACAAAATTTAAATCAACCAAAAAGGAGTTAAAATAAATTAGTTATCAATTTTTGAAGTTTAATACAATTTTTCGTTTACGAATAAAGGTTTTTGGGTTTTCAAATAAACTAAACCGATGTGGAAAAGCTCGGGCCGTCAAGATCAAATCCAACAGCCCACGCACACTGAGCACAATACCCGTGCACACGCGCGTGCTCACAGCCCAACAGTGCCCACCGTTGGATTTAGATCCAACGGTCCACAGCGAAGAAAAGTTCTGATGATCCGAACGTTCCAACGAACGTGGGCTGTTGATCTAAAGATGGAGGGATGAGATTAAAGTGGCGTTCGGACAATCCGAACGTTCACTCAATCTGAGCCGTAGATCACGAGTTGGACGACCCACAACGATTTGGGGAGTTCGGTGGTCCGAACATTCCCGAAGATCTGAGCCGTTGATCTCAGTTGGACGGCCCACAACGGTGCTTAACGCTGCGCACACGTGTATAGTGAGGGTTTAAGTGTGTGAGGCCCACCTGACAGTGACACACTAAACCATTTAGGGCAACCATTAATTATTAACAATGATTAGCCTAATTAATGACGAGATGTCAGCGAAAGAACAAAATGAAACAAACTGTACATAAACAATAACTCTAATTCATACCTGTGGAGAACAACTCTGGGTACTTCTCACGCATACTAGACTCCAATTCCCAAGTCGCTTCTCGCTCAGATTGATGTGACCAAAGCACCTTAACATACTTTATCGTCCTGTGCCTCAGCACCATCTCTAATTCCTCCAGAATCCAAACTGGATGGGATTCGAAGGTGAGGTCTTGCTTAAGGGACAATGGTTCTAGGACGATCTCATGCTCCGGATCCCTTAAGTACTTTCTCAACATAGAAACATGAAACACATGCACTCCTTGCATGGACTCAAGAAGGTCCAGGCGATATGCCAACTTTCCAATTCGTGTCAGAATCAGAAATAGCCCAATGTACCGCGGGCTAAGCTTTCCTCTAGTACCAAATAACACAACTCATTTAGTGGGAGACACTCTCAAGAGCACATGATCCCCTATTTCGAACTCTAAGTCGTGCCTCCTCACATCCACATAGCTTTTCTGCCTACTCTGGGCAGCTAGCAAATTCTGTCTAATCTCCGTCACTTGTTCCACTGTTTGCTAGACCCAATCCAGAACCAGAATAGCCTTCTCACCTACAGCATCCCAAAAAAGTGGCGATCTACACTTCCACCCATACAGAACCTCGAATGGCGCTGCCCAAACACTAGAGTGGTAACTGTGGTTGTAGGCAAACTCCACGAGTGCCAAATGATCCTCCCAGCTACCTTTCTAGGACAAAGCACATGACCTCAGCATGTCCTCTAGTGTTTGAATGGTGCGTTTGGACTGTCCATCCATCTTTGAGTGGAAGTAGTACTGAACTGAAGCTTCGTGCCCAGAGCACCCTGCAAACTCTTCCAAAACATGGAGATAAACTTGGTATCTCTGTCAGAAACTATCATCTTGGGCACACCATGCAACCTCGCTATCTCACGCACATAGATGGGTGCCAAATCACTTGCCGAATTCATCGTACGAATGGGGATGAAGTGCACGGATTTACTAAATCGACCCACCACTACCCAAATTACGTTCTTACCTCACTGCGTACGAGGTAGGCCGACTACGAAATCCATGGTAATGTCATCCCATGGCCATTGAGGAACATCCAAAGGCTGTAATAGCCCAGTGAGACGCTTATGCTCAGCCTTCACCTACTGGAAAATCTTGTAAGTTGCCACATAATGAGCGACATCCACCTTCATTCTCTTCCACCAAAAGCTCTTTTTTAAATCCCGATACATCTTAGTCTCGCTAGGATGTACCGTGTATGGGGTATGATGAGCCTCTCTCAATATATCATCCTTGACCTGAGCCTGTTGTGGGATGCAGAGGCGGCCCTTAAACCGCAATGCACCCGACTCATCAAGGCTAAAGTCCCCTTTTTTCCTTTATCAAGGCACTATCTTACTTGTTGAAGCAACCGATCATGTTGTTGCGCTTCTCTCACTCGCTCCGGAATTGCCAATTCTAGCAGCAGCTGTGTCTCAGCTAGTGATGTACCAACATAACAATAAGATATTTCCATTTGATCAAAGTCAGTAATAAGACAACCTAGAGTGGAGGGTGTCTCCTTGCAACTAAGGGCATCTGCAACCACATTTGTCTTGCCCGGATGGTATTGGATTGTAAGATCATAGTCCTTAATCAGTTCCAGCCACCTTCTTTGCCTTAAATTCAACTCCTTTTGAGTTAAGATGTACTTGAGGCTCTTGTGGTCAGTAAAAATATCACAAGACTCCATACAAGTAGTGCCTCCAAATCTTTAGAGCAAAAACCACTGCGGCTAGCTCTCAATCGTGAGTAGGGTAATTTTGTCATGTTTCTTCAACTGTCGTGAGGCATACGCAATTACTTTGCTGTCTTGCATGAGCACGCAACCCAGACCCACTCGAGAAGCATTTGAGTAGACCGTGAAGCACTTCCTTGGCTTAGGGATGGTGAGAACAGGGGCAGTGTAACATCCCAAAGTGCTGTTACCAAAATAAAATAAATACAAGTTATTGCTTTATTGGATTTTCTGAAATTTGATAGAGTTTTAGTGCTTTATTTGAATTTTTTTTTGAAATTTTAAAAGTGAAATTTATTTGAAGTTCTTGAAGTTTTATTTGGTTTGTCCTGAAAAATGAAAACCTATTTAATTTTGAGAATTTTCTGATATTTTAAAAGCTTTTTCCTAAATATGTTAAAGCCAAAATAATTTATTTTGCAAAATTAATAGCCAACTTTTAGTTGGAAATAGTTTTATTAAGTACAAAGTAAATAAGAGAATTTCTTTGAATTTTCTCATGATTTTTGGATTTAATTTACTATTTTCTAAAGCCCTTTCTAATTATCTGGAATTAAATCAATTGGAAAATCAAAAGAAAAACCTAAAACGGCCAATTGGCCGAATCTAACCCGGCCCAACTCCTTTTCGTGCACGCACGGCCCATTCCACCGTGCGCTCAGCCCCAACCGTTGGATTCAAATCCAATGGCCAACTCTCACCGCACGTTATTAACTTCGACACGTGTTAGCCGTCAGATCTGAGTTGAACGGTCCGATTTGATTAGGACTTTCGGACGACCGAACGTCTCAGCCGATGACAACCGTCAGATCTAAATCCAATATCCCTAGAGCACCAGTCACTTTTCTATTCACGCGCGCCGCTCTCGGCCGTTGGATCTCGATCCGACGATCCCGGTGCCTTCTTCTCCCCATGCCCTTCTTCTTCGTTTCTTTCTCCTTCCCCGAGCCGCCGCCATTACCGCGTGGAGGAGCTCCTTCGCCGCCGCCATTTCCGCCCCTTTTTCCTCACATGGTTGCACGCATTTAAATCCTCACCATCACCGCATCTGTTTGGCCCCACCTTCTTTCCCTTTTCCACCCAATCTCCTCAATCGCCGCCGGCAAGCCCGCTCGGTCTTCTTGCACACCACGACGAATCCTCCCCGCCCTCGACCTATAATGGAGCGCCCCAGCACTGCCTCTTTGCCCTAAACCCAGCGCCACCATGCACTTCCCCCTTCCCCTCTTCTTTTGGTCGAGTTTCGAGTTTCACCGCCGGCCACCGCGTCGAGGTTTTTCTTCGATTCTGGCGAGGTCAAGAATTCACTGGCCTCCCCAACGACACCAACGGAGTCGCCACCTCAACGCCTACCCGGTGCTCGTGTCACCTTCGCCGGAGCACCGCTCGAACCCCCACGCCACCATGACCCAGTCCTCGCCGCCGACAATTTCTCCATGCCCGAGCGTCGTCGTGGTAAGCATCATGACCCCCACGCCCTCCAATCTCGTTTGGTGCCATCCATTTCCCTTGCCGGAGCCCCTATCACCGGCGAGGTGGACGCCGAGCACCGCCGGCTCTGTGCGTGCGTGGCACGCTAACGTGGCTGCCACCTTGGCGCTAGGTCAGCGCCACATCGCCTCCCCGCTCGTGTGTCCGCCCAAGTGGCATGCTCGCGCGGCCAGCCCACCACACTGGCTTCCCCTTGGCTCGGTGGAACCCGTCCACTGTGAGCCATGTCTATGACACGTGGGACCCACGTGTCAGAAATTCTTTTAATTCTTTTAAATCCCGAAATCAGTTGCTGATGTCATCACTACGCAATAATTTGATTTTCCTTTAGAAAAATAATTACCAAAATTCAGGAAAAAAACTCCAATTTTATCATTTCATGTAATTCCAATCTTCTAAAGCCCATAACTTTTGCATCCGAACTCCGATTGAGCCCATTCAAATTTCTAAATTTGTCTAAATTCAATATATAGACAACCAAACCAAAATTATTTAATTTGGAGTTCATTTGAGTTGTTATTTGAATTTTATTTGAGTTTGGCTTATTTCGCGATTAGATTTCGACGACTTCGGAGAGTCAGATTTCGACGCCGTTTGAAGAGCACATAAGAGGACTGATTTTGACTGTATGATCATCGTGATTGTACACTTGGACTACCTGGAGAAAGTACTTGTGAGTACTAGGTGACCTGTTAAGAAAAACAACATCACCTCAGTATGAGGTGATATGTTAAGGAAAACAACATCACCTCATCAAGCAAGGCAAGTTACACCCTTGATCATATTGATCCCACTATTTTAAATTATTTATATTCTGTTTTAAATTATTACTGCATGCATATGTTTATACAATTATTTTAATTCCCTGTTTTAATTGCTTAGTTATTTCAATCTTCCTTGTATGGCCAATTTGAATGTTGAACATGAATACTTTTTCACCATTAGATGAAATAATACTAAAATTAATCATATGTTTAGCCAATGCTTAGATCAAACCTTATATTTAGGGAAACTTTAGCCAAATCCTCCAAATTTGATTTAAACTGGATCTGTGGTATTGTTTTTACCATAGAAGGTTTATAAAATGCTTTTACTTGGAAAATAAAATAAAAATGGGTTTGGACTTGGGCGAAATGGATGATTGGTGGGTGTAGATTTATGCACGAGCTTAATCTGGTTAGGATTAAGGCCCAGGGGTTTTTATGGAAAGTCGTCCAAGTCAGTTAAGGTCCGGTCTTCGAGTGCATGATGCGACGCCTTACCGTACCACCACAAGTCTGGAATGGGACAGATTTGGCTAAATAATTTGTGATGTCTTAGTGTCATTTGTGCTATATTGTTGGTGTGGGTGTCGGTTAGACAGTAGTCCCACCTGGCGCAATAGGGGGCTCCCGGAGGATGGTTAGTCCAATGGCAGCGAAACCTTAGCGGGCATAAATACATTAAGACAGAACATTGTAAAGGCCCCATGATAATCACTTAGTCGCACACCTACGGAAGTGTGTGAGCGGACAGTACAAGTTGATTATCTCTTATGGGTAAAGTTGTACCACCTCTGCAGAGCGTAAAACTATTCGAATAGCCGTGTCCACGGTTACGGACATGCTAGCAGAACTACTCAAAGCTAGACTCTGGTTTTGTTTGAAAAAGACTTCTTCAAAATTGGTTTATCCAGATGGGAATTGGGTGGGAAGCCATGTGATAGGAGGGTATCCTTCACCATTCATGTGTGGATGTTATCTGACTATAAAATTGAGAATTTATAAAATGAATTTTAGTTATAGAATAACTACTTTGGAACTTAGTATAAGTATTTAAAGAAAATGCTACTTTATGCAAATCAACCAATAAGCCATCTTTTGTTACATCCATGTATGCATATTATTCTGTTATTTGACGGGTGTAACTTGCGAGCACGATAGTTGTGCTCATACTTGCTTTATGCAAATAAAATTTCAGAGGAGAAGGACTTTGCTACCAGTGTGGATCTCGACGACTAGGCCGCTTCCCCAGTCGATTGCTCGTGGCGATTAATCGGATCTGCCGAACCCGGAACGAAGGATCCCGAATTCTCGTGTTCAAACACCACCCAGATTTCCAGTACACAGCCTCACAAAATGAATATCACATTCATATCACGAAAACGTAAATGGCATTAAATAAATAATC
The DNA here is from genome assembly GCA_036346255.1 of Ampelocalamus luodianensis. Lineage (NCBI taxonomy): Eukaryota > Viridiplantae > Streptophyta > Magnoliopsida > Poales > Poaceae > Ampelocalamus > Ampelocalamus luodianensis. The sequence continues at coordinate 28,928,151 of CM070623.1, forward strand.
ATTTAATACAAATGAGTCTGAATAATAACATCAAATGCCAAATGATAAACACAAATGAAATAACATAATAGTGGGAGCCACACGATGCGCCCACGAGCAATCGTGCAGGGTCGGAAGGCCTACTCGCCCCGGTCCTCACCGTCAATATAGCGCTCTTCTCCGAATAAGATTTATTCAAGAAGAGTGAGCACTACTACCGTGCTCGCAAGTCACACCCAATATTGAATTTAAATGCATGCATAAGGAAACAAGTGAGTATGGCTGGGTTGTTTTGCATAAACAAGATTTTCAGCTTGAATAAGTATAATAGTTTCTAAGGCAATTTTATACTATGGATAAAATCATATTTTGAAATGACAATGATATAATGTGGATAACCTCCAATGATAAAGTGAAGGATCCTCCTAACACTTGGCTTCCTTAAATTTTCATAAGGACTAACCATCCTCAACATTTAATAAAGCATTTTAAAACCAAAAACAATTTAACTTTAAGTGGCCCCGCTAGCATGTCCATGACCATGACGCGCTATTCGAATAGTTTCTACTCGCAGAGTTGGTACAACTTTACCCACACGAGGTGACATGCTCGTTATGTCGCCAATTCACGCCTTAGTAGGCGTGTGGTCGAGCAATTACCATGAGGCCTTTACAATGTTTTATCCTAGTACATTCATGCCCGCTAAGGTTTCGCTCCTTTGAATCGACCGTCCTCCTAAGCCCTCTTGCGCCAAGTGGGAATAAAACGCCTAACCGACACCCACAAAATCACATGACATAAATATACTAGGATATCACAAATTAGTTAGCAAAATCCGCCCATACAGACATGTGGTGGTACGTTATGGCATAGCAATAAGCGGCTCAAAGACCGGTCCTCAATTGACTTGGCGCCATTCCTTCAACCCATGGGCCTTGATCTTAACTGATCAAACCCGTGCATAAACTGCACCCACCATTCACCATTTCGCCAAGTCCAAACCCATTTTGGTTTTATTTTGAATAAAAACTTCATTTATAAACTCATGTGGTAAAACAATACCACAATATCAAGTTTGAAAACAATTTGTAGAAATCGTGTAAACCCTCCCAAATTACGTAAATGTGGACTAAGCTTGGCTAAGCATATATTTGAATTTTGGTAATATCTTGCCTATGGTATCAAGGTAGTCGATATAACATTCAAATTTGGCCATACAATAATATATGGAATTAACTATATGTAAAACAGATATTAAAATATTTATAACAACATATGCATGCAATAAGGAATTTAAAACTGAAAATAACTTAAAATAATAGGGCAATATGGTCAATGGTGTAACTTGCCTTGGTCGATGTCTTGAAATTCTAAATCTTGATTTGATCGAACTCTCCTGAGTCGTCGAATTCTATACGTAAATACGACAAATTCAATGCAAATTCAAATAAATTCAAAAACATAGCTCAAATTAACTCCAAACTGAAATATTTTGGTTTAGATAGCTAGATTATAATTTTATATAAATTTTGCAATTTGAATCACTCAATTTGGAGTTCATATGCAAAAGTTATGAATTTTTGAAGTTTATATCTAAATCTGAATTTTATTGAATTTCGAATTATTTTCCTACGAAAATCCATTTATTGCGCAATGATTACGCTCACCACTGCATTTCGGATTTAAAAGAATTAAAATGAATTTCGACGGATGGGCCCCATGAGTCGGTGACTCGGCTCATGTGGACCAAGTCCACCGAACCTTGGAAGATCCGCGCGGTGGACCAAGCCACGCGAAGTGTGCGTGGCGACCGTCGCCACATGGGCGGACACGTAAGTGCGAGGTGAGGTGGCGCGAGGGTGGCAAGGCCACGTCGGCCGACGGTGAAAGTGCCTCGGCGAGCTTGCCGGCGTTTAGCGGCGCTCCGGCGAGTGTGGGTGGTACTAAAGAAAGAGGCGCGCGGGGGATCCCGATGCACTACCTTGGGGCGCGAACAGGCGTTTTGGTCGTCGGCGACGAGGTTCGGCGCGCGCTTGCTCGGTCCGGTGAAGTAGCGACTCGATGATCCTCCGTTGACGCGGTGCGTGCCCGAAGCCAGCGCGATGATGCGATAGCGAGGATGTGGTCGGTGTGGGGCGAGCCGCTTGACGGCCGGGAAGATGAAAAATGAAGTTTGGCCAAGAGCTTCAACCTCAAATTCGGTGAGCACGAAGGAGGAAAGGAGAAGTGGATGATGGCGTTGGCCGGTGAAGGAATGCGCACCGGGGCTGCCTTTATAGGCGCCGGAAGCTCGGAGCGCGTGGAGGAGGTGGGGTCGCGGCGCGGCGATTGCGCGCGTTGAGGGCTAAAACGCCCTGCAGAGAGAGGAGAACATGGGGAAATGCGGCGGTTGTGGGCGCGCCGTACACGTCTGCGAATAGGTTGAGGCGGTTGAGATTAGGCGTTAGCGAGCTCGGTGCGTCGCGAAATGGCGGCGTCATTTGCGGCATGAGGAGGAAGAAGACGAGGAAAACGATGATCGTGGGCCGTCCGATTTTTAACGTCTGGCCGAGATTAGATTCGCGGTAAGTAACTTCGGTGCGGCCGTTGGATTAAGATCCAATGGTTGAGATTAGACCAGCGAAGCGGCAGCGCGCTTTGGCGCGCCGTTGGATTAAGATCGTGCGCTCACGTTGATGATGGCATTCGACCGTCGCGGTTCTTTGTGAAGATCTTGACCGCTGCATGATCCAACGTCGAAGAGAAGCGCAGGCGTGGGTAACTAGTAGCCGTCCGATTCGTCTGGACGGTGGGAGGATGAGAGGCGGGTGCGGCGGCGGGCCGTGGGCCTCGTGCGCGAAGGTTTGGGCGGAGGTGGGTTTCGGCCAAACTGAATTTTGATTTTCTTTTGATTTCTCAATTGTTTTAATTCATTAATTCATTTAGGCTTTAGAAAATAGCAAAATACTTCCAAAATTATGGAAAAATTCACGTAAATTCCCATACTCATTCGGACTTAATAAAATTATTTCCAACTATTTGTTGGCTTTTAATTTTGTAAATAAATTTGTTTTAGCTTTAAAATACTTATAAAAAGCTTTTGAAAATTCAGGAAAAACCACAAACATAAATAAATTTTTAAATTTTACTGAAATTGAAATTTAGGCTGTTACATGGACCCTACTACTTCTTCTTTGTCTTTCGCTGTGTTCTTTATTGTTGGTTGTAAGCTTCTTTTGTAATAAACTCCGTTGATTATTAATAAAGTTATGATATGAATTTGTTACCATATTTGTTTACTGTGTGAACTAGCTACTGATCATGGGACTAGTTCAGAAATGCACAGAAGATTTGGGATATTAATCCCAGGTCCTGACAAAGTGGTATCAGAGCCATATCGACTGAAGGTTGAGACCTAGTTAGAATGGCCGTTAGTAGAAAAACTTCAAAACTTAGTTTATAACAAGAAAAACAAATTGTTCTCTCCTCATCTTGGTTGTCTATCTATAGCTTCTTCATAGAAATTCTTTCTTTCCTGAATCTTTCTTCACAATCTTATAATGTAAATGGATCCTCTTTCCTTGGAAATTCCTATAGATGGTCAACACGTTCTTAACCCTTACGTTCAAGACCACAAGGCATGAAGCTGTCAAGAGAGCATCGTCAACAAAGACCACGGGCAGAAGATACGATGTCAGCCCAGCCATATAGTCTAAGTTTGCCAAGGCTCATTCTGTGCATTGAGTCGTTTCACCAAATTAAGAGTCCCGATCGATACAACATTGTAATGCTTTTGAATTATTTCTTTAATTTGAGAGTATTGTTTTGCTCTATCCCCTTAGTTCTTCTTCTTTGTCTCTTCCCTAACCTTTGTCTCCTTTTCTAACCCGCTGGAGTAACCGTCAGATGGTGAATACTCATCGCTCTGGAAGTGGAACCAACGCCAGCAATGATGGAAGTACCCCAATCAATGAACCAGAGTGGCAGCAGATGATGGCCAATCAGAACCGTCTAATCGAACTGCTTTCCCAGTCCATCCACAACAACCAAACCCGACAAGCCACGGCTTCCCAAGCTCCAACTCCAACTCCACCACCTCAAAGGACTACCATGTCAGAATTCATGAGGATGCGTCCGCCAACTTTTTCAAGCAGCACAAAGCCCATGGATGTAGATGATTGGCTCTGGTCAATTAGTAAGAAGTTGGATATTGCTCAGTGCACCGACCGTGAGAGGGTGTTGTTCGCTTCGCACCAACTCATGGGTCCAGCTTCCGAATGGTGGGACAACTTCAGCATTTCACATGCTGATGCTCAAGCCATCACCTGGAATGAATTTGTGCGAGCTTTCCGCCATGCACATATCCCTTCCGGCATGATGACTCTAAAGAAAAAGGAGTTCCGCACACTTCGTCAAGGCAACCTCTCTGTGAATGAGTACTTGCACAAGTTCAATCAACTGGCACGCTACACACCGGAAGATATTGCGAAAGATGAAGACAAGCAAGAAAGGTTCCTTGAAGGACTCAATGATGATCTATCGGTACAACTGATTTCTCAGGATTATTCTGACTTCCAGCAGCTAGTTGAAAAGGCGATTCGTCAAGAAGGCAAGCACCGGGAGATGGAGAATTGCAAGAGAAAAATGGCTGCACAGAAGTTCAACTCTGGAATCTTTCCTAAAGCCCGAAGGACTTCATCGTATCCAGTCAAAACCCAGCCAACAGCAGACAACCCAATCAACTTTTGCACCCTTTCGCATGAGCTGAGACATTGGCTTGGCAATGATTGAGAAGTCTTTTACGAAGCGCCAATAGTAACCAACTAAGCCCAGAAAACTTCTCACTTCTTTGACATTAGTTGGCCTCTTCCAGTTCATTACAGTCGAAATCTTGGATGGATCTACTGAAATACCTTCCTGGTTAATCACATGACCTGGAAGCCCGTTCGTAAATCGTAACTCGCACTTCTTTAATTTGGCAAAGAACTGATTCTCCCTCAGAGTCTCAAGCACGAGCTTCAAATGCCGCTCATGCTCTCCCTCTGTCTTAGAATAAATTAGGATATCGCCGATGAACACAACCACAAAGTCATCAAGATACTTATGCATCATACTGTTCATTGTCTCCATAAAGACAGCAGGGGCATTCGTTAGTCCAAAAGACATAACTTTATACTCATAGTGCCCATACCTTGTAGAGAAAGCGATCTTTTCTATATCTTTCTCCCATACTTGAATCTAATTATACCCAAATTGCAGATCAATCTTAGAGAACGCCTTGGCTCCCTTCAATTGCTCAAACAAATCCTTGATACGAGGCAAATGGTATTTATTCTTGATGGTCACCTGATTAAGAGCATTATAGTCTATGCACATGCGCCAACTCCCATCCTTCTTCTAAGTGAATGGGACAGGGGCTTCCCAAGGTGACACACTACGACGAATCAACCCTTTGGATAACATTTCATCCAATTGCTTTTTCAATTCCTCTTGGAAAGGTCGTGCCAAACGGTATAGGGATAAAGAAATAGGTCGTGTGCTAGGGAAAAAAATCAATCCTAAACTCCACATCCCTTTTGGGTGGCATACCCGAAAGCTCTTCGGAAAATACATCGGGATACTCACACACCACTGGAATATCCGCAATGCGCAAAAGTGCACTATTGAACCCGGGAACGAAGGATCCCGAATTCTCTGTGTTCATACACTAGTCCAGGATTTCTATTGTACACAGTCAAACAAAAGTGATAGCACAAACATATCGCACACTTTATTAATAATAACTCAGAGTTTATTACAAAAGGGGCCTGAGGCCAAATAGATAAATAACACAGCGGAAAGCAACATAGTAGTAGACCACACGACTTGCCACAGGCAATCGTCTGGGGGAGTAGGCCTAGTCGTCAAGATCCTCACCGTCCTGATAAAGGTCTTCTCCTGTAAAGATACACTAGTCCAGGATTTCTATTGTACACAGTCAAACAAAAGTGATAGCACAAACATATCGCACACTTTATTAATAATAACTCAGAGTTTATTACAAAAGGGGCCTGAGGCCAAATAGATAAATAACACAGCGGAAAGCAACATAGTAGTAGACCACACGACTTGCCACAGGAAATCGTCTGGGGGAGTAGGCCTAGTCGTCAAGATCCTCACCGTCCTGATAAAGGTCTTCTCCTTAACACAGAGAATTCGGGATCCTTCGTTTTCGGGTTCGACAAAAGTGGTATCAGAGCCATATCGACTGTAGGTTGTGGCCTTAGAATATCCTTAAAGACTTATTTTCAAAAACTAAAACTATTTTGAGTCTGTCCAGAGTCCTCTCTTAACCCTTCTCTTTAAAATGGTTACTGACTCATCTCTTTCTCAAAAAAATTGTAGATGGTTGAGATACCGGACACTACCTCTCACGGAGTTCTTGTTGGACACTGGGCCGAGATTCTTTGGGAGATGATGCAACATCTGGAGTACAAGAAGAGGCCAACCTTTCAAGGCTACAAGTACAAAGTAGGAGAACGACGTCTTTGGAGGGTAGAAGTGCTAATCTGCTTCGACCTCTCGCCAAACAGAGTCTTCCACATCTTTCACGCTCTGATCAGATGCGACACCTTCGCCGATGGCATCCAGGATGAAGCTAGGGAGGTAATCCGTCGTCTTCGCCACATCTATGACCGCTACCTCAATGGCACCGGTTCCATTATTACCCGATGCACCTCTCGACCAGACTCGACAGCACCTTTCGCTCAGCCAGAGAAGAGGATTTACCCGAGCTGACGCACCAGGTGGACCTGGCGAAGGCATTGGACTATGCATACGGGAACACTTTGGAGGACTTGCGTCATCGCCAGTGATAGCTTGCGATATCTGAAAGAAAGGCTAAAGCGTGACGAGGTGGCTAGCTACAAGGCGTGAGAGGCTAGCTCTAGTGAGATAGACTACACCCCTAGTACCCCATAGCTGTTTTCCCTTTAGTCCGTGCTTTAGTTGCAAATTATGAGCTATCGATCTCCTTTGTGATAGCCATAATCAATTAATAAAATAAATGAATAAAAGGACTATTTTGGAAAAAAAAAATTGGTTATTTGTTGTGTGTTTATTGGTTGTTGGACTATTTTAGATTTATCCCCCTTAGAGCTTTCTCTCTATCTTTTCTAAATCTTTGGAGGATCTAGCAGATGGTGACTACTCGCAGGACAGGCAGCGGCAGCGCCAGTGGCCTAGGGAATGATCAGGTGGATTATCAGGCCAATCCTATTCTGCAGCCACCACCACCGCCGGCAGAAGGACCCGACTGGCGCCAGATGATGGCGAATCAAACTCACTTGATCGACCTTCTCACCCAATCTCTACACAATGCCCAGAATATTCAAGCAGCTACCGCAGTAGTAGCAGCTCAGGCCCCACCCCCGCACAACCCAAGGATGAACATGTCCGAGTTCATAAGGATGCGTCCGTCGACCTTTTCAAGTAGTACAGAGCCAATGGACGCTGATGATTGGCTTTGAGCCATTAGGAAGAAACTGGACATTGCACAGTGCACCGATCGTGAGAGGGTCCTGTTTGCCTCTCACCAACTTAATGGTCCCGCATCAGAATAGTGAGATAACTTTTGCATTTCCCATATCGATGCTCAATCCATCACCTGGACCGAGTTTGTGCGAGCTTTCCGCCACGCACACATCCCTGCGGGCATGATGACGCTAAAGTAGAAGGAGTTCCATGCACTCCGTCAGGGCAATCGCACGGTGAATGAATATCTGCACCGATTCAACCAACTCGCTCGCTACGCTCCATCCGATGTAGCCAAAGATAAGGATAGACAAGAAAGGTTTCTAGAAGGGCTAAATGATGACATCTCTGTTCAACTGATCTCCCAGAACTTCACCGACTTCCAGCAGTTGGTGGACAAGGCAATCCGTTAGGAGGCCAAGCACTTGGAAATAGAGAACCGCAAGCAGAGGATGGCTGCTCAGAGGTTCAACGCGGGAAGTCTTCCCAAGCCTCGCTTCACCACCCCGCAGCCACCGCAACGTGCAAGATTCCAATCTTCTACGTCCCGAACTCCAGCACCGCCACAGCGCCTGTGAGACCCCGGTTTATTAAACTTGTAATACTTAACCTTCCTCTGGTGCTAGTATCACAAATAGAATAATCAGCGCCTCGATGAATATGTGCCTCCCAAACAAGCGACACACATACATCATATCCAAGCATGCATCAATTCCATACAATGTAATATAACAAGTCTACCAAAAGACATACATAATATAAGTTATTACAACACAACCGCCGGCCAAATGACATAAGTGCCAAATAAGTAACAATGAAGCAAAAGTTGCCATAAGATGGCTTGAACCAAAAGACGACCGGTTAGCCACATAACACCACGGGGCAACCGACCGGGCCGCCAAGCTAATCGCCTGTGAATCGCCACAAAGACAACTCACAAAAGTGAGGTCCATCGGACTCACTATCATCCTCTCGCACAACACAAGCAATGCAGTGAGTACAAAAATGTACTCGCAAGACTTACGAGTAACAAGCCTATACATAGCTACATGAAAGTCGTATTCAAAGGAATGTGGTCATATGGTTCTTTGGACGCATAAAGCAAGTTTCATTGGCAATATTGTAATAGATTGAACAATGAGTTTGTAAAGTCTGTTTTAAGCATTTAAATAACAAATGAGTAATCATAAGTAACAAGTATCCACCTAGAAGTGGCTTTCCCAAAAGTCACCACAACATAGTATGAATCCCTGATTCATACCACCCAGCAAGTTTTAATTTTAAAATGGTTGTAGTCTAACTCTTGAAAAGCTTATCCAAGCGTGTCCATAACCTAGACTAGGCTATTCGAATAGTTTTAATCCTCGCGGTGTACCAATGTACCCACACTTGGACCGCCTTTTGCCAAGCTATTAAGCACACTTCCTTTGGTATGCTTGCATCGGCTAAGTCCTACGAACCCTTTCCAATGGAATATGCTAATCAAGAGACGCACGTATGGGGTTAATCCTTAGTGATCTGGCCGACGAAATATGGATCACAAGGACCCATACGTGGAGCAAGATACACCGGCCTCGGCGGGTGTTCCTCTCCCCACAAACGCGTCCATGTTGCATATAATCAAATATGCAACCCACCACGCGACTCATTAATTAACATAGCCCAAAGTACTCAGCTAAGAGAGGTCCCATATCCCTCTAGTGTGGTTAGCACGCATTGAAATGCTCGGATAATGATACTCACAAGTAGTTCGGTCCTTAATTGACCGGACACCATTCCAATCACACCCAAAAGATCACACCATCTTACCATTGTGTCAAAGTCTAAATTGTTTTCATTTTCAGTTTTAGTTTTGCAATTTAGACAAAGCACAAGGCTGAAATATACAGATTATAACAATTTGTGTGATCAAGGTTATCGACAAGTCGATAACTGTCCATTTCTACCGATAACTAAGCATGGCTAAGCATAATGACACGTAACTACTAAATGACAAGGGTCCATCCAGCGAACCCAAAATCACAGCAAGTAATCCTAAGTTTAGTAGTAGAGGATTAAACAATTCCTACTGATTATGCATCTACTGGGCCAACTATCGACAATAGTTTAAAACAACATAGCAATGCATACATAGAATTTGCAAACAATATATTAGAATTTGAAAATAGTAGGAACAATATGATCAAATGAATGCTACATCCGCTTGCCTTGCCGAGTGCAGAATCGATGGTCTGTGGCTCAATATCGAGAATAAAATTATCTTCTAACCTAACGCGAAAAGTCGATAAGCAAATAAGAACGAAGAACACCAAATAAACTCAACAAAGAAACACATCCAAAACTAATAAAATTTACACAACAGCTAGGGAATGATTTTATACAAATGATGAACAAGAATTATGCAATTTGAACCAAGCATGCAAAAGATATGGACAAGATACTCTTTCTCAGCCTTATTAGCAACCTAATTAATAATTAACACTATTCATGGCGAAATTTTCTAGAATGATCTAGGGTCTGAAATTTTTATGGTAGGTAGATTATGACATCCTAATAACAGCAAAGTTGGATTTACTAAATTTGGAGTTATACACAATTACTTATGATTTTTCTAAGTTGTAAATCTAATGCAAGTCATTTTACAGAATTATGAACATGCTCAAATCTTATTCCATATGGAAGTATACTAACAGATGAATTTACCAAAATTGATTTTGCACAAAATGGGTTTATACAGAAAAGATATGCATTTTTCAAGGTTAAATCCATTTCGAATATTCAAAATGACCTAATCAAGTTATTTCTAGTTACACAATTTTCTGCTACTGCAACATGCTTAATTCCATTTTATAATAAACTAAAGTGATAACACGATTTATTACAGTTGGAATTATCTAAAAGCATTAAAATGAATTAGTTATGAGTTTCTAAAGTTTTATATCATTTTCGGTTGATAAATAAATACTTACCAAATACGAACAAACTCCAATAATAGAATAAGACGTGGACAACTCCCAACCCTCGACCTAAAATCCTACGGCTCACACGCGCCGAAAACAGCGCACGCGCGCCAAATCGAAACGGAGCCCACCGCACACGAGTGTATGCATTCGGACGGTGCGGTTGCATACACGATCTTGGCCGTTGATCGAAAGATCGACGGTCGAGAACGATCAAGACAACCGGAGGGTCCGAACGCACACAGAGATCTGGGCCGCAGATCTAAAAATGAACGGTAGCCATTGATCGCAGCTCAAAAAGAGATGCTGACATGTGGGACCGCATGTCAGTGACCTAGAGTCACGACTGCGCGCGTTTAACCCACGCGGTGCTGCATCGCCCACTTGTCACGATCAAAGAGGCGGTTAGGACAGTTTTAAAGATTCTAATGATTATCATTAACTAGGCACTAAAGACTTCTGAAATTTTATTTTAACCCCTCGGGCCCACAAGTCAGCGACCCAGAGGTAACTTCCGACAGGGATTAAATGCCGACACATTAATTAGCTAATGATTAAGCATTAATGATGTCGAATAAATCGGGTTGCACCAATGGTGATTAAAGGATGTTGGGCCCACTGGTCAGTGGCTCAACGACAATGATTAAGACACACTTAATTAACTAATGATTGGCAATTAATGTGTCCTAATTAAGTGACGAAACGGAGCTCCTGTGTCAAGAAAACCCGAGCGATTTCCACGTAATCGCCGCGACACCCATGCATGGCGCGCGCAACCAAGCACTAAAATGGATTCGCAATAACACTACGAACCTACTGGTGGCATTCTCGCCGACGGTGAGGGACTAGAACGCCGGCTAGCCGGAAAACGAAAATGGGAGCTTTCGGCTAAACCCGAAAAACAGCACAGAGCTCCGCTGCAGTCCAAGGAAGCGGGTGCCAAAGCTTCTAAGGACTAATAAGAAGCTACCTTAGTGACGAGAAGCTTTAAAGATGGCCGGAGATGCTTGATCACGGAGGAAGCTCGCCGGACACGAAGAAGAAAGATTGAAAATGACACCCTGAGCCAAGTGAGTGATACCAAAGCATCAAAATAGCTCCATTAAGGTCCACAGAAGCTACATGAGCAAGTAATTGGAAAATGGAGCACTCACCTGAGCTGAGGAAGAAGATGACCAAATTCGACCGAATTTGAACAAACCCCAAATTGGACAATTCCTGAGAATCAAATCCAAAATTAAGTGAGGGGAAATGTTCAAGGAAGTAAATAGATAAGGTTAGGGCAAAGAAACGTGAAGGAGGACCACTGGAACACCAAGAACACCAGAGAAGCTTCACGGGTCAACAATGACGACTTGCCATTTTTGAGGTGTTAAGCTCCAATATCGTGAATGGGGCTTGATGGTGGTCTAAAGAAATACCAGGAGGTATTGAGAGTGTTTATAAAGCCATGAAAGCATTAGGGTTTGCACCACACATTTTTCGGGCGGCAAAACACAGAGCACAAGGTGCGGCCGACAAGGAAAAGAGATGTGGACGTGCATTAGGGCATGGCACTGCTCGTAGTACCTCCCATACCCCTAAACGTCGGCTAGGTGGCTATAGGAGCAAGAAATGACACCGCCATTACTCCCCTACAAAGTGCTCGCACGGCGGAGGTAGAAGACGACCAAATGAAAAGGTTCGGTGATTCTCACCGTTGGATGAGACACGACGGCCGAGATAGCGCCACGCCTCGGCTTTAAAACACAACAACGCTTCCAGCCTAGGATTAGAAACGAACGGCTCAGATTGCTCCACGTTGCAAACTCATTTTACAACGAAGGGACACGCTAGCGTTGGATCTTAATCCAACGGCTCTGATTCAAAAATGCAACCGGAGGGTCCGAAGGTTTCGGCGCATCTCGACGGTTGGATGCGAATCTAACGGTCGACAATCAAACTTGCAACCGGAAGGTCCGAAGTCTTACACGCGCGCGACCGTGCGATGTAGATCCAACGGTTGAGATCGATCGCGGGATTTTTAAACGGGCGCGGTGCGGTTAGTTGACTGGACCAAGTCACTTGGCTCGAGCCCGAGTCTGACTCGAACCCAAGCAACAGTAAAACCAGGTTTGACTTTGAAATAAGAACAGAGACTTTGAATGATTTATTTGAGGTAGCAAATTAACTCCAAAAATTACGAAATTTTTACAGGAGCTTGCTAACCCAGATATTAACCTTGTGTAAAATTTTCAGAGGTTTTTATGCTACGAATAAATCTCCAAAAATTCTGCAAGGCTCTGTTTTAATGTTTGACTCGGAGTCAAACAGGTTTGACTGCCTCTAAAAATATTCAAACAATTTCTAAAAATTGTGAAATTTTTCAGAGGGGTCACATACCATCCCAAGAACTTAGGAAAAATATTTCCAGAAGATGATCATAAGATTTGACAAGATTGTTTTTGGAATATCAAGATTTGGATCAACTAGACTTGTGACAATGTATTTCCATAATCCCTTGTACAAGAATTGCTTGGCACAACAGGAAATACATGATGTAAGAAAAAGTTTTAATTTCTACTGATTTTCTTACATTTGAAACACAAGCCCAAAATTGGGATGTTCTGACGCTAACACCTCCACTTCCAGCAACACCTCATCCGGAGGGCGCTCAGTGAAGCACACAACTTCCTCGGCCTCAGGAGTTACCTGCTTCCATTGTAACGAGACGGGGCATTATGCCAACAAATGCCCGAAGAAGCAGCAAGGAGTGGCCCCAACAAAGCCAACCTCAGGAGTTCCAGCCACCGGCGGCACCACAAGGCCAACGGGCCAGTTCACCAAGGGGAGAGTGAACCATGTCACTGCAGAAGAAGCTCAGGCAGCGCCAGATGTTGTTCTTGGTACGTTTCTTGTCAATTCGATACCAGCATCTGTCCTATTTGATTCTGGAGCTTCACATTCTTTTGTTTCAAATAAGTTAGTGGGAAAATATGGGTTACCTATATCCTCCTTAGCCAATCCCATGATAATCCATTCCCTGGGCTCGAAAATGAGAACCAGTTCTTTATGCCCAAATCTTACCCTGGAAATATCCGGAGTATCTTTCCTGGCAGACTTAATAGTCCTGCATTCCCAAGGGCTAGATGTAATTCTTGGAATGGACTGGCTAGCCAAAAACCATGGACAAATAGACTATGCCAATAGGTCTATCACCCTCACCAATGAACAGGGAATTTCAGTCGAATTCAAGCCCAAGACCGGCACCGGAGGAAGTTCCATCCTCACCAGCTTGAAGATATACCTGTGGTGCGGGAATACCCCGATGTCTTTCCTGATGACTTACCCGGCATGCCACCGGATAGGGACATAATGTTCCTAATTGATCTAGTCCCCAGGACAGCCCCAATCTCAAAGCTGCCCTATAGAATGTCAGTCAATGAGTTAGCAGAGCTAAAGAAACAAATTGAATAATTGCGAAGCAAAGGGTATATTCGACCCAGTTCTTCACCTTGGGGAGCACCAGTACTATTTGTCAAGAAGAAAGATAATAGTATGAGAATGTGCGTTGATTACAGATCACTCAATGAGGTGACAATCAAGAACAAATACCCGTTACCCAGGATTGATGATTTGTTTGATTAGCTGAAAGGAGCAAGCGTCTTCTCGAAGATTGATCTGAGATCTGGCTATCATCAACTGAAGATCAGACCAGAAGATATTCCAAAGACCGCTTTCACACCAGATATGGACTGTACGAGTTTACAGTAATGTCTTTCGGATTGACAAACGCCCCTGTTTATTTCATGAATATGATGAACAAAGTGTTCATAGAATTCCTGGATAAGTTTGTGGTTGTTTTCATCGATGACATTCTTATCTACTCTAAAGATGAAGAAGAACATGAGCAGCACTTTAGAATGATCCTGGACAAACTCAGGGAGCACCAGCTTTATGCCAAATTCAGCAAAAGTGAATTTTGGCTAAGTCAAGTGGCATTCCTTGGACATATTGTGTCAGCAGGAGGAATTGCAGTAGATCCCGCCAAAGTTGAGGCAGTAATGGATTGGAAGCAACCCCGATCAATCACCGAAGTGAGAAGTTTCCTTGGATTAGCGGGTTACTACCGCAGGTTAATCGAAGGTTTCTCTAAGATCGCAAGACCCATGACCCAACTTCTAAAGAAGGAAAAGAAGTTTGAATGGACAGACGCCTGTGAAGAAAGTTTCCAGGAACTGAAGAAGAGGCCAGTCTCAGCACCGGTGTTAATTCTACTAGACATCCGCAAGGATTTTGAGATCTTCTGTGACACATCCCGTCAAGGCCTCGGATGTGTATTAATGCAGGAAGGCAAAGTTTTGGTTTACGCATCTCGGCAGTTGAGGCCACACGAAGGGAATTATCCGACTCATGATCTTGAGTTAGCAGCAATTGTGTACGCTCTGAAGATCTGGCGGCATTATCTCATTGGTAACCGCTGTGAGATTTTCACGGATCATAAGAGTGTGAAATACATCTTCACCCAGGTTGAACTCAATCTCCGACAGAGGAGGTGGTTGGAGTTGATAAAGGATTACGACCTCGGAATCCATTATCATCCGGGCAAAGCCAATGTGGTGGCAGATGCCCTAAGTAGGAAGGCGTATTGCAACACCATCTTGGTGCAAAAGAATCAACTAGAGTTGTATGAAGAACTTAAACACCTGAACTTAGAGATTGTCAACCAAGGTTGTGTGAATGCTTTGGAAGTTCAACCAACTCTTCAGAGTCAGATCAAAGCAAAGCAGTTAGAAGATGAAGACATCAAAGAAATAAAAAAGAATATGAGAAGAGGCAAAGCCCCAGGTTTTTCTGAGGATGAGCAAGGAACAATGTGGTTTGGAGACCGCATCTGTGTACCCAATCAACAGTATATAAAAGAGTCGATTCTAAAAGAAGCTCATGAATCGCCATACTCCATTCATCCTGGAAGTACGAAGATGTACCAAGACCTAAAGGAAAAATATTGGTGGGTCAGCATGAAGCGCGAAATTGCTGAATTCGTCGCTTGTTGTGATGTTTGTCAGCGAGTCAAGGCAGAGCATCAAAGACCCGCTGGTCTGTTGCAACCATTACCAATTCCCGAGTGGAAGTGGGAAGAAGTTGGTATGGATTTCATCATCTAACTCTCTAGGACCCAATCAGGATATGATTCCATCTGGGTAGTAATTGACTGGTTGACTAAAGTAGCTCACTTTATTCCAGTCAAGACCACTTACCAGAGTAGCAAGTTAGCATAATTGTACATGGCCAGGATCGTCTGCCTACACGGAGTACCCAAGAAGATCGTATCCGACAGAGGTTCCTAGTTCACTTCTCGGTTCTGGAAGAGCCTGCATGAAGCCTTGGGAACCAGACTCAACTTCAGTACGGCCTATCACCCTCAGACAGATGGTCAGACAGAACGCACCAACCAAGTTCTTAAAGATATGCTTCAGGCCTATGCTCTAGATTATGGGAAAAGTTGGGACAAGAATCTGCCATATGCAGAGTTCTCGTACAACAATAGTTACCAAGCCAGTTTACAGATGGCTCCATTCGAAGCTTTATATGGTAGAAAATGCAGAACTCCGCTACTTTGGGATCAGGTGGGAAAATATCAGCTCTTTGGACCTGAGTTGATCAAAGAAGCTGAAAGTAAGGTGAAAACTATAAAGGAACGCCTAAAAGTGGCTCAATCCCGACAAAAGAGTTATGCTGATAACCGTCGGAGGGAATTGAACTCTGAGGTGGGAGATTTTGTCTATCTCAGAGTTACTCCCTTTAGAGGAGTAAGAAGGTTCCAGACAAAAGGAAAACTCGCACCCAGATTTATCGGGCCGTACAAGATCTTGGCAAGGCGTGGAGAAGTATCTTATCAATTAGAACTGCCAACAGCCTTGTCAGCAGTGCATAATATCTTCCACGTGTCACAGTTAAAGATATGCCTCCGAGTACCAGAAGACCACACCCTCCTAGAAAGCTGTGATCTTCAAGAGGACGTCACTTATGTGGAGCGACCAATTAAAATTCTGGATGTCGCAGAACGTGTTACCAGGAGCAGAATCATCAGATCATACAAGGTGCAGTGGAGTCACCACCCAGAAAGTGAAGCCACATGGGAGAAAGAAGAAGACCTCAAGAACAACTACCCCGACCTTTTTGCTAACCAAGTCTGAATCTCAGGGTCGAGATTCCCTTTAAGGGGGGTAGGTTTGTAACAGCCCAAATTTTAAATTTCAGTTGGAATTTAAAAAAAAATCATTTTGGTGGTTTTTCTGAAATTTTTAAAAGCTTTTACTTAATTAATTTAAAGCTAAACAAATTTACTTGCAAAATCTATTGCCAAATAATAGTTGGAAATATTTTATTTAAATCCAAAACACCTAAGAGAATTTATGTGAATTTTCTCATAATTTTTGGACTTAATATACTATTTTCTAAAGTATATTTGAATTATCTGGATTTAATTAATTAAAAAATCAAAAGAAAACTCCAAAACAGTAATTGGGCCGAATCTAGCTCGGCCCGTTTTCATTTTTCACACGCGCGTGGCCCGTTCGGCCCGCTTCTCCCGCGTGTTTAACCCCACACGCATTTCAGCCATTGGATTGAAATCCAACGGCCGGCTTCCATCGCACGTTATTAACTCCAAAGAACGATAGTCGTCAGATCTAGATCCAACGGGTCGTGTGCATCAATGACTTTCCTATTCACCGAATCGCTTCAATCTATCGCGATCGTTGGATTAAAATCCAACGGCTGCGCATCACCCGTTACTTACCCCTTCGCTCCCACTCATGTACACCGTAAGATCAAAATCAAAGGGGCACGCATCATCGTCTACTTTCCTTTCTTCTCCGCCCGCACTTTCCTTTTTCTCGCGCTGCGTCCGCCATGGCCGATTCCGAAAAGCTTCCATATGCGCCCGAATCCGGCCGCATCTCCAAAATCATCGCGCGCATTAAAATCTCCGCATCACGCCGCGTCCATCACGACCCTTTCTTTCCTTTCTCTCGCCGCGAATCCACGATTTTGCTCCGCCGTGCCACGCGGACCTTCTTGGGCTATACGCCACCTCGGCCACACCTGCGCCCTATAAATAGGTGCGCCGGGACCGCCTCAACCTCCACACCACAGCGCCACCACTCACAGCTCGCCCTTTCCACCGTAGCGCCCGATTTTCGAAGATCTTCGCCGGTGGGAACCTTCGGGTCTTCTCCGATTCCGACGTCACCGGAGCCCCTTCGCCCCCTTCGTCGGCACCGTCGTCATCACCGTGTCATCGCGAAGCCAGTACAACCACCCACTTAGCCGGAGGAACCCCGTAGCACCTACTTCGTTGTCAATCGCACACCGCCACCGCCAAACTTCGTCGTCGACGACCATCCAGTCACGCTCCGCCGTCACCTTGGTAACCCACGAGTTCGCATTGCTCTCCTCTACATTATGCGCGCACTTGTAGGGCTCGCCGCGGCGTAGAACACCGGCGAGGCCCCCCACCGGAGCTCCGTTAGCCTCGGGCCTAGGTGGCCTTGCCACGCAAGCGCCACTGTAGCGCCATCACACGGCCACGTGTGCGCCACATCGCCAGTTTTGCCTGCATGGCGCCACGCACAATCGCGTCAGCACTGCCCTCCCGAGCCAAAAGCCCGTGGGCCTGGTTCACATAGACCGTGTCTATGACACGTGCGGCCCACATGTCAGGGAATTAATTTAATTCCTTTAAATTTTGGAAATTCCTCGCTGATGTCAGCGTTGCGCAATAAATAGATTTTTCTTTAGAAAAATAATTCGGGAAATCCATTTAAATTGCAGATTTAGGTTTAAACTTCAAAAATTCATATCTTTTGCATCTGAACTCCAAATTGGGTGATTCAAGTTGCAAAATTTGTATAAAATTATAATCTAGCTAACTAAACAAAATATTTCAATTTGGAGTTAATTTGAGTTGTATTTTTGAATTTATTTGAATTTGAATTGAATTTGTCGTATTTTCGCGTATAGACCTCGACGACTTCGTATAGTTTGACCATTCCGATGACCTAGATTTTCAGGACGTCAACGAAGGCAAGTTATACCATTGATCATGTTGATCCTATTAATTTAAATGTATTTTTAGTTTTTAAATTACTTAATGCATGCATATGTTTATACGATTATTTCAATGCCCTCTTTTTGTATATAGTTATTCCAATCTTCATTGTATGGCCAATTTGAGTATTGAACATGAAATGCCTTGTCACCATTAGACCAAATGCTATTACAATTAGTCATATGCTTAGCCATGCTTAGATCATACTTATGAATTTGGGAAGGTTTAGCCAAATCTTTTACATACTTACTTTAAATTTGACACCGTGGTATTATTTTAACACAAAAGGTTTATAAAGAAGATTTTACTCTAAAAAAAAAATCAAAAATGGGTTTGGACTTGGGTGAAATGGATGAACGGTGGAGTGCGAGTTTATGCGGGCTTAACTGCTAAGGTTAAGGCCTGTGGTTTTATTTGGAAGTCGCCCAGTCGATTAAGGACCGGTCTTTGAGCGTATTTTGCTACGCCTTACCGTACCACCACATGTCTGGAATGGGACAGATTTGGCTAAATAATTTGTGGCGTGTTAGTGTTATTTGTGCTATGTTGTTTGTGTGGGGGTCGGTTAGACATTAGTCCCACTTGGCGCAAGAGGGGGCTCCCGGAGGATGGTTAGTCTAATGGTAGCGAAACCTTAGCGGGCATAAATACAATAAGACATTGCATTGTAAAGGCCTCATGATAATTGCTTAGTCACACGCCTTCGGAAGCGTGCTTTGGCCGACATTAAAAGCAAATTATCTCGTGTGGGTAAAGCTGTACAAACTCTACAGAGTAGAATCTATTCGAATAGCCGCGTCCGCGGTCATGGACACGCTAGCAAAGACACTCTAAGTTAGACTTTGTTTTTGGTTTATAAAATGATTTCATCAGATGATTTTAGGATGGTTAATCATATGGTAAAAAAAACTGGGCGGTTAGCCAAATGATAGGAGGGTATCCTTCACCATTTAATCAATAGAGGTTATCCACTATAAAACTGTCATTTCAAACACTAATTTTAGTTATAGTATACAAACTGGCCTTAAAAATTAATATGAGTATTTAACATGAAAATGTTGTTTATGCAAAATGAACCCAGCCAATATCCTTTGTTTACCTTATGCATACATTATCTTCAATATTGGGTGTAACTTGCAAGCACGAAAGTTGTGCTTACTCTTCCTGAATAATCTTTATTCAGGAGAAAACCTTTATCAGGACGGTGAGGATCTTGACGACTAGGTCTACGCCCCCAACGATTGCCTATGGTAAGTCGTGTGGTCTACTACTATGTTGCTTTCCGCTGTGTTATTTATCTATTTGGCCTCAGGCCCCTTTTGTAATAAACTCTGAGTTATTATTAATAAAGTGCGTGATATGTTTGTGCTATCACTTTTGTTTGACTGTGTACACTAGAAATCCTGGACTAGTGTATGAACACAGAGAATTCGGGATCCTTCGTTCCCGGGTTTGACATACACTCGGTTTCTCCACAAGTGCTAGAAGCGAACCAGACTTCACCGTTCGTCGGCCAGGGAACAGGCTGACCAACACAAAAAGAAAACACAGAGGTGCATTCCCCTGAAAGATTATCTCCTTCCCGGAAGGAGATTGCAAAGTGACTGTCCTCCAGAAGCAGGAAATCACACCCTGGTAGCAATGTAACCAGTCCATGCCAAGAATAACATCAAAAGGTTCTATCTGAATAACAATTAGGTTAGCAACAAAATCCTCACAATCTAATGAAACCACACATCCAAGACATACCGTGGAGCTAGCAATGATACCTCCTGGAGAACTAACTATAACAGACTGCGAGATCTGCCGCATACTCATCTTTGCTTTTCTAGTGAACTCGCGGGACACAAAGGAGTAAGTAGCAGCAGAGTCAAAAAGAACAAGGACGTCACACAAATCTACTAACAAGGTATCTGTCATCACATCTGGTCGTTCCATGGACTCAGCGGCAGGCAATGCATAGACTCTAGGTGGCGCCAGGGCGACGAGAGCCCCGACACTCGGCTGAGACGACAACGAAAATGGAGGCGGTGCAGCATGCTGAACTGGAGCAACTTGTGTAGGGTGCCAGTAATACCTGGCGAGTGGTGCCCAGGAAGAAGGCTGCGGCACAAGGGCAACCACCAACATCTGGACAGACCCCCGAGGCGAAGCATTTGTCGATGACATAGGTGCCGGCTCCTACTTGATAATACTAGAGGGGTTCTGACGACAAACCCGCTCCATGTGGCCCGACCGACCACATTGTCGACACTCTCCCGTCCAAGAACACTCAGCAGCATGGTGCCCGCCACTGCACTTAAAGCAGATCATGCCCTGCCCTAGGATAGGACGATAGGCTGGGGTCGCTGATGATGAACGAGGCGCTGTAGAAGACGACCTTGAAGATTTGGACTTGGACGACTGTGAGGGATGCTGGCCCCACTTTCTTGGGAGTAGGTCGTTGAGATGACCCACCCTCCTTGCTAAAATTCCTCTTCTGGTCACTACTAGGAGCGCTTGGACCACCAGAGGGTTGTAGCCCTTTAGTGAGCTGCATCTCCATCTCCATCCCTCTGGCCTGATCTACTACCGACCTAAAGTCACATGGCGCAGTGGCTCCCATAACATGCCAAAACTCAGAGTTGAGCCCTCGGTGAAACCTTTTGGTCTTCTCCAGATCATTGCTTGCGACCGATGGTATGAAACGGATCAGATCGTTGAACCCTGCTTTGTACTCAGCTACTGTCATCTTCCCCTTCACGAAGGTCGACAAGGCGACCTCCATACTCTCCACAAATGATTTCGGGTAGTACCTCACCTTGAACTGCTCAACGAAGATCTCCCAGGTAGCGGGACCCTGGGCAGGGGTCCTAGATGGAAGGACTCCCTCCCACCAGATGTTCGCCTGACCCTTTAACTAGAATGCCACATAGCGAGCTCTCAACTGTGGTCTCATCTCTAGGGCTTCAAATTGCCTTCCCATATAGCGCAACCAATCCGCAGCTTGGATTGGTGTACCCGCCCCATCGAAGGTGTCTAGACGTAGAGCCAACCACTCATGAAGGCCCATCCTTGCCTCCAGCACGATTAGAACGGCAGTGGGTACCGCAATGGGTACGACCACAGCAGCGGTTGCCGGCGCTTGACGGTGAAGCGCACGGACCTCTTCCATAAACTCTCGCAGCAAGGCCAAAGACCTTGCCTGATCCCCATCTACGGACTGCTTAGCGGAAGCAACCTCCGCCTCAAGTGCTTCTTGCTGAACCTGAAGCGGTGGCTTCGCTTGAGTATGGCCACAGCCACGGTCGCGACCTCTACCTTTACCCCTCGGCATCTTTGTCCACGTCAAACAAACATTCACGCAATCAACTCACAACAGTTACCTCATAACATTGCACATCAACAACATAACTAGCTAAAATATATATGCAACGCTTGACCCAAAACCCATCCTACTGTGCACGAGAGTGTGTCAAGTTTAATTTAATTATTTGGCCTAAGTCAAGTTTTAGTAATTAATCAACCAAGGTCTAAAAAATTTTCACCACGGACCTAACGCCCGCTCTGATACCAACTGTAACACCCCGACCCGCCACTTGGGCCCAGAATGCTACCACTACACATTATTCATTACAAAATTTGCGCAGCTAATTTAACAACTAGACATATTACAGCAAAAGTGGAATATCTAGGAAGGATGGTTTGAATTAGTAACTACATGTGACGTGGATGCACTATTCTCCCTTCCCGATGCATGTCAGCTTCGTCGTTCACCTAAACACCAAAATACACAAGGGTGAGTCCGAAGACTCAGCAAGCACATAATATAAACGATAAACACTGCCAACACAAACATAAACATAACCATATCATTATATCTCCATTAGTGCAATGCATCATTATTCTACATGCACCATCATACTCATGCTTATATGCATCTCATCAGCTGATACTAGTATCGCGGAGCGTTCACCCGTCGATGACACACTCTTCCCCTATCTTCGTTAGGATGGGGTCCTCACATTGTAGGATTTTATCTAACCCCTACAGATGTAATACTTCATCTAGAGCACTCCGGATTAGTCATGTATCTTTCTCACCGACCTCATCGGAATAGTTACATGACTTTCTCACCGACCTAGCTCATACATTTTTTCTATGATGCAAATGCACATGTTCATTGTCATTAACATAATTCATCATTGTCATCATTAACAGGGTAGTCTCATTGCTCACCTTGTCCCATCATTATTGCCATCGACATATAAGCATCATCGTATCACGAAAACATCACATATTTCATAGCACTTACAGACTATCTCTCTACTAAGCACTTGCCTATTAACCAAACGAAGCGGAGAAACGTGCGGATGACGTCGTTCCAGAACCTCCACCTGAACATGCATTCAACCACACTCAACACATGGTAGCAATACATGCACACACACAGAAGGCAATGATCCTACGCGAAATCCGACACGAGCAAACCCATCTCACCGGGCATTATTCTACTGACCTGGTGCCAAAAATAAATAATATGATTAGAGATCGCATATTCACATTTTCATCTAATATTTCACCTCTTTTTCCTACCAGATCACCAAAAATCCTACTTAGATGAGAAAGAACAAGGAGATGTTGGACCCGGGAGTAACACCCCAAAATGCTCTGTGTGTTCTACACTAGTTCCTAAAACAGTAGCTAGTGTACACTGTAAGCAAATATAATAACATCTATAATTCGCACAATTTTATTAATAAATATCAAAGTATATTACATGAAAGGCTTATAAGCCAACAATAGATAACATAGTGGAAGACGAAGAAGTAGTAGAGTCTAGTTAATCAGCCACACGCAATCGACTAAGGTAGTGGTCTAGTCGTCGAGATTCACACCGGTAGCGAAGTCCTTTTTCTCTTAACAATATTTTTTTGACTATTTATTTTTGTAATTATCTTTTAAATTAATATTATTTTTAAAAATTCGTGTGGACACGCTAGTAGTGTCGTAAAATCCATATACGTCAGGGATAGAAGGACGAATGTTGTTGATGAGCTCGAATTTGGGGTCCCGAAGCAGCCGGCACCGGCGGCGATTACGGCGGGTAATCGAAGGTCAGGTTGTCGCATCTCCATGGACAGCCGGCGGACGACGCCGCAGAGGGAATTGTCCTATTGCCATCTTGGCTCGTTAGGACGCCGGCTGCTTTCACCTTCGGATTTGTCCCGGTACACGCAAGTTGGAGGAGCAGAGAAATCAGTCCTGCATCAAGGAGGCCCATCGATCCACACTGTAATGCACTGATCCAGTTAAGTCTACTGCTCCACGAATGTGTGTGTCTAGCCTCTGAAACCGGCAATTTGTGTTCTGCACATGTATACATATGTTCTGAAATAGTATTAGCTATATGTGCTGGACAATTTTTTTTTTTTTTGCCAATTGGACAAAGATCTATATGTACCGTAGCATAACAAAGCTGTCCCGCTATTAGATCAAGTAGGGATGCCTGATACGCGGCAACGATGTTTTTGCCCGACCAAATGCTTGTTGACCAAATGGTGCTGCACCGTTTTTTGCCAATGGGACAAAGATGCATGAGGAGACAGGCTACATCAAGTATATAAGAATATGCGGATCGTGGATACTTTATAGAAGAAAATTCAAGGTAATCAGTACATTTGGTCAACATCGAAGTTTAGGCACAGGAAGCGATCAATGAACAAAATAGTGCAAGACGGTCGCTAGCTGCGTACCAAAGCAGAAGGGAGCCCGGACCATCACTTTCCGTGCTTACCGAGCTGCTGGCGATTTAAGGACGGATTGTGCCGTGAGATGAAATTCGGCTTCCATGGGTTTAGTGCCTCCACAATTTCAACATTTTACAGCATCTCTAGTAGTAGCTTATTCAACCATCTTTTCCCGGCGGCAAATTTAGTGAAAAAGGATTTGGTGCATATTTTACTTTCACCTAATTTAGAAACTTAAAAATTCCTCAAAAAATTATCAGACGCAGGCTAGGGTATGTTGTATGTATTTGCAAAATTTAAAGATCAAAATCAATTACATTCATAAGATACGAAAAATATAAACACTTGATAGAACAGTGTCCAAAATATAAAAACACTGTTTCAGAAAATTTTAGTCTTTTCCACATCTCTTGAATGCGATTAAGTTTGATGCAGAGTTTTGCGGAGACATACAACATAATCTCCCCTACACCTAGTATTTTTTCAGTATTTTTTTTAACTTCTAAGATTGCTAAAAATATAATTTTTACATATTTGCATTTTCACCTAATATTTCGTCTCTTTTCCCTGCCACATCACCAAAAATCCTACTAAGAGGAAAGAGAACAAGATGAGATAGTGTAAGTGACAGTAATCACCTGCGGACCAACACACAAGAGACAACTGGAAACACCTTGAGGCAAAACGGTCGAATAGGGAGCAAACGTTTGGTTTGCTGTTCCTATGTTGCACTCTTTGGTCTTTTCTTTTTTAGACCCTTCACACCTTGTAATGAGATCTGGACCTCACCTTCTTTAATGAAATAGCAGCAGGCTCTGCAGTTCGTTAAAAAAGCGTGCTTTAGAAGCCGACCGGACAAATTGACAGATTAATTGTTGACCAAATGGTGCTGCACCGTTTTTGCCAATGGGACTTTGGGAAGATCCCTATATATAGGACTGGTTGCCCCCTAGTTTATATCCAGAACTGCAGATAAAGCAGAAAGACAGTCATTAGTACTTTGTGATCAGACATATCCTACGCACAAAGTTCCCCCAAATACTTTGTGATGAAGACGAGCCTCGTTGATATAGTCCGCTGTCTGCTCGCACTGTTGTTGCCACTGACGGCATCTGCCATCCAAAGAAGCCAACCGGCGAACGGGACTCCTCCCTCCGCCGCCACGCTTGCCGGTTGTGCAAAGAGCTGCGGCAACCTGAGCTTCGAGTACCCCTTTGGCATCGGATCCGGCTGCTTCCGGCAGCCACACTTCGAGCTCATCTGCGACGACCACGATGACCCCATGCAGCCCCCCAGGCTCTTCCTGTACAATAGCACCACGGAGGTCACCGCAAACATAAACAGCCATGGTGGTGGTGATAATTATGTGCGGGTTGACTTATCGCATACTATTTTCATGAGATCTGGTGTGATGTGTACAACATGTTCTGAGACAGTGGAATAGCCGGTCTTGAAACCTGTAGAGTCAATTATTATAAAATCTTTAGATTTTTATAGACTTATATATAAATATTAGTACTAACTAGATTTTTTTGCAGGCTGGCTACACCACTGACTGGAGATCTCCTGGGAGATCCTTCATTCTTGATTCTGCAAATTTGAACATCACTGGTTGTGACTTCGATATCTACCACCTGCTGCTGGATCATTACGCGAATACAACCAGCAGGATTTGCACAGTGATCTGCCCTAATGAAGAAATCACAGACACGGTGGCTAGACAGAACTGCAATGGGACAGGGTGTTGCTCCGTTCGGCTGGACACTTATGGTCGCGGCGTCCAACTCATGTTTGTCCGCCACAGCCGGGAACGCAAGCTCGAAGTCGGAGCGTACCTAACCGAAGCTCCTGTGGATAGAATTAACATAACTACTAACGTGGCGTCTCTACGATGGATTATCGCGGATCAGCCGACATGCTCCGCCGCATTGGACAATAGGACCAACTATGCCTGTGTCAGCAGGCACAGTAACTGTGAAAATATAAATTATACATCATCAGCTTTTGGTTACATTTGCGAGTGCAATTATGGAAGCAATCCCTACATACTTGATGGTTGCACCCTCGACGAAGGTGATGTGACCTTCCTCACAATAACTTTTCTTTAAGTACTAACAGTTGCCCGAACCATAAACATATGCATGAGACACCAATTAGAGGTCGTAGGATCAGATCCCAATAAACTAACAAATAACCGTATAATCAACCATTTGAAGCATATAACTGGTATGATTTAGGCATATATATATATATATATATATATATATATATATATATATATATATATATATATATATATAGAAGCCTTTTCCTACTCCAGGAGTAGTTACTCCCTATTCAGTATCTCACATATCTCACAACGTAAGGAGTATCTTGCAACCAAGAGTATGTATGTGTAGTATACAGTATATAAGACCGTATATGTGGTATTTACACATTTTCATAGGTGGTATGTACAACTTTTAGACATACTACTTTTTATGTGCGAATATGAAGGTATTTACAAAATATGCTAAAAACTATGAACTCTCTTGTAAATTTTTGTGTGTTTCACATTGGAGTATCTTATAATTAATATATGAGTATACCCAAAGTGATAATGGAGTATGTCAAGTTCTTTTAGATGGTATATCAAAGGTGGGAGTAACTACCTTGGAGTAGAAAGTATTTTTCCTATATATATATATATATATATATATATATATATATATATATATATATATATATATATATATATATATATATAAATTCAACGTAGCAACTCAAGTGCCTTATTAGCTGGACAGAGTTATCGAACCATTTCCTGACAACTAAATATACAACTAATTGTGTTTTAACTGTAAGTTGCATATCTACTAGTATTAGTTTCATTCAATCAATTAATCTAGATATTTTTACTTATAGTCGTACTCAAAATATAAAACGTTGAGAAAATTTCCTTTGTTCTCCGGAGTGCACAGCTACATGATGAGTGGCGCCGCGTAGGCCTGGGGCACTCGCAGTGGGCTCAGGCTCAGGCTGGAGCTACAACTCACGGTGGGACAATGTGAGGTGGATGCATCCTGAAGCTGACAGTTCCATTTTTTCTTTTGTGAAGCATAATATTTATTTATTTGAAAGTATTTATTCTAGACATTTTTCTTTGAAAATTTTGAGTTGACTTTCTAATTTGTTTCCTGGAACATTTTTTCCATCACTTCTTAAATTATATGATGCTAGTCGTTAATCCGTGCACTTGCATGGGCCAGTATTTAAATTTAAAACAATAGAAGTAAATATCCTTATTTAGCATTCCAATTTTATAAGATCGATGCTTACATCGACGATCTATTAATGGATTAATAGCTATGGTGAGATTGATTAACTCAGGACAAAATAACAATCTGTTGTGTTTAATTTAGCTCACCATTGTTTTGGGCACAAATTGGTCAGAAATAACACCGTATCGGTCTTGTGTTTTCTTCATATCAGAAATATTTTTGCTCATTACGTGATCTGAGCAAAAATTTGATCACAAAATTATAATCTTAAATAAAAAAGGGTATTAATTTCAGAATGTCATAATTTTAAAAATTAAAATTATGAATTGTTTACTTAACTTCATAATCCATTTGGACTCATTCTTGGGAAAACTAGTTATAGATAAAAAAATAGGCGGACCCTAGTTGTACTTGAGCTCTTGTTTTATTTTAAAAATAATTGTGATTTTCCTATGTTGAAAATTGTATAAGTAGGATTATTTTATTTCAATTTATTATAATTCCAAAAACACAATCAACACTTTCGCACGGTAGCAACAGCTCTCCTTTCAAGTGAGCAAGTTGACGTGCTACAAAGTAAGCCAGGCTAGTTTTTCCTCCTCATTTTCTTGCTTTTTCCATGAAACCGATTTTTTTTTTTTGAAAGGCCCACAATTTTGCATATGAATTGTTTTCCTAATTTTTGATTTTGTCTTTTTGAATTTGTTTTTTGTGTTGCTTTTGAAATATATGGATTTGACTCTTATGAAACATAATACCTTGCCTTTTGTGTTTTTCCGTTAGATTGAATGGTTGAAATATCTAACAGGGTCCACATTCATGGCACCATGTTATAGTGAAGTACGTAACTGCGCCACACAAGTGGTCCACATTTGAAGTGCCCACGCGTTAAGACTATTTTGTGGGCGTGTGTATCTAATTTTTAGTAGCCTCCTATAAAATATTCCATCTATAAATGGGCTTGCTTTTTTAAGCTTACATATATAACTTTAAACTCACAACTTTTTTCTTAATAAAAACAGGGTACAATCCCGTTCAACATAAGACAAATTGCACTCGATGGTGTGGGAACATCAATGTTCCATTTCCGTTTGGCATGGAAGAAGGTTGTTTTGCAAGGAAGGTATTTCAGGTCAACTGTACAAATGCAACATCATCCACCCTGATATTCGATCCTGAACAACAAATAATTTATATAAACATTAGTGAGGGGCTTGTGGACATCAAATATACCCCACATCACGGGAATGACCAATTCGGGAAGTATCTAGATAAAGAACCTAATCTCTACATTGGTTCCGAAGAGTCGGTCTCTGTGCGATGGGCTGTTGCCAATCTGACCTGTCAGGAGGCACAACAAAATAGATATGGATATGCATGTGTTAGCACCAATAGCATGTGCTTGGGGGTCAACTCTGCGGATGGTTATACTGGTTATCGTTGTAGATGCATGGATGGTTTCCAAGGAAACCCTTATATTCCACTTGGTTGTACAGGTACACACACTCTCTCCGCACTAGCATATAGACATGAATTTATCTGATACTAGATTATCGCCCGCAAGCTTTGCGTAATAAGATGCAAATTGATTTTGGTTATATATCGTATAGCAATAGACCAATATACATACCGATAAATCTGAGCATTATACTGATACACATTTTTATTGAAATGTTGTATGTGCATCACGTACAATAAGACAAATGTTTTTCCAGAGAACACTACATTAAGATAAGTTAATTTGTCAGCACTTAGCACAACCAGAGGCAGGCTTCATGCAGCCAACATGCAGCCATTGTCTTCACCATGAAATTTTATCAATCGGTCTTCGAACCATTTAAGGGCGAATGCCCTACCTCGGTCTTCGAACTCGTATCCAACCAATCTACGACATGATATGCTACAGTATCAATGGTACTGTTTACACACCACTACAGCACTATATACTGTTTACCGTGTGTTAATGTGGAAGTGGAAGTAAAAGCAAAAGGGCAAAAATCACAGGCAGTGCGGCCGCAGCCGCCGGCACCTACTGCACCTATGCGGATTGTAGAGCAGCCAGCCAGCCAGGCAACCACAACCGCCTCGCCTCCACAGTCCACCCTCACTAGCCCAGGCTGTGGCGTGGCTACACATCAGTCAACACCTGCATTCATTATAATTATTTTACTGAAGAATGATGTAAGCCAGAAAAACCATACCGTTCTTAGTTATAGCAAGAAATCTTGAAACATCAGGTAAATGTTGGGGACTCGTAGATGGACTTGAGTAGAAGTACCTGCAATGACTAGTTGCCCCGAGAGCCCCATATATGCATATGTACAAGCGTGACATCCTTCTAGTTGTAATCTGAAATATACACATCTGCAAGCATGTATCTACTACATTTTCCTTCATGGTAGCATGTGAAATTGTTTATGCAAATACTACTGCTTAAGTTCAGCTTACAATGTCCAATAGAAGCTGAAAAATAACAAATTCTAGTATCAGCCAAAGCTTTGCACAAACAACTTAACTACAAATGATGTGGAATAACAATATTTTCCCTTGTAAATTTCCCTCTCACTTTAGCCATGTGTTGCAGATATTAACGAGTGCCTGATACCAGACATTTGTAAAGGAAATTGTCACAACATTGCAGGAAGCCACTATTGCACAAAGTGCCCAGGAAAAACAGAGTATGACGTTACAACTATGAAGTGCACGCCAACAAAAAAGCAGCATCTTCTACTAGGTGACTTCTATGCTACAATTCCATAATGAACTAGATATAAAAAATAATACATGGCTTTTTTTAGAGGAAAGTAATACATGGCTGACCAACATAATCGTTGCAGGTATTGCCATTGGGCTTTGTGTTGGCTTGATCATTCTACTTCTCATCCTGAGTACAATATTTCTTATGCGTAGATGGAAAAGAGACATCCAAAAGCAACTACGAAGAAAATATTTCCGAAAGAACCAAGGCCTTCTCCTAGAACAACTGATATCATCGGATGATTTTATCCCTAATGGTTCGTTATTTGAAATTCTCAAGGCCGATCAAACTAGCAACTCTTCTTTATCCTGGGATGATTGCTTGAGAATTTCTACAGAAACAGCTGGAGCACTCTATTACCTCCACTCAGCAGCTTCGGTATCAATCTTTCATCGTGATGTGAAGTCCTCTAACATACTCTTGGATGGTAATTATACAGCGAAAGTATCCGATTTTGGTGCATCAAGGTTGGTTCCTATTGATCAAACCCATGTTGTTACAAATGTACAAGGCACATTTGGGTACTTAGATCCGGAATATTATCACACTGGAAAGTTAAATGAGAAGAGTGATGTTTATAGTTTTGGAGTAGTACTTGTAGAGTTGCTACTTAGAAAGGAGCCTATTTTTACAAGTGAATCGGGGCTAAAGCAAAACTTATCCAACTACTTCCTTTGGGAGATGAAGATGAAACCGCTTGCTGAATTAGTAGCTGCTCAAGTTCTCGAGGAAGCAGCGGACGAAGAGATTAATGATGTTGCCGGTCTTGCAGAGATTTGTTTGAGACTTCGAGGCGAAGAGAGGCCTACTATGAAACAAGTGGAGATGACATTACAGTCTGTGCGATCAAAAGGTTAAAATCATGTCAAGTTCCTCTAAGAAATGAAGACATGCAGCCTTTGCTAATTGGACAAAGCCAAGCCTCCCGTCAGTCGTTGACTGTTGGAATTGATATGGTAGACAGAGCTAATGTAGCTTCTAATAGAAACCAAAACTGCTACAGCTTGGAGCAAGAGTTTATGTCATCAGCGACTCTACCACGCTAGATCGTCATGTTTGCAGTATTATGTTTGGTTGTCCCATTTTTCCCCATGTTAAGTGACATGCAATTCTTCTCCTTCGAAGAAGAGTAATATATACTCTGTGGTGCACTTATTACAATAATGGGTGTTTTCAATATTCTTTACATATTAATAAAATCTGAACACACTATCAATCTGTCATACCATCGTGTTGTTTTATTTTTGAACTCACGATTGGGCAGGATGGTTTCAGTTGGTCCGGGAGCAAGAGAAGCAGAAAACACCAGTCTACTATGTGCACAACATGTCAGATTATTATTATCTTAGCCACTCGTATCAATCCCCCTCTCTTCGTGGTTAGGATAAACGTATGATCCTCTCTGGTTCCTTACCAACTATTTATTCAGCCTATTGAGTGGTTGACATCACCCCACCCCTATTAATAATATGTGAAACTCTCACAGTAATTAATTATGCAGCTTTGATGATAACTGTATATACTTTTCCTCTTTGAAATCATTTCGTCTACTCCGGGAATTAAGTGCTCCCAATAGATGTCTGCAAGTTTTCAATTTGCAAAGAAGCAATGTTCCATGAGTCATATGAAAGGATCATGAGCACTAGTAATTGTAATCCAAAAAACCCAACCCCCCCTGGGGGAAAAAAAAACCCCCTTAACCTTTTTGGGGTTTTTTTAAAAACCCGGAAAAAGGCCCTCCCTTTTTTCCTTTCAATTTTTTTAATTTTTTTTTTTAAAGGGGGGTTTTCCCCCCCAAATCCCCGGGGGAAAAAAACCCCCCTTTTTTTTAAAAAAAGAAAAAAATTTTTTTTTTTTTTTTTTTTAAAAAATTTCCTTGGCCCCCCCCCCCCCAAAAACCCCCTTTGCCTCCGGAAAAGGGGCCCGGAAAGGCCCCCTTTTTTAAAAACCCCAATTCGGGAAAAATTTTTTTGGGGAAAAAATTTTTGGGGGGCCAACCCCAAAAAAAAAAAAAGGGGGGGGCCCCCCCCGGCCGCCCCCCGGGGGGAACCCCGGGCCCCCCAAAACCGCCCCCCCGCCCCCCAGGCCGGGAAACCGCCCCCGGGAAAAAACCCCCCTTTTTAAAAAAAAAAGGGGGGGGGAAAAAAAAAAGGGGGGCATATTCACATTTTCATCTAATATTTCACCTCTTTTTCCTACCAGATCACCAAAAATCCTACTTAGATGAGAAAGAACAAGGAGATGTTGGACCCGGAGTAACACCCCAAAATGCTCTGTGTGTTCTACACTAGTTCCTAAAGCAGTAGCTAGTGTACTTTGTAAGCAAATATAATAACATCTATAATTCGCACAATTTTATTAATAAATATCAAAGTATATTACATGAAAGGCTTATAAGCCAACAATAGATAACATAGTGGAAGACGAAGAAGTAGTAGAGTCTAGTTAATCACCACACGCAATCGACTAAGGTAGTGGTCTAGTCGTCGAGATTCACACCGGTAGCGAAGTCCTTTTTCTCTTAACAATATTTTTTTGACTATTTATTTTTGTAATTATCTTTTAAATTAATATTATTTTTAAAAAATTCGTGTGGACACGCTAGTAGTGTCGTAAAATCCATATACGTACAGGGGATAGAAGGACGAATGTTGTTGATGAGCTCGAATTTGGGGTCCCGGAAGCAGCCGGCACCGACGACGATTACGAAGGGGTAATCGAAGGTCAGGTTGTCGCATCTCCATGGACAGCCGGCGGACGACGCCGCAGAGGGAATTGTCCTATTGCCATCTTGGCTCGTTAGGACGCCGGCTGCTTTCACCTTCGGATTTGTCCCGGTACACGCAAGTTGGAGGAGCAGAGAAATCAGTCCTGCATCAAGGAGGCCCATCGATCCACACTGTAATGCACTGATCCAGTTAAGTCTACTGCTCCACGAATGTGTGTGTCTAGCCTCTGAAACCGGCAATTTGTGTTCTGCACATGTATACATATGTTCTGAAATAGTATTAGCTATATGTGCTGGACAATTTTTTTTTTTGCCAATTGGACAAAGATCTATATGTACCGTAGCATAACAAAGCTGTCCCGCTATTAGATCAAGTAGGGATGCCTGATACGCGGCAACGATGTTTTGCCCGACCAAATGCTTGTTGACCAAATGGTGCTGCACCGTTTTTTGCCAATGGGACAAAGATGCATGAGGAGACAGGCTACATCAAGTATATAAGAATATGCGGATCGTGGATACTTTATAGAAGAAAATTCAAGGTAATCAGTACATTTGGTCAACATCGAAGTTTAGGCACAGGAAGCGATCAATGAACAAAATAGTGCAAGACGGTCGCTAGCTGCGTACCAAAGCAGAAGGAGCCCGGACCATCACTTTCCGTGCTTACCGAGCTGCTGGCGATTTAAGGACGGATTGTGCCGTGAGATGAAATTCGGCTTCCATGGGTTTAGTGCCTCCACAATTTCAACATTTTACAGCATCTCTAGTAGTAGCTTATTCAACCATCTTTTCCCGGCGGCAAATTTAGTGAAAAAGGATTTGGTGCATATTTTACTTTCACCTAATTTAGAAACTTCTAAAAATTCCTCAAAAAAAATTATCAGACGCAGGCTAGGGTATGTTGTATGTATTTGCAAAATTTAAAGATCAAAATCAATTACATTCATAAGATACGAAAAATATAAACACTTGATAGAACAGTGTCCAAAATATAAAAACACTGTTTCAGAAAATTTTAGTCTTTTCCACATCTCTTGAATGCGATTAAGTTTGATGCAGAGTTTTGCGGAGACATACAACATAATCTCCCCTACACCTAGTATTTTTTCAGTATTTTTTTTAACTTCTAAGATTGCTAAAAATATAATTTTTACATATTTGCATTTTCACCTAATATTTCGTCTCTTTTCCCTGCCACATCACCAAAAATCCTACTAAGAGGAAAGAGAACAAGATGAGATAGTGTAAGTGACAGTAATCACCTGCGGACCAACACACAAGAGACAACTGGAAACACCTTGAGGCAAAACGGTCGAATAGGAGCAAACGTTTGGTTTGCTGTTCCTATGTTGCACTCTTTGGTCTTTTCTTTTAGACCCTTCACACCTTGTAATGAGATCTGGACCTCACCTTCTTTAATGAAATAGCAGCAGGCTCTGCAGTTCGTTAAAAAAAGCGTGCTTTAGAAGCCGACCGGACAAATTGACAGATTAATTGTTGACCAAATGGTGCTGCACCGTTTTTTTGCCAATGGGACTTTGGGAAGATCCCCTATATATAGGACTGGTTGCCCCCTAGTTTATATCCAGAACTGCAGATAAAGCAGAAAGACAGTCATTAGTACTTTGTGATCAGACATATCCTACGCACAAAGTTCCCCCAAATACTTTGTGATGAAGACGAGCCTCGTTGATATAGTCCGCTGTCTGCTCGCACTGTTGTTGCCACTGACGGCATCTGCCATCCAAAGAAGCCAACCGGCGAACGGGACTCCTCCCTCCGCCGCCACGCTTGCCGGTTGTGCAAAGAGCTGCGGCAACCTGAGCTTCGAGTACCCCTTTGGCATCGGATCCGGCTGCTTCCGGCAGCCACACTTCGAGCTCATCTGCGACGACCACGATGACCCCATGCAGCCCCCCAGGCTCTTCCTGTACAATAGCACCACGGAGGTCACCGCAAACATAAACAGCCATGGTGGTGGTGATAATTATGTGCGGGTTGACTTATCGCATACTATTTTCATGAGATCTGGTGTGGATGTGTACAACATGTTCTGGAGACAGTGGAATAGCCAGGTCTTGAAACCTGTAGAGTCAATTATTATAAAATCTTTAGATTTTTATAGACTTATATATAAATATTAGTACTAACTAGATTTTTTTGCAGGCTGGCTACACCACTGACTGGAGATCTCCTGGGAGATCCTTCATTCTTGATTCTGCAAATTTGAACATCACTGGTTGTGACTTCGATATCTACCACCTGCTGCTGGATCATTACGCGAATACAACCAGCAGGATTTGCACAGTGATCTGCCCTAATGAAGAAATCACAGACACGGTGGCTAGACAGAACTGCAATGGGACAGGGTGTTGCTCCGTTCGGCTGGACACTTATGGTCGCGGCGTCCAACTCATGTTTGTCCGCCACAGCCGGGAACGCAAGCTCGAAGTCGGAGCGTACCCTAACCGAAGCTCCCTGTGGGATAGAATTAACATAACTACTAACGTGGCGTCTCTACGATGGATTATCGCGGATCAGCCGACATGCTCCGCCGCATTGGACAATAGGACCAACTATGCCTGTGTCAGCAGGCACAGTAACTGTGAAAATATAAATTATACATCATCAGCTTTTGGTTACATTTGCGAGTGCAATTATGGAAGCAATCCCTACATACTTGATGGTTGCACCCTCGACGAAGGTGATGTGACCTTCCTCACAATAACTTTTCTTTAAGTACTAACAGTTGCCCGAACCATAAACATATGCATGAGACACCAATTAGAGGTCGTAGGATCAGATCCCAATAAACTAACAAATAACCGTATAATCAACCATTTGAAGCATATAACTGGTATGATTTAGGCATATATATATATATATATATATATATATATATATATATATATATATATATATATATATATATAGAAGCCTTTTCCTACTCCAGTGAGTAGTTACTCCTATTCCGTATCTCACATATCTCACAACGTAAGGAGTATCTTGCAACCAAGAGTATGTATGTGTAGTATCACAGTATATAAGACCGTATATGTGGTATTTACACATTTTCATAGGTGGTATGTACAACTTTTAGACATACTACTTTTTATGTGCGAATATGAAGGTATTTACAAAATATGCTAAAAACTATGAACTCTCTTGTAAATTTTTTGTGTGTTTCACATTGGAGTATCTTATAATTAATATATGAGTATACCCAAAGTGATAATGGAGTATGTCAAGTTCTTTTAGATGGTATATCAAAGGTGGGAGTAACTACTCTTGGGAGTAGAAAGTATTTTTCCTATATATATATATATATATATATATATATATATATATATATATATATATATATATATATATATATATATAAATTCAACGTAGCAACTCAAGTGCCTTATTAGCTGGACAGAGTTATCGAACCATTTCCTGACAACTAAATATACAACTAATTGTGTTTTAACTGTAAGTTGCATATCTACTAGTATTAGTTTCATTCAATCAATTAATCTAGATATTTTTACTTATAGTCGTACTCAAAATATAAAACGTTGAGAAAATTTCCTTTTGTTCTCCGGAGTGCGCACAGCTACATGATGAGTGGCGCCGCGTAGGCCTGGGGCACTCGCAGTGGGCTCAGGCTCAGGCTGGAGCTACAACTCACGGTGGGACAATGTGAGGTGGATGCATCCTGAAGCTGACAGTTCCATTTTTTTTTCTTTTTGTGAAGCATAATATTTATTTATTTGAAAGTATTTATTCTAGACATTTTTCTTTGAAAATTTTGAGTTGACTTTCTAATTTGTTTCCTGGAACATTTTTTCCATCACTTCTTAAATTATATGATGCTAGTCGTTAATCCGTGCACTTGCATGGGCCAGTATTTAAATTTAAAACAATAGAAGTAAATATCCTTATTTAGCATTCCAATTTTATAAGATCGATGCTTACATCGACGATCTATTAATGGATTAATAGCTATGGTGAGATTGATTAACTCAGGACAAAATAACAATCTGTTGTGTTTAATTTAGCTCACCATTGTTTTGGGCACAAATTGGTCAGAAATAACACCGTATCGGTCTTGTGTTTTCTTCATATCAGAAATATTTTTGCTCATTACGTGATCTGAGCAAAAATTTGATCACAAAATTATAATCTTAAATAAAAAAGGGTATTAATTTCAGAATGTCATAATTTTAAAAATTAAAATTATGAATTGTTTACTTAACTTCATAATCCATTTGGACTCATTCTTGGGAAAAACTAGTTATAGATAAAAAAATAGGCGGACCCTAGTTGTACTTGAGCTCTTGTTTTATTTTAAAAATAATTGTGATTTTCCTATGTTGAAAATTGTATAAGTAGGATTATTTTATTTCAATTTATTATAATTCCAAAACACAATCAACACTTTCGCACGGTAGCAACAGCTCTCCTTTCAAGTGAGCAAGTTGACGTGCTACAAAGTAAGCCAGGCTAGTTTTCCTCCTCATTTTCTTGCTTTTTCCATGAAACCGATTTTTTTTTTTGAAAGGCCCACAATTTTGCATATGAATTGTTTTCCTAATTTTTGATTTTGTCTTTTTGAATTTGTTTTTTGTGTTGCTTTTGAAATATATGGATTTGACTCTTATGAAACATAATACCTTGCCTTTTGTGTTTTTCCGTTAGATTGAATGGTTGAAATATCTAACAGGGTCCACATTCATGGCACCATGTTATAGTGAAGTACGTAACTGCGCCACACAAGTGGTCCACATTTGAAGTGCCCACGCGTTAAGACTATTTTGTGGGCGTGTGTATCTAATTTTTAGTAGCCTCCTATAAAATATTCCATCTATAAATGGGCTTGCTTTTTTAAGCTTACATATATAACTTTAAACTCACAACTTTTTTCTTAATAAAAACAGGGTACAATCCCGTTCAACATAAGACAAATTGCACTCGATGGTGTGGGAACATCAATGTTCCATTTCCGTTTGGCATGGAAGAAGGTTGTTTTGCAAGGAAGGTATTTCAGGTCAACTGTACAAATGCAACATCATCCACCTGATATTCGATCCTGAACAACAAATAATTTATATAAACATTAGTGAGGGCTTGTGGACATCAAATATACCCCACATCACGGGAATGACCAATTCAGGAAGTATCTAGATAAAGAACCTAATCTCTACATTGGTTCCGAAGAGTCGGTCTCTGTGCGATGGGCTGTTGCCAATCTGACCTGTCAGGAGGCACAACAAAATAGATATGGATATGCATGTGTTAGCACCAATAGCATGTGCTTGGGGGTCAACTCTGCGGATGGTTATACTGGTTATCGTTGTAGATGCATGGATGGTTTCCAAGGAAACCCTTATATTCCACTTGGTTGTACAGGTACACACACTCTCTCCGCACTAGCATATAGACATGAATTTATCTGATACTAGATTATCGCCCGCAAGCTTTGCGTAATAAGATGCAAATTGATTTTGGTTATATATCGTATAGCAATAGACCAATATACATACCGATAAATCTGAGCATTATACTGATACACATTTTTATTGAAATGTTGTATGTGCATCACGTACAATAAGACAAATGTTTTTCCAGAGAACACTACATTAAGATAAGTTAATTTGTCAGCACTTAGCACAACCAGAGGCAGGCTTCATGCAGCCAACATGCAGCCATTGTCTTCACCATGAAATTTTATCAATCGGTCTTCGAACCATTTAAGGCGAATGCCTACCTCGATCTTCGAACTCGTATCCAACCAATCTACGACATGATATGCTACAGTATCAATGGTACTGTTTACACACCACTACAGCACTATATACTGTTTACCGTGTGTTAATGTGGAAGTGGAAGTAAAAGCAAAGGGCAAAATCACAGGCAGTGCGGCCGCAGCCGCCGGCACCTACTGCACCTATGCGGATTGTAGAGCAGCCAGCCAGCCAGGCAACCACAACCGCCTCGCCTCCACAGTCCACCCTCACTAGCCCAGGCTGTGGCGTGGCTACACATCAGTCAACACCTGCATTCATTATAATTATTTTACTGAAGAATGATGTAAGCCAGAAAAACCATACCGTTCTTAGTTATAGCAAGAAATCTTGAAACATCAGGTAAATGTTGGGGACTCGTAGATGGACTTGAGTAGAAGTACCTGCAATGACTAGTTGCCCCGAGAGCCCCATATATGCATATGTACAAGCGTGACATCCTTCTAGTTGTAATCTGAAATATACACATCTGCAAGCATGTATCTACTACATTTTCCTTCATGGTAGCATGTGAAATTGTTTATGCAAATACTACTGCTTAAGTTCAGCTTACAATGTCCAATAGAAGCTGAAAAATAACAAATTCTAGTATCAGCCGAAAGCTTTGCACAAACAACTTAACTACAAATGATGTGGAATAACAATATTTTCCCTTGTAAATTTCCCTCTCACTTTAGCCATGTGTTGCAGATATTAACGAGTGCCTGATACCAGACATTTGTAAAGGAAATTGTCACAACATTGCAGGAAGCCACTATTGCACAAAGTGCCCAGGAAAAACAGAGTATGACGTTACAACTATGAAGTGCACGCCAACAAAAAAGCAGCATCTTCTACTAGGTGACTTCTATGCTACAATTCCATAATGAACTAGATATAAAAATAATACATGGCTTTTTTTAGAGGAAAGTAATACATGGCTGACCAACATAATCGTTGCAGGTATTGCCATTGGGCTTTGTGTTGGCTTGATCATTCTACTTCTCATCCTGAGTACAATATTTCTTATGCGTAGATGGAAAGAGACATCCAAAAGCAACTACGAAGAAAATATTTCCGAAAGAACCAAGGCCTTCTCCTAGAACAACTGATATCATCGGATGATTTTATCCCTAATGGTTCGTTATTTGAAATTCTCAAGGCCGATCAAACTAGCAACTCTTCTTTATCCTGGGATGATTGCTTGAGAATTTCTACAGAAACAGCTGGAGCACTCTATTACCTCCACTCAGCAGCTTCGGTATCAATCTTTCATCGTGATGTGAAGTCCTCTAACATACTCTTGGATGGTAATTATACAGCGAAAGTATCCGATTTTGGTGCATCAAGGTTGGTTCCTATTGATCAAACCCATGTTATTACAAATGTACAAGGCACATTTGGATACTTAGATCCGGAATATTATCACACTGGAAAGTTAAATGAGAAGAGCGATGTTTATAGTTTTGGAGTAGTACTTGTAGAGTTGCTACTTAGAAAGGAGCCTATTTTTACAAGTGAATCGGGGCTAAAGCAAAACTTATCCAACTACTTCCTTTGGGAGATGAAGATGAAACCGCTTGCTGAATTAGTAGCTGCTCAAGTTCTCGAGGAAGCAGCGGACGAAGAGATTAATGATGTTGCCGGTCTTGCAGAGATTTGTTTGAGACTTCGAGGCGAAGAGAGGCCTACTATGAAACAAGTGGAGATGACATTACAGTCTGTGCGATCAAAAAGGTTAAAATCATGTCAAGTTCCTCTAAGAAATGAAGACATGCAGCCTTTGCTAATTGGACAAAGCCAAGCCTCCCGTCAGTCGTTGACTGTTGGAATTGATATGGTAGACAGAGCTAATGTAGCTTCTAATAGAAACCAAAACTGCTACAGCTTGGAGCAAGAGTTTATGTCATCAGCGACTCTACCACGCTAGATCGTCATGTTTGCAGTATTATGTTTGGTTGTCCCATTTTTCCCCATGTTAAGTGACATGCAATTCTTCTCCTTCGAAGAAGAGTAATATATACTCTGTGGTGCACTTATTACAATAATGGGTGTTTTCAATATTCTTTACATATTAATAAAATCTGAACACACTATCAATCTGTCATACCATCGTGTTGTTTTATTTTTGAACTCACGATTGGGCAGGATGGTTTCAGTTGGTCAGGAGCAAGAGAAGCAGAAAACACCAGTCTACTATGTGCACAACATGTCAGATTATTATTATCTTAGCCACTCGTATCAATCCCCCTCTCTTCGTGGTTAGGATAAACGTATGATCCTCTCTGGTTCCTTACCAACTATTTATTCAGCCTATTGAGTGGTTGACATCACCCCACCCCTATTAATAATATGTGAAACTCTCACAGTAATTAATTATGCAGCTTTGATGATAACTGTATATACTTTTCCTCTTTGAAATCATTTCGTCTACTCCGGGAATTAAGTGCTCCCAATAGATGTCTGCAAGTTTTCAATTTGCAAAGAAGCAATGTTCCATGAGTCATATGAAAGGATCATGAGCACTAGTAATTGTAATGAGACTTTATGGAACCCACAGATAGCACACGCTGATGGGCAGAAACAATGTTAGCACGACCTTTTGATTGATAACAGATAGCGTGTTAGTAACATTTTCCAAACAGTTTTTTTAGATAATAGAAGAGAAAAATCTCTCTCGGCCTCTGTAATTTTCCAAACAGTTAGTCCATAAGTACTGAAGCACATACATAACTCAATTTGTCCATTGCACCAGAGCTTTTTTGTGATACAGATCATAGATGTAGATAGACGTTATGGATTGCATAAAATATTAGTACAATAAGATATTAGTAAGTCCATTATCAAAGGAAAAAAGCGCTCTGTAGTGTACATGGTACTCTGTAAAAAGGACACATCAGGAGCAAATCACCTTGCTTCGGGATAATAGGATGGGAGTCCACTGTGGGGACCCCGGTTTATTCGACTTGTAAGGCTTAGTCTTCCATTGACCCTAGCATCACAAATCAAATAAACCAAGCCCCGAGATATGTATACTTCCCAGAAATGCAGTATACACACCCCGTTACAAAATCATACATCAATTCCATACAATGAGATCTAACAAAAGACATACATAATAGGGATTTATTACAACAAGGCCAACCGCCCAAAAGCGACAAATAGCAAATAGACAAATGAAGCAAAAGGGCCATAAGATGGCAAAAACAAAGAGCCAATTAGTGTGCCTTTACCCACAAGGCAACCAACCGGGCATAAGCTAGTCGCCCAAACCGAAGCACGTCTCACAAAGGAAGCCCTTGGGGCTCACCTTCTTCCTCTGCAACAAAAACATTAAGCAAAGCAACCGAGTACAAAAATTGTTTTTGTACTGCAAGACTGACGTGTAGGGATAACGAGAACTATAATTAACTACATGCAAGCTTTATTTAAGTGGAGGTGGCTCTGGGTGACTTTTAGCATAAAGCAAGTTTTCATTTGCAATAATGTAATAGATTCAAAGCAATTTGACAAACTGATTGTAATTGTTGAAATAACGTGATACAATAAGTACAAGAGTAACCACCTATTGGTGACTATCCCAATAGCCACCACACATAGCACGAATCCCATTTCGTACCACCCATGTCAGTTTTAATTTTTACAAGGTTGTAGTCTAACTCTTGAAAGACCTTGCCAAGCGTGTCCATAACCTAGACGAGGCTATTCGAATAGTTTTAAACCTGCAGGTGTACCATGCACCCACACTTGAGACCGCCTTTAAGCCACAAAGCACACTTAGAAGGTATGCCGGCAAGGCTAAGTCCTCTGAGACGCTTTCCAATATTGTGCATTGACTACGAGCCGCTCGTATGGATAGAAACCCATACGCTTACATTGCAAGCGAAAGACAACCACCGTTACGGGGAAACCTTCGGACACTACAATGCTCCCAAGACCATCCCTCCTGCGGCTCTGCGACCGGAGCCAATACACGCCAAAGTACTAAGTCAAGAGAGGTCACATACCCTCTAGTGTGGTTAGCACGCTAAAATGTTTGGTTTAGTGTAACAAGATGTTCGGTCCTTGTTGACCCGGGCACCATTCCAGTCACACCCAAAAATCACACCATCTTACCATTGTGCCCAAGTCCAAATCATTTTATTTTCAGTTTTCACAAATATACATAGCAAAAATGCTGAAATATAAAGATATAATAATTTGTGTGATCAAAGTTACCGACTAAGTCAGAATCGCTAATTCTACCTGTCTAAGCATGGCTAAGCATCATATCGTAAATACAAATAAAAGGCCCTAAATCATTCACCGGGCTCTAATTCACCAGTGAGAATAATATTCCTAAGGTAGTGGCAGGGGTGAACAATTTTCAGGGCAACAATGCAATGGGATTAACTACCTCTAACCGACAAAATTAATCATTGACACAAAAGCATGCATACGTACGAGTAAAACAAAGTATTAGACTTGAAAATAATGAGAATGAACTGGATATGATCAAACTGCTTGCCTTGCTGTAGATCACTTTCTTGCTGCAGAGGATTCACTCACGTAATCAATAATCCCTTCGGAACCTAACGCGAAAAGGCGATAACCAAATAAGAACAAGAACTCCAAATAAAACTCAACAGCAAAAGTTATCCAAATGCAATGAAATTTCTACAGCAGCTAGAGGTTGATTTTAGACAAATTTAGAAACGAGAAACAGGTCAATTGGACTTAGCTTGAAAAGATATGGCTAATCTAAGTTCTCTCGACTGAAAAATCATAATTAAATTAATTACGGTTCTTGTTCATGACGAAAATTTATAGAATGATCTGGAACTTGAAATTTTCATGGTGGGTAGGTATGGTTATCCTAACAACAGCAAAAACTGAGTTTGCACAATTTGGATTTGAAATGAATTAGTTATGATTTTTCTAAGTTCTAAAACTAGTGAACCATTAATTTGGTGGCAAGGATCAAATGAAGACCTATTCTATATTACAACACAATCCTAGTGGGTCTTAACAAAACTTAGTTTGCTCACCTAGGTATTACAGAGAATAAATTATGCGTTTTACAAATTTTCAATGAATTTCTAAACCACTATTTCATATTAAATAAGTTCATGCAGTTTATATCATTTTCTATTTCATAACGATTGCCTAAATTCATTCTCGATTAAAGTTCATATTCTAACAGAGCTACAAGAATGGAATCATTCAAAAGGAGTTAAAATGACAAAGTTATGCACTTTTGAAATTTGGAACATCAAAAGACTAGAAAACTTGAGCTCTCTGGAGGTCCAAATGAACCTGGAAGACAAAGGAGAGTCGTCGTGGGCGATCTTGCATCGCAGACCACGCACCTTGAAGCACACGGCAAGCGGAAAGACCTCCTCCCGCATGGGGGAGGTCGGACCATTGAGATCTGATCCAACGATCACGACGAGGCGCGCGACGAGCGCACGCAAAGAGGGTCTGGCGCCTAACAGAGTCGTGACCGTCGAGATCGAGATCTGGCGGTCCCGAGCACTAGGGAGGTCCTAGAGCTTTAAAACCAAAGGAGGAGGTCCTAGATGGTGAGATTTGAAGGAGGGAGGTCTTTTGTCGGCTAAGTTTTCTTGAGAGGTCCAGCCCGTTAGATCTAGATCTAACGGTCCAGAGCTGATGGGGAGGTCCTACGCGGGTTTTAACAGAGGGAGGTCTGGACGGCTCAGATTAGACCTCGGGACGTCCTGGACGGCTGAGATCTAACCAAGTGAGGTCGTGAGCACTTAAGGTTCCTGCGAACAGAGACCTACGGTCATGATCTACACTCGAAGAGGTCCTCAACGGCTCAGATTGCACGAGGAGGTCCCGAAGACTTAACGTTGTATAGAAACGAGCCCACGGCTCAGATTGAACCCGGGGTGGTCCTAAACGGTGGAGGTAACTCGAGGAAGAGGCCCTAGCGGTTGGGATTTGACAGGGAGGCCTTAGGGGTGAGGATTTAGCGGAGGAGGACCCCGATGGCTAAGATCTCCCAAGGGGGAGGTCTTAACGGCCCAGATTCAAAACCG
Source organism: Ampelocalamus luodianensis (assembly GCA_036346255.1). Taxonomy (NCBI): domain Eukaryota; kingdom Viridiplantae; phylum Streptophyta; class Magnoliopsida; order Poales; family Poaceae; genus Ampelocalamus; species Ampelocalamus luodianensis. The sequence continues at coordinate 28,972,963 of CM070623.1, forward strand.
AAGAGGTCCTGCGACCAAGAGTTTTCATAGAAAACTCCCAACGGCCTGAATCAAAGCGGGGAGCTTCTAAACGGCTGGGATTGAAACCAGGAGGTCTTACGCGGCTAGGATCTGATCTAGGGGGAGGTCCTAGAGACTGAGGTTTTTGCGGAAAAGAACCTAAGGCCCAGATCTAATCTTGGAGAGGTCGTGAACGGCTAGGATTGAGCCTAGGGAGGTGCAGGCGGGGTTTTCTTGGTAAAATGCCAGGGGTGGCTTTTTACAAAGAGGACCCCGAGGGTGGTCTTTGCAAAAATGACCAAGGGGAGGTCTTTTGCAAAGAGGACCTCGGAAGAGGTCCGAGAGGGTGGTTTTGGCAACACGGCAAGGGGTGGTCCTTTTACAAAGAGGACCCGGAGTGGCTCAGAGGTGGCCTTTGAAAAAGGACCGAGGAAGTCTTATACTAAAAGGTTTTGCGGAAAGACCTAAAGGTCCAGATCTAAACTTGGGGAGGTCTAGACGGTCACGAAGAACCCGAGGAGGTCCAAGGTGCTGTTAAAGGAGCGGGACCTCCGGACAAATGGCAAATGAGGCGGCTAAGACAAATCTATTGCCCTTGATGATTGGCAATAAATGAACCAAAAGGGGCACTAAAAGGCTTCGGATTTAATTTCTAAGCCCATGGCCCACATGCCGATGACACCACAATGGATTATTACGATTAATGCACCAATGATTAGCAATGATTGTGCATTAAAGCTGTCCTAAAAGACGATTTAAATGGGAGCTTGCACCAACATCCCGCGCTCAACGGCTTTGCCGCGCGGCGGCGTGGTCCGTGCGGCGGGAACCAAGGACGAGGTGAACTCTAAATAACGAGGAGGATCTAAGGTGCCAAAAACTAGAGCAAAGCTCACCCTCAAGCGGCTGGCGGAGATAACCACGGAGGTGCAGCGACAAAAGGAAAGCTAACGAGGACCAACAGAGCCGGATTTCCAAAGCTAAGGTACTCACCGAGAATGGAGGAGGTCCGGGATGGCGAAAGAACTCGACGCCAATGGTGCAAGCGGGAGATGAGGAAGAAAGAAATTCGACTTCAAGGCGTGTTCCCACTTTGACAATCCCGAGGAGGCCAAACAAGGTAAGTTAGGAAATGCCCAAAGTGCCCAAATGGACAAGTCGGCGTGCCAAGAAATGCAATTGAACCACTGGAGCTCGGATGTCTTCAAGGAGCTTCAAAGCCGGACAATGGAGGTCTCGGGTTTTGAGAAATGAACCCAAGTGACCACAAAGAGGCTGGATGAGGAGAGGAAGTCTAAAAGATTGAGTGAGGAGCTCGGGGCTTCAATAAAGCCGAGAGAGCAAAGGGGAGCAAGGTGGAGCTCCATGGTGCACTTAAGTCAACAGTCCCGCCATGAAAGTACATGAAACGAGCAGGCGGTGGAAAGGAGGACTTTGAGAAAAAGGTGCTGTCTGAAATAAAGGTTGTCGAGGTAGCCGTTGACAAGGACATAAAGGTGACATCTCATCGCTCCCAAGCTGCTCTGGTCCTGACACACACACAAAGCGTGACAACCGAGATGACCAGACCTCAGGGAGGTCGGGAGGAAGAAGAACAGGGCTGAGGGAGGTCCTGAACGTCCCTGATGCACTCGGGGTGGTCCTGGACGTCCCAGATCACCCGAGGTGGGGAGGTCCTTTGCGAGTGAGGAGGTCCTGGGGAGGTCGTGGGCCTTTAGATTGGGGATGGGCGGCCACGAGTACCTCAAACCTCTGGAGGCTAGCGCACCCCGGGAGGTCGTGAGCCTCACGACCACAATCCGACGGCCCAGCTCACGCGAACACGAGACCGAGCCGAGGAGGTCTAGGAGCGGCTCAGCCGAAGCGACAGATCGAGCGACTGGTCCGAGTCGACTCGATCTAGGGTTCCGGAATCTGAGTTCCAACAAGAGCTGATCTAAGGAGAATTATTTGAGGCAGCAAACTAACTCCAAAAATTATGAAGTTTTAACAGGAGCTTGCTAGCTGAGTTATTGACCTTGTGTAAATTTTGCAGAGGTTTTGTACTATACATTTTCCTCCAAAAATTCAACAAGGTGCTGGTTCCCGCTTGACCAGAATTGAATAAGTTTGATGACCCCAAAAACATTCGAATAATTTCTAAAATTGTGAAATTTTTCAGAGGGGTCACATACCATCCCAAGAACTCGGAAAAATATTTCAGGAGATGATCAAAAGGTTTGACAAGAATGTTTTTGGAAGGCAAGGTTTTCGATCGAGTGACTTGTGACTTGTAATCCCATAACTTCTTGTACAAAAGCATTTCAAGATACAACCAGAAATACAAGATGTAAGAAAAAGTTTTAAATTCCCCTCATTTTCTTACATTAGAACACAAGTCTAAAACTTGGGATGTTACATCCACATTGAGGAGTACATACAACATGTCTATTTAAAACACAGTATTTTCTCATCAACACAGTTTTCCTCCAAAATTCTTATGAAATTCTAACATTACAAATGGCCCCTTAGCGTGGTAGCCCAACAAATGATACGAACTCCTGCTCCAAGCTATAGCATTTTTGGCTGTTTCGATATTCTAAATTAGCAATTTTACCCAAGTTAATAGCCAATGGCTCGCATCTTGCTTCAGCTCTTGTACATAGCAATGGTTGCATCTCTTCAGCATTTTCTGAAGCAACATGGCATGAATTTTGTTGGGAAACCGGGCCCAGGACCGGGAGTCCTGGCCCAAGGTGGGCTCCTCATCCCAAATCCTAGAAGGGTCGTAGTCTATAAATAGGGGGTGCTATTCATTGTAATTGATGGATCGTTGGATGAAGGAATAAAGAGAAGCAAGAAGTCCCCTACATCTCTGTGTTCATCTCTTATTCTGTTCTTGTTGTTCATGCATTGTTCTTACGATTCTACGCTTGTCTACGAGGTAATCGCTCGGACTGGACTCGCCAGCGACGGTTCCTCAACACGTTATCAACACGATCGACTCTTCTCGCATCGAAAAGGTAACCGTCGATGAACGACACTCGTAGATTGAATCGTTTTTCTAGATTGCTTTCAATTCTGCAAATTTGGCTTTCTAGATTGGTTTTCTACGGTGCAAATCCGCTCTAATCTACCGCGAGCCGACTTGAAGTCGCCGGCCAAGCCGATCGGTGGGTTGCATGAAAGAGTAGATGATGATTGTACCGTAGGTTGTATATGCAGTCGCATAAAAGGCATCATGTGCACGGCACCGCCTACAAGCGGCTGTCACTACCTCCGCGATACGTTACCGGTCGGCATAGTTCGCCATCACGTATCGCCACGGAGGCAACGACAGGGTCACCCCGCTAGCACGCGGCAAGCACGCACATGTCGGCATGAAGCCGCGCCTCAGTTGCAATCTCATACTAGATTATATTGCATCGCATACGCGAACAACAGAACAACAAAAAGGGCGGCCGACGGCCTGGCAGAGCCGCGTCGCCGTCGATTTTGGTGTCACACCCGGCCACCTGAAGATGGCACCGCCACGCGCGCACGGGGCACGAGGCCGGCAGCCGCTTGCGCCCTCGCGGTAAACAGCACCCGCGATTGATGAACAGTGTACGCCGTGGTGAATAGTACCCGCGCGGATGAACAGTACCGCACGGATGAACAGTGCGCCCGCATGAACAGTGTGTTGCGGATGAACAATACGCCCGCATGAACAGTGTTTCGCGTGAACAGTAATCTGACCATTAACAGTATGTCACATGAACAGTGTTTTGCGGATGAACAGTGCGCCCGTATGAACAGTGTGTCGCGTGAACAGTACTTCGCATGAACAGTGTTTCGCGGATGAACAGTGTGCCCGCATGAACAGTACACCCGCATGAACAAATATCCGGCCGTAAACAGTACTGCTCATGAACAGTGTTTTGCGAACAAACAGTGCGCCCGCATGAACAGTGTTCGTGTGAACAGTAATCCGGCCATGAATAGTACTCCGCATGAATAGTGTTTTTCGGATGAACGGTGCACACGAAGAATTTTGCTACGCCCCGCATCGCTTCGCCGAACATAACCGCCACCGCGACGCGGCACTCCTGCTCGATCGCCGCTCGCACGCTCTCGCGACCGCCGCACGTGCGCTCCACTCCGGCTCGAACCGCCGCATCGCACCGGCCTCGCGAATCACCGCTGCCGCCGCCCTCCGTGTGCCCACTGTGTGCGTTTTCCCCGGCCTGCTGCCATCTTGTATCGCACCGGCCACCTCTCGTAGTGGAAGACCGCCACTGGCTCGCAGCCGTGACGATCGCCTCGCGCCGCCCTCGGCCCCGCATGGCCACACTGCCTCGGTTTTGCGTGGCGGCCGCCACCCCGCCGCCTCGAATGGCCTTGCGCCACCGCTTGAACCCACCGGCAAACGAAAAAAAAGGGGAGGGGCGGTGGAGAAAATTCTGAAATTTGCAGAATTTGTCGAGAAGTCATTTTTCCTAGCAGGAAAGAGCCTCGGGAATTCAATTTTTGAATCAGTTTTTGCATTTGAAGCATGTTTATTTTTGTTATTATTATTTCTATGCAATTTATTTCTTCAGTATTTACTGTTTTGATTATCTGTAATTCTTTATATTGCTTTTAATCATTGAAAATAGCGATAAATCATGAAAAATGCGTGAAAAATACGAAATCTGAACACGAGTTCGATGAACATTATGAGAATTTTGCAACCATTTTATGCAGATTACTAGCAGTAATCCTTTGAACTTTTTGCATGAATAGGAATATGGTCGCACCACGAACCAGAGTTCAAGAATCGACCAAGATGACCGAATTTGTATAGAATTTATATCGGTCTCAGTGCGTGGTAATGTGATCACGGATGAGCGACGATTGGGAAGACCCTCGCTACCTTGCGGTACAATCCGTGCGCAACTATCGTTAAAACGGCTACATGAAGTATGCCGAATTAATTGACATCATGCAAGTTGTGAAAGCTCAAGATGATGTTCTAGGAAAGAACTTCATCTTGCAGCCACCTAGTAGCAATGTTGGCCATGAAGCCACTGTTAGCAGCTACAAGGTGATGAAGCCTCTCACAAATGAGAGGAGCAAGAAGGGTAAGGTCGTGCGTCGCACATTATTGATGCTTTACAGTCTAAGAAGAAGGGCAGATGATAGCATGAGGCATACCTCGCCATTGCAGGCACAGAGGATCCACATCCATTAGCTGCACTTATGAATGTGAACACCCAAAGAGTAGCCCCATCATCCCTCCTTTGGACATCGCGGCGACCACGGCGTGGTCGCCAAGAGGAGAAGATCGCGCATGGAGCCGATTTAGGCAGAAGTTCCTGAATACTTCGCCTATTAGATCCAGTGCACGCATTGCACTCGGACCTTTTATAGAAACTTGCAGTTTGTAATTGAAGTAGAATTTTAAATTATTGAATAATGGTTGCAAACTCTAGGAGAGCAAAGCATTAAATTCTTATTATGAGTCTGCAAGACTTATTTTCCGTTTTATAATAGCAAGTTACGTTCGATATCCAAGTATTTTATTTATGTGTTGCTTGCTTTGCTACATATTAATAAAGTACATTATATTAGAACGTGTGTGGCGCCCTATGGAGGAAGTGTGCTTAGCATGTAGCGGCTGTGAATACCATCCCGAGAGAAGCAATTTTTTTCAATGATCGGCGGAATGTTGGTAGTCTTCACGACGATCGCGACAGCGATACTTGTATAATAAGCTCGGAAGGGCCATAATTATACTCCCAGCGCACAACTTTGGTCATTAAAGAAGACTTGTTGTACCTGAATCGACTAGAACTCTCAAGGATATTTGCTTAACGGTTTCCATGTAGAGACTGAAGAAGAGTATGGTACAGAATACCTGCTCATTACAAAGCGTGAAGAAAGTGAAAAATAGCATTAGAATATCTTCCTTCATATGAAATTGGGCTATACTACACTAATATTAAGGCACCTGCAGCCTATACTGCCTTGAAAACCGTATTTAGAAGCTCTGAACTTTTCTATCTCTAGCATGATAGATTATGCTGCCTAGGTCTTAGGCTAATGAGAGATATAATTAACAATTCACAGGGACATAATATGAATATAAAGAATTTCTCGAATCTGGAAGATTTTGTGTGCCCCGCATGTGCCACCAGAAAATTAATTATTAGACCTTTTGCTCTGAAAGCGAAGGATGAAGTCCCTGCATTCCTGGACCGTATCCAGGGAGACTTTTGCGGTCCTATACAGCCCCTGTAAGGGTCATTTAGGTATTTTATGGTGCTCATCGATGCTTCCTCGGAATGGTCGCACATATGTTTATTGTCTATGAGAAACCATGCTTTTGCAAAGCTAAATCTCGAGATAATTAACAATTGAAAAAAATTCCTGATCATCATGTGAAGTCCCTCTGAATGGACAACGCCGGAGAATGTACTCCGAAGGCATCTGATGATTATTGTATGAAAATGGGAATTAAAGTTGAGCATTCTATACCGCACATCCGCACCCAGAATGGACTAGCAGAACTTTGAAGAATTGTAATTTACCAACTATATGTTGGAGACACGCAGTCCTGCTCGTAGCAGCTCTCATCAATTTTAGACCGTCGGCCTATAACATCCATCCAGCTATGCAACTAGCGCAAGGGTCAGCACTGAAAATTCCTCATCTTCGCAGGTTTGGTTGCAAGGGTTATATACCTATACCACCACCGCAGCGAACTGAAATGGGTCTTCTCTGAAAGTCTGGGATATACGTTGGCTATGAGACAACATCCATAATCAAGTATTTGGACCATATGATCGAGATTTGTATAATGCCGATTCACGATAGTACATTAGATGAGGTTAGTTTCCCGTCATTAGGGGGAGGAAATCAACCCTTGATAATAATGTCGGGAAACAATTGAAGTCTAGAAGACAATTGAAATCCAGAAGATAATTGAAATCTATGCATATGACCCGCGCAGTAGTAAAGCAAATAGAGAAGTCCAAAAGATAATTGCAGTCCAGAAGACAATTGAATTGAAGTTTAGAAGACAATTGAAGTCCAGAAGACAATTGATTTGCAAGTATTAGCGAATCAACTGCCAGACTACTTTAGTGATTAGAAGAGCGTGAATAAGTAGCATTTGCCTGCAAGCAATGCACCGGAGAGGGTTGAAATACCATTGAAGGTATCCCTAATCCCGTCCAGAGGCCTAAGAACAAAAGGACGAGAACTCCGGTCCTCGAATCCGGCAACCGGGGCGCTGGTGAAAAGGATAAGACGGACTTGACACACCATCACCGAAGTGCCCGAACGTAAGGGAGCCGGTTGAGACTCGGCATCGGTATGGAACCTTGAAAAGGCATACGAATTGAACATCCCCATGAAGGGAGACATCGGCATGGATGTGTGCGCACACATCGGAGCTGAAAAACTAAAGAGACTTGCCCGCAATTGGAAGCGGCGGTGAGCAAGTAGAAGCATTAGAAGAATCGCCTTTGAAGAAATAGTTATAAACTTTATGACCTCGGAGAACCTTTGAATATGACAACGACCTATGTTGACATTTACTTTGCAAAGAAACTTGCCACAATCATCAATCTTGATTCAGAGCACAGATCGCTCATTGAATGAAAGAAAAGATCAGATTGAGAAGATTGAGAGAAGGCAATAGAAAGCGTATTATTCTCTCCGAATAAAAGAAAGACGTTTGGGCAGAAGCCGCACGCCTCCCCACATGCACCCCGTAGGGTATAAGTGGGTATTTGTTCGAAGAGAAATAAAAGAAGCAATGCTTGTTGCACAAGTTTTCACCGAACATCAGGAGATGATTATGAAGAAACATATTCCCTGGTCATGGCGGAACTCCTTTAAATATTTATCTCAATGGCAAGTGAACTTGAAGTTAGAAGTGAAATTGATGGATAGGGTACCAAAGATACCTTTATGAAATATTGGATTCGGACATTTATATGAAGATACCGAATGTATCATCGTCCCAACCAAAATAGAGCAAATAGAAATATATACTGTGTGAAACTCGAAGGTCATTGTGCGAACTTAAGCAATCGAGCGAGATGTGGTATAATCGCTTGAAGCGACTTTCTATGCAAGAAAGGCTACACAAACAATGAGAATAATCTCGTGTATTTATACGACGATCCTGTAATGGATTTTGTATAATCTCGCATGAAGATGATCTGAATATTATCGAACCACAAGGATATTAAGAAAGCAAACTCTTACAGGGTTGAGTGCTAAATGAAAGGTTTGGGTAAAACCAAATATTGCTTAGGCTTGCAGTTTGAGCATGCCCCTGAAGGAACATTATTGCATCAGTCAGCCTACACTCAGAAGGTGTTAGAAAGGTTCGACTTGGCAAAGGCATACCCTTTGAAAGTGCCAATGGTCGAAAGATCTTTGCAGCAAGACAAAGACTCATACAGACCTAAAGAAGAGGGGGAGGAAGTCCTGGGACCGGAATTCCCACACTTAAGTGTAATAGAAACACTCATGTATTAAACAAACTGTACTAGAACGGACATTGCATTTGCCGTGAACCTATTAGCAAGGTATAGTAGAACCTACCAAAAGCATTGGCGGAAATAAAGGACATCTTCCGATACCTCCAAAGAAGCAAAGAACTTGGTCTATTCTACGAAAGAATCAAGACTTAACTATGAATGGCAATGCGATGACTGCGGCATGGACCCGGACCATATACCAAATTGCAAACATGCTATGAATTCATATGTGGTGGAACTGCAATTCCATGAAAATCGTCTAAGCAGAGTCTTGTATCGACTTCGACGAACCACTCGGAAATAATAGCATTGTATGAGGCCTCACGAGAATGTACTTGGCTTCGGCGGATGATTCACTACATCTAGCAGTTATGTGGATTGAACACCGCACCAACCCCCACTATTATCAATGAAGGTAATGCAGCTTGTGTTGCACAAGTGCAGATGGGTTATTGTGAAGAATCCTCTCACAAAGCATATCAACCTCAAGTTCTTCTATGCTCATGAATTGCAAAAGATGAACGTAATCAAAGCACTGCATACTAGGTCATGTGAGAATCTGGCAGATTTATTCACTAAGTCACTTCCAGCATCTAGCTTTGAAAGGTGCGTACGTGGAATTGGAATGATAAGACCTAGAGAAGTGCAGAATTCAGGGGGAGAACCTTCACAAACTCATTACTAAAGCTTGATCACGAAGATCGAGTACCCAAAGAGCAAATCTGGAGATTAAATGAAATTGGGTGGATTGTACTCTTTTTCCTTGTGAGTTTTCTGAAGTTTCTCGGCTAAGGTTTTTAATGAGGCAATTCGACGACATAACGGAACATGATTCATGTACTCTTTCTCCAAATTTTTCCCACTTTGGTTTTTATGGAGTTTTGACGAGACATGGGCATGAAGGATGAGTGCCCAAGGGAGTGTTGAAACCGGGCCCAGGCCGGGAGTCCTGGCCCAAGGTGGGCTCTCATCCCAAACCCTAGAAGGGTCGTAGTCTATAAATAGGGGTGCTATTCATTGTAATTGATGGATCGTTGGATGAAGGAATAAAGAGAAGCAAGAAGTCCCTACATCTCGTGTTCATCTCTTATTCTGCTCTTGTTGTTCATGCATTGTTCTTACGATTCTACGCTTGTCTACGAGGTAATCGCTTGATTTGGACTCGCGGACGGTTCCTCAACAAATTTGACCTTTTTGTCCGCAAGAACTGCAAAGTGTAACATCCCATTTTCGGGATGGTTGTTATTTGGATTTGATTTTCGGTTGTGCAGCTGTTTTTCAGTTTTGTAAGAAAATTTCCAAAGTGACTAAGCAACGATATGATACCCACGTAAGTCAAATTTATCATTATTGAAAATGTGATCATGAGCCCATCGTAACTAAGCATGACTAAGCAACGATATGATACCCACGTTGGTGATATAAATATGTCCAACTAAAATTAATCATTCTATGGTGACAAGTGATTCAAGGTATTCAAAAGTTCAATGGAGGCATAATGACAAATAAGTGATAACTAATTATAAGACAGTTGATATAAAGATAACATGCAATTGATATAAAATAATATACTTTTGACATTATAGATTCAATATGATCAAAGAACTACGACTTACGTTAGCTTTGGTTCTGCTCAGTTACCACACTTGGATCTTCAAAGTTTGCTTCTACTACTGCTTTGAGAAATAGATTGTCTAACGAAAGAGAAAAAAATAGGTGAAGCACAAATAAATTCAAATAAAATCCAAAAATAACAAAACCAACTCCAAAAGAAAGAACTCGATTTTAGATGAATTTAGGAATTTGCATGGACTGAGTCAGAGTTCGGGCGGAGAAGAACGGACTCTCAGAAGATTTGTCAGAAAGAAAAAAAAAGATAGAAAATACTATTCAGATTTTCAGAGTTTTCCTTTAAAAGGAAAATCTAGATTATGATGTCAGCATGACATCAACAGGGTTTTTGATTTTTGGCTGAATTAAATTTCTAAAGGAAAAGGTATGGACCAAGTCCATGGACTTTCTTCGGGTTTATGGTGGACTAGGTGTATAGCTTTTAAGTGGATGACAAGTAGGGTCCGCATGTCATTGGGTTTGGTTTAGGAACATACCATATATGCCGACACAGAGATGAAATACTGAGATGGCTGCTCAGTTGGAGGATGAGGTGAAGGTGAAGTGGCGGAGAGAGACAGAAGGAAGATGACAGAAAGATGGCTGGCGGCAAGGTGCTGGTGACGATGGCAAACGGCGACGAGAGAAGTCCGGTCAAGGGGCAAAATGGGTTCCCAAGGACATAGGAAAACTCTGGATGGTAGCGACTCGACAATGGCAGTAGTGGCTCTTCAGCAGCGGCCACATTGGCAGCGGGGAAGCTCATGGGTGGGGTGGCGATGGCGATTGAGTGGCACTCTAACGAAACGAGGAGGAGCACCGTCTTGGCACGATAAGAGGAACACACCGAGACAAGGGGAACAACCAGAGAGTGTCTAGAATAGCGGCGAGGTGAAGATGGCTGGCGACAATGGAGCAAGCGGTGGCGGCAATGCGCGGTAACAAATTGATGACAAGAAGAGAGGGGACAGGATGACTAGGACCTACAACATGTGATGACGCAATTGGAAAAGTAAGGACGCTCACCAGCGATTAGACCGGAACAGGCGGCGGTAGCTGGATTTCGAGGAGACAAGGGCGACAGTGATGTAGTGATCTTCGGGCGAAGTCGATGGAGACACAGCGTAGAACATGGCAGTGTGAATCCAAAGGAGGTGACGACGTGGCCGGAGATGCTTCGACAGCGATAAATTCCGGTGGAGAAGACCACGACGGTGGCTCGGCTTTTCTAACAAATTGTAGCGAAATGAGGACGAACCTGGGGCGGCGACTTAGTGTTTCGGGTGAGGGACACGATGCGAATATTTTGACGCGGAGGGGCGCTATTATATAGTGCCGGAGATGGGAGTATCCGTGTAGGCCAGCAGCTTCACGTGTTTGATACGGACACTAGGAGTCCAGCTCAAGGAGGAAGAAGGTGAGCTAACAACAGGGACCACACAGCAGCGAAAGAAAAAGAAAGGAAAGGAAGAGCTTCAGCTGGGCTTGGCGTGTAACATCCCAAATTTTGGCCTTTTCAAAAATTTATTTCAAAACAATTAATTCAAAGATTTGGATTTGAAATTGGAGTTCCTACTAATTCAAGAATCTTTTTGAAGCTTTAAGAGTAAAATGAATCATTTGTAATTTATTGGATTAATTTAAAGCTTAATTTGAAATTTTAGAAAATGGAAAATATTTTAAATGATTAAAATAAACATCAATTAAATTCAAAATTATTTTATTCAATCTATTCAGGATCCATGGATTTTTGTGGAATTTTCTTGAATTATTTTGAATTTATTTTATCTTTGGATTTTTTTTAGTTTTTCTTTTCTTTTCTTTTTCTTTACTTTCTCTCTCCTACTCCATCTTCTTCCTCATGCGAATGGAGAAGTGTTTGTTGTCTGAAAACCATAAAGTTCCTTTCCAAAAATTCGTTCTTCTCACTCGAGCGTCCGTTTTCAATTCCGTCACAAGCGTAGCGACCCCATCAACATCACCCACGTCTTGACATCCATGTCTGCCGGGGCTTGTGCCGGGCGATGGTAATAGACGTCCATGTCTGGGCAGGTTATCCCCCCACAACGGTGAGCTCCGGGACACTAGTAAATGATGTCCAGACTATGGTTAAGCTCATCAGGCGGGCTAATGTTAGGATAAAGTATTGTAAAGCCCTGTGATAATCGCTTAGTCGCACACCTACAGAAGTGTGTGAGCGGATAGTATAAACTGATTATCTCGTATGGGTTAAGCTGTACAACCTCTGCAGAGTGTTAAAAACTATTCGAATATCTGTGCCCACAGTCAAGGGCGAGCAAGGTGCATTTTCACATGGTAGATTTTGGTTTTAATTTCAAAAGAGTAAATTTTGGGAACCGAGATCAGTTGGGACTCTCGGGTAGTTTTCTGGTAGCTAGAGCCAATTGGACAGCTAGAGCCCTATCTTTGAACCTTGACGGCTAGAGCCTTGATGCTAGTGGTTGGTAGTTAGAACCTCCACTAGTGATATAGTTAATTTATTTATTGAAACTAATTTTTGGTCAAGTGTGCTATATGAAAATTGTTTAAATTTAAAATATTGCTTTGTGCAAAAGAGCCATATAAACCTTATTTGTTAAAGCTACGCATATGCATTTTTCCCAAGACTCGCGGAGTACTTTATGTATTCACATGCTACACTCAAAATAAATCTCAGAAACATTCGATGATGCCGAGGACGACTCAACTACTTCACCTGTGGCTTTGATGATGGACACCCGGAGTACTAGGTTGTGCTCCCCAGTCGAATTCCGGTGGGCAATTTGATGGGCCACCACTCGGAGTTTATCATTTGTTGTTTTCGCTGCTATAAGACTCAAGGTTTTTTGACATCTTTTGTAATAAGTGGCCACAAGGCTGTTACTCAGTTGTTTATTAATATTATTTTGTGATTCGAACTTGTTATCAACGATGTTTCCACTGTGTACACTAGCTACTGATCATGGAACTGGTGTAGAAATACACAGAGGGTTCGGATGCAAAAATTCGGTCCCGACATGGCGCAAGAAGAAAGAAGGAAGCAGGCTGAGCCGAGGGAAAGGAAAACTGGGCCTGAGGAAAAGATTGAGCCCGAGAAGAAAATCTGGAATTAAAAAGGATTTCTGAATTTTAGAAATTGAGATAAATAAAACCGAGCTCGAATAAATAGCAAATAAATCCCAAAAAAATCCCAAAACATTTTGTGGAACTCAAGGAACCAAAATAAAATAACTTTTAATTTAATTGAAGTTTAAATTGATCACCTTAAATTGTTTTGATTTCTGAAAATTCGAATTAAGCTTTCACTTAAACAAAAATTCAAATGGTTACTTTTTTAAAAGCTTAAAAAATAGACCAAATTTTGAGATTTTACAAAAGTATCATGTCTCTAAATTTAATGAAAGCAAACGAATTAAAGAATGTCTGTGTGATTGATGGCATGTGATGCATATATGCTACTCCATTCCATACAAGTCGCCTTCAACGATCACCTTAAAATAACAACAAAGCAAGTGTGAATACAAGACTCAACAAGTATATAATAGAACAATAAACAAAGAGCTTATCATTCAATTAAATCAGTCTCACCGTCAATCTCATACTCAATTAACCATATCATCTTTCATGTAGTCGACTAACATAAATATCTTTTGATGTATGCAATGCTCATGTATGTTCCATGCTCATATGCAACTCATCATCTGATACTGTTATAGAGGAGTGATCACCTGTCGGTGAACCATTCTATCCCTTACTCTCATGAAGTCCTTATCGAAGTAGGATTTTACCTAAAGCTTTCCGGATTAGCAATGTAACATTACTCACCGACCTCACGGAAATAGTTACATGACTTTCTCACTGACCTAGCTTGTGCAACTCTTATCATGATGAATGCAAATGATGCAACATCTTTTCCATTGTCCATTAACATAATCTATTATCATTATTACCATGTCATCACCATATCATATCATCATCATGTCATATCATCATCGTTATCATGGCATTTAAATAAGCATTAATAAATTTCATGGCAACTTAATTGTACATACAAGTGACAAACAAACCGATGTCTACCTGTAACATCCTAAAGTGTTGTTACCAAAATAAAATAAAATAAAATAAAGTTATTGTTTTATTGGATTTTCTCAAATTTGATAGAGTTTCATTTCTCTATTTGAATTTTTGAAATTTTAAAAGTCAAAATTTAAAATTTATTTCAAGTTCTTAAAGTTTCAATTGGTTTGATCTGGAAAATAAAATTTTAATTAATTTCCAGAATTTTCTTAGTTTTTTAAAAAGCTTTTTTCTAAATATTTTAAAGTCAAAACAATTTATTTTACAAAATTAATAGCCAATTATGAATTGGAACTATTTTTATTAAGTACAAAATACCTCAGGGAATTTCTGTGAATTTTCTCTAAATTTTTTGGATTTATTTGCTATTTTCTAAAGCCATTTTGAATTACTGGAATTAAATCAGTTAGAAAACCAATTTAAAAACCCTAAAACCCTTTGGGCCGAAACTCGTCCGGCCCATTTCCTTCCACCGCGCCCCGGCCCATCTCGGCCCGCTTTCCCCCGTCGCCTCGTGCGCCCGCTCGTGACCGTCGGATGTAAATCCGATGGCCAGCCTCCCGACTGCCTTTCTTTCCTTTTCCCTGCGGTCACCGACGCATGGGCCCGCCTAATGTCTTCTTCCTCGCACGAGAGCCCGCGCCGGCCGCCATTTTTTCCACACGAGAGCTCCGTCAATGCCCCGAAATTTTGCCCCATTCTCCGCGTCCGCATGCGCATTAAAATCTTCTTGTCCCGCCGCACCTCCTTCGACCATTTTTTCCCCCATCCGCTTGCGAAGTTACCGGGATTTCTCCATCACCGCCGCGACGCCCGCGCCCAAGATCTTCTCCCCCTGCCCTCCTCCGGCCCCTATAAAGAGAGCCTCGGGTGCGCACCGTCCTCCTCATCCCAACGCCGCCACCCGCTCCTCCTCCCTCGCCCTAGTTCGGCCGCGATTCGAGTTTTTCGCCGCCGCCACCGTGCTTTGCTCCGCCGCCTCTAGCGCCTCCTCCGAGCATCCTTCGCTGCCCGGGTCTTCACCTCCGGCATCGCCACAACTTCGCCGACCCCGTGCGTTCACCCACTCAGCCAAAGGATCACCGGAGCCCATCGCCACCGTCGACCCGATCAACGCCGCCGCATATCTCCTCGCCTCCGGATATTGCCGCCGCCTCAGGTGACCAGACCATACGCATTATAATCCTCATGTCACACTCTTGCTCTCATTACCCTCACCGGCCATCGTCGTGCCGCCGTTCGCCGGTGAGCTCACGGCCGAGAGCGCCGCCGGCCTCGTTGACGTGGTGCCGCCACGTGTGCGCCATCTCAACGCCCTCGCCGATGTGGCAGGGACGTGGCTGCCTACGTGGCGCCACATGTGGCACATCACCTGTACCCCTCCTCACTTGCACTGTTCTGGTGGACCGCGTCCACCGTGAACCTTTGACCAAGCCGTGGGCCTAGCCCATTGACTTGGGCCCACATGTGAGTGAGTCAAAGCCTTTTCTTTTACAAAAATAATTCGGCCGAAAATACTTTTCCACTTGCTGACATCATCATTGCGCAATAAGGCCTTTTCCTTTAGAAAAATAATTCCAATAAATCAAAAAAACCCTAAATCCTATCATTTCATGTAATTTCAATCTTCCAAAGCCCATATCTTTTGCATCCGAACTCCATTGAGCCCATTAAAATTTATAAATTTGTCTAAATTCAAGATCTAGCCAACTAAACCAAACTTATTTGATTTGGAGTTCATTTGAATTTTTAATTGAATTTGGCTTATTTCGCGACTAGATTTCGACGACTTCGGAGAATCAGATTTCGATGCCGTTTGAAGAGCTCATAAGAGGATTGATTTTGACTGTATGATCATCGTGATTGTACACTGAGACTACTTAGAGAAAGTACATGTGAGTACTAGGTGACATGTTAAGGAAAACAACATCACCTTAGTATCAGGTGATCTGCAGCACCTCATCCAGCAAGGCAAGTTACACCCTTGATCATATCGATCCCACTATTTCAAATTATGTATGTTCTATTTTAAATTACTACTGCATGCATATGTTGATACAATTATTTTAATTCCCTATTGTAATTGCCTAGTTATTCCAATTTCCTTGTATGGCCAATTTGAATGTTGAACGTAAATACCTTGTCACCATTAGACAAAATGATATTAAAATTAATCATATGCTTAGCCAATGCTTAGATCAAATCTTGTATTTGGGGAGTTTTTAGCCAAATCTTCCAAGTTTGACTTAAATTGATTCTATGGTATTGTTTTACCATAGAAGGTTGATAAAATGCTTTTACATGAAAAATAATATGAAAATAGGTTTAGACTTGGGCGAAATGGATGATTGGTGGGTGCAGGTTTATGCACGGGCTTAATCTGGTTAGGGTTAAGGCCCAGGGTTTTATTTGGAAGACGCCCAAGTCAGTTAAGGACCGGTCTTCGAGCCGCATCTTGCTACGCCTTACCGTACTACCACAAGTCTGGTGTGGGACAAACTTGGCTAAATAATTTATGATATCTTAGTGTCATTTGTGCTATATTGTTGGTGTGGGTGTCGAACAGACAGTAGTCCCACCTGGCGCAAGAGGGGGCTCCCAGAGGATGGTTAGTCCAACGGTAGCGAAACATTAGCGGGCACAAATATATTAAGACAGAATATTGTAAAGGCCTCGTGATAATCACTTAGTCGCACACCTTCGGAAGTGTGTCAGACGGACATTAAAAGTTGATCATCTCTTGTGGGTAAAGCTGTACAACCTCTGCAGAGTGTAAAACTATTCGAATAGCCGTGTCCACGGTCATGGACATGCTGGCAAAGCCACTCAAAGTTAGACTTTGGTTTTTTGTTTGAAAAAGACTTCTTCCAAACTGGTTTATCCAAATGGGATTTGGGCAGGTAGCCTTGTGATAGGAGGGTATCCTTCACCATTCATGTGTGAATGTTATCTGACTATAAAGTTGAGAATTTATAAAATGATTTGTAGTTATAAAACATCTGCTTTTGAACTTAGTACAAGTATTTAAGGAAAATGCTGCTTTATGCAAATCAACCAATAAGTCATCCTTTGTTACCCCCATGTATGCATGCCATTATGTTATTTGACGGGTGTAACTTGCGAGCACGGAAGTTGTGCTCATACTTGCTTTATGCAAACAAATTTCAGAGGAGAAAAACTTTGCTACCGATATGGATCTCGACGACTAGGCCGCTACCCCAGTCGATTGCCTGTGGCAGATTGCTGGACCCTACTACTTATTCGTCTTCCGCTGTGTTCTTTATTGCTGGCTTGTAAGCCTCATTGTAATAAATACTGATGATTATTAATAAATTTGTGATATGAATTTGTTACCATATTTGTTTACTGTGTGAACTAGCAACTGATCATGAGACTAGTTCAGAAATTCACAGAGGATCTGGGATGTTAATCCCGGGTTCTGACAAATTGGTATCAGAGCCATATCGACTGTAGGTCGTGACCTCGTTAGAATGGCTGTTAGTTGAAAACTTCAAAACTTATTTTATAACAAGAAAAAAAAAATGTTCTCTCCTCATCTTGGTCATCTATCTATAGCTTCCTCATAGAGATTCTTTCTCTCCTAATTCTTTCTTCACATTTTTAAATGTTAAAATTGATCCTCTTCCCCTTATAAAATTTCTATAGATAGTCAACATGTTTCCTCCCATGAAGTTGTCAAAGAAGCATCGTTGTCAGAGACCACGAGCAGAAGATACGATGTCAGCCCAGCCATATAGTATAGGTTCGCCAAGACTCATTCTGTGCATTGAGTCGTTTCACCAAATTAAGAGTCTCGATCGATAGAACATTGTAGTGCTTTTGAGTTCCTTCTTTCGTTTGGGAGTATTGTTTCACACTATCCCTTAACTCTTCATAATTGTCTCTTCCCTATCCTTTGTTCTCCTTTCCTAAATCCCTGAAATAACCAGTAGATGGTGAACACTCGTCGCCCCGAAAGTGGAACCAACACCAACAATGATGGAAATGCCCCAATTCCACCACCACCAGCAAACAATGAATCAGAATGGCAACAAATGATGGCCAATCAGAATCGCCTGATCGAACTGCTCTCCCAGTCCATCAACAACAATCAAGTCCGACAAGCTACAGCTCCAACTCCACCTCCACCACCCCAAAGGACCAGTATGTCAGAATTTGTAATGACCCGAGATTAACATCCCAGATCTTCTGTGCATAACTGAACTAGTCCCATGATCAGTGGCTAGCTCACACAGTAAACAAATGTGATAACACAACCATAAACGCTAAAATTTATTAATAAACAACAGAGTTGATTACAAGATAGCCTTACAGGGCAACATTAAATAAACACAGCGAAAGACGATGAAGAAGTAGTGGAGTCCAGCTGATTTGCCACAGGCAATCGACTGGGGTAGCGGCCTAGTCGTCATGATCCACACCTGAAGCGAAGTTCTTCTCCTCTGAAATTTGTTTGTATTAAGCAAGTATGAGCACAACTTCCGTGCTCGCAAGTTAAACCCGTCAAATAACAAAATGACATGCATAAATGGATGTAACAAAGGAAGGCTTATAGTGTTATTTGTGCATAAACAGCATTTGACATTAAATACCATACTAAGTTCAAAAGCTCAAGGTTTATAAAATCTAAAATTGATTTTTGAATTGATAAAGATAGTGTAGGCACCAACCTAACACCAACATAAACACGGGAACCAACCCGGGGCTTCAACCCATAACTTTTCTCATGGACACCCATCCATGTCAAACTGTTTTACAAAAAAAAATTTGAAATCGAAGTCTAACTTTGAGTGGCATTGCCAGCATATCCATGACCGTGGACACGACTATTCGAATAGTTTTACAGTCTGCACAGGTTGTACAACTTTACCCACACGAGATAATCAACTTTTAATGTCCGTCTGACACACTTCCGAAGGTGTGCGACTAAGTGATCATCACGAGGCCTTTACAATGCATTATTCCACCATAGTCCTCCCTCGCTACGGTTTCGCCCCCTTTGGACTACCTGTCTGCAGAGTTCAGGCCCCCTCTTGCGCCAGGTGGGACTAACAAAAGTCATGAAAGACTACCCACCGCATCAATAGGAACGACCATGATGGAATTTTGCAAATTAATTAGTCAAGTCCTGCCTATACAAGACATGTGGTAGTACGATGTGGCTTAGCAAGATGCGGCTCAAAGACCGGTCCTTAACTGACCTGAGCGACAACCAACAGAACCCTGGGCCTCAACCTACCCAGTTGAGCCCGTGCATAAACCTGCACCCACCAGACAACCATTTCGCCCAAGTCCAAACCATCATTTTATTTCTTTTTCCAGGGTCATTTATAAAACTCCCATGACACACCAATGCCAAGGGTACCATTTAAACAATAATTGATTTCTGGCTGAAATTCCCCAAATGAAACATATTGGGTCTATAAGCATGGCTAAGCACAATATTTTTCAAATGATCCTAGTCTATATTATTGTATCAACTAGGTTTTATCTAGGGTGACAACATGTTTGATTCAATTATCAAAATTGGTCATACAAAGGATTTTAGGCATAACTATAAATTTAAAACAAGAATTTAAATTATTGAATATAAATAAGCATGCAGTAATAATTTGAAACAAAACTTAAATAATTTTAAATAATAGGTGCAAATATGATCAAGAATGTAACTTGCCTTGCTCAAATGGTTGCTCTCAAACGGCGTCGAAATCTGACTCTCCGAAGTCGTCGAAATCTAAACGCGAAAATAAGACAAATTCAAACTAAATTCAAATAAGATTCAAATTAACTCCAAATTGAATAATTTTGGTTTATCTGGCTAGATCTTGAATTTATATAAATTTAGAAATTTGAATCGATGAAATCGGAGTTCGATGCAAAAGATATGGGCTTTCAAAGTTTGGAATTACATAAATGGTAGAATTTAGGTTTTTCTCGATTTATTGGAATTATTTTTCTAAAGGAAAAGGGATTTGTGATGTAAGCATGACGTCAGCCCTAAGAATTTCTGGTTTAACGAACTAAAAGGAAACTCGACATGTGGGCCCACATGTTAGTGGCTCGCTTTTGGTGGACTAGGTCTACGCGATTGGTCCGGAGGGGGTGGATCGTGCACGTGGTCATCGACGTGGACGCCACTCATGCGATAGCCAGGCGGAGCGCCGACATGGCAGACACGCGCGATGGCCACGTGGGCGTGAGTGGCGGCGCCACGTGAGCACGAGCGGCGCCGACCGGGACCAAGGGTCGCCGGCGATGGGTGGTACGACGCGATTGGCGAGGTCACCATCGGCAGAGGGAGTCACGAGGAGTCTAAGGCTCACCTTGTAGCGCCTAGGTGCGAAGAGATCGCCGCGGCGAGGTGATTTGGCGGCGGTGAAGTCGGGCTCGCGCGGCGATGGAGCTCCGCGGTCCTTGGCTCGAGTGAGTGCACGCACGTGGTAGCTCTCGAACGGCGATGCCAATGGTGTCGGCGGCGAGGTCGGCACCGACGGTGGTGGTGCTAGAGGCGCGAGGTGCTTGCGCCGACGGGGAGAAAACTCAAACCGACGAGACGAACGCGAAGGAGGAGGAATGAGTGAGGGAGAGGATGAGTGCAGAGTTGCGCACCCGGTGCTCCCTTTATAGGGGCCGGGAGGCGAAGGAGGAGATCGCGCGCGGGTCTTGCGGCCATGGCGATGGTTTTGGCGATCGAGGCGCGAGGAGAGGGGAAATGGCCGAGTGGGCGCGGATTGAGGGACGGTTTGAATGAGCACGTCCGCAGCAAGGGAAGGAGGCGAGATTCGCGGTGTTGACGAAGTTCTCGTGGCGGCCATAGCGGCAAGGTGTAGCGGCCATGGAGGAAGAAATGGGGAGGAAGAAGGCACAGCGGGCATTCAAGGGTGGCAATGAGAGAGGGAGCGAGAGATGAGAGAGTAGGTCGTCGGATTTTAGTCCGACTGGAAATTAGAGGAGGGGGTTGCGCTGAGAGCAGCCCAAATGGGCCAAGGCGGTGGAAAAATGGGCGGTGAGGAGTTTCTACCCAATAGGGAATTTGCTGATTTTTAATTGATTTCCTAATTTAAATAATCCTCGTAATTTTTTGGGCTTTAGAAAATAGCAAATTAATTTCAAAAATTAAGAGAAAATTCACAGAGATTCTCTTATTTATTTTGGACTTAATAGAGCTATTTCCAACTTAAAGTTGGCTTTTAACTTTGCAAATAAATTTGTTTTGGCTTTAAAATACTTAGGAAAAAGCTTTAAAATTCCGTAAAATTTAGAAATTAAGTAAATTTTTATTTTTCAAATTAAATCAAATAAAACTTCAAGAACTTCCAATAAATTTCACTTTTGACTTTTAAAATTTCAAAAATTCAAATAAAGCAATGAAACTCTATCAAATTTCAGAAAATCCAATAAAACATTAACTTTATTTTATTTTATTTTGGTAACATTACTTTGGAATGTTAAATTTAAAACAAGAATTTAAATTATTGAATATAAATAAGCATGCAGAATAATTTGAAACAAAACTTAAATAATTTTAAATAATAGGTGCAAATATGATCAAGAATGTAACTTGCCTTGCTCAAATGGTTGCTCTCAAACAAGGCCGAAATCGATCAAGTCAATCAAATCTAAACGCGAAAATAAGACAAATTCAAACTAAATTCAAATAAGATTCAAATTAACTCCAAATTGAATAATTTTGGTTTATCTGGCTAGATCTTGAATTTATATAAATTTAGAAATTTGAATCGATGAAATCGGAGTTCGGATGCAAAAGATATGGGCTTTCAAAGTTTGGAATTACATAAAATGGTAGAATTTAGGGTTTTTCTGATTTATTGGAATTATTTTTCTAAAGGAAAAGGGATTTGTGATGTAAGCATGACGTCAGCCCTAAGAATTTCTGGTTTAACAGAACTAAAAGGAAAACCTGACATGTGGGGCCCACATGTTAGTGGCTCGGCTTTTGGTGGACTAGGTCTACGGGCGATTGGGTCTGAGGGGGGGGTGGACTGTGCCACGTGGTCATTGACGTGGACGCCACTCATGCGACAGCTAGGCCGGAGCGCTGACATGGCAGCACACGCGGATGGCCACGTGGACGTGAGGTGGCGGCGCCACGTGAGCACAGAGCGGCGTCGGCACTGGGACCAAGGGTCGCTGGCGATGGGTGGTACGACGGCGATTGGCGAGGTCACCATCGGGTAGAGGGAGTCACGAGGAGTCTAAGGCTCACCTTGGTAGCAGCTAGGTGCGAAGAGATCGCCGGCGGCGAGGTGATTTGCGGCGGTGAAGTCGGGCTCGCGGCGGCGATGGAGCTCCGGCGGTCCTTGGCTCGAGTGAGTGCACGCACAGGGTAGCCCTGGGAACGGCGATGCCAATGGTGTCGGCGGCGAGGTCGAAGCACCGACGGTGGTGGTGCTAGAGGCAGCGAGGTGCTTGCGGCCGACGGGGAGAAAAACTCGAAATCCGACGAGACGAACGCGAAGGAGGAGGAATGAGTGAGGGGGAGAGGATGAGTGCAGAGTTGCGCACCCGGTGCTCCCTTTTATAGGGGCCGGGGAGGGGCGAAGGAGGAGATCGTGCGCGCGGGTCTTGCGGCGGCCATGGCGATGGTTTTGGCGATCGTAGGCGCGAGGAGAGGGGAAAATGGCCGGAGTGGGCGCGGGATTGAGGGACGGTTTGAATGAGCACGTCCGCGCAAGGGAAGGAGGCGAGATTCGCGGTGTTGACGAGTTCCTCGTGTGCGGCCATAGCGGCAAGGTGTAGCGGCCGCGGGAGGAAGAAATGGGGGAGGAAGAAGGCACAGGCGGGCCCACCTGGCGGTGGCAGCGAGAGAGGGAGCGAGAGATGAGAGTAGTAGGCCGTCGGATTTTAGTCCGACGGTGGAAATTAGAGGAGGGGGTTGCGCGGGAGAGCAGCCCAAATGGGCCAAGGCGCGGTGGAAAAATGGGCCGGCTGAGGAGTTTCGGCCCAATAGGGAATTTGCTGATTTTTAATTGATTTCCTAATTTAAATAATCCTCGTAATTCTTTTGGGCTTTAGAAAATAGCAAATTAATTTCAAAAATTAAGAGAAAATTCACAGAGATTCTCTTATTTATTTTGGACTTAATAGAGCTATTTCCAACTTAAAGTTGGCTTTTAACTTTGCAAATAAATTTGTTTTGGCTTTAAAATACTTAGGAAAAAGCTTTTAAAATTCCAGAAAATTCTAGAAATTAAGTAAATTTTTATTTTTCAAATTAAATCAAATAAAACTTCAAGAACTTCCAATAAATTTCACTTTTGACTTTTAAAATTTCAAAAATTCAAATAAAGCAATGAAACTCTATCAAATTTCAGAAAATCCAATAAAACATTAACTTTATTTTATTTTATTTTGGTAACATTACTTTGGAATGTTACAGAATTCATGAGGATGCGACCGCCAATTTTTTCAAGCAGTACCGAGCCCATGGATGCGGATGATTGGCTCCGGGCAATTAGTAAGAAGTTGGATATTGCTCAGTGCACCGATCGTGAGAGGGTGTTGTTTGCTTCACACCAGCTCATGGGTCCAGCCTCCGAATGGTGGGACAACTTCAGCATCTCACATGCTGATGCTCAAGCCATCACCTGGAATGAGTTTGTGCGAGCTTTCCGCCATGCACATATCCCTTCCGGCATGGTGACCCTTAAGAAGAAGGAGTTCCGCACACTGCGTCAAAGTAACCTCTCTGTGAATGAGTACCTGCACAAGTTCAATCAACTGGCACGCTACACACCGGAAGATGTTACGAGAGATGAAGACAAGCAAGAAAGATTCCTTGAAGGACTCAATGATGATTTGTCCGTACAACTGATTTCCTAGGATTATACTGACTTCCAGCAGCTAGTCGACAAGGCAATTCGTCAAGAAGGCAAGCACCGAGAGATAGAGAATCGCAAAAGAAAAATGGCTGCACAGAAGATCAACTCTGGAAGTCTTCCTAAAGCCAGAAGGACTTCATCGTATACAGTCAAAACCCAGCCGACAGCAGACAACCCAACCAACTTGGAGCCCTCCAACACATCTGATGGTGATCAGGCACAGAAGGACCCATCCTATGTTGCAGCCATCACATGCTTCAATTGCCATGAGATTGGGCATTTCGCCAGTAAATATCCAAAGAAGCAGCAGGCAGCAAATCTAGCCAACCCTGAAGTCAACATCATACAAGCAAACAGGAAGCCACAAAATTCTGGACGAGGACGTATGTACACTACTACGTAAAACGCATTACGCATTTGCTCGAATCGTCATCACGCAGGTTTTTTCAACCGCTCAAAAGTTCGCCTGCGGATAATAGATATTATCACGCATTTGTTCAAAAACCGCTCAGGATATTAATATCACGCATTGCCGAAGTAGAACCGCTCAGCGATAGTTATCACAAACGGTTCTACTTCAACCGCCTGCGATAGTATATTTCAAAGACGGTTCAACACGAACCGCTCAGGATATTATTATCACGCACGTTCTTGTTAAGAACCGCTCGTGATAGTTTTTTCAATCGCAAAAATACTAAATGTATTCCCTTGGTCGCCCGCTTCCGCCTCCGCACCTCGCCCACCTCGCTCCACTCGCCATGAGCCTTCTCAAGAAGGCCATGATCTTGTCCTCGCCACGGAGCTCCTCGAAGGCACATCCTTATCTTCATCCTCGCCTCCTTCCTCACGGCCGCATCGCCAGCTTGGGCTTCGCTGTCAAATCATCAAGCCACATTGTTCCCCGTCCATTCAATCACAAAACTATATTCAAACGCACACATTCAATCACAAAACTATATCCAAGCACACATGTATACCTTGATCTAGGAGAAGCCGACCGGGGGGGGAGGATAGGCGGCACCGGAGGGAGGAGGGCCGCGCCTGGATGGGGCGGCGGTGGTGGGAGACGCCGGCCGCCGCCGTGGGAGGACGAGCGGCGGGAGGAGGAGGCCCGATGGAGGGAGCACTCGGCGACGGCGGGGCGAACAGGAGGGACGAGGGCCGGCGCGGGAGAAAGGAGCCCAGAGGTCACGCTGGATTTGGGGGACTCCTTATTAATATATAAGGACTTCTGCTACTCCCGCTCACGCATTCAAAATTCCCGCGCACGTATTCAAAATTTTCAACTCCCGCGTTGTGAATCACATATCACGCATTTGTTCGTATCATCAACCGTCAGGATGAGGTACTTATCGCGCATTTCGTTCGTGATACTGAACCGTCAGGATAGTATCACGCATTTGTTTTATTAAAAACCGCTCTATGATAATCTGCAGATCATAGACGGTTCTATTAAAGATCCGCTCGATAGTATCATAGACGGTTCTATTAAAACCGTCAGGATAATCTGCATATCGCGCACGGTTTTTAATAGAATCGTCTATGATACTACCAGAGACGGTTCTTTAATAGAACCGTCTATGACACTGCTTTAATAGAACCGTCCGCACGCGCATTAACATCTTCTCGTCCCGCCGCACCTCCTTCGACCATTTTTTCCCATCCGCGTGCGAAGTTACCAGGATTTCTCCATCACCGCCGCGACGCCCGCGCCCAAGATCTTCTCCCCTTGCCCTCCTCCGGCCCCTATAAAGAGAGCCTCGGGTGTGCACCGTCCTCCTCATCCCAACGCCGCCACCCGCTCCTCCTCCCTCGCCCTAGTTCGGCCGCGATTCGAGTTTTTCGCCGCCGCCTCTAGCGCCTCCTCCAAGCATCCTCCGCCGCCCGGGTCTTCACCTCCGGCATCGCCGCAACTTCGCCGACCCCGTGCGTTCACCCACTCGGCCTAAGGATCACCGAAGCCCGTCGCTGCCGTCGACCCGATCACCACCGCAGCATATCTCCTCACCTCCGGCTATTGCCGCCGCCTCAGGTGACCAGATCATACGCATTATAATCCTCATGTCACACTCTTGCTCTCAGTACCCTCACCGGCCGTCGCCGTGCCGCCGTTCGCCGGCGAGCTCACGGCCGAGAGCGCCGCCGGCCTTGTTGACGTGGCGCCGCCACATGTGCGCCATCTCAGCGCCCTCGCCGATGTGGCAGGGACGTGGCTGCCTATGTGGCACCACATGTGCCACATCACCCGCACCCCTCCTCACTTGCACTGTTCTGCTGGACCTCGTCCACCGTGAACCTTTGACCAAGCCGTGGGCCTAGTCCATTGACTTGGGCCCACATGTCAGTGAGTCAATGCCTTTTCTTTTACAAAAATAATTCGGTCGAAAATCCTTTTCCACTTGTTGATGTCATCATTGCGCAATAAAGCCTTTTCCTTTAGAAAAATAATTCCAATAAATCAGAAAAACCCTAAATCCTATCATTTCATGTAATTTCAATCTTCCAAAGCCCATATCTTTTGCATCCGAACTCCGATTGAGCCCATTCAAATTTCTAAATTTGTCTAAATTCAAGATCTATCCAACTAAACCAAACTTATTTGTTTTGGAATTCATTTGAATTGTTATTTCAATTTTATTTGAATTTGGCTTATTTCACGATTAGATTTCGACGACTTCGGAGAATTAGATTTCGACGCCGTTTGAAGAGCTCATAAGCGGATTGATTTTGACTGTATGATCATCGTGATTGTACACTGAGACTACCTAGAGAAAGTACTTGTGAGTACTAGGTGACCTGTTATGGAAAACAACATCACCTCACTATTAGGCGATCTGCAGCACCTCATCCAGCAAGGCAAGTTAAACCCTTGATCATATCGATCCCACTATTTCAAATTATGTATGTTCTGTTTTAAATTACTACTGCATGCATATGTTGATACAATTATTTTAATTCCCTATTGTAATTGCCTAGTTATTCCAATTTCCTTGTATGGCCAATTTGAATGTTGAACGTAAATACCTTGTCACCATTAGACAAAATGATATTAAAATTAATCATATGCTTAGCCAATGCTTAGATTAAATTTGGTATTTGGGGAGTTTTTAGCCAAATCTTCCAAGTTTGACTTAAATTGATTCTATGGTATTGTTTTACCATAGAAGGTTGATAAAATGCTTTTACATGAAAAATAATATGAAAATGGGTTTAGACTTGGGCGAAATGGATGATTGGTGGGTTCAGGTTTATGCACAGGCTTAATCTGGTTAGGGTTAAGGCCCAGGGTTTTATTTGGAAGACGCCCAAGTCAGTTAAGGACCGGTCTTCGAGCCGCATCTTGCTACGCCTTACCGCACTACCACAAGTCTGGTGTGGGACAAACTTGGCTAAATAATTTATGATGTCTTAGTGTCATTTGTGCTATATTGTTGGTGTGGGTGTCGAACAGACAATAGTCCCACCTGGCGCAAGAGGGGGCTCCCAGAGGATGGTTAGTCCAACGGTAGCGAAACATTAGCGGGCACAAATATATTAAGACAGAATATTGTAAAGGCCTCGTGATAATCACTTAGTCGCACACCTTCGGAAGTGTGTTAGACGGACATTAAAAGTTGATCATCTCTTGTGGGTAAAGCTGTACAACCTCTGTAGAGTGTAAAACTATTCGAATAGCCGTGTCCACGGTCATGGACATGCTGGCAAAGCCACTCAAAGTTAGACTTTGGTTTTTGTTTGAAAAAGACTTCTTCCAAACTGGTTTATCCAAATGGGATTTGGGCAGGTAGCCTTGTGATAGGAGGGTATCCTTCACCATTCATGTGTGAATGTTATCTGACTATAAAGTTGAGAATTTATAAAATGATTTGTAGTTATAAACATCCGCTTTGAACTTAGTACAAGTATTTAAGGAAAATGCGCTTTATGCAAATCAACCAATAAGCCATCCTTTGTTACCCCCATGTATGCATGCCATTCTGTTATTTGACGGGTGTAACTTGCGAGCACGGAAGTTGTGCTCATACTTCTTTATGCAAACAAATTTCAGAGGAGAAGAACTTTGCTACTGATATGGATCTCGATGACTAGGCCGCTACCCCAGTCGATTGCCTGTGGCAGATTACTGGACCCTACTACTTCTTCGTCTTCCGTTGTGTTCTTTATTGCTGGCTTGTAAGCCTCGTTGTAATAAATACTGATGATTATTAATAAAGTTATGATATGAATTTGTTACCATATTTGTTTACTGTGTGAACTAGTAACTGATCATGGGACTAGTTCAGAAATGCACAGAGGATCTGGGATGTTGATCCTGGGTTCTCACACTACCACTCTACCAAGCACTCGCTTTTTAGCAACAAAAACCGAAATGATGCAAAGGCGGCACCAAAATCGAAGCAACACTCCGTGGATAAAATCAATAATCCACCTCAACAACATGCAACAACATTACATGAACATCAAACAACTCAACGTCGCTCCTATGCGCAAACCCGACATAATTAACCCCTCTTCACTGCACAACCCACCCGCTGTTTTGGTAATCAAACATCCATAGATTTTACTACTGGAATCCAAATATAGCAAACTCTATCTTTTCTAGAATGTACACAATATTTGCTGGACTTTCCTAGTTATAAAAATTATCTGATTAAGCCATCTAAATCCCCATTTGTTACCCCGAAGATCAAATTGGAACATTACAGAATAGTAGATTTCACAATTTTATATCTATTTTTCTACCACATGAAAAATAACAAACCATACCACTTCTAGAAACTATGGATAATTATCTAACTAAACATAGTTATGATCACAATTTAATTCGACCATGTATATAATAAAGCAATCTACATGACTACTATTAACGATGAAGGAATTCTGGATAGCAGCAATCCAGAAGCCATAACTTCTAACACGCTTACCAAATCTAGTGATCTTGTACTCTATGAAAAGTTTAGACAATTATCTACAACTTGCATAACATGAAGGAGTTATGAAACAGGATGTAGATACCCCAAAACTCCCTCGCAACATTCTATAGTACAACTAACTAAAGCAGGGCATCACCAATCTAACAATTCTTGCGATCAATTATGGCATCCCAAAGTTTTGTTACCAAAAATAAAATTAATAAAGTTATTATTTTATTGGATTTTTTGAGTTTTAAAAGAGTTTTCTTGCTTGTCTTGAATTTATTGAGTATTCTAGGTTTTCTTGGATTTAAAGTTAAAAAGAAAATTTAATTAATTTCTTGAATTTTAAAGGGGTTTCCTATTTTCCAAAAATTAAAATAATTTTTGTGCAAAATTAAAAGCCAACTTTAAGTTGGAAATAATTTTATTAAGTTCAAAAGAATTCAAGGAATTCTTGTGAATTTTTCTAGATTTTTTTTAACTCTATTTGCTATTTTCAAAAAGCCTATTTTGATTTGTTGTATTTTTTTGAAATTCAGAATTGAATTAAAAAATCCTCCTTTCACTTTTGGACTGAAACCCATCCTCCCCGACCTTTTCTTTTTCCTCCCTTCGCCCAACTCACCCGGCCTGCCAGCCCATCTCGCTTCCCCTCTCCCACTCACTTGCAGGTGGGACCCCCCCTGTATGGCCACCATCTCCTTCCTACCTTTCTTCTTCCCTAGCGCCCGAACCGACCTCCATTAGCGTCTGGCTTGAGCTCCACATCCGCCGCGATTTCCTTCCGTTTTCCTCGCGCAATTGTTGACAATCATATCCCTGTATCCTGCCTCCCCCATTTCTGGCCTTTTCACCCCATTTTCGTGCTCCCGTTTCGCCAGAACGTGCAACCACTGCCGAGATTCCCGCGCTCCTGATGTACTGACCCGGTGCTCCTCTGCCCCTATAAAAGGGAGCACAAGTTGCCTCTCCTCCCTAATCTCATTCCCCAAGTTTCACTGCCCACTCCCATTCTACTCCCTGCAATCCAAGTTTCCCGCCACCGGCCGAACGCCCTTCCACCGTTGTTCTCGACTCCTGGCCGTACCTTATGCTCCCTCTCTACTTGACGGAGCGCCATCAGAACCCGCCGCCGTCGTTGAGCCGAACGCGCCGCCACCGCCACCCTCGTCGCCAGCGACCCCTACACGTCCCACCGCTACCGAGGTGATCATCACCTTCTCTGCATCTCCCTCACTTCATTGGTGCACTCACCACTGGTAGCCGTGCCACTGTTCGTCTACAATGCTTGGTCCCCATGCACCGCCTGCCACGTTTGTGCCACCTCGCTACCACATCATCGTCATCTCATCACCCTCGCCCACGTGGACGCTAGTGTTGTCCAGTCAATGCCCATGTGTTCTTTTCTCTTTTTCTTTAGAAAATTAATTCAGCCGAAATCCATTTATCCTCTTGCTGATGTCATCATGATGCAATAATTGTTTTTTCCTTTAGAAAAGAGATTCCATAAATTCTGAAATTCCAATTATATCATGTCATGTGAATTTCAATCATCCGAGAGCTCGTTCTACTTTATACGAGCTCTGATTTCAACGATTCAAATTTATAAATAAATCTAAATTCAATATTTACCTTTTAGAATCTATATTATTTAATTTGGAGTTTATTTGAATTTTATTTGAATTTAGCTTATTTTCGTGTATAGATTTCGACGACGTCGCAAAGCCATATTTCGACGTCGTGTCAGAACAATAATTAATTGAGCGAGGCAAGTTATATACTTTGATCACATTTGATCCTATTATTTCAAATTATTTAAATTCTATTTTAAATTATTACTTCATTCTTATTTGTATTCAATTTAATTTAAATTCTTGTTTTAAAATTATAGTTATTCCCATTACCATTGTATAGCCAACTTTAATATTGAATTAAACATACCTTGACACCTTAGATGAAAATCTAGTTTATGCCATAGTATGAACTAGAACATTTTAAAAAAATTATACTTAGCCATGCTTAGACGTGAAATATTTGATTTAGGAAGTGAAATATTTGATTTAGGAATTTACAGCCAAAAATCAAATGTGGTTTAAATTGTATCCTTGGCATTTGTGTGCATGGAAGTTTACAAATAATTTTTTAAAATGAAATAAATTAAAAATTGGTTTGAACTTGGACAAAATAGATAGTTGGTGGGTGCAAGTTTATGCACGGGCTCATCTCAGTGAAGGGTCGAGGCCCAGGGGTTACTTTTGAAAGTCGCTCGGTCAATTAAGGACCAGTCTACAAGCTACGGATTGTAAATCCCTTCCGTACTACCACAAGTTTGGAGTGGGACAGACCTGACTAACTAATTTGTAACGTTTCAATGTGGTTGTGTCATCTGGTTGTGTGGGTGTGAAAATGATCTACTTTTTATTATTCCCACATGGCACAACAGGGGGGCTTCCGGCGGATGGTTTAGTCTAAAAGAAGCGAAACCTTAGCAGACATAACTACTTTAAGATGGTGCATTCTAAAGACCTTTTGATAATCACTTAGTCGCACACTTACGGAAGTGTGTCCAACGAACATCATAAGTTGATTATCCCTTGTGGTAAAGTTGTACAACCTTTGTAGAGTATAAAACTATTCGAATAGTCGTGTCAATGGTTATAAACATGCTAAGCAAAGCATTTCGCTTTCACGGATTAGACTATGGTTTTGTTTTAAAATGATTTGATGGATGCTTATTACATGTGGGAAATTAAGACAAAAGCCTGGTGTAAGGGGGTTAGTTCTTCACCAGAAGTGTATGGTGGTTTCTACTGCACTAACTTGATATTTAAAATCAAATTTGATTTTAGATATAGTATAACTGCTTTTGAACTTAGTATTGTATTTAAAATGTCAATTATTCCTTTTGCACAAATAACCCTATAAGTTTTTCCTTGATAATGCCCATGCATACATTAATTCTGTTATGGGTGTAACTTGCACAATACATTTTTGTGCTCACCCTTGCTTAATAAAATGTTGTTCAGAGGAGAAAGACTTCACTACCGATGTGGATCTCGACTACTAGACCGCTACCCCAATCGATTGTCTATGGCAGATTTGCTGGGCTCTACCACTTCTTCGTCTTCCGTTGTATTCTTTATTGTTAGCTTGTAAGTCTTTCTTGTAATAAACTAGATCTGATATATATTAATAAAGTTGTGCGAATTAAAGATGTTACCATATTTGTTTACTGTGTACACTAGCTACAGTTTCAGAGACTAATGTAGAATACACAGAGGATTTGAAAGTGTTACTTCCGGGTCTGACATCAATCTACTCTAACTTTTGATTAAACAACAATCAAAGATCAAAACAAGGATTTCCATATTGTTTCCCCTCGAAATCAAATGACGATTAGGGTTGGATCATGAAACCCTAATTCTCCCTCTTCTCTTCCTTCTCATCCTCCTCTCATTTCTTCTTCCTTTGCTTCCCTTTCTTTTTGAATGAATCCTTTGCTTCTGTTTCTTCCTGGCCTATTTGCTATTCCTTCCCTTGGTAGCACTCACGGCAATAGCAGCATCATGCAAGGATGGCACAAGGGCAGAGGCAGTTGTAGCAGGGAAAAAACTAAAAAAAGTTTCTTTTGTAACTCTTTTGTCCTAAGACGCTTAGGTGGTTTGGAAATGCTACACAGCACTCGTGATAACAAGCTTCTTCTAGAATAATTATTGTTACATTGTTAGTCAAGATAAAGTGGAACACAACCTTTTGCCTTCTTTTCCACGACTACGGGGGAAGACTAAAACATCAGCCCCGAGTCTCATTGTGCCTGTCTTGAAACCATTTCCATCTGCAAGACAGCAAATTAAGGAAATTGAATGCTTCATAGTTTGACCAACATACTAAAGCATAAATGTAACGCATCAACTAACTTGAAGTGTTTAAAATTTTTATTATTCCAAACTTACTATTGGACGTCCAATAGTACTTGCAACTTTGCTCTTGGCTGAATAACCCAAGGACATGCACTACATCATTTTATCTGGGTCCATTCCACCGCCATCATCTAGGCAATAATTTAACAAGAAAAGACAACAGTTATAACATAAGTATGTGAGCAATCAAATGGGAGAAACCAGACAGTGTGGCGTCCGGCCTTCAAAACGGTCGTTGGGTGTACGACATGAACACTCAGGGGGACTCTCTGTCGATCATATTCATCAGTTCGTGGGACTTTGGTCCAAAATCAACCAAATTCAACTGGGTCTTGGCTCCCCGGACGAGATTGCTTGGAAATTAACCTCAAATGGACTCTACTCCTCCAAGTCCGCCTACGCTTTGCTTTTCCTGGGATCTACGAGGACCAACTTCCAATCCCTTATTTGGAAATCCCACCCCCAGTGCAAATTCTTCGCTGCTAGCAATCCAAAACAAACTCTGGACCGCAGATAGACTACAAGCACAAGGGTGGCCAAACCAGCATTTCTGCCCCCCTGCAGACACACTCCGAAATCGGCCCTCCACCTTTTGGCCCAATGTCACTTCTCCTTAAGAATCTGGAAGCAGATGGCAGACTGGCTGAGCTATGAGAGCCTACAGCCATCCACCTGGGACCCTTGTACGAGTATCCTGGACTGGTGGTCCAATGCCGTGGAGAGAAAAGGTTCCTCTGTGAAGGCCACAAGCACGACCCTTATCCTAATCACGTGGGAGCTTTGGAAAAAACGAAATGCTCGTATTTCCAATAATAAAGTCACCACACCTCAGCAGATCACAGCGAAGATTAAGGAGGGTAGGTTTTCTGTCTAACTCTATCGGTTCTTTGTTTCTCTACTCTCCTTTATTAATATAAACGGGTAACCCTCCTGACGGTTTCTTAAAAAAAAAAAAAGTATGTGAGCAATTCTGTCACTGTGGCTCCATTCAAGGTTCCATCGTAAACTTGCTCTGCTATCAAGCTATATATTGCATCCTGGATTAGAAATAACATTTAACTGAATATTATTCATACAAGAGCTGATTCAATGAGGCCTATAATCTTGTGTTGTTCTCTGACGGTATGACCTCAGTCCATTAACTTTTATTTTGTTCTGTAGAGCCCTAAACTTTCTCTATGCTAGATTTAGTTCATCCGTCAGTTAATTGGTAAGGAAAAAATAGCACACAATTCCATGTAACTAACATGTGGCATGTAGCATGTGACATCCTAACCTAAAATCTTGTGTAGTGGTAGTCCATATAGCATGTCATTTCAATACAGTAAAACAAGTTCAGAGATTGGCCGAAGTGAAATAAGAGCTTGCGCACTAAAGTGAGACAACCATAAAAGTTTAGGACAGTGTGATGCAATTTGCTCTTCATTTAAATAGGTGTTTAATTCCTCGTATAAGTTCATGTTCCGGTCTAGCATGAATGGAAAGGGACATGGTTATTTTGGTAACTTGCTACAGATGGAAATTTTCTTATCATCAAAAGTTTTTTTCAAGTCAGATAACGAGAATCAAGGTGGCATATTAATTTAATCAAAATAATCATGTTTACAAAATATCTGGTTACCAATTTAAGGTAAGAGAGGAAGCTTTGCACCTTCAACAAGGAGCATTCTCGTTTTGTCTTTATTGTTCTCCAACATGTCAATGTTCACATAGGTAGCTCCATTTATAACCTTAGAAAGAAACAGCCACTCAGTAAACATGCAAGGATTCGATTTTCACCACGCGGGGGTTCATGAGAGAACTCTAGAAGTTGAGGGGCCGATCTGCAAATCGGGGCCTCTAGCTTCTCTCCTTTCATCGCCGAGGGGTACATACGGCACTGAGCTTTGCCCACGAACAGAATCTGACTAAATTTCTACACAACTTCACTGACAATGGGCCCTCGAAAGTCTATGTTCTTCCGTAGGGCCACCTGTCATTGAGGTATATATTCCGAAAGCGGCGAGTGCCTTTTAGGGCGGTATGGATGGAGGCGGAAACTTTTCGGTTCCTTTCTCTCGAGCGCATCGCTGGTTTCGCCCGTGTCGTTGCCGTGTAGGATCTGTGGGCCAGGCTTGTCATTGAATGGAAAGGGGAGGCAGACATGTAGAAGTTTGGTGAAAGTGTGAAACGGATGATGGTTAACTTGAAGTTTGGACACTATTAGCCCTCCAACGCAATGTAATTCCAAATGTGGCCTTCCTAAGTACGAAATTCCGTTTTTGGCCCCATGATTCCGCGTCTCGCTACCGGGAACCACAAAGACTTACATGCTTGCTTGGCCGGCAACGCAGCCAGCTTGTTCTCGCGCCACCGAGCCAGCAAGAGGAGCTCGCGCCTCCCACACGCAAAGAAGAGGATGTCGCGCTTCCCACGCAAAGAAGAGGTGCAAACAAGAAATGATGAGAGAGAGAGAGAGAGAGAGAAGAAGAAGAATAGAGAAAAAATCAAAAAATTAAGAAATTTATAGAAAATTCAATAAAATCATTGGAACACGAATAGATTTAATAAAATAATTTTGAATTTAAATGAAGTTAGTTTTGGTCATTTAAACTATTTTTATTTTGGTCGATATTGTCGGTTTGGGCGCTATTGGCCTCCAAAGCAACGTAATTCCAAATGTGGCCTCAAGATCATGCGAAGGAGATGCACGACTCAGACGCAGCGAAGAAGCCGCCAAGCAGCAAGTACCTCCCGCACGCGCAAAGAACTCAAGAAACGCAACATGTCACGCCTCAAGCCCCCAAGTCATGAAGATGTAATGCTACCCCACAATACAGCAGAGACAAAAATGAGGAGAGAGAGAGGAGAAAAAATCCAAAAAAAAAAATCAGACAATTATAGAAAATTCAATAAAAATAATTGGAACACGAATAGATTTAACAAAATAATTTTGAATTGAAATTTTAGTTATTTTAACTGATTTTTATTTTGTTGAATTTTTCAATGAAGCTTTAATTAATCTATGTTCGGTAGGGCCACGTGCTCTCTCCCCTAATTTCATAAACATGTTCGGTTTGTACTAAATGAGAGAAAATCAAAAGAAAAATTCTAGAAATTTAATAAAAATCATTGGAACACGAATATATTGAATAAAATAATTTTGAATTTAAATAAAGTTTATTTATTAATTCAAACTATTTTTTTATTTTGTTGAATTTTCCAATTGCTTTAATTGATCCATTAAAATATAAATGGTGGTTATGTACGCTTGTAATTATTGTACACATACGTAGCATACATAAAATAAAAAGTGGCGATTTGCGTGTTAGTGTTTGGGTTTTAGTCGCAATTAGGAATTACGGTTAGGGTTTAGCGATGATTTTCGTTTATATTTTAAAATATAGCAAACGACTTCAAAATATTATGAAATTTTATGTGGAGCACTCACACAAAGGCACTTGCTTGTGTAAATTAGCCATAATTTTATTCATCCCGAACCGCCATGTGCTCTCTCCCCATTTTCATAAACGTGTTCTATTTGTATGGATTTTAGGTTACGTAAATTAGGGTTTCATGATTCAATATGACTTGGATTGTATCCATGTCTTGATAGCAAGGTATATTTGTGGTCCGAGGAGGTTGTGGATATTCCAAATATGCTATATTTTCCCCTACTGAAAACTATCTCATTAGACTCGAATAATATTTTGTGAACGCCGATCGCGGAGTACAACAACGTCGCGAAGGCATACGTCATGTAATGCGGGATACACGAAAGTTGATCTATTCATGAAGGACTACGATACATAGATGAAGAGTGGACATTACAATCTTATTACAACCGGACTTCTACTTGGCAAGAACAAGGAATAATAGAAGAAATACCGCAAAACTAACTATGTGAAGTAATTTTCAAGCATTTTTCAACCCTTTCCATCCTTTCATCCAGTCTTTTAAGTCCATAGCTTCATTTTGTATTGGTTGATCTGATGGTCGAGCCATCGGGTGAAATGCGAACAAAGACGGGTGTCTTCTTGTAAGGTAGCAATTTGCATGGCAATATCTCGAACTATCAGGGGCAACTTCATCACCCCACCGCCAAAACCGCATGTTGTGTTACAAAAGGAATTGCGCTTCAAGTGAAAAAGAACGTGCTATTTCGAATGGAATTCATTTGGGATGATTAGGCACTACTTACCGTAAGATTCGAACACTTCATGAACACTCGGGATGGATTCGTTGGCGTGCGAGGTGAACACATTTGTCTGATCCTCGCAACGAGGGCACACGAGGTCTTCGTCGCAATGATTCTAATTGTCCGCCACACGAAAGTTAGATGAGGCCAAGACATGTTGTTATAGAATGGAAGAAAGGAGGAGAGGAAGTGCAGAGTGAGGTGAATGGTCGCCAAAGCATTCATATATAGCCCGTGGCTAAATTGCAATTGTTCAAGGATACGCGTCCCGCGAGGTAGCCGGGCTCGATGAGGAATTGTTTGGCGTTGTTGCGTGATGTCTTTAGGTCACATCATCAGACAAAACCGACTCGTCGGGTCACATGATCAGCACAAAAGCCGACTCGTCGGGTCACATCGACGCAAAGTTGACTCGTCGGGTCACATCACCGCACAAAGCCGCTCATCGGGTCCGCCATTGCGCAAAGATGTGAGTTGGAAGAAAGGAGAAGAGGAAGTGAAGAGTGAGCTAAATGGCGCGAAACCATCCATACCGTGCCTAAATTGCAATTGGGTAGAAGGAGAAGAGGAAGATAGGCTTGCAGGAACCGTAACTACATTAGAATCCAAAGACGAAGCACATTACACGTGGTCATATGGCATGCTAGTTCGCTAATTGCTTGAGTCATCCTTGCTACTACTACGGTACATCTGACACAAGCATTCGGACTATATAAGTGTACATGCCTTTAGGGATAGTAAAAACATGGCGGGTAGGACAAAGGACTACTACGAAATGACCCGACCATCGCGATGATCGGGCCATTTTCCCTTCCTTGTGACCTCG
Organism: Ampelocalamus luodianensis; assembly: GCA_036346255.1. Lineage (NCBI taxonomy): Eukaryota > Viridiplantae > Streptophyta > Magnoliopsida > Poales > Poaceae > Ampelocalamus > Ampelocalamus luodianensis. The sequence continues at coordinate 29,010,848 of CM070623.1, forward strand.
GCGTTGAACTCCTCGCTAGCCTCTTTGGCCTTGGCCGCTATTTCCTCTTTTCTCGCGCTCCTCTCGCGAGCCTCACGCTCTGCGATTGCACGCCGAGATGAGCTTTTGTCTCCGACGATACGCTCATTTTGCTCGTCGTTGCGCGCTCCTCCTCCCGGATCGCGGGCCTTTTGACATCCCACTCCTCGAAGTCGAGAGTCCACTGGTCATGTGGGTGGATCTCGTGGTCGATCCACTTGCGGTAGCCACATAGCGGATCCGGGGACTACAGGTACATGGGAGAGGTTGTTAGTGCATACTTCGAAAGAGAAAGGGTACAAGAACATACTGTACTTAGACCTTACCGGCTGCCGATAGCTGCGCGTGTCCCAACGACGGTCGGGATAGTCACTGGAGTAATTCGCACAACCCCAGTAACGCATCCCTAGGCTTAGCCGGTGCTTGGACTTGAAGAACTTGCATGGGTCCATGCACCAGCAGAGGGGCGGCGTCTCCCCCTCTGGCGGGTGCTGCGGCGAACGCTCGGTTGGAACCTTCGGGATGGGGTTGCTGCTACGGGGGGCCTCACTGCGGAGAGCTGCCATCTTAGCAACGGCCTCTTGCTGGACCCGGGCCGCAGCAGCCCTTGCTTGGTCGTCCCGCTCCCCAGCAGCCCTTGCTAGTCCGCGGATCTCATCCCATTGCTTTGTCATCTTGTCCCATTGCTTCTTCTGTCTCTTGTCCATCCCAACGTGGTGAAGGAAGCTCTGGTGTAGTGTTGGGTTTTTGTTGTACCCTTCTCTCCCAGAGCAGGTCACCTCCTTTTATAAGCCCCCGGGGTGGTCACGGTATGGTTAAATTAAGGTGAGGAGCCTACGAGGTAGAGTGTTGTCTTGTCTTTCTGAAAAGTTTTTGCAGGCAGGCAAAGCGGTCTTGTCTTTCAAAAGTTTCAGCAGGCAAAGCAGCGGTCTTGTCTTTCAAAAGTTTCAGCAGGCAAGTGTGCGCCTTGTCTTTCGAAAAGTTTCAAGCAGGCAGCAGCTGCCTTGTCTTCCCAAAAGTTTCAAGCAGGCAAAGTGCGTCTTGTCTTTCAAAAGTTTACGCGAGGCAAGCAAAGCGGTCTTGTGTCCAAAACTGCTAACTTTAGGGTCTTGTCATTTTTGTATCTCAGAACTATAGATCCAAATTAGATGATTCCAATTTTGTTAGCTTCCTTATACCTTGTACTTAAATAGAAAAATAATTGTAGACCATGATCAAACCTGAAAACTGTTTTCAAAAATAGTAAACAAGTGAACTTAATATGTCTTTTCGTAACTTTTAGCAAACTTGTAAAATGCATATCTTTTAATCTATAGATCCTTTTTGTATGAATCCGATTGGATTAGTTTGCACTGCTAGTGTATTTGCTAGAAAATTGGTTTCACAAATTTTACTGTTTTTAAATATCATAAGGATCATATTTTAGTTTAATACCCTAAACAATGTAGACAAATCATAACTCTTTCAATATAACTCCAAATGACCTGAAATTTTATATAGCTTATCACGTCCGTCGCCGCGCTCGATGCCCACAGCGACGTCCACGGCTGCTGTGTCTGCCTCCAATCGTCGCTCTTTCGGCCTCTCGCTTGCTCGCAATTAAATTGGATATCGTAAAATCAAAATCGGACATGTGGCTAATAGGTACAATGATGATCCAAAAACGGCATACCCATGGGCCTTGGCCGTAAGGGGGTCGTCCCGGCGTGGTGGCACTGCCGTAAAGGCCAAATCGTCTCATGACCCGACCTGGGGTTGTGCGGCTCACCATGTGGGAGAAGACCAGTGGCGTGTCGTCAACCAAGACGTCTCATCCTCGAGTGCACCGCGAGGACAATCCGTAGGGGCCGTGTCCGCGAGGAACGCGTGCATCCATGGCCACCGGATGACCTCGTCCTCGTAGAGTCTCGAATAGGTTATGAAACTCGTGATAAACACGCCTCGGTCTCTCCTCGCCCACCCTAGTGTACCACGTGTCCAACGCGCATCATTGTAGGCCCGTCGACGGGTCGCCGCCTCCACCAGACCATAAAGCGAGGCGCATAACCGAAAGGGTGCGGTGCTCGAAATATGGCCGCCAACCGAAGTGCTCCTCACGACCATAATCGCAGCAGGTGTTGCATACCGCGAGGATCGGCTCCACGCCTGCATCGCGCGAGAGGCATCGCACAACCCTCGGTAAGTGGCGCAGCACCGCGACCTCACTGTATCTTGTGGCACCTCGTCGGGCAGCGGCCCACCAAAGACTCGCGAGGTGGATGTAGCTAGGGTACACACGGCCTCCACGAGTCGTGAGGAAATAATATCCATCCGAACAGAACATAAGGTACGCGAGTAAGTGTGTCCTCACCGCCTCCTCATCGCATTGGCGGGCAGGTCATGTACTCACGTAGCCACGAATGTGGCACACCAAATGTTATCGTGGATCGGTGACCAAATCTGCCGCCATACGCACCTTCCGCCTACTCTCCTAGGAGGTGGCACTACTTGGAAGACCATGGAGCGGCGGACACATAAGCATAGCTACGCCCTCCGAGTTACGGTCATCTCCCCACCGGAAGTGGAAGGTGTGAGTCTCCGGTCTCCAACGGTCCACGAGCGAGATAGGAGTGCCGCGTCAAACCGAACGCTGCGGTATGTCCAACATGCGGGCAATGGGCGAGACCGGTGTCTCGCAGCTCGGACATACCGCTCGCCCGCAGGCCGCCTCGGGACGCCAGACTGTGCTCGAGGCCCGACGCCGACGACCACGCCGCACCGGTGTCGCCATCCCAGCGTGTGTCGAGTAGCTCGTGACGCCTCATCAATCGGAGGTTGCGCCATCTCCGCCGAGAGTGAAACAACATGTTAGTCCGCAAGAAAAACATGACCATTCTCGAATGTAAGTAAAATGCAAACAAAGTAGGGTCGCATATAACCATAATGCGTTAACACATAACATTAGTGTCATACACAATGCAACTCATACAACAATAGAACTCACGAAGACATTCAAATAAACATGCAACATCACGACAACGTAATTATAACTCGATCGCTACGATTGCATTGCTTGTGCTAGGTCTATTTGGGCAGCGCCGATGGAGTGCCCAACCGCCTTGCAAAGTTCAGATGCTGGGCGGCGAACCTGCTCGCCGCGTTGGTCGCCGCCCATGTCGTTCGGATGCGCCGGATCGGCGTCTTCCACGGCCGGCCGCTTTAGTGCATCGTTCGCACCCACTTGACTCGCCCGCCGGAGGTCCTCAGAGTGCATGTCCAGCCGCACGAATGGAACTCGCACTCCAAGTGCCATACGGTGGTGAATATCGTAGTACTTGGAGATGTAACGCCCGAGGCTCGGCGCCACGCCGCGCGCCGCCGCATACACATGGGAGCATGGTTTGTGCGTGGCCGCGCTTGCTGCAGTGCACAACGCCGTCACCAATCGTGCGCACTGCTCCGATCCCCTAGCGTGGCCCATCACGCACTTCTCCCTAAGCCGGATCTCGAACCGCACGACGCCATCCATGGTACGAGCAACGTCGCGAACGAGCCTTGTCGATCTTCTTCTCCATGTACGCGTGCATGACTTCGAGAATTGCTTGCCATCCTCCGATGCTTCTTCGCCATCATGGCTCGTTAACGGCACCCTACAAGACGGTTCCAGCTCTCCTCCACGATCGCAGAATCGGCAATGATCGGACACCCTTCAAGATACCGTTGTATACCGGACATGTTGGTCGTCATGATCCCATACCTTGCACCACCGTGTCGTGTAGCGTGGACCATTTCTCCAAGTCGTGCGTGCGAAGTTAACCCACTGCGTGAACTCCCCAACTCTCACGGACCCTCCGCCGCCGCTTGCTTGCTCTCGCGCCCGCCGAAGTTCCTTAAATGCTTCCGGTCTCCTCGCCGAGCCGCTCCACACCGCATCGAATTTTCGCCTTTGGTTTTGCATGCGAGCTTCTTGAACATCTTCATCGTGTCCTTGCTTCAAACCTTGTGTGGAAGTTCGCGCGAGATGCCTCATGCACCAACGGCTCTTGACGCCGCTCCACCGAACAACGCTCACGCCCTGCTTTGCATCGTGCTCAACGCGACAAGAACTCCAAAGATTGCGGTCGGAGATGACACACACATCCGGGCGTCTTGACCACCGCTTGTTTCACTTTTGGACAGAACCACGACCAACCGTTTGTTCTCGCTCAACAATTGCGGCGCCACAGAGTAATCGTCGTCGCATCGGCCGCGATCGCGGCGAGGATGGTACCCTTGTACTTTCCAGATAGGAAGGTGCCGCCCATCGTTAGCACGGGACGACAATGCTTGAAACCTTCTATCGCTCGATCAAGGCCCGTAAGACCTCACAAGAATAAAACAATTGGGCCTTCGCGGATGCACCGGCCAACCTTGCGTATGTAAGTCCCGGGTTTGATTCTCGCGATTTGATGCAAAGATTCTTGGAACTAGGTTGTAACCCTCTTCAATGTCCCGAACATTCGCTCCACAACCTTCCGCTTCGCCATATCTTCTTGTAGCTGACTGAACCCCACCATATTGGCAACATCCGCCATTAGAAGCTTTGGCGCAATGGAAACATCTGCAAGCAACAAGGTGGCTTATCGGGCTAGCAACATACGAGGACGCCATGTTGCGGTGCCTATAAAGCGCTCACTAGCTCGCATGTGTGGTCCTTCAAAGACGCTTATCCGAAGCCCGCGTCTGCGCGTGGAACCAGCGCACTGACCTTCCCAAAGACAGATTCATCAACACACCTAACGATGTAGGTGTCGGGGTTGACCTCGCACCATACGTCCGCCCAATGTTAACGGCGATTCGGCAATAGCATGCCGGACGGCGCTCTTGTTAGGGAAGCGCCGCCCAAGGAGCGAGGTGTCTTCATTGAACCCCACTCGCCCCCGTCGTGGCGAGAACCAGCGATGCCGCCGCGACATCGCCCAATCTTGAAGGGACGTAGCATTGTCGGTGGTCACAAGACCACCAACTACACCTCTGTACCATCTTCTTCGCCTTCCTCGCCTTCTAACTTGATGTTTCCACGTCCTCCTCCTCCTCCTCGCTGCACCCTTCCGGCCGGGTCCGCTAGGTACTCCGGCAATCAATACTGCTGCCCACCATCTCTCAACTCCTTCGTTGGGCTCAAAATTGTCGCGACGCCTCCTCGTGTCCGCACGCCCACTTCTCGCCGCATCTCCTCCAACACCGGAGACCAACGCAGGCTCCTCCTCATCAGCAGCCTCACCGGAACCACCCACGCCGGATGTCCCCGTCCTCTCCACGAACTGAACATAGACCATCGGCCGCGCATAGATCGCAGCAGCAGGGTTGCAAACAACCTCCATATAATTAGCCCATGAAGCGTCACTTGTCACCTTCATAAGTCGCCAAACGGCCTCCCCTCCATCATCCACAGACCGAGACATACAACGCCTCGATGCGCAGTTTCATCCTTCCAGTGGCGCGATCAAACACGGACCGCACGCACCGCCTTAGCTCCGAGAGGCTCATGTCCTTCGCACTCCGGCCCGATCACTGTTCGTCACACCGACAGTCCACCCTGCACGGTCCGTCTGCATGCGAGCGCTCCCATGGAACACGAACAGATCTTGAATCTCCGCCATTAAGTACCTAACACAGTGCATATGAAGAATGAAACCACTTACATGAAATGCTCGACCATGTAGTAATCGCTACCATACGAGGGCACTTTCTTTAAATGTAACCATCGCTATCGCTTTGACAACATGTCCCAAATTGTTCACAATTTTATTTGCGCTATATAAAAATATTTGACAAATTAAGTGCTAATCACATAATCACATAAATATATTTGATGAATTATAGCAATACGTACTACCTACACATGCTAGAATGTGAAGAAATATGGCAACATACAAGAAATGCACAAATCTGAGACAAGTTTCCATGAGCTAATGTCTTTCGACGATTAAGTTATTTTGTGTAGTGAGTAAATGGAGCAAATTGGCATAAACATACATTACGAGCAAATTGGATGGAACAAACTGCAAAGACAACATTACTATTAAAAGTTGCTAATCAACCATACCTAATCTACAACATTACTCCTGTACTTAGTGCAAACAAAACTATTTTTGGTAAGTACTAACGATCCAACATTTACTCTAAAATAATTATTATGCAAGAATTATATCGCTGAGCACCTCAAATACAAGACCTTGTGCTCAAATTTAGCAATTACTAGTAAATGACTTATGTGCCTCGCATGTTATTCATGTGATTGTTATTAATGCGTCGAATCTTTCAAACAAGAACAACTACTAAGCTACGAGTGTTTGTAGCAATTCATGAGAAAAACAACTAACAAAGTAGTACTCAAAATCTTCTCGTCATTCAACATCCAAGCTTTATTCTCACTAGTTTTGGCTAATCACATTGCTAAAACTAAAACCGTATGTCGATAATAATTACCTTTTGTCGCACTTCGCAAGACGCTGCGCAACGCTTCTCGTTCTTGCTCTCGTTTGTTTCTTGTTCTTGGCTCAAGAACAAAATAAAAATACAGTGAAGGAAGAAGAACATCGAATGAGCGTCGGGCTCATCTCATTTTATTGCTGCACAGAGGCAGCGGGCAAGCATTGCGAGCCGGCGCGTGGACGCAGCAGCGTGCGGGGAAAGCAGGCCGACTCGCGTGGCGCGCGCGGTCGCAGAGGCGCCGTGCGCGCGGGGGAGGCGGGCCAGTTCGCTGCAAGCGTGCAAGCGAGTAAGGTGTCTTGCGTTTGCGCGCGCAAAGGCATGCATGCACTTCCTGCGTGTCCTGGGCGCAGCTCCTAGCTTATGCGGGACCCAGCGCAAAGACTGGTTGCTGCGCTTCCCACACGCAGCAGCCTAGTCGCCGATCTCCACAAATACAAAGACCAACATGCAAGGGAGCTAAAACTGGAAATTTCGAGAAGAGAGAGCTACACTTGGAATTTTGAATGCACATGGGGCCAACAATGTCCAAACATCGGTTAACTTGAACCGATGATCGATGTGACATGACTCATGAGTGCCACGGAGGATTGACGGTGTTGCCATGTGGCGTGGAGACTGGAACTTGACGTGCGCCCCTTGGCAGCTAGGTGACGTCACAAGCACTGTAGGGAATCTGGTGTAGCCATCTCTTAACGGTCATTTAAGCACACATAGATTCTAATCATTACTAAATCTTGAAGATACGCTATCTGTCAAATCTATAAAGTGTAAAATCTTCTAATGGATTTATACTACTTTGTGCTGGTGTAAACTTCTTTTGACGGTCATCTAAGCCGATCTTAGGGTATCTCCAATAGCACATTTATTGTCGTCTCTTAGCTATGTTATGTCAACAAAATCCTACGTGGAGGAGAGAGGGGGAGAAGAGAGAGAACAAGTCGTCTCTTCCTGAAGAGACGATCGTGCACACGAAACAAGACGTGATACATTAATTTATTCTAGTTGACATGTAGGCCCGTTTTAAAATATATATATATATATAAAATATAAGTGTTGGAGAGTGTACTAGAGACTGTCTATTGGAGATGTTGTCTCTAAAAATGATGTAACATATGTTAGAGACAATGTTGTCTCTAACTATTGGAGATGCCCTTAGTAGTTACTTCTACCAATCACTAAGATATTATAGCACTATACGAAGCCTCAATTCAATGTGTTTGGTTCAGACATGTAATTAACCATATCTAAAAGTATTGTTGCATTAATATCGTCAATACCCTCTCAATTATCTATGAAGATAATGATGTATATTACACAAATACAAACAGGTTATGTCAAGAGTAACATCACGAAGTATATTACTCCTAATTTTTCTACTATCATGAAATCCAGAAGAATAGTGAGGTAAAAATCTTGTAAACAAAGTATTGTGAAAATCTAGTTGATTTATTCACTAAATCTCTGTCTGCATCCAGTTTCCAAATATACATTCATGGCATTGGAATGAGACAATTTAAAAAGTTGCAGAGTTCAGGGGGAGTAAATCCCTATATCATAACCCTTATCAAATCCTAAGAATTTATCTAAAATTTTGAAGATTAGATCTCGAAGATTAAACGTTATACTTTTTTTATGAGTTTTCTTGAAGTTTTCTCACATGGAGATTTTTAATGAGGTAACAAGTGTAATGCAATTTACGAATGTAATGTACTCTTTTCTCCATTCCTTTTTTCCCCAATGGGCTTTTGGAAGGATGTCGGACCCTAGGCTTTAAATACCCGAAACCCTCGTGTATGTACGATACTATTCACATGATCAGTGGCTAGTACACACATCCACAACATTGAATATCACATTCATACATTTATGCATACAAAATGAAATAGAATATGATACATAACTTAGACGATTACAGAGTTTACGTCACAAGGGCCGATCGGCCAAATAAAACTCAAGTATCAACAAAGTGTAGTGGAAAAGCATAGTTAATAAACCAAAATGGTCCACCAGTATGTCCATCCGAACCCTGAGGCAACCGACAAGAGACAAGTCCTAGAAAGACCCATCACCGATCCCTCCGATACCAGGTGCGAAGAAAGTATCGTTCAGTGTAGGCTCATCCTCTAAGTTTGAACAACAAAGTAAGTAAGATTGAGTACATTGTGTACTCAGTAAGACTTGTAGTGTATCACAATATATTATAAATGCAAGGCTTATAAAAGAATATGGCTTTATGCTACAAATTGTTTTCAGCATCAAGTTTTTTTTATTTGCAATATTAGTACGTAGTACTTTGCAACGAAATTTTAAGGAGCAGTTAAATGGATAAAGGACAACAAGTAAGTAATTGAATAAGTAACAACTCGCAACCCTCTTTGGCTTTACATGCGTCGGAGCCTTTACATCACCTAGTCCTAACATTGCACTAGCCCGGTGAATGATCACCCTCACTTCGCCTCGGCACACCCCATCAAGTGAGGTATTAACCGTTGTGTCGTAATGCTTTGTTCTCAACGCCTCGGTGAAGGGAGCTCCTTCGAGCAATCACACATGCTCGTACTACTACGCCCTACCAACATGCAAGGTTAGTTTTTGATGACTTAATTAGCTAAGACCGTCCCATACCAGCACATGTGGGTGTACGCTTACGCTTAGGTCAGATATACTGGCGTTCGGCCCTTAATTGACCCGGGCAAGGATCTCCGTCTATCTACTTGTGAGATACACCTCTCACACTTCTCAGAATATAATATAACTCCCACGCGTCACAAACTAAGTTTTTTATTTTTTTATACAAAATAACAGAAGTAAACCTCTCTAAGTCATCATTTCAAAATCTCCCAAACTCATATTTAACATGTCATCCATTTTTCATATTTTAGTAAAGACTAAATTTAAGTTAAGCATTTATGCGATATTTGCATTCAAAAAACCCAATTTGACACCATTCATTGTCTAATCCATACTTTAGTGGTTACAACAATAAGGATATCAATATTTTAAGGAGGACCATGCATCGAATGGGACTATAACTACCGTTATATCCAAATATAGTAATTTTAAGCAAACATACATGCATGCATAATAGATTTTACAAAATAAAGTATAATAATTAAATTAGTAGGATCAACATGGTCAAAGGGGGGGTTCTTGTCTTGCTCTGGTTGCTCCGAATATGAGGATAGAGGATCATTGTACAGTCGTTCAAATAATCAACGTCTAATCAAAAGAGTTGGAAGCAACTTAAATATAGCAAAATAATTTCAACATCAATAAAATTTAAATATTTTTGCATATTCGGGTAGATAATTAGTTTAGATGAATTTAGAAAAAAATATTAATTCAATTTGGAGTTTGTATGCAAAAGTTATTAACGTTTTAATTTGCTTCGGTTTGAAAATTCCAGAAAATATAAAAGTACTGACGTCAAAAGCGTATTTTACAAAGTTTATGCTTTCCAGTAGAGAAAGCATATTCTTCTTTGAGTTCTAATGAGCTTTACGCTTTCCAGTGGAGAAAACGTATTTTCCTTTGAACTAAAAGTGATTTTTCTAATTTTTTTGATTTTTATTAACTTACATGTGGGGCCTACTTATTAATGACTTATATTTTTATTTTATCGATTTTATTTATAAACTAGAGGTGGTCCCACATGTCATAGACTCATTATTTATTAACTAATGATTAAACCTATTTTTGTTTTTAATTAACTGAGGACTCATGCCCACATGTGTAACATCCCAATTTTCAGAGCTTAAAAATCTTTTAAATAGTTAGTAGGAGAAAATTCACCATTTGTATTTATTTGCATTTAAATTCAAAAGCTTAATATTGGACTTTTCAATCAAAAATATTTAATGTGAATAATCCCAACATGAACATTAGCCAAAACTATTTTATTTGGGTTCTATGTGCTCAGATATATTTTCTAGATTTTTCTAGAATTTTTCTGAGTTCATTTGCTATTTTTCTATTGCTTATTTGAATTTATGGTATTTTCTAAATTAGAAAAACTATTTAAAATCTCGGAAAATCTCTCGGGCCGAATCTCTCGGGCCCAACCTCCTTTCCTCACAGGCCCGCGTGAAGGCCCATCTTCATGCGCCACCACCGGCGCCGCTCCACGCCTCGCCGCAAGCGTGGGCCCGCCGAGGTCGCTGCCTTCCTCCGCCTCCTTCCCCGCCTGCTAGCCTCCGCCATGGTGGAGCTCAGGACTCGTCCGACAAAGGTGGATGCGGCCCTGATTTTATGCGCGGATGATTCCTTCTAGAAGCCCTATCTATCCCGCACTCGTTTCCGTTGAAATCTTATCCCGACACGGACTCTATCTCCTTCCAATCCCGGTTTATCTCTCGTGCTCAACTCGGACTCGAATTGGGGATTTCCTATCCCGGGCACCCAAGCCCTATAAATAGCACCCGAGGATCGCGCCTCCGCAACCCGTAGCCGCCACCCACGCCGCCTCTGGCTCTAGCGCCACCGCAATCGAGATTTAGGCTTTCGCCACGGCTAAACCTGAATTGCGCGCGCCGCGGTGCCGCCGCCGTCATCGAGTGCACCATCATGTTCGCCACACCGAGCTACCTCCAGATCACCCACGCCACCTAGATCTCGCCGAACCCCCGTCCCGACAAAACGTGGCAGCGACGCCGCCAACCCGCTCAACCTCATCGCCGCCTCGTCGACCTTGACCACCCGGAGTTGGTCCAGCAGGTTCGCAATAGCGAGAGCTACACGCTGGTACCACTCACTCCCGCCGACGAGCCGTCGATCGCCGACGACCATCGGGTCCAGAGCCGCCGCTGTCGCACGCAACGTGGTCATCCACATCGGCGCCGCCGCCGCCCCGCGCTCGCGTGGCGCCTGTGTCGCCGCCATCGCCCACATGGGTGCCTACGTGGGCGGTCCATGTCGACCTGCACTACGATTCGAACCTCTGCGTATATCGCACTAGTCCCGATCACGCTTAGTGCACACAGTTTAACATAGGTAAATATCGATCCACACAAGCGATAAATAAAGTAAACGATTAGTTTGAATAACAAATAAGGGTTTTGACCTTATGGTCGAGTTTACACTTATTAAGCCACGCAGGCTAACAGAAATAAACAAAGCAGCTGAACGGAAATAACTCCAACAGAGATCCCACCAATTCACCACAGCAACCAACGGGATCCGCACTTAACGAACGATCACCTTCAACGAACTCCTCCTCGAAAGCAAAGTAGACTCCTCCTCTTCAGAGGTTTGGGCGCAAGTTTTACAACAAGCGTGAGTACACAACCGCATTTCGCAAATCATACCACGAATGCAATGTATAGATGCAAAGCTTATTCCAAAGAAAAGGCTTCGTGGTTCTTTGCATAAAAGCAACATTTGCAATTGAATACAATAATAAATTGAAAGCATAATTCAAAACAAATAGACAATATTAATTTTAACAGCTTGTTTCACAAAGACACACACTAAACAGATTATTTCACATAGCCATATGATTCAGCATCACACACTCTCATCCCAACATTTTATGAAAACTACCCTCGTGTGAAATCCCGAGCATGTCCATGATCATGACGCGCTATTCGAATAGATTGATTTAACACTGCAGAGGTTGTACACTTTACCCACAAGATACAACTAGTGTAGCAAGCACCAATCGTAACAAAACAGCTCGTAAACTTCATCTCAACATTGACACTCTCGATGTGCTTACAAACCGCTATACATATCACATAGCCCATGCATAACACACATCGTTGGGCGTGGACGACGATCCTCCCGTGATGCAACTACCAAGTAGTCACACATCCACCCTATCACAAAGCTTAACCTACCACCGAACATCAATGCCGAGAATCCATAACTTACTGTTAGGCCCGCCCCATACCAGCATGTGGTCGCACAAGAAGGCTCGCTTCAATGGCGCACAAAGTTAAGTCCTTAATTGACCAAGACAAGACTTCCATGTTCTAACTAAGTCACATAGACCATCATTCCCATCACATAGACCACCATGTCACACGCCTCCACCACTTGCCTCGCCTAAATCCTTTACCACCCAGCTTGGTTTTAGTGCAACACATGCCATCACAAAGTAATAACACATAGCACACGCTTTACACAAAGTTCCATAATCACTTAGACACATTTAATAATTGCAACTTACATGAGATGATGACTCGTGGCATGGCTAAGCAATTGTACTCGCATCTAACCAACCCACGTTGGTGCTATAATAATACCAACTAATAACCAATCTAGGTGACAAGGAAATATGACATACAAGGCCAAGGTGTGATAACAATTTGATAATAACTATGCCCAAAGCATTTAAATAAATAATTAAAATAGAATGCAATAATTTAACACAAAGTAATTTGGAAACTGGGTTCAAGATGATCAAAGGTATGACTTGCCTTGAAAAGGTCTATGTACTGGTCTTGATCTTGGGGTGCTCCTTCTTCCACAAAATTCCCGACGAATCGACGCCTACTCAAAAACGAGACACAAACAAACAAAATAAATAAATAACAGAGGCAAAACAAACTCCAAAAATTAAATAAAAATCTCAGATAAATAGATCTTGAATTTAGACAAATTTAGAAATTTGAATGGGCTCAATCGAGTTAGATGCAAAAGATATGGGCTTTGGAAGATTGGAAATCTAAAAGAAACCCTAATTTGATTTTCTCGATTTTCCAATTACTTTTCTATTGAAAATCGGATTGTTGCGCAATGTCGCGCGGCATTTCTCGTGATTTCGGAAAAGATAAATAAAGAAAAACCCGACATGTGGGACCCACATGTCGCTGGCACGCCACTGAGACTGGGTCTACCGAGCCTCGGAATCGTAACCCGGATCGCCGCGCGTGCGTACGACACGGCGCCACGCAGATGACACGCAGTAAACGGCCGAGGTGGACGCCGACACGGCTGCCACGCCGCATCGACAATGATAACGTGCTCGGGAACCAACGGCACGGCGAACGGCGGCGATTCACCGGCGGTGAGTGGTACCAAAGATGTAGAGGGCGTTATTGCGAACCTCATCGTGCAACGCCGATGCTCGGTGGACGGTGGCGGTCGGCGGCGAGCAAAGAGCGCGAGGGGCTTCGCTTGACGGCAACGGCCCGGTGACGCCCGGCGAGACAAAGGCCACCAGAGGTAGAGGAGCTCGCGGCGATGTCAACGTGCGATTTAAGAGGCGCGGCGCACCAACGGCGAGAACGAGCTCTGCCGGAGATGGCGGCGCGCGCAGATCGATCTTCGAGCTCCCGCGCGGCTTAGGTTCAGCCGCGAGGGCGCGGCGGCTAGGTTGAGATGCGAGACCGAGGGCTACCTCCTTATATAGGCGCGGCTTGGGAGAGTCCAGGCACGAACGCCCAAAACGGATCGCGCGCGCGCGAATCCCCAATCGATTCGAGACGACGATGACGCGGCAGATGGGACCCACACGCCGAGACACACCGCGTGGAGTCCGCGCGGCGAAACGCGCGCGCCGCAAAAATAGACTCGAGATCTCGACTGCTGGATCTTGATCGAACGCCCAAAATCAAGGAACATTCTGACAACTCCGCTTGCCTTGCGCGATCTAGCCGCTCATCCTGATCGGACGGTGGAGGATGATCGGCGCTCGAGAGAGAGAGAGAGAGAGAGAGAGAGAGGGATCGCATGCGGGCCCGCATGTCAGTGGAGGCGGCGCGCGGCGGCCAAGGTCACAAGGCTCAAGGCGCGGAGAATGGGCCGGAGGAAGGAGATTAGGCCCGAGAGGATTTCTGAGATTTTAAATAGGTTTTCCAATTTAGAAAATACCATAAATTCAAATAAGCAATAGAAAATAGCAAATAAACTCAGAAAAATTCTAGAAAAATCTAGAAAATATATCTGAGCACAAAGAACCCAAATAAAATAGTTTTGGCTATTGTTCAAGTTGGGATTATGCACATTAAATGTTTTTGATTATAAAGTCCAATATTAAGCTTTTGAATTAAATTCAAATAAAATCCAAATGGTGAATTTTCCCCTACTAACTATTCAAAAGATTTTTAAGCTCTGAAAATTGGGATGTTACAGTCCACCGGGTCCAGATCTAGCAGTGCCTGAGACTTGGTCTATCGTGGAGTCGTGCCTCCCACATGTGGGTCCCACATGTCGTTTTTCTCATATCTCTTTAATTCCCGAATTTCCTCACGCGTCGTGCGCAATAATCCGATTTTTCTTTAGAGAAATAATTCGAAATTCCAAAATCCAAATTAGGTTTCTTTTAGATTTAAAACTTCCAGAGCTCATAACTTTGCATCCTAACTCCGATTGAGCCCATTCAAATTTCTAAATTTGTCTAAATTCAAGCTCTATTTATCTGAGATTTTTATTTGATTTTGGAGCTTGTTTTGCCTCTGTTATTTATTTGTTTTGTTTGTTTATGTCTCGCTTATGTAGTAGACGCTATCTGCTGGGGAATTTCGTTGAAGAAGGAGCACCCAAGATCAAGACCAGTACATAGACCTTTCCAAGGCAAGTCATACATTTGATCATCTTGAACCCAGTTTTCCAAATACTTTGTTTCAAAGTACCGTGATTCGCTTTAATTATTTATTTAAATGCTTTGGGTATAGTTATTATCCAATTTGTTATCACACCTTGGCCTTGTATGTCATAATTCCTTGTCACCCTAGATTGGTTATTAATTGGTAATATTATAGCATCAACGGGTTGGTTAGATGCGAGTACAATTGCTTAGCCATGCTACGAGTCTCACATCTCATGTAAGTGGCAAGCATTAACTGACTAAGTGATTATGGAACTTTGTAAAACTCAGTGCTATGTGTTATTACTCGTGATGGTATGTGTTGCACTAAAACCAATCGGGTGGTAAATGATTTAGACCGAGGCAAGTGGTGGAAGCTCAGGTGATATGGTGGACTTTGTGATGGGAATGATAATCTTTGTGACTTAGTTAGAACATGGAAGTCTTGGCTTGGTCAATTAAGGACTTAACTTTGTGCGCCATTGAACTGAGCTCATCAGACGCACCACATGCCCGTATGGGACGGCCTAACTTAGTGTTATGGATTCTCGCATTGATGTTCGTGTGGATAGGTTAGGTCAGGTGACAGGTGGAGGTGTGACTACTTGGTGGTTGCATCGCGACGATTCGCCTTCCCTGCCTAGCGGTGTGTGTTATACCAATTCTATGTGAGCCGGTATAGCGGTTTGTAAGCACACCGAGTGTCAATGTTTGAGATGAAGTTTCCGAACTGCTTTGTTACGATTGGTGCTTGCTACACTAGTTGTATCTTGTGGGTAAAGTGTACAACCTCTGCAGAGTGTTAATCAATCTATTCAATAGCCGTGTCCGCGGTCATGGACATGCTCGGGATTTCACACGAGGTAGATTTTCATAAAATGTGGAATGGGAGTCTGGTGACCTAATCATATGGCTATGTGAAATAACTGCTT
The DNA here is from genome assembly GCA_036346255.1 of Ampelocalamus luodianensis. Classification (NCBI taxonomy): domain Eukaryota; kingdom Viridiplantae; phylum Streptophyta; class Magnoliopsida; order Poales; family Poaceae; genus Ampelocalamus; species Ampelocalamus luodianensis. The sequence goes on from CM070623.1 coordinate 29,026,781, forward strand.
AGTCAGGTGTCTTTGTGGAAACAATCATAAATTAATATTGTCTATTTGTTTTGAATTATGTTTTCAATCTATTATTCGTATTCAATTGCAAATGTTGCTTTTATGCAAAAGAACCACGTAAGCCTTTTCTTTGGAATAAGCTCGCATCTATACATTGCATTCGTGGTATGATTTATAGTACGTTGTGTACTCACGCTTGTTGTAAAACTTGCGCCCAAACCTACGTAAGAGGAGGAGTCTACGCCGCTGAGGAGGAGTCACAAGGCTCATCGCTCGTTATGTCCGGATCCCACTGCTGCCTGTGGTGAATTGGTGGATCTACGCCGAGTTTTCCGCTCACGCCGCTTTATTTACTATTAGTTCTGCGTGGCTTAATAAGTGTAAACTCGACTATAAGGTCAAAACCCTTATTTGTTATTCAAATTAATTGTTTACTTTATTTATCGCCAGTGTGGATCGACATTTACCTATGTTAACCCCGTGTGTACTAGCGTGATCCCCGACTAGTGCAAGATACGCAGGGTTCCAGATCGCACTGGTCCCGACAACATGTTAGTCTCTCGGGTTTTTAAAATGTATTTCAAAATCGAGAATAGTGCGTGGCCCCACATGTTAGTGACTCATTTGCTAAACATATTTAAAATTAGATTTTCGATTACCTTTTTCAGCCGATCCCACATGTCATCAATTAGTTTCACTTAACTACGGTCATTTGTGCTAAGATAATACTCAACCGAGTAGGGCCATTGTCAGAGAGAGAGAGAGAGAGAGAGAAGAGAGCAGTAGTACACGCATGACCGCGTGTCATGGCGAGCTCGCCGACAGTGAACGGTGCGGCGGCAAGGCTCGGGGATGGGCAAAATGTGTTGCTCTCTTGACGTCTATCCCACCGGGTGGTTGTGGAGGCCGAAGAGATGGCTGGAGGCGGCGCTATGCCGGCGATAAGTGGCGGAGCTTCTCGGGTCCGTAGTGAATTTCGCGATTGGAGCCAATCGGCGGTGAAAGGTGGTGCGCATTGGTTTAGGGGATGTCTACGATGCTATTGATAGTGGCTCGAGGACCAATGGTCACCAGAGCGGCGGCGATAACGCTTTCTACAGTGGCACTATGATCAGCTATGAGAAAGTCTACACTACCCTTGCTAATCTTCCAATCTAATATGCGCAAAAGATCTAGGGGACTACTAAGAGCTCACCAAGGCCCTTGATGGGGCCAAGGAATGGTTGGGACAACTTAGCGATAATGAGCAGCGGCGGCACAGATGAGGCTCTCGGTGTTGGCGCTCTACGGTGACAGAGAAGCTACAAGAAGCAATGCATTAGGTTCCTAAGGTCATAAGGATGGTGTGGACGCAAGGAATTTGACTGGGACTCACTGGGCTTCGCGGAAGATCGAAAATGGCGGCGACGACCTTAGATGAGGAAGAAGGGCAATTCAGGGGATTCTCTGCACGTGGATCAACATCAAACGAGGGAGATGCATTACTGAAGTATAGGACACGAAGAGACGCGATCATGTGAGGTTCAAGCTCACTAGAACGTCGGGAACACGAAGGTCCGAAGTGGAGTGTGCACCGGAGGTAAAGACGACAATGACGCATTCACGCTACGGGGTTCCCGGAGATACATTAAGCAAAGAAAGAGCATCAATGATGTAAGGGGCGCACTATGACATAGGTGGCGAGGGCAAGGAAGCTCATTAGAGCTAATGGTGTTGTGAGGCTTGCTCACTGGCATCGAGAACGACGTTCTCGTTACCAGCGAACCAAGGAGCAAGAAGCTCTGGTTCTTGGTGGGAGGCGAGAATGGCGAGTTACGGACTCTATGACGCAGTCGGAGGCTTAAGTACGAGCGAGTAGTGCGTGAGAATAGCGGCGAGAAAATGCGGCCACAGCGAGAATCTCGCAGTCTCGCTTCGACGTCTCCGCCAGGACGGGGGTTGAGCACTGTTAAGAGGTAGGCAACATGGACGGAGACAGGTAGAGGTGGAGGATTCAGGTGAGGCGCGAAAACGGTGGACGGCAAGGAAAAATAGCGGGCGAGCGAGCGGAGCAGGCGAGGGCATGCTAACGAGCGAGGGTGAAGGCGAGGTGGACGATGGGTTCTGATGAATGGGGCCCACACGTCAGCAAGATAGAGAGAGCAGGCTGGCGTGAGTCGAGCCGCAAGCTAAAATGGGTTGGCCTGTATTCTGCCAAAGTAGTTCTGGCAGAATTCAAAACAGTTTTTGAATTTCCAAAATTGGCTGAGTCTTTGCCAAATTTTTAAACCTATGAAATGGCTTCAAAATTTATGCAAATTTTTGTGGGGGCTTCTGACATTGTATAGTTTCTCTTGTAAAATTTTCAGAATTTTTTATGCTATGTGATTTTCTCAAAAATTCTTACAAATTGTTGTTTATATGAAATTTCATTATTTGCTTTATACAAAGAGTTTAAAAATCATTCATAAATAGTTTCCAACATAGAATATGCTAAAAATTATTTTCCATGTATTTTCATTATACCTTCCCAAAAATAATTTTTTTTTGGATGTTACAAAGGAGTTTTTGATGAGACATTTGCATATCGTTGTCTATCGCCCAAGGGGGAGTGTCGCGAAACCTAATTATGGGCAAGAGACTAGACCATCACTGGAGAGCTTTCACTCTTTTGGGCTATAAATACGCGAACCACTCTTGTACAAGATATACAAATGAATAAAAGATATTGAATCTCCTCTACACATTGTGTCTCTCTTTGATGTTCATTGTGTGATTGAATTGGTTGTTTCCCGACTACTGCATTGATTATCTAACAGTTGAAACGCAACAAAAGCACAAGCTTTACAAAATCTAAATATATTTTGGTTCGCTTCAAAATCGTGATCCAGCCTCGCCCTACGAGGTGATGCTAACTAGTTAGTCTTCCTTTGGAACGTTGGATTTAGGGCCTGTTTAGTTTGTGACCCCAGCGAGCTATGCCAAAATTTTGGCAATGCCAAAATCAGGGCAAAAAAATAGTGTTTGGATCGTAGCCATACCAATTCACGGGCAATGCCGAAATTGATGTGTTTGAATTGCAGCCATGCCAAAATTGTGAGTATAACATGCGAGTCCCGTATGATATATATGAATAAGTCCATTTTACACCCCCTGAACTTTGCGCCGAATCCAAATTACCCCCCCTAAACTCCAAAACTGTCTAATTTGCACCCTCGAACTCATAATACCATGTGAATCCACCCCCTCGGGCCGAAAACTGGTGGTTTCGGGCCACGCTAACATCCATGTGGGGCGGTTTCGCCACGTCGTCTTCTTCTACATTCACACGCAAGCATCACAGGCATCAAAGCACTTCTTGGTTTCTTTGTTGGGCAAGATGGGGGAGGGGATGAAGGCGAAGGCCGGGCGCGGGTCGATCCAAATTGGCCGACGAGGTCGCTAAGCAGTGCGGCACCGCACGCTGCTTCCGGGCCAAGTGTGCCGAGCTCAAGTCCCGTACCGACAAGCTCGCCACGCTGCTCCGCCAGGCGGTGTGAGCTCTCGGGCGCGCTCGGCCATGGCTCGCCACCAGGGGCCGGGGAAGAGGAGCACGGGGGGAAGCTTGGCGAGGCGGTCCTACCGGGATGAAGATGGGGCCGAGGCGGCCGAGACGCAGCTGGTGCTAAGGAAGGCGCGGCCGGCGGGAAGAATGTGAATCCGCGGTTGTGGTGGTCCGGAGCCGAGGGGACTTGAGGAAGGGTCCTCGTGTCGGCGGCACGGTGACGAGGTGGCGGCACGGCGACGGCGTGCGAGCGCGAAGTCGGTGACGAGGTGTCGCGCCGGTGCGGGAAATAGGAAAATCTTCGCGAGCCGCCGCCACCGCACTGCCATGCCGGTGAGCCACCGCCCGCCAATCGCTATAAGATGCCCCACGATGTGAGGATTCCATCCCCACCTCCTCGCCCGCCCGCCACGAGACGAAGCCGCCGCCGCTCTCTTCCTCCGCTCCCAGCCGCCGCTGACCGCCAGTCGCTTTGAGCTTCACCAACTCTACACCGGCTTCAGCCCCTGGGCGCACTGCGCGCGCCGCCTACCCTCCACGCCATCCCAACACCGTACCACCGCAGTAGCCGCGATGCTCGTGGTGTTCGCCGCCGCTTTGTCGTGCCGCCACCGCTGCGGGCCTTCTCGCGCCGCCACCTCCGTGAGTTCCACCTCATGGAACTCCGCTCGCCACTCGCCAACCGCCCCCGCTCACCACCGCGCCACCACCTCCTTCCCAAGCCACCGCACCGCCTCTGCTTCCTCTATCGCCTCTCCCGCCGCCGACTATCCGCCATTTGATGATTTAGATGCCACGTCAGCTCATTTGATGATTTGGATGCCACATCAGCTCCTCGTTAGCTAAAACCAGGGTGGTTTAGGGCGAGGGGGTTATTTGATCTTGACGAGGATCTAAATAATCCACATTTATTTACTCCATAATCAAGAAATATGACGTCATAAGACATACCCCTTAAATATCGAAAGGGAAGAACTAGTCGAAGTCGAGGCTACCCTACGACTACCCCGGTCGTAAGCTCTTCTACGACCACTGATAATCCCTACGACTACCCCTAGTCGTAGCTCTTCTACGACCATGGTATAATCGTTACGACTACTACCTAGTCGTAAGCTCTTCTACGACTATGGTATGATCGTTACGCAGTATGTCCGGTCGTAGTTTTTCTACGATCGGCCTCTACTGTGTTCCTCACGACTTCATCGGACCCACCGCTTGACGCCCATTAAACAAGCTGAGAATCTAAGCAATAAAATACCCAGCTATCTCCGACATAATCAGATAATTCCCACTATCTCTCGATCGTAATCGATTGACAAAGATGGGAGGTTAGTACTCCAGAATTACTCTCATTATTACATAATAATGAGCTTACTAATTAGCCTGAAGGACAACGCCCACTATTGCTTAGTATAAATAGGTATCTCATAGAGATAGAGGGAAGGGGCTTGGGGAAAAGAAGAAATGCAGCCTTCTTTGGATAATGCTTAGGAAAATACTTATTCGATTGTAATCCAAAGAGCAAATACAAGATACACAGAGTAGGGTTGTTATTCTCACCTGAGAAGGCCCGAACTCGTATAAAAATCCCCGTGTCTTCTTCTGTCTCAGGTGATCAATTGTGGAGACCTCAATCATACAATCTTTACGTGAAAATCGGTTCTAAAACATCGACAACTTGGCGCCGACCGTGGGGAGCCTCGTAATTCCTTGTCAACGCTTCTTCCTTTTCTTTATGCTACCATGCCAGGAGAATGGAATGAGGAGAATTGGTTCGACGGACCGACACGCAGACATCGACATGGATGCCGGTCTCAATACGAACCGAGTATCGAATCTTTCGACGCAGATACGCTCGAGATCTTCTATCGATCTCGAGATCAGATATTACACCAGAGTCGAGGAGGGATCCTTATCCCCACGACAAGACGCCACCGAGGGATCAATTTCTGGAGGCAAGGGTCAACTCGACAAGAATACTGCTTCGTGGCAAACTCGCAACACGACGCAGAGCTTTTCCTCTAAGTGTTCGAGTCCCCAAGACGCTCGAGTTGGCAATACAAGTTCGAAGCCGCATCCCGAGCCCATCGACATCCGATGGTCTTCTCTCCGAGCATTTCATTGTGGAAGAGGATCGAACATGTCGCTTCATCCAAATTCAACCGCCCCGACGCAGAGTCGCTCGCATCGAGACGGTTATAACCCGAGTTCCCCACCCGAGGGGTTTACCTGTTGCCAGATGGTGTCGCCGACCACCTCCAGCCGAGAGATCTCGAGCGCAAGTGGAAGTCATCCATGGGAGGTCTTCGCCCTTCCTCCGATCGATCGTTCTCCCGTAAGAAGGATTGGACATGCTTCCCGCCGAGCATACTCTACACCACTCGTCAGAATGGCAAGGACACCACACCGCGAACGAAATGAGCACTTTGATGAACGTGCGGGACATCCTCAACATTGTCGCGCCCATTAAAACAAGTTCAAGGGTCCAAATAGACCATTCTGAGGCAATTCGACGGAAGAAAATAGTGGCTCGTAAGAACCTCCCCGAGCGCTTATTTCCAATATGGAAGTTCAAGAACTCAAAGACATCAATGATTTGTCGAGAACCCACCCAAGAACTCGCCGAGCACCAGTGTTATGATCTTTTGCCGAGGAGATCGCGCAAAGACTTCGTGGACATGATGGCCAAACTCGAGCGACGAGGTCGCACCACAACCACGGTCGTAATAGTGCGCTACTTTTCTCGCCACCGCTCAGAAACTCGTCGATGGAAGGCAAGACGACTTTCCTCGCGTCGCTCTCTCGACATGAGAAAATGCCACAAGCCAACGGGAGGGGTGATCTTTCACAACTTCAAATGACCGACGCGACGGCGGCAAGCGGGTACGAGGAGTATTTCCCGTAAGGTCGAGGCCTATTATAGGCCTAGTCCCCATGGCCGGGTATCGACGAGTTCGATCGCCTACGACATTAACCCTTCGCTTCGCAAAAAGAAGACAAGAGGTTATCTCGGATGTCGCGCGCTCGCCGACCTTCGAGCGTTCGCTGGTCACTGATTTCGACCGACGAATATGGAGAAATTCGATGGAACTCAAACCCCATCGAAGTTCCTCCAAATCTACACTACACCTATCCGAAAGGCGTGGAGGAGAGCATATCATGGCAAATTACCTTCCGATCGTGCTCAAGGATCGACGCGATCATGGCTTCTAAACCAACCATTTGAGTCGATCTACTCGTGGCAACACCTCGTGATCTATCACTAATTTCCGTGGAACTTACAATCGCCTCAGAAAGGAGGATGACTCGCACCTGATAAGACAGAACAACCATGAAACGCCACGACAATTCATCAGCGCCACCAGTTCAAACTCTATTCGAAGTTTCGACTCATCCGTGATCAAGGCTTTCAAACAGGAGTCCGTAGCGTAAGAATAACAGAGGACATCGCTTACATCCACCGCCATCGTTGCCGAGCTCTTTGAGATGGTCGATAGATCTCGCGATCGTCACAAGCGGCCAAATGGAACAATACTATCGATCTCAAAGATGGCATCCTCGAATCAAAGTAAAGTGGTAAGAAAGGATAAAAGGCTAGGAAATCTAAGAACAAAGCGAAAGTAAAAATCTTCGATGCGCTTCTAAGGAGGTCCTAGCCGTAGTTTATAAGGAGCCACACAACTGAAGCAAAATCCCGATCAAGTAAAGGTAAACACCAAGATCGGAGAAACGACAAACCTGTGGTGTCCTTTTCATAAAAAGAAGGGCATGACTCAGAATCGCCGAGTTTTCTTACTAAACTCGAGACTATTATTCGCAAAGGGTCACTTCCTATTCTTGAACAGGGGCCAAACCAAGTGGACAAAAGGAGTCTGACGATGAGGAGATGCCGCTCAGACCCGCAAAGACACCATTGATCACATCTATGGGGTCTTGGCATACGAATCACGTAAGATAGTCAGCAATGAACGTGAGGTAAACACAATCGACTCTCCTCTTGTCAATAAATTATCAAGTGGTCGAAATCACCTTGCTTTCGAGAAAGGTGATTGTCCGATACCTTCGACTAGACCAGTCGATTTCCGATAGAATCGAACCCACCATCAACAATTGTCGAGTCAATCGAGTTTTAGTTGATGGTGGAAGCTCGTTAAATATATCGCTTACGAGCACCGGACGAGATGCAAGTACCAGATAAAGTAAGACCAAGACGATATTCATTTCATGGAATCGCATCGGGTCTTCGCCAAACCCATTGGCCAAGTTTCTTCCTTTAATGTTTGATCACCAAGCAATTTCAGACGTAGAAAGTCTCCTTTGATGTAGTCGATTTCGACATTTAAGATATAACGCCATACTCTGACGACTCTACTCGCAAAAATTTTGATAGCTACTCACTATGGGTACCATTGTCTTAAGATGCTGTGTCCCAAAGGAGTGATCACAATATATTGTGACAAGAAGATGGCGATTCCTCGCGACCGTCGCTCCTTGAGATGGTTGGACAACTACCAACTCGAGACAAAAGTCACTGACAGCAAGTCGGCTTCAAAGCTGCACCTAAGCCGAACGACAGTCAAAGAGGTTCCTCCGACGCAGAGGAGCCCTCAAGATCTGCTCGCATTGGGGATTCTTCCACCTAAATAGGAAGACGCTCATCACCTTCCTCCGTGCAAACGCGATGTCTTTGCGCAAGCATCCAACATGCCCGAGTCCCAAGGAATGTGATCGAGCATGTGCTAGCCTTACTACCGATAAACTACCCAGAAACAAAAGTTACGGAGATTTGCCCCGATCGACGAGATGCTATTAGGTCGAATTGGACAAGTTGCTTAAAGGTGCTTTATAAGAGAAGTCAACCACCCAGAGTGGTTGGCCAACCTCGAATGGTTAGAAAGTCTAACGGCAAATGGCGATGCGCGAGACTTTATCGATCTTAATAAAGCTTGTCCAAAAGATGATTTCTTTACCTCGCATCGATCACCGTTGACTCTCATCGCAGATGTGAAATGTTGAGTTTCTAGATGCATACCGTTATCATCGATCAAGATGCATCGAGAAGATGAAGAAAAGACCGATTTATTACACCGCTTGGAGTATTTTGCTATGTCAAAATGTCATTCGCCTAAAAATGTCGAGCTTTTTTCAACGCTTGATGCAAACGACTTTCGCTCCTCAACTAGGCCGAAATTTGGAAGCCTATGTTGATGATCTAGTCGAAAAAGCACCAAACGACTTAACATATCACGTAATTTGTAGGAAACTTTCGACAACCTCGTAAAACACCAATTGAAACTAAATCCCGAGAAGTGTGTGTTCGGGTCTCTTCAGAAAATTGCTTGATTCCTCGTTTCAACAGGAATCAAGCAAATCCCAAAAGATCAAAGCCATCACTCGATGCGCCGACTACTAAAAAGAAGTCCAAAACTCACTGTGGTGCATGGCGCCGTTAAGTCGTTTATAGCACGATCGGGAGAAAAAGGACCGCTTTCTTCAAACTTCTAAGGAAACATGAAGGTTTCAAATGGTCGAAGAGGCTAACTTAGCCTTCGAGGAAGTCAAGAGGTATCTTACGAGTGCTCCTGCTCTAGTTTCCGGCCAGAGAGACGCCTAATGTACCTAGTCGCCACGCCACGTGCAAGAGCGCAGGTCGGGTCGAGAACGTGAGAACATACAACGCACCAAGATACCACGTGAGTGAGGTTTTGCACGACCTAAGGAGCGCACTCGTGTTCAAAACTTCTTGCCCTCCTCATGTCTTCGAGGAAATCATGCATTATTTTCAGACGACAAACTAGTCAGGCCGCCCGAGTTTCCTTGGGAGCGATCCTCCGTAATAGGGAACAATGGACGCATGGCAAAATGGTCGGGTCGAACTTGGGGCGCTCACATCCATTTCGTCTCGAACGGCCGCAAATCCGTGATCTTGGCGCACTTTGTCGCCGATGGACAAATCTCAACTGCTCAGATCCCCAAGACGATTCCCACGATCGCTGGATGATGTACTTTGACGGTCACTTACGATAAGTGGCTCTGGGGCTGGGTGGTCCCGAATCTCCTACCGAGAAACCTTAAAGTATGCCATACAATTAAACTTTCGTGCCACTAATAACGTGGCAGTAGCACGGTTTGCTAGCCGGCATACGAAAGGCGAAAGCACTCGATTCGGACGATTGCTCGTAAGAGGAGACTCTCGCCAGTCGTGAATCAAGTCGGAAAGGAGTACCGTCTAATTCGACCATGTCCCAAGACTCATCGGAAGCACGTAAAGTTAGAAAAGCACTTTTGGGCTTTGAGGTACAATTTATCCTCCGAAGGATAATTTCCTCAGCACCAACCGCTCGCCTAGCTTCCTCCCGATCCGTAGTACCAAAGGGTGTTCTCGAACAGCTTTAAACCGCCCATAGTCGATTTAATCAAGACACCTTCTATAGAAACAACCTCTCTAGAGTACGAAAACACCTTCTTGCACGAGAACAGCACGGTGCCGCTCCCTTCGATGTGGGCGACGGAACCGTCGCCGAACCGCACTGTCCCGGTGACGCTGGCATCGAGGTTGGAGAACGCTGCACGGGATCCCGACATGTGGTTGGATGCGCCGGTGTCCAGGACCCATCGCTTTGAGTCTCGATCACCTGAGACGTCGAAGGCAGCGAAAACCTTGTCCTCGATGAGGTGGAGCTTCCCACACCTTGGATCGGCGTCGTGGTCAACTAGTCGTGAGACCTTACGACCACGTTTGCCGTAGTAGACTGAGTTGAAGCTGGTGGCGACGGTTGCGCCTGAGGTTCGATCCTCTCCTCCTGTACTGCACCGAGGGCGAGTAGGAGAGTGGGCTCGTCATCCTGGATCACATGAGCCTGCTCCTCCTTCTTCTTCCCGTGGCAATCCTTTGCCCAGTGGCCTTTCTTAACGCAGCCGCGACAGTCGCCGCCGCACGCACGCCCGCCGAAGCCGCCCACGAGTCGTCGTTGCCGCCTGCGCCACGATCGTGGCCTCTTCCGCGATGCTTGCCGCGCCACCGTGAGCCCGACCGCGCGCCGGACTCTTGGTCCCTTCTTGTAGCGCCGATCCATCGCTTCCTCCGTGAGCAAAGAAGCTCACGATGGTCCGTGGCCGCACAGTCCATCGCCGTCCGCCTTTGAGCCTCCCTGTCACCTCTTCGAGCGAGAGCGTGGAGATGTCGAGAAGGGTTTCAATAGAAACGACGAGTTGCTTGTACCTCGGTCGGGCGACGCGCAGGTACTTGGCCACCACCTTGTGGTTTGGCTCCGGGTCGCCGAGCGCCGCCACCAGACGATGTTCGCCAAACGCAGGCAAATCCGACCGACTCCCCGCCGCAGGCGATCCGCCGCACCGCCCGAGGTTTTGTGCGGTTGCTTCCGCACCCGATCGCCGCCGATGCGCATCATCTTGATGGCCTCCCATGCCTCCTGGCCGACGGCTTGGTCGCCAAGGTGGAGACGAGCTTCGAGGACGCCATCGCAGATGGCCTCCAGCGGCGGTGCGCTGCCGCGGAAGTCGGCGCCGCCGCGCTTGACGACGCCCCACGTAACGCTACCGAGCTTAAGCTTCGCGAACAGCCACCACTCATTGTAGTTGGTTCGCCGCCATGCCACCGCCCCGAGCCGCTCGAGTCTCGATGACGCGCCGACGACGGCCTCGCGCGCCCACGGTGCGGCCACGCGGCGGCGGCGATCGAAGCCTGACGCCGAGATTGCGAACGGCGCGGTGGAGTCTTGCTCCCACCGCCACGAGTCGTCACCCTTGCTTGTTCGGCCTCGCGAAGACATGATCTGCTTGAAGGCTTACGACCACCTAGACACACATAAGGCTCTGATACCAATTGTCAGAGTTCTCCAGTCGTGGTCGTAGACGCGGTCGAAGACGTGGTCGTAGGAACTTACGACCACATGAACGTGGTCGTAAGTCGGCTTCGACTGACTACTTGGCTCCGCGAGTACAAGGAAAAAGAAACTACAGCACGAAGAGCTTTTGTGCAGCAATGGAACTGCTACTTTTTTGATCATCTATTGCTCCTTATATACTGAAAATACAAGTGCAGAAGACTCCCGGTGGTTAGCCGCACATCGCGCCACGGACGTGTCCATCCCCACGACCACGATGTTGCCCACGACCGATCGTTCCAGGGTCATGCGCGAGCTATTCTCGCCACGCCCTCCTACTCGCACGGCTACCACAAAGAAACGGTGCTCGTGCGTATGCAAAGAGCTAAAAATAAAACTGTTGAGGAACCATCGGCGAGTCCAAATCGAGCGACACTGCGTCAGACAAGCGAGAATCGTAAGAACAATGTATGAACAACAAGAACAATAAGAGATTGAACACGAGATATAGGGGACGCCTTGCTTCTCTTTATTCCTTCATTCATCGATCAATCCTTTACAATGAATAGCATCCCCTATTTATAGGCTACGACCGCTTAGGGTTTGGGATGGGCGACACTAATGGGCCGACCGCAGGTCGTGCCCATGGTTTCCCAACACTCCCTTGACACCCATCCTTCATGTCCATGTCTCACAAACTCCATAAAATCCAAAGGGAAAAATTTAGAGAAAGAGTACATGATACACATTCTCACGTGATGCACGAATTGCTCATTAAAAACCTTGGCCGAGAAACTCGTGGAAAACTCACAAGGGAAAAGAGTACAATCCACCCAATTTCATTTAATCTCTTGATTTATTCTTTGGGTACTGATCTTCATGATCAAGCTTTAATAATGAGTTCGTGAAGGTTCTCCCGACTCGCACTTTCTAAGTCTCATCATTCCAATTCACATATGCATCTTTCAAAGTTAGACTGGAAGTGACTTAGTGAATAATCTGCAGATTCTCACATGACTTAGTATGCAAGACTTTAAAAACGCTCATCTTTTGCAATTCATGAGCATAGAAGAACATGGGGTTGATATGCTTTGTGAGAGGATTCTTCACATAACCCATCTGCATTTGTGCAACACAAGTCGCATTTATCTTCATAGATAATAGTGGGGTTAGTGCGCATTCAATCCACATGATCGCTGGATGTGGTGAATCATCCGCCAAGCCAAGCACATTCTTGTGAAGCCTCGTAGTGCTATTGTTTCCGAGTGGTACGTCAAATCGTACAAGACTCGCTTAGATGATTTTTATGGAATTACTGTTCCACCACATAGGAATACATAGCCTGCTTGCTATTTATCGTATGGGTCCTACAAGTACCGTTATCCGCATTGCCATTCATAGTTAAGTCTTTGTTCTTTCAGAGAAATGTACTAAATTCTTTGCTTCTTTGAGGTATGGGAAGATGCCCTTTATTCCCCGCCAATGCCTTTGGTAGGTTCGCACTATACCTGCTAGTAGGATCAAGGCAAATGCAATGTCCGCTCTAGTACAGCTTTGCTAAATACATTAGTGCTTCCATTGCACTTAAGTGGAATTCCGGTCCCGTGACTTCCTCCTCTCTTCTTTAGGTCTCAGACGTGTCTTTGTCTTGTCGCAAAGATCTCTGCACCATTGGTACTTTCAAAGGGTATGCCTTTGCAAAGTCGAACCTTTCTAACACCTTTTGAGTGTAGGTTGACTGATGTACTAATATTCCTTCAGGGACATGCTCAAGCTCCAAGCCTAAGCAATATTTGGTTTTACCCAAATCTTTTATTTCGAACTCCGACTCCAGATAAGAGCTTGCTTTCCTAATATCCTTCAGGGTTCCGATGATATTCAGATAATCTTCATACTCTAAGATTATACAAAATCCATTCTGGGATCATCGTATAAATACACAGAGATTATTCTCATTGTTCGTGTAGCCTTTCTTGCATGAAAAGTCGCTTCAAGCGATTATACCACATTCTGCCTGATTGTTTAAGTTCGTACAATGACTTTCTGAGTTTCACACTGTACATATTTCTATTTGCTCTGTTTTGGTTCGGGACAGTGATACATTCAGGTATCTTTATATAAATGTCCGAATCTAATATTTCATAAAGGTATGCTGGTACCCCATCCATCAATTTCACTTCTAATTTCAAGTTCACCGCCATTGAGATAAATGTCTAAAGGAGTTCCGCCATGACCGGGAATATGTTTCTTCATAATCATCTCCTAGATGTTCTATGAAACCTTATACAACGAGCCTTGCTTCTTTTCATTTCTCTTCAACAAATACCCACTTATACTCCTACGGGTGCACAAGGAGGCGGTGGCTTACAGTGCCCAAACGTCTTTCTTTTATTCTGAGAGAATAATTCGCTTATTGCCTTCTCCCAATCTTCTCAATCTAATATTTTCTTTCATTCAATGAGCGATGCAGCTCAATCAAGATTGATGATTGTGGCAAGTTTCTTTGCAAAGTAAATGTCGACATTGGCTGTTGTCATATTCAAATATTCTCCCGAGGTCATAAAGTTTATAGCTATTTCTTCAAGGGGCGATTCTTTAATGCTTCTACTTGCTCACCGTTGCTTTCAATTGCGGGACAAGTCCTTTAGTTTTTCACCCGATGTGTGCGCACACATCCATGCCGATGTCTCCCTTCATGGGGATGTTCAATTCGTATGCCTTTCTCGAAGGTTCTATACCGATGCCAGTCTCAACCGGCTCCTTCCGTTCGGGGCACTTCGGTGATCGGTCCGTGTCAAGTCCTTCTTATCCTTTTTCACCAGCGCCCCGTTACTTCGGATTCGAGGGACCGGAGTTCTCGCCCTTTATTCTCGAGGCCTCGACGGGATTAGGATACCTTCAATGGTATTTCAACCCTCTCCTGCATTGCTTGCGTGCAAATGCTACTTATTCACGCCTTCAAATCACTAAAGTAGTCCGCGCTTGATTCGCTAATACTTGCGAATCAATTATCTTCTCGACTTCAATTGTCTTCTAGACTTCAATTCAATTATCTTCGATCGCAATTATCTTCTCGACTTCTATTTGCTTCACTAGTGCGGGTCATATGCATAGATTTCAATTATCTTCTAGACTTCAATTGTCTTCTAGACTTCAATTGTTTCCCGGTATTATTATCAAGGGTTGATTTCCCCCCTAATGACGGGAAACTAACCTCATCTAATGTACTATCAGCGAATCGGGCATTATACAAATCTCTAGTCATAGGGTCCAAATACTTGATTATGGATGCTGTCTCATAACCAACGATATCCTGCATTTCTGAGAAGACCCATTACGCTCGTTGTAGTGGTGGTATAGGTATATAACCCTTGCAACCAAACCTCGCGAAGATGAGAAGTTTTCGCATGACTTACGCTAGTTGCATAGGTAGATGGATGTTATAGGCCGACGGCCTAAAATTGATGAGAGCCGCCATGCAGGATCGCGTGTCCTCAACATGTAGTTTGTAAATTACAATTCTTCAAAGTTCTCGCTAGTCCATTCTGGTGTGGACATGCGCATGTAATGCTCAACTTTAATTCCCATTTTCATGCACATCATCAAATGTCACAAAGTAAATTCTCCAAATATTGTCCATTCAGTGGACTTCATATGATGATTAGGAAAATATTTCTAATTTAGTTATCTACGAGATTGGCTTTGCAAAAGCATGATTTCTCGAGATAATAAACATACGCATGACTCATTCCGAGGAAGCATCGATGAGCACTATAAAATACCTAAATGACCCTTACAGGGGCTGTATAGGACCGCAAAATGTCTCCCTAGATACGATCCAGGAATGCAGGGACTTCATCCTTCGCTTTCAGAGCAAAAGGTCTAATAATTAATTTCCCGGTGGCACATGCGGGGCACACAAAATCTTCCTGATTCGGGAAATTCTTTTCATTCATAATATGTCCCTGTGAATTGTTAATTATATCTCTCATTATCCTAAGACCTAGGCGCATAATCTATCATGCTAGAGATAGAAAAGTTCGTGAGCTTCTAAATACGGTTTTCGTGGCAAGATAGATGCAGTGCTTTAATATTAGTGTAGTATAGCCCAGCCATACGAAGGAAGATATTCTAATGCTATTTTTCACTTTCTTCATACTTTGTAGTGAGTGATATTCTGCACTATACTCTTCTTCGCCTCTACATGGAAACCAGTAGCGCAAATATCCTTGAGAGTTCTAGTCGATTCTGGGTACAACAAGTCTTCTTCAATGACCAAGACCTAAAACTAAATTAAATATCACATCTTTTTCTCGGCCGACTCTCTCTCTCTCTCCCATTCCATTTCACTACAGGTGGGCCACAAATTTTTTTGGCTTTGGAACCAGAGCAACTAGGAGCACTGATGCCATCATTTTTTCCTTGGCATTACTACCTCCGGTGTGTAGCATAAGCCTAGCATCGTTTTTTCTCACGCTGGATGGCCTAAAGGCCTATGGTCAAATAGCGAATTATTGTTCAAAATTACCAATGTTTATAAAAATAGAAAACTGCCCAGGCCAGTTGCTGGTGTTACATCTGGTCTGCATTAGCTGGTCTTGATAGTCAAGATGGAAGCGGTTAGCACTCGGCCAATTGAACCACTGATGAAGGGCCTTGTTGTGAATTTTCTAATGATATACTTTACACTGAGCCATCTTACGCAGACAAAATCCATGTATAACCTGAGTGCGTCAGGGTGCCAGGAATGCATATCTAGGTTTTTTACTTTACAGAGGTGTTTCCTTGTTTCTGCAGTATTCCATAGGCCTAGTCTGAAGTACTGTGCAAGCCTTGTGTTTCTTAATATGCGTGACTAGCACCAAAGAACAGATCCTCTCTCATACAGTTTATGATAAAGAGCCGCATTGACTCAATGCTTGCTCTATTATAGTTGATTGCAAGTTGCAATTTATAACGTTTCACCATAACTACATACTGACTCTTTGAACAGTCAGGCACACTACTATCTTGTTCACTGCACTGCCAAAGTATATGAGAGAGGAAACCCAAATTTGCTATGTTTATTGTAAGACATATTGGGCTTATCAGAATTTGTGCTATCATTAAGAAAATACACAATAAATGGAAATAAATAAGCTAGGCAAATTGTAAATGCAAGATAATGGAAGATTTAGGCCTGCTCAGTTAGCCCTTGACGGTTTGTCGTAATGAAGTGGACCATCCATCCTAACTGAAGAAAACTGATAAACTTTCCAGATTCACAGATTTTGCTAATAGATTACATTTAACAAAGAAATGAATAGTTATCTTGGTTGCAACTTTATTTCTAAATGCGCTTTCACGCCTCATTTCTGCTTGAAAATTCCATGAATATCCTATCTTTGCTTTATGTATATTATATTATTCAATGTATGATATAACTATTGATTCTTTAAGAGAATGTGTTCGATATATCATGTAAATACATGTATGTTATGTGGAACATATATTTGACATAACCCCTGTTAATAACCTCTGTTGATCTACTCGTCAGATATGGGTGTGGAGAGGTGTGCGCTTGGATGGCCTGACAGAAGCCCAGATTGACAAGAAGATGGAGGAGCTGGCCAAGGCAGGAGAGTCGCTTAGCATAATAATGTTCGGCCAGCCAAAGTTTTCTTGCGTTAAATTTTCCCAAGTAAGACAAACGCATAGGGGACGTGCTATCATCATTTCAGTGCTATGACTGTAGACTCAAGTGTTGAAATCTGTACAACTGATTGATTAGAAGATAACTGTTTCTCCGTTTGTTGGGACATTTTTTTTCCTTTGAGTTGCACAGATCAGAGGTTCTCGACCATTGATTGTACCACTTAGCTCCCAATTTGCATTTTATTTCTCAATCCTCTAAACTGCAGGCGTATCACTTAGCTCTTGAACTTCGCCGGCCAAGCATTTATCATGCATGTCGATAACTTCATCTCCTTCAAGTCTTGTGACTCGTCACCATCCTCGCTCGCATCACTTCACGCCGGATTCTTCAGTTCAAAACGACCAGCGCGAAGACGTAGATCTACCGTCATTGTTTGCCCTCACTATTGCCTCCTCCGAGCTCTGTGAGAGAGAGAATACATTCCAATGCCGCAATAGGCACATTTTTCTCATGGTGATTCACCACTCACTTTTTTTATTAGCAATGACCAAATGGACTTTTGTATAGGGTGAGTAGCTTCGCGGCACTAGAAATGTACTTCTCCTCACTTCAGAGAGGAGGCGGCGATGTTAACGCCTCGGCCCAAGAATTCATTTTTATTTACAGGAGGTGACGGGGACGACGAACAATCCCAAACGGACGACAACGAGTCCACTAGATTTCGGACGAAGTCGCCATTACATCCGACTAACTTCGCCTCAACGTAATTTTAGAGAGTTATGGCACAACTCGCAAGTTTAGAGGTTGAGAAAGAAAAACAAGTTCAGAGAGTTGAGAGTGGCAACCTCGCAAATTCAAGAACCTATATTAAAATTTTCTTTCCTTTCTTCAATCATTCGTCTATAGTACATGCTATGCTGGGAAATAAATCTGAAGGATGGTTTGAGGAGCATTCGTCTCGAGTCATATGCAACCAATGACTTGTTGAGCAAATGAACTTAGTTTAGCTTGAGCTAGCTTAGTTCAGTTTGCTTGTCTTGTAAACAATATAGTCCTTGTTGACGGCGGAATCTATGTTAGCATGTCCTTGATTTATTACTACGAGCCATAAGCCGCATTTTCCAACCGATTAGCACCCAGGCACATACGCGACTCAAAATAACCACAGCGGTACAGCTATTGTAGTACGTGTCTCAAGTAGCGGCATCTAATGATCACATGAATATCAGTAAACTTATTCAGAACATGTCTAAGATCAAGGAACGAGTGCAGTAAAGGTAGTAGATGGTACACCATAACAATCCTACCGGTTAAGAGCCTGTTTGATGAAACCTAGGAAGATTGCTCAGCCGAGTCCTTACAGGAAGCTGCCTGAGCAGTGCTTGTTGAGATCTGGATGGATCTGGCAGGCACAAAAGTTTGGTTTAGGTGTCGATTTTCAGCGCCTGGGAGCCAGGGCTCGCATGCTGTGCTAAGTGATTAGAAGTAGCTAATTGAGATTAGAAGTTAGTTAATGAATTATTTTCATTAGTTAATGAACCGCTTATACTACTTATTTTCAAACCATCTCAAGATGTTATTTTAACTTTATATTTTCTGCACTGTGTCTTCAACCAAACACCATATTTTTAGCTGCGATCGTGATAAAATTATCTACCTCTGTGACTATCTCCGCACACTAATTTTTTCAGACGTAGAGCCCAAGTCTCAGTCCAAACAAACCCTAAATCCGGGAGCTTTGGGGCGTAGGGAGGCACGCTACGTCAACGTTTTTTCGTGGAACGTCCGATCGTTTTCCATTCCTTTTCTGCCGTTCGATTTTTCGGTGAGTTCGACCTTCGCGTTTGCTTCCGCGTGCTCGCGTGCTGCCGTGCGCCCGCTTCATCCTCATCCCATTTCCTCAACTTTTCTCCTTTTCTCCATGGCGCCTCTCTCCTGGCCGAATCCTTGCTCCATGGGCCTTCTTCTTCCTCCCTCCTCCTCCATTTCTCTCTGGCGCCACTTCTACCTCTCGGTTCTGGCCGCCGCCTCCGGCTCCCTGCGCCCTGACGCCGCCGGCCTGCGCCCGCGCCTCCGGCTTGCTTGGCTCCGGCCTGCTCTTCCCATGCGGCTCGGCCTGGCCTGCTTCCGTGCAGCTCGCCCATCCGCGTCGTTTGCCTCGTGCGCGCTCCTGCCGGCTCGGCCTCCGCCGCCGTGTTCCTCCCGCGCGCCCGTGGTCGGGCTTGCCCCATGAATTTTATCCTCCCCTACTACTGCTATTTCGGTTTTTATGTTGAGTTTGATGCTTCCGCCGAAATCCCCAACCCCGATGCCGCCGACTCCAGCCCCGACCACGCCCTCTCGTCGTCGACTCCCGCCCGCCGCGCAAGGGCCAGCTACCCCCCCTCCCCGCGCGCTCCTCGTCCCGCTCCCGCCTCGAGTGGCCGCTGCAGCCCGCGCTGCCCGACGGCAAGCGGTGGCGGCGCAACGCCCTCACCGTCGAGGTGTGCCGCGATTTCAGCGACAGGTGCACCGCCTTGACATCGACAGGTACGCGCACCCGCAGCACACCGTCTCCGTCGAGCGGCAGAGGGGCCACGTCGCGGGCCGACTAGAGGACAGCTTTCCTCTTTCTTTTTTTCCCACCTTCTTTCTGTAGGAGCAGAGGCCACAGCACACGACGCATTTTTCCTCCCAAGAGCTGCCATTTCACGAAACCCTGAGGCACCGGCAAACGCCAAGGATGTCACTGAGGTGAGCGCATCTCCGTCGTTTCTGCCAATATTTTTTGTGCGGTACTGGCGGTTGGATGATTGACAAATATTGATTTTTGTGATGTGTAGTTCATCGGGAACACGCCATTGTGTACCTCAACAAGGTGGCCGATGGATGCGTCGGGCATGTCGCGGCCAAGCTCGACTCCATGGAGCCCGGCTCCAGCGTCAAGGATAGATGGCCGCTGTTGAAAACCACTTCCTTTCCTCGCCTTTACTGTAGTCCGAGAGGATTATGTGTGGAGGTTTGTAATCTTTGATTGTTCCTGAGCAAAGTTTCATCCCGTAAGGTTCTTCTTAGTTTCGATGAATAATTTGTTAGTAAAGATAGGTTTTTCCCTGTCCTATTCAGTAGGGTTGTGTGTGGTTTCAGTGCTTTTCATGGTGTTTGTGCATGTTGTGTTCTGTCCTTTACTTACCTTTGGATTTAGGTAAAGATTTGTGCTGTGTGATGTTGTTTTGTATTTGTGCAGGATTGGATGCAGTATGATCACTGATGCAGAGGAGAAGGGTCATCACTCCAGGCAAGATGGGTAAAATCGAATCTTTGGTGCTTACCCTGTATTATGCCAGTGGAATTTGTTTGGTGTTACAAACAATTTGCATTTCCTAGAATATAATTATAGCTTGTAATTTTGGTCTCCATTGGCTGTGACTTGACTGGCTTAAATTCAGTAGAAAATACAGATGGTATTGAATAAGAAACATGAATAGGCTGCTATATTTTTCCATTTCATGAGTCCCTTCTGCTGTAGAAGGTGATTTATATGATAGAATTAGTGATTTAGTGTAGTACTAAAACATAATGTCACATTAATTTTTGAAGTATCAACTTTATAGGCAGGAAGGAGGTTATGTGAGACATATCACTGGTCAAGGGAATTTAGTCTTTTTTATTGAGTTCAGTAGTCAAAATGGTATACAACTGAAATAGAGGAAAGAGTTATTATACTGTACCTGATATAGCATAAGGATTTGTGGCGTTTTTCGCATTGCCATTTCTGCAGCATATTTTCCCTTTCTATTTGTGTTGCCTACTGGATGATCCATATCCACTGGTTATTATTTGTAGTGAGGTTGATGATGGTATTAGTTTCTTTTGCATTAGTTTGATGGATTGTTCATTTGTTGTTTTTGGGTGAGCAGATGAAAGGATGTGCATAAAATAGGTGCTTGGGCTGACTGACGCATGTGCTTACAGCTTTTTTTTTTTTTAAATAGATAGACTAATGATGAGGACATCCCAATTGACCGATACACGAGCAAGGACTACATTAATTAACCCACAGGTGAATTCCGCCCTAATTGAATTTGATTTTTATTTATATGAGAATTGGTTACTACCTAATAGTACTTTAATTGTTCTCAGGTATATACACATGAGAAGACTTTGAGACTGAGAAAGTTATTTGTTGTCTAGTAACGTGCCTCAACCAAAGGTTTGGAAAGACGGAGACAATAGAGACCTATACTATTATGCAATAGCAATACGTGCTGCATGAAGGAATAGCATATGGCTGCATGCATACGTGTTGCATGAAGGAAATAATAAAGCATTAAATGGTACTAGTTGATTGCTGTGCATAGAAAGAATTAGAGAGAGTCTCGGCTGCGCATCAGATAGTTTTTCGGCTGAAAGACAAACACGCATGGCATGCGTGCTATCTCCTGGGCTGCATGCGTGGCACTTCTTGGGCCGAATGAGTATTGTTTTCGGCCATGTAATTAGCTAAATACAAACCGAATCAATTAGGTATTGGTCCTTTGCCTTAGATGCTTATGGGTTTTGCCGGCTATTAAAGCCGAGGTTGCGCTTCCACGTAAAGGGCACGTTATTTTTTTAACAAATCAATATACTCTTGATTCTAGGGTTTGAGCAATATTCTCTCATTTAGAGAGTTCCAATCACAGCCGTTCGCTGCTCTGATTCCTTGAGTTTTGCAGAGCAAAGATACGCACTGGCTTGATGTTCAAGATGGATCGTTGGTTGAATGGTTAATTCTTTTGTCGCAGTTGTCATGCGATGCTGTTGACGCCATCGTTTGTCAAACACTTAACCAAAGTTATCATCGATCCTACGCCGGAAGATCATCATCCATGATCAATAGATTGATCGTTATCTTAATCTTAAAGAGTTGGGATCAAGATATGGCAAAACGAATAAGGTGCCTTGACCCTTAGTGGAAGCCAAAGAAATGTGGTTTCCAGCTGCCATTCAACTGCATGATCGTGGTAATTTGATAGGTTCTTCCATATCACGTTAGCATAATTCCTTAAATTTTTCTAGATAAAGAACCACTACGCAATATTTTGCAATGAAGATTACCCAATGAGCGATGCTTGGGGTCTAACCTTTGTTGGGTTGATTTTACAGCATTTTGAAATTAATTTTAGCACACGTTAGCCATGTTATCAAAAAGACCTGGCTGTTGGGGTCTAATATGGCTGTGATCTGAAGGACTACCATCTGTATGGCTACCTGCTTAGTCTTCACAAGGTTTTTGTTAACGATCACGTAGACCTAAAAATTTTAATTGATGTGATACGACTGTAACGCTCCAAAATTTAGTTTTTCAAAATATTTTGAGTAGTTTAGGTCCCTGAAAATTTCACCAATTTTATTTGAATTAATAAAGCTTAATTGGGAATTTTCTAAATTTAAAATATTTAATTTGACTAATATAAGCATTAAATAAATAAAAATTTGTGTTATTTGGCTTTCTTGTCTTTCAAGGAATTTTTGGGTATTTTTTGAGTTTTTTCGGATTTGTTTGCTATTTATTTGATCTCCTTCATTTTCGGTCTTTATTTTAATTCCAAAATCAGCATTTTCTCTCCTGCCCATGCGCTACAGTATCTCGTGATTTACTGTTCATCATGAACCTCCAGCCGAACCAACAGCCAGCGTCCGTAATGTGCACACTTTTAACAGTAAAACTTCAAAATACCATATCTTCCTCCATGGTGCATATAAAGCTATCAGCTTGCGCCACGGCCCGCCTTGACCTCCTCTTCCAATCTCCCGACGGTTTCTTCAATCAATCTATTTTTGTCGCAACTTAGAAAACCGAGCCCAACCGGTTCTTCCCGCGAATCGCGCTTCTCGACGTCCGCTACCAACTGTCAGCGCATTTTCGTTGGCCGTCGCTCTCTACGCCACTTGCCCATCCACTTTGCTCAAGATCGCCGAGCACCGCCGGCCATTAAAGCCAAACCTTGTTCATCGCGCTCGCTTCCTGAGTTTTTTTCAAAATCCGACCACGCCATCGCGCTCCGCCGTTGCTTTCTTCCGCTTTGCTCCCTTCGCGCCGTCTACACTCGGCCGCCGCACACTCACGCACTGCTCATGCATGTACACCAGGCGTGCTTTTCTTGTATGCTCATGTGTTGCTTCCTTTGTTCTGTGGATCCTCGTTATACTCATTTGTTGGTCGCTCGCTAGTCATTCTCTATGATTGTTTCTCCTCTCGCTAATCCTTCTAATCCTGCACTGTGCCGCCACCTCCTTGCATCAAAATTGGCCTATAACTTCTGCTCATGTTCCGCCAGCATCCAAGACGTGAATATATGGTTTGTTCTCTAGTCCCCTTCTCTCTCTCGTAATTATTTTCCTAATACATGCTTTGCCAATTCCCAAAATCTTGCTAAAACCTTGCCATGCAATTGCACCTAAACCAACGTAGAGGTCTCGTTTCTCCGCTTGTTCATCCGCTTCTATTGGCATCTTCTTGTTTTCTCTCGTGTGTATGGACCTACATGCTACATATCATCCAATCGATATATATAGCGTAACAAACTCTTTTCTAGCAACTTGGTCCCACTTGTCATCCACACCATCCACCCGCCCATATATCTATCTTCTCTTACATGTGGACCCATTGCCATCCACACGTATATATATCTATCTCTTTCATGTAGACCCCACATGTTATCCTCCTAATTAAAACCCTAGATTATTTATCTGACTTACATGCGGGTCCTGTATGTCACCAACCTTTGGTCAACCTAGTTCATGAGCTTGGTCCACCGTGGACTAGCATATCTCAGGACTTGGTCTATAGACCAGGCCCACATGTCAACCCCTAATCCTATTTTGAGAATTAATTTAATTCTTGAAAATCTTTTATCTTATTGGTCCCACTCACTCTCTACTCTTTTTCTCGAATTATTTCAATTTAAATCCATAAATACCAATGTCTCACCTATCATACACATTCCTTTTCTAATATTTTTCGGAATAGAATATTCGAGAATATTCAGAGAGCTTTTTCATCATTTCATGTGAATTCCAATCTTCCGAGAGCCATATCTTCATCCAACTCGATTGAACCTATTCAAGTTTCTAAATTTATCTAAATTCAATATCTACCTTCCAGTACCATTCAATTTCAGTTTGAGTTTATTTGATTTGTCTTTGAATTTAGTTTGTTTGCTTTCTTTCTCAAGATGTCGAAGTCTCTAATCGCTCAAGGAGTCAAGGTCAAACAAGTAGCATTGAAGATAAAATAAGATCACCATTATGCGAGCAAGGCAAGTTATACCTTTGATCATCTTGAACCCGCCAAATTATTTTGATTCAAATTATTGCATTTACTTTAAGTATTTATTTAAATGATTTTGGTATAGCTATTGTCCAATTTGTTACACCCACTTGGCTAATTGATATGTCATAATCTTTTGTCACCCTAGTCCGTTCATATTTAGTTGCTATGGTATTACTAACGGGTTGGTTAGTACGAGTAGATCGCTTAGCCATGCAACGAAGTCATTATCATCACCGAAAGTGCAATTATAAATTTGACTAAGTGATTATGGAACTTTGTGATAAACCGTAAAATGTGTTATTACTTTGTGATAGCATGTGTTGCACTAAAACCAACAGGTGGAAA
Organism: Ampelocalamus luodianensis; assembly: GCA_036346255.1. Taxonomy (NCBI): domain Eukaryota; kingdom Viridiplantae; phylum Streptophyta; class Magnoliopsida; order Poales; family Poaceae; genus Ampelocalamus; species Ampelocalamus luodianensis. The sequence continues at coordinate 29,051,428 of CM070623.1, forward strand.
GGATTTAGACCGAGGCAAGTGGTGGATACTGTGATATGGTGGACTTTGTGAATGGGAATGGTAATCTCGTGGTATAGTTAGAAATTGAAGTCTTGCCTTGGTCAATTAATGATTTAACTTTGTGCGCCATTGAACTGAGCTTCATCAGCACCACATGCCCGTATGGGACGGGCCTAACTTAGTAAGTTATGGATTCTCGATTGATGTCCGTGATAGGTTAGGCTATGTGACAGGTGGAGGTGTGACTCATTGGTGGTTGCATCATGGATCGTCACGCATCCCCGTCCGCCGTGTGTTATACTAGTTCTATGTGAGCTGGTATAGCGGGAAAGCACATCGGGATGTCAATGTTTGAGATGAAGTTTCGAACCGCTTTGTTATGATCGCGCCACATTGGTTATATCGTGTGGGTAAAGTGTACAACCTCGCAGAGTGTTAAACAATCTATTCAATAGCCGTGTCCGCGTCATGGACATTGACGAGGATCTAATAATCCTCATTTTATTATTTTCATAATCATGTAATATGACGCCATCCCCAATATTAGAAGGGAAAGCAAGTCGCAGTCGAAGATCTCCTACGACTATCCTCTAGTCGTAAGCATCCCTACGACTATAGTGTAATTGTAAGTCCCGCTACGATTATGTCCTGGTCAGTCTTCCTCACGATCAGCACACCAGAAGCATTTCTACGCATAAACCCCGGTCAAGTCTTTATGACTGCTCACATTTACTTCCTCACCATTAACCGGTCCACTCGGCCGAAGGCCCATTTAATAGTGGGAATCTGCGCCAAAATACGAGTTATGCTCGATATAACTACAGATAATACCCCACTAGCCTCGAGTGATAACCGCTTGACGTATGGGGATGTTACATTCTCGAATTACTCTCATTATTGTACAATAATGAGCGACTAATGAGCCCGAACGACAACAACCACCACTACATAGTATAAATAGGTGTCTTTCGTGAGATAGAGAGAGGCCCAAGACAAGAAGTAAGATCCTCAAATTGTAATCCAAATACCTAATACAAGATACACAGGAGTAGGGTTATTCTCACCGAGAAGGCCCAACTCGTATAAAATTCCCGTGTCTCTCTCGTCACAGTGATCAATTGTGGAGACCTCCAATCAAACAATTTACGAAGATCGTTCTAAAACACCGGCGCTGGCGCCAACCGTGGGGATCTTTCGCAATTCTTGTCACGCTTCTTTCTTTTCTTGATGCTACCATAAGAATGGAACGAGGAGAATTGGTTCGACGCTTGATTACGCGCATATATCGACATGGATGTCGGCTTCACTACGAACCGAGTATCGAATCTTTCCGATGGTGTTGCCGCTCGAGATCTTTTATCGATTCTGAGACTACATCACACCGAGTCGGGAGGGATCCTTATCCTCACGACAAGACCTCGCTGAGGAACCAACTTCTGGGTGGGTCACCACGACTAACAGGAATGCATTGGGGCAAATTACGCGACGAGAGTTTTTCTCCAAACGCTCGAAGTTCTCCGAGGCGCATTTACTTGGCGAGACCGGCCTGAAGCCATCATTCCGAGCTTCATCGACACCGATGGTCCTCTCTCTCCAGTATTTCGCAGGAAGAGGATCAACACGCCGTTTCATCCAAATCCAACCGCCCCGACGCAGACCCACTCGCAGACGGAGACGGTTATAACCCGAGTTCCCTACACTGAGGGGTTTACCCAAGTCGCCATGGTGTCGCCGACTACCTCAAGCGTGGAGGTCTCGAGCGCAAGGAGGTCATCCACGGAGGTCTTCGCCCTTCTCTCGATAAGGATCATTCTCCCGTAATAGGATTGGCGATAAGCTCCGCCAGCATACTTACACCACCGCCGCAATGGTAAGGACACCACACGGCGAACGACAAACACTTTAATGAACGTGGGACATCCTCAACGCTTCGACTCCATTAAAGCAAGCTGGTCCGAATAGACCATTCGAGACAACCCGACGGAAGAGAATAGTGACTAAGAATCTTCCCAGCGCACTTATTTCCAAATGAGGAAGGTCAAGAACTCCAAAGACATCAACGACGGCCGAAAACCCGACCCAAGAACTCGCCGAGCACTGTGTTATGATCTCTTTGCGTAAGAGATCACACAAAGGCTTCGCGACACGATGGCCAAACTCGAAGGCCGTCGCCGATCACAACCAGAGGTCGTAGTAGTACGAACTCTTCTTCCGCAAGCCGCTCGTATAACTCGTCGGATAGAAGGCAACATGACTTTCACTCACGCCATTCTCCGACCGAGGAGAACGCCACAAGCCCACGTGAGAAGTGATCTTTCACCACTTCGCGACAAGACACACGCATAAGCAAGCGGCACGAGGAGTATTTCCTCAGAAACCGAGACCTATCGAGGTCTACCCTCCCGTACCGGGTATCGACGAAGTTCGATCACCCGGTGATATTAACCCTTCTTTTCGCAAAGAAGGAGGCAAGAGGGTTTTGGGGTGGGGCTTCACCGATTCTCTCGAGCTGCGCACGCCGTCCTCTTCCAACCAAATAATATGGAGAAATTCGATGGAACTCAAAATCCCATCGAGTTCCTCCAAATTTACACTACAGCCTATCCGAGTCAGGGAGGAGGAGAGCATGTCATGGCGAATTACCTTCCGATCGTTTCAAGGATCGACACGATCATGGCTTTAAAACCAGCCATTCAATCGATTACTCGTGGCAACACCTCTCGATCTTTTGTCAGAATTTCAAAGGCACTTACAACCGCCTAGGAAAGGAGGATGACTTGCACCGGAAGATGACACAACCATGAAACGCTACGCCAATTCATCAGCGCCTACCAGTTCAAATTTATTCCGGGTTTCGACTCATCCGTGATCGTTTTGCCAGGAGTCCGGCGTATGATTACGCAGAGGACATTGCTTTACATCCACCGCCACCGTCAACTTTTGAGATGGCCGATAGATATGCGATCGCACAATGAGTGGAATACTATCAATCGCAAAGACGACATCCTCGTGAAGCAAAGCGAAAGTGGTAAGAAAAAGGATAAAAGGCTAAGAAATCTAAGAACAAGGCAAAAGACACAAATCTCCGCAATGGTTCTAAGGAAGTCCCGCCGTAGTTTACGAGCCACGCAACGCCAACAAAATCCCCGATCGAGGCAAAGGTAAGCGCCAAGATCGAGAAACGACAAACCTGTGATGTCCTTTTCATAAAAAGAAGGACATGATTCAGAATCGCCGAAGTTTTCCTACTAAACTCAAGACTATTACTGCAGCAAGCCACTTCTACTTTGAACAGTAGGCCAAACAAGTGATGTATGAGTCTGATGATGAAGAGATGTGAGGACCCCATTATTTGGCTTGTAATGCTTAACCAACCACCGGTCCTAGCAAAGACAAATCAATAAATCGATCTCGAGATATGTATACTTCCTAGCAAAAGATACACCTCTGCATAAAATTAGACATCAACTCCATTCCAAACATAGAGTCCAAACACTACACTACCAAACGGAAGATAAACAAATAGTAGAGTTACTATACAAAGGCCGATGTGCCACGAGGTACACAAATAACAAGAACGATAATGAAGCAAAGTGCTTTAAGATGGCTATAAACAAAGCCAATCATCGTGCTCCAACCCACAAGGCATCTGACCGACCGCCAAGTCTACTGCCCACGAACAAGCAACACAAATTACGGTGAGGCCCTGGGGCTCACCTCTTCCTCTCGCAACAAAAACATTAAGCAAAGCACCGAGTACAAAGATTGTCTTGTACCCGCAAGACCGACGTAGAACTAGCGCACTGCTCATAAGCTACATGCAGCTTATTTGTGGAGGCCATATGTTTCATTTGCATAAAGCCAATTTTCATTTGCAATAAGGTACTTTTAAAGGCAAGTTTGCAACTCATTTTTAAGATTGAAATAACAAGAAGGATATTAATAACAAAAGCGAAAGATAAACAACCTAGAAGTGACTATCCCAATAGTCACCTCAACAATAGCACTAATCCGCATTCGCACTCACCCATCAAGTTTTAATTTAAATGTAGTTCTAACTCTTGAAAAGCTTACTCAAGCGTGTCCATCACCTAGACGAGGCTATTCGAATAGTTTTTAACCCCGCAGGGTGTACCATCAGCATCTACACTTGCATCGCTTTAAGCCAAAGCACACTTCTCAAGGTATGCGACACGGCTAAGTCCTACGAGACTTTTTCCAATATTGTATTAACTACGAGCCGCCGTATGGATAGAAATCCATACGCTTACATGGTAAAGCCAAAAGACAACTACCCACTCAGATGAGAAGCTTGACAACTACCATGCTCCCAACACCATCCCTCCCGCGACCTCGCACCCTGAGCCAATACACGCCAAAGTACTAGGTCAAGAGAGGTCCCATATACTCTAGTGTGGTTAGCACGCCAAATGCTCGATAAAAATTCACTCACAAGATGTTCGGTCCCACTGACCGGCACCTTTCCAAATACACCTAAAAGATCACACCAATCTTACCATTGTGCTGCTTTAAATCATTTTTGTTTTCATTTTTAGTTTTGCAATTAGACATAGCAAGAATGTGAAATATAAAGTTATAGAAAATTTTAGGTGATCAAGGTTACCGACTAAGTCGATAACCCATTTCTACCGATACTAAGCATGTCTAAGCAATTTGACTCTGATCTACTATGACAAGAGATCATCCAAACAATCTCTAATCACAAGAAATAACCTAGGCTCAGTAGTAGAGATCAATATTTTGTCTACTGTGATATGCAACACGGATTTAACTAATCAATTTAACACAAATTAAGCAATGCATACATACAAACAAACAAAATATTAGACTTTAAGATATCGATTAACATGATCAAACCGCTATTCGGTTGCCGCTGCTCAATTTGTTGTGGAGGGTTTCTCGTGGTTGCCGCAAATATCGAATCCTAACGATAGAACAAATAACAATAATAAGAGCAAAAACACCCACAACCATACAACAACATCAAACATACCAAACTCACACAGCAACCAAGCATGACATAACAAAATTTTAGAAACAGAGAACAATTCATTTTAACCTATTAAGAACTTTCTATGAATTTTCTAAGTTAAACACATCAAAACACTAGTTAATTACTTTAACAATTTTTCATGAACAGTAAACAGTGTAAAACCTATCCTAATAATTAGTATAACTGAAATGAAATTTTTACACTGGGTTCATTGAATTTGGACAATTATTGAAAGGGATATGCATTTTCTAATTTGGATTACAATCTACAACATTAAATTAATTAACAGATTTTTGCTACATATACAAGGTTGAAACTTATTTTAGTAAATAGTACACTTAAAATGAAAATTAACAGACTGGTTTCATGCAATTTGATAAAAATTGAATTAGTTATGCATTTTACAAGTTTAATTGAATTATCACAATGTAAACATAAACCAAATAGTAAATCATTTCCAAATCTATAATGCACTAATTCCATTTCGCACTCACGTACCATAGCCCTCACATCGACAAGGCCCAAATAAAGGTGTCCACTGCAATGTATTGCTCACAAGTGACGCCAAGGCGTATTCTAAGAATACGCTTTCTGGCTACCAAAGTGCAAACCTAACATACTCACAGAAATACGCTTCAAACAGAGAAAACGCATAACCGTAACTACACAACCCTAATCGACAAAGATGGACCCACATGATGTTGACTAAGAGAAACATAACGGCCGATTAAAGGATTTCTAAACGCGATGAACAGAGAGGTCCCACAAGTCGCTGGATCTATCGTAACCAAGTTTAGCGATAACTAAACTCGGCCGCTCATCTAAGACGCGACGGGACGGCGCGCGCCACAAGAATCGATGAAGCAACTGTAGGGTTTCTCGGGCGAGCGGTGATACCTTCGTGTCCGCAAGATCTTGCTAACACGATGGCGGTGGCGCTGACCACTCGGGACGCCACGCAAGAATCAAGGCGAATCGAGGCGGAGAATTAGAAGTAAAGGCTTAGGACCTGGCCAGGAGTGCCTTGGTGGAGGTGGTACTGGTGGAGAGAGATCTTCATTGTTCATCTAGAATTTTTGAGCACTTGAGGTGGGAGGAAATTGGGTGATTTGGTGGTTGGGGGAAAAAGCTATTGATGTTGCATAGGGTTGCTCTATCGTAGGTAAACTAAGGCCATACACAGCGTGGTGAAAAAGTGATGCTAGAAGGCATGGATGCTGCCCGCTGCAGGTGGCGTTACCGAGGACAAAATTATTGCCATCGGCAGAGCTGCTCCGGTTCCAAGGCCAAGAGAAAATTATGGGCTCACTTGTAGCTGAAATAGGGAAGGAAGAGAGGCTGGGATGAGAGAAAAAAGATGTGATTAATTTAGCTGCGGGTTCAACCCGGAGAAAGAACCCAAGCTAAACACCAGAGAAAAAGAAACTTAGCGCATGACTGACGTGGTGGTAATGTGGAAAACCTGGCATCACCTACACTGTGGGTGCCCTGGGTGATGCTAAGTTTTTCACATAACTGCCACATGAGAAAAGTGATAAATCTGCTTTTTTTTTTCTCCCTGAGTTTAGCGCCCCTTCTTTCTCCAAAACGGACCTAAAACTAAATTAAATATCACATCTTTTCTCTCGGCCGACTCTCTCTCTCTCTCTCTCCCATTCCATTTCACTACAGGTGGGCCACAAATTTTTTTTTGGCTTTGGAACCAGAGCAACTAGGAGCACCGATGCCATCATTTTTTCCCTTGGCATTACTACCTCCGGTGTGTAGCATAAGCCTTCTAGCATCGTTTTTTCTCACGCTGTGGATGGCCTAAAGGCCTATGGTCAAATAGCGAATTATTGTTCAAAATTACCAATGTTTATAAAAATAGGAAAACTGCCCAGGCCAGTTGCTGGTGTTACATCTGGTCTGCATTAGCTGGTCTTGATAGTCAAGATGGTATGGTTAGCACTCGGCCAATTGAACCACTGATGAAGGGCCTTGTTGTGAATTTTCTAATGATATACTTTACACTGAGCCATCTTACGCAGACAAAATCCATGTATAACCTGAGTGCGTCAGGGTGCCAGGAATGCATATCTAGGTTTTTTTACTCTTTACAGAGGTGTTTCCTTGTTTCTGCAGTATTCCATAGGCCTAGTCTGAAGTACTGTGCAAGCCTTGTGTTTCTTAATATGCGTGACTAGCACCAAAGAACAGATCCCCCCCCCTCCTCATACAGTTTATGATAAAGAGCCGCATTGACCGAACCGTGCTTGCTCTATTATAGTTGATTGCAAGTTGCAATTTATAACGTTTCACCATAACTACATACTTCGACTCTTTGAACAGTCAGGCACACTACTATCTTGTTCACTGCACTGCCAAAGTATAGCGGAGAGAGGAAACCCAAATTTGCTATGTTTATTGTAAGACATATTGGGCTTATCAGAATTTGTGCTATCATTAAGAAAAATACACAATGCTGTAAATGGAAATAAGCTAGGCAAATTGTAAATGCAAGATAATGGAAGATTTAGGCCTTCGTTCAGTTAGCCCTTGACGGTTTGTCGTAATGAAGTGGACCATCCATCCTAACTGAAGAAAAACTGATAAACTTTCCAGATTCACAGATTTCGGGCTAGGCAGATTACATTTAACAAAGAAATGAATAGTTATCTTGGTTGCAACTTTATTTCTAAATGCGTTTCACGCTTCATTTCTGCTTGAAAATTCCATGAATATCCTATCTTTTGCTTTATGTATATTATATTATTCAATGTATGGATACTAACTATTGGATTCTTTAAGAGAATGTGTTCGATATATCATGTAAATACATGTATGTTATGTGGAACATATATTTGACATAACCCCTGTTAATAACCTCTGTTGATCTACTCGTCAGATATGGGTGTGGAGAGGTGCGTGCGCTTGGATGGCCTGACAGAAGCCCAGATTGACAAGAAGATGGAGGAGCTGGCCAAGGCAGGAGAGTCGCTTAAAGCATAATAATGTTCGGCCAGCCAAAGTTTTCTTGCGTTAAATTTTCCCAAGTAAGACAAACGTTAATAGGGGACGTGCTATCATCATTTCAGTGCTATGACTGTAGACTCAAGTGTTGAAATCTGTACAACTGATTGATTAGAAGATAACTGTTTCTCTCGTTTGTTGGGACATTTTTTTTTCCTTTGAGAAAATTGCACCGTAGGTTCCTGAACTTACGAGATTGTACCACTTAGCTCCCTGAATTTGCATTTTAATTTCTCAATCCTCTAAACTTGCGAGGTTGTATCACTTAGCTCCTTGAACTTGCGTCGAAGTGAAGTTTATCGGATGCGATGCCGACAACTTCATCTCCTTCAAGTCTTGTGGACTCGTCACCATCCCGTTCGTTCGCATCACTTCACGCTGGATTCTTCAGGCTCGAAAACGCACTGTGCGAAGACAGAGATCTACCGTCGTAGTTTGCCGCCGTCCTCACTATTGCCTCCTCTGAGTCGGTGTGAGAGAGAGAATACATTCCTAATGCCAGAATAGGGGCACAGTTCTTCTCTCTCATGGTGATTCACCAGCTCAGTCTTTTCTATTAGCAATGACCAAATGGACTTTTGTATAGGGTGAGTAGCTTCTGCTTTGGCACTAGAAATGTACTTCTCTCTCACGGCCGACTCAGAGGAGGCAAGGGCGGCGACAAGCTACGTTCCTGGGCCCGAAGAATTCATTTTTATCGGTGTGAGGTGACGGGGACGATGAACACTACCGAAACGGGACGACAACGAGTCCACTAGATTCGGAGGGGACGAAGTCGTCGGTATTACATCCGACGAACTTCGCTTCAACGTAATTTTAGAGAGTTAAGTGGCACAACCTCGCAAGTTTAGAGGGTTGAGAAAGTAAAAAACAAGTTCAGAGAGTTGAGTGGTACAACCTCGCAAATTCAAGAACCTATATTAAAATTTTCTCTTTTCCTTTCTTCAATCATTCGTCTATAGTACATGCTATGCTGGGAAATAAATCTGAAGGATGGTTTGGAGGAGCATTCGTCTCGAGTCATATGCAACCAAATGACCTGTTGAGCAAATGAACTTAGTTTAGCTTGAGCTAGCTTAGTTCAGTTTGCTTGTCTTGTAAACAATATAGTCCTTGTTGACGGCGGAATCTATGTTAGCATGTCCTTTTGATTTATTACTACGAGCTAATAAGCCGCATTTTCCAACCGATTAGCACCCAGGCACATACGCGACTCAAAATAACCACAGCGGTACAGCTATTGTAGTACGTGTCTCAAGTAGCGGCATCTAATGATCACATGAATATCAGTAAACTTATTCAGAACATGTCTAAGATCAAGGAACGAGTGCAGTAAAGGGTAGTAGATGGTACACCATAACAATCCTACCGGTTAAGAGCCTGTTTGGATGAAACCTAGGGAAGATTGCCTAGCCGGAGTCCTTACAGGAAGCTGCCTGAGCAGTGCTTGGTTGGAGATCTGCCTATGGATGTCTGGCAGGCACAAAAGTTTGGTTTAGGTGTCGATTTTCAGCGCCTGGGAGCTAGGCTCGCGCATGCGTTGTGCTAATTGTGATTAGAAGTAGCTAATTGAGATTAGAAGTTAGTTAATGAATTATTTTCATTAGTTAATGAACCGTTTTCATACTACTTATTTTCAAACCATCTCAAGATGTTATTTTTTAACTTTATATTTTCTTCAGACCAGGTCTTCAACCAAACACCATATTTTTAGGCTTGTTTGATCAGACAAAAATTATCTACTCTCTAGACTATCTCCAGACACTAATTTTTTCAGACGTAGAGCCCAAGTCTCAGTCCAAACAAACCCTAAATCCGGGAGCTTTGGGGCGTAGGGAGGCACGCTACGTCAACGTTTTTTCGTGGAACGTCCGATCGTTTTCCATTCCTTTCTCTGCCGTTCGATTTTTCGGTGAGTTCGACCTTCGCGTTTGCTTCCGCGTGCTCGCGTGCTGCCGTGCGCCCTTTCGCTTCATCCTCATCCCATTTCCTCAATCCTTTTTCTCCCTTTTTCTCCATGGCGCCTCTCTCCTGGCCGAATCCTTGCTCCATGGGCCTTCTTCTTCCTCCCTCCCTCCCTCCATTTCTCTCTGGCGCCACTTCTACCTCTCGGTTCTGGCCGCCGCCGCCTCCGGCTCCCCTGCGCCCTGACGCCGCCGGCCTGCGCCCGCGCCTCCGGCTTGCTTGGCTCCGGCCTGCTCTTCCCCATGCGGCTCGGCTCCGGCCTGCTTCCGTGCAGCTCGCCCATCCGCGTCGCTCTTGCCTCGTGCGCGCGCCTCCTGCCGGCTCGGCCTCCGGCCGCCGTGCTCCTCCCCGCGCGCCCGTGGTCGGGCTTGCCCCATGAATTTTACTCCCCTCCCCTACTACTGCTATTTCGGTTTTTATGTTGAGTTTGATGCTTCCGCCGAAATCCCCAACCCCGATGCCGCCGACTCCAGCCCCGACCACGCCCTCTCGTCGTCGACTCCGCTCCCGCCGCGCAAGGGCCAGCTACCCCTCCCCTCCCCGCGCGCTCCTCGTCCCGCTCCCGCTCCCCGAGTGGCCGCTGCAGCCCGCGCTGCTCCGACGGCAAGCGGTGGCGGCGCAACGCCCTCACCGTCGAGGTGTGCCGCGATTTCCTGCGCGACAGGTGCACCCGCCCCGACATCGACTGCAGGTACGCGCACCCGCAGCACACCGTCTCCGTCGAGCGGCAGAGGGGCCACGTCGCGGGCCGACTAGAGGACAGCTTTCCCTCTTTCTTTTTTTTCCCACCCTTCTTTTCTGTAGGGAGCAGAGGCCACAGCACACGACGCATTTTTCCTCCCAAGAGCTGCCATTTCACGAAACTCCGGAGGCACCGCCGGCAAACGCCAAGGATGTCACTGAGGTGAGCGCATCTCCTGTCGTTTCCTGCCAATATTTTTTGTGGGGCGGTACTGGCGGTTGGATGTGATTGACAAATATTGATTTCTTGTGATGTGTAGTTCATCGGGAACACGCCATTGGTGTACCTCAACAAGGTGGCCGATGGATGCGTCGGGCATGTCGCGGCCAAGCTCGACTCCATGGAGCCCGGCTCCAGCGTCAAGGATAGATGGCCGCTGTTGAAAACCACTTCCTTTCCTCGCCTTTTACTGTAGTCCGAGAGTGGATTATGTGTGTGGGAGGTTTGGTAATCTTTGATTGTTCCTGAGCTAAAGTTTCATCCCGTAAGGTTCTTCTTAGTTTCGATGAATAATTTGTTAGTAAAGATAGGTTTTTCCCCTGTCCTATTCAGTAGGGTTGTGTGTGAAAGTTTCAGTGCTTTTCATGGTGTTTGTGCATAAGTTGTGTTCGTCCTTTACTTACCTTTTGGATTTAGGTAAAGATTTGTGCTGTGTGATGTTGTTTTGTATTTGTGCAGGATTGGATGCAGTATGATCACTGATGCAGAGGAGAAGGGGTCATCACTCCAGGCAAGATGGGTAAAATCGAATCTTTTGGTGCTTACCCTGTATTATGCCAGTGGAATTTGTTTGGTGTTACAAACAATTTGCATTTCCTAGAATATAATTATAGCTTGTAATTTTGGTCTCCATTGGCTGTGACTTGACTGGCTTAAATTCAGTAGAAAAATACAGATGGTATTGAATAAGAAACATGAATAGGCTGCTATATTTTCCAATTTCCATGAGTCCCTTCTGCTGTAGAAGGTGATTTATATGATAGAATTAGTGATTTAGTGTAGTACTAAAACATAATGTCACATTAATTTCTTGAAGTATCAACTTTATAGGCAGGAAGGAGGTTAAGTGTGAGACATATCACTGGTCAAGGGAATTTAGTCTTTTTTTTTATTGAGTTCAGTAGTCAAAATGGTATACAACTGAAATAGAGGAAAGAGTTATTATACCGTACCTGATATAGCATAAGGATTTGTGGCGTTCTTTTCGCATTGCCATTTCTGCAGCATATTTTCCCTTTCTATTTGTGTTGCCTACTGGATGATCCATATCCACTGGTTATTATTTGTAGTGAGGTTGATGATGGTATTAGTTTCTTTTGCATTAGTTTGATGGATTGTTCATTTGTTGTTTTTGGGTGGAGCAGATGAAAGGATGTGCATAAAATAGGTGCTTGGGCTGACTGACGCATGTGCTTACAGCTTTTTTTTTTTTTAAATAGATAGACTAATGATGAGGACATCCCAATTGGACCGATACACGAGCAAGGACTACATTAATTAACCCACAGGTGAATTCGCTCCTAATTGAATTTGATTTTTATTTATATGAGAATTGGTTACTACCTAATACTAGTACTTTAATTGTTCTCAGGTATATACACATGAGAAGACTTTGAGACTCGAGAAAGTTATTTGTTGTCTAGTAGTACGTGCCTAACCAAAGGTTTGGAAAGACGGAGACAATAGAGACCAATACTAATTATTATGCAATAGCAATACGTGCTGCATGAAGGAATAAGCAATATGGCTGCATGCATACGTGTTGCATGAAGGAAATAATAAAGCATTAAATGGTACTAGTTGATTGCTGTGCATAGAAAGAATTAGAGAGAGTCTCGGCTGCGCATCAGATAGTTTTTCGGCTGGAAAAAGACAAACACGCATGGCATGCGTGCTATCTCCTGGGCTGCATGCGTGGCACTTCTTGGGCCGAATGAGTATTGTTTTCGGCCATGTAATTAGCTAAATACAAACCGAATCAATTAGGTATTGGTCCTTTGCCTTAGATGCTTACGGGTTTTGCCGGCTATTAAAGCCGAGGTTGCGCTTCCACGTAAAGGGCACGTTATTTTTTTTAACAAATCAATATACTCTTGATTCTAGGGGTTTGAGCAATATTACCCTCTCATTTAGAATAGAGAGTTCCAATCTGTTGTGCCGTTCCGTCGTTCTTGTGATTCCTTGAGTTTTGCAGGAGCAGCGATACGTCTACTTGGTGTGATCGGGTAGACGGGATCACGAGCGTGTGGTTGGGCGAATTCTTTTGTCGCAGGTTGCTGTTTTGACAGTGGTTGACGCCATCGGTTTGTCAGGTTACACGGAACCAAAGTTATCATCGATCCTACGTCGTGAAGATCGGGCATCCCCCGTATCAACTAATAGATTGATCGTTATCTTAATCTTAGTGCAGTAGTGCTTGGATCAAGATATATTTAAGTGTAGAAAACGAATAAGGTGCTCCTTGACCCTTAGTGGAAGCCAAAGAAATGTGGTTTCCAGCTGCCATTCAACTGCATGATCGTGGTAATTTGATAGGTTCTTCCATATCACGTTAGCATAATTCCTTAAATTTTTCTAGATAAAGAACCACTACGCAATATTTTGCAATGAAGATTACCCAATGAGCGATGCTTGGGGTCTAACCTGGTTTTGTTGGGTTGATTTTACAGCATTTTGAAATTAATTTTGTAGCACACGTTAGCCATGTTATCAAAAAGACCTGGCTGTTGGGGTCTAACATGGCTGTGATCTGGAAGGACTACCATCTGTATGGCTACCTGCTTAGTCTTCACAAGGTTTTTGTTAACGATCACGTAGACCTAAAAATTTTAATTGATGTGATACGACTGTAACGTTCCAAAATTTAGTTTTTCAAAAATATTTTGAGTAGTTTAGGTCCCTGGAAAATTTCACCAATTTTATTTGAATTAATAAAGCTTAATTGGGAATTTTCTAAATTTAAAATATTTAATTTGACTAATATAAGCATTAAATAAATAAAAATTTGTGTTATTTGGCTTTCTTGTCTTTCAAGGAATTTTTGGGTATTTTTTGAGTTTTTTTCGGATTTGTTTGCTATTTATTTGATCTCCTTCATTTTCGGTCTTTTATTTTAATTCCAAAAATCAGCATTTTCTCTCTCCTGCCCATGCGCTACAGTATCTCGTGATTTACTGTTCATCATGAACCTCCAGCCGAACCGAACAGCCAGCGGTCCAGAATGTGCACACTTTTAACAGAAAACTTCAAAATACCATATCTTCCTCCATGGTGCATATAAAAGCGAACAGTTTGCGCTCACGCGTCCGTCTTGACCTCCTCTTCCAATCTCCTGATTTGGTTTCCTTCGAATCAATCTATTTTTGTCGCAATCTCTAGAAAACCGAGCTCCAACCGAAGTTCTTCTCCGTGAATCTGCGCCGTTCGACGTCCGTCGGCCGAACCGTCTGCGGCGTTGGTTTCGCGTCGCCGCCTCTACGCCACTTCGTTCCATCCACTTTGCTCAAGATCGCCGAGCACCGCCGGCCATTAAAGCCAAACCTTGTTCATCGCGTTCTCGCTTCCTCGGTGAGTTTTTCCAAAATCCGACCACGCCATCGCGCCGCTCGTCGTTTCCTTTCCGTTTTGCCCTTCGCCGCTGCTGCGTCCTCTCGGCCACCACTCGCGCAGCTGCTCATGCATGTACACTGCTGCGCGCGTTTCTTCTTGTTGCGTTCATGTGTTGCTTCCTTTGTTCTGTGGATCCTGTTATACTCATTTGTTGGTCGCTCGCTAGTCATTCTCTATGATTGTTTCTCCTCTGCTAATCCTTCTCTAATCCTTGCGATGCAGCCGCCACCTCCTTGCATCAAAATTGGCCTATAACTTCGGTTCATGTTCCTGTCTAGCATCCAGTACGTGAATATATGGTTTGTTCTCTAGTCCCCTTCTCTCTCTGTTAATTATTTTCCTAATACATGCTTTGCCAATTCAGTGCAAAATCTTTGCTAAAACCTTGCCATGCAATTGCACCTAAACCCAACGTGTAGAGGTCTGTTCTCTGTTTGTTCATCTGCTCTATTGGCATCTTCTTGTTTTCTCTCGTGTGTATGGACCTACATGCTACATATCATCCAATCGGTATATATAGCGAACAAACTCTTTTCTAGCAACTTGGTCCCACTTGTCATCCACACCATCCAATTCGCCCATATATCTATCTCTCTCTCTTACATGTGGACCCATTGCCATCCACACAGATATATATCTATATCTCTTTCATGTAGACCCCACATGTTATCCTCCTAATTAAAACCCTAGATTATTTATCTGACTTACATGCGGGTCCCGTATGTCAGTCAACCTTTGGTCAACCCTAGTTCATGAGCTTGGTCCACCGTGGACTAGCATATCTCTGTGGACTTGGTCTATAGACCAGTGGCCCACATGTCAACCCCTAATCCTATTTTGAGAATTAATTTAATTCTTGAAAAATCTTTTTATCTTATTGGTCCCACCTGTCACTCTCTACCTTATTTCTGGAATTATTTCAATTCTAGAAATCCATAAATACCAGTCGGTCTCACCTATCATACACATTCCTTTTCTAATATTTTCGGAATAGAATATTCTGAGAATATTCTGTAGAGCTTTTTCATCATTTCATGTGAATTCCAATCTTCCGAGAGCCATATCTTCTTCATCCGAATTCTGATTGAACCCATTCAAGTTTCTAAATTTATCTAAATTCAATATCTACCTTCCAGTACCATTCAATTTCAGTTTGGAGTTTATTTGATTTGTCTTTTGAATTTAGTTTGTTTTGCGCTTTCTTTCTCGTTAGATGTCGAAGTCTCGGAATCGTCTGAAGGAGCTGAAGGTCAAACAAGTAGCAGATTGAAGATAAAATAAGATCACCATTGCGATAGCAAGGCAAGTTATACCTTTGATCATCTTGAACCCAGTTTTCAAATTATTTTGATTCAAATTATTGCATTTACTTTAAGTATTTATTTAAATGATTTTGGGTATAGCTATTGTCCAATTTGTTACACCCACCTTGGCTAATTGATATGTCATAATCTTTTGTCACCCTAGTCTGGTTCATATTTAGTTGGTGCTATGGTATTACTAACGTGGGTTGGTTAGTACGAGTAGATTGCTTAGCCATGCAACGAGTCATTATCATCACCTGAGTTGCAATTATAAATTTGACTAAGTGATTATGGAACTTTGTGATAAAACTGTGTGTGCTATGTGTTATTACTTTGTGATAGCATGTGTTGCACTAAAACCAACAGGGTGGGAAAGGATTTAGACTGAGGCAAGTGGTGGATACTGTGTGATATGGTGGACTTTGTGAATGGGAATGGTAATCTTCGTGGCATAGTTAGAAATTGGAAGTCTTGCCTTGGTCAATTAATGATTTAACTTTGTGCGCCATTGAACTGAGCCTTACTGTACGACCACATGCCTGGTATGGGACGGGCCTAACTTAGTAAGTTATGGATTCTCGGCATTGATGTCCAGGTGGATAGGTTAGGCTATGTGACAGGGTGGAGGTGTGACTACTTGGTGGTTGCATCGCGGGACGGTTCGCCGCATCCCTGTCCAGCGGTGTGTGTTATACTAGTTCTATGTGAGCTGGTATAGCGGGAAAGCACATCGGGGATGTCAATGTTTGAGATGAAGTTTCTGAACTGTTTTGTTATGATCAGTGCGGCCACATTGGTTATATCGTGTGGGTAAAGTGTACAACCTCTGCAGAGTGTTAAACAATCTATTCGAATAGCCGTGTCCGCGGTCATGGACATTGACGAGGATCTAATAATCCTCATTTTATTATTTTCATAATCATGTAATATGACGTCATCCCCTAATATTAGAAGGGGAAAGCAAGTCAGGTAGTCGTAAGATCTCCTACGACTATCCTCTAGTCGTAAGCATCCCTACGACTATAGTGTAATTGTAAGTCCTGCTACGATTATGTCCGGTCGTAAGTCTTCCCGCGACCAGTACCCAGTCGTAAGCATTTCTACGACAACCCCCCTGGTCGTAAGCTCTTTTATGACCGGCTCTGCCACGACTTCCTCACCATTAACCGGGTCCACTCGTCAGAAGGCCCATTTAATAGTGGGAATCTAAGCAGTCAAAATACGTAGTTATGCCTGATATAACTACAGATAATACCCCACTAGCTCTGAGTGATAACCGTTTGACAGAATGGGGATGTTACTACCCCGGTAATTACTCTCATTATTGTACAATAATGAGCGACTAATGAGCCTGGAACGACAACAACCACCACTACATAGTATAAATAGGTGTCTTTCAGAGATAGAGGAGAGAGGCCCTTTTGGAAGACAAGAAGTAAGATCCTCAGCTGATTGTAATCCAAATACCCAATACAAGATACACAGGAGTAGGGTTATTATTCTCCTTTGGAGAAGGCCGAACTCGTATAAAATTCCGTGTCTCTCTCGTCTGCGTGATCAATTGTGGAGACCCCGAATCAAACAATCTTTACGTAAGATCGGTTCTAAAACACCGGCGCTTGGCGCCAACCGTGGGGATCTTACGGTAATTCCTTGTCACGATTCTTTCTTTTCTCTTTGATGCTACCATGGCGTAAGAATGGAACGAGGAGAATTGGTTCGACTTGGCCGACACGCAGAACATCGACATGGATGTCGGCCGACTACGAACCGAGTATCGAATCTTCTGATGGTGTTGCCGCCTCTGGAGATCTTTTATCAGATCTCGGAGACTACATCACTACCGGAGTCGAGGAGGGATCCTTATCCCCCACGACAGTACGCCTCGTTGAGGAACCAACTTCCTCGGGGGGCAAGGGTCACCACGACTAACAGCAGGAATGCATTGGGGCAAATTCGCAACGCGACGAGAGTTTTTCTCCAAACGTTCGAGTTCCCAGAGGCGATTTACTTGGCGAGACCGGTTCGAAGCCATCATTCCGAGCTTCATCGACACTGATGGTCCTCTCTCTCGAGTATTTCGCGAGGAAGAGGATCGAACACGCTGTTCATCCAAATCCAACGGCTCCGACGCAGACCCACTGCAGACGGAGACGGTTATAACCCGAGTTCCCCTACGGAGGTTTACTCCAAGTCGCGGATGGTGTCGCCGACTACTCCTCAAGCGAGGAGGTCTCGAGCGCAAGTGGAGGTCATCCACGGGAGGTCTTCGTCCTTCTCTCTGATAAGGATCATTCTCCCAGAAGAAGGATTGGCGATGCTTCCCAGCAAGCATACTCTACACCACCTCGTCGCAATGGTAAGGACACCACAGCTGGCGAACGAGACAAACACTTTAATGAACGTGCGGGACATCCTCAACGTTCTCGCACTCCATTAAAGCAAGCTCAGGGGTCTGGAATAGACCATTCTGAGACAACCCGACGGAAGAGAATAGTGACTCAGAAGAATCTTCCTGAGCGCACTTATTTCCAAATGAGGAAGGTCAAGAACTCCAAAGACATCAACGATTTCTTTGGAAAACCCGACCCAAGAACTCGCCGAGCACTGTGTTATGATCTCTTTGCGAAGAGATCACACAAAACCTTCGCGACACGATGGCCAAACTCGAGCGTCGTCGTCGATCACAACCAGGAGGTCGTAGTAGTACGACTCCTTCTTCTGCAAGCCGTTCAGATAACTCGTCGCATAGAAGGCAACATGACTTTCACTCACGTCATTCTCCCGACCTGAGGAGAACGTCACAAGCCCACAGGAGAAGTGATCTTTCACCACTTCGGCGACAAGACACACGGCGGCAAGCGGGGTACGAGGAGTATTTCCCTCGTAAAACTGAGACCTATCGTAGGTCTACCCCTCCTGTGGCTGGGTATCGACGAGTTCGATCACCCGGTGATATTAACCCTTCTTTTCTGCAAAGAAGGAGGCAAGAGGTTATTTTGGGGTGTTGGGCGTTCTCACCCGACCTTCGAGCGGTTCGCTGGCCGCCTCGGTTCCAACCAGCGAATATGGAGAAATTCGATGGAACTCAAAATCCCATCGAGTTCCTCCAAATTTACACTACAGCTATCCGAGCTGTAGGAGGAGGAGAGCATGTCATGGCGAATTACCTTCCGACTGTGCTCGAAGGATCGACACGATCATGGCTTTTAAACCAGCCATTCGAATCGATTTACTCGTGGCAACACCTCTGCGATCTTTTGCTGGTGAATTTCAAAGGCACTTACAACCGCCTAGGAAAGGAGGATGACTTGCACCGGATAAGACAGACACAACCATGAAACGCTACGCCAATTCATCAGCGCCTCGAGTTCAAATTCTATTCGGAAGTTTCGACTCATCCGTGATCGTGGCTTTCCAGCGAGTCCGGCGAAGGATTACAGAGGACATTGCTTTACATCCACCTGCCACCGTCGCCGAACTTTTTGAGATGGCCGATAGATATGTCACTGCTGCTGAAGCAGTCGAGTGGAATAATACTATCAATCGCAAAGACGACATCCTCTCGAAGCAAAGAAAGTGGTAAGAAAAAGGATAAAAGGCTAAGAAATCTAAGAACAAGGCAAAAGACACAAATCTCCAAAGAGGTTCTAAGGAAGTCCCGCCGTAGCGACAAGGAGCCACGCAACGCCAAACAAAATCTCGATCGAGGCAAAGGTAAGCGCCAAGATCGAGAAACGACAAACCTGTGTGATGTCCTTTTCATAAAAAGAAGGACATGATCTTAGAATCGCCGAGTTTTCCTACTAAACTCAAGACTATTACTCGGCAAGGGGCCACTTCCTACTCTTGAGCAGTAGGCCAAACAAGTGGGCGTATGAGTCGGATGATGAAGAGATGTGTGAGGACCCGATTTATTTGGCTTGTAATGCTTAACCAACCACCGGTCCTAGCGGCACAAATCAAATAAATCGATCCTCGAGATATGTATACTTCCCGGTATACACACCTCGGCACAAAATTAGACATCAACTCCATTCCAAACATAGAGTCCAAACACTACACTACCAAGCGGAAGATAAACAAATAGTAGAGTTACTACGCACAAAGGCCGACAGCCACGAGTACACAAATAACAAGAACGATAGCGAAGCAAAAGTGCCTTAAGATGGCTATAAACAAAGCCAATCGCGTGCCTCCAACCCACAAGGCATCCGACCGGACCGCCAAGTCTAGTCGTCCACGAAACGGCAACACACGCTCACGTAAGTGAGGCCCTTGGGGCTCACCTTCTTCCTCTGCAACAAAAACATTAAGCAAAGCACACGAGTACAAAGATTGTCTTTGTACCCGCAAGACCGACGTGTGAACTAGCGCACTGCTCATAAGCTACATGCAGCTTATTTGGTGGAGGCCATATGTTTCATTTGCATAAAGCCAATTTTCATTTGCAATAAGGTAATACAGATTTTAAAGGCAAGTTTGCAACTCATTTTTAAGATTGAAATAACAGTAGGATATTAATAACAAAGCGAAAGATAAACAACCTAGAAGTGACTATCCCAATAGTCACCTCAACAATAGCACGAATCCCATTCGTACTCACCCATCAAGTTTTAATTTAAATGTTGTAGTCTAACTCTTGAAAAGCTTACCCAAGCGTGTCCATCACCTAGACGAGGCTATTCGAATAGTTTTTAACCTGCAGGTGTACCATCAGTACCCACACTTCGCATCGCCTTTAAGCCAAAGCACACTTCCAAGGTATGCTTGACACGGCTAAGTCCTACGAGACTTTTTCCAATATTGTGTATTAACTACGAGCCGCTCGTATGGATAGAAATCCATACGCTTACATGGTAAAGCCGAAAAGACAACTACCCACTCGTGGATAAAGCTTTTGGACAACTACCATGCTCCCAACACCATCCCTCCTGCGACCTCCTGCGACCGGGCCAATACACGCCAAAGTACTAGGTCAAGAGAGGTCCCATATACTCTAGTGTGGTTAGCACGCTGAAATGCTGGATAAAAATTCACTCACAAGATGTTCGGTCCTTAATTGACCGGCACCTTTCGATCACACCTAAAAGATCACACCAATCTTACCATTGTGCCCTGCGTCTAAATCATTTTTGTTTTCATTTTTAGTTTTGCAATTAGACATAGCAAGAATGCTGAAATATAAAGTTATAGAAAATTTTGTGTGATCAAGGTTACCGACTAAGTCGATAACCGCCCATTTCTACCGATACTAAGCATGTCTAAGCAATTTGACTCGGATCTACTAAGTGACAAGAGATCATCCAACACCTCTAATCACAAAGAAATAACCTAGGCTCGGTAGTAGAGATCAATATTTTGTCTACTGGATATGCAACTCTGATTTAACTAATCAATTTAACACAAATTAAGCAATGCATACATACAAATTGAAACAAAATATTAGACTTTAAGATACTGGGATTAACATGATCAAGCCGCTTGCTCGTTTGTTGTTGCTCAATTTGTTGTGGAGGGTCGTTCTCGTGGTTGCCGCAAATATCGAATCCTAACGATAGAACAAATAACAAATAATAAGAGCGAAAAACACCGACAACCATACAACAACATCAAAACATACCAAACTCACACAAAGAACCTAAGCATGACATAACAAAATTTTAGAAACAGAGAACAATTCATTTTAACCTATTAAGAACTTTCTATGAATTTTCTAAGCTAAAAACACATCAAAACACTAGTTAATTACTTAACAATTTTTCATGAACAGAAACAGTGTGTAAACCTATCCTAATAATTAGTATACTGAAAATGAAATTTCTGATTGGGTTCATTGAATTTGGACAATTATTGAAAGGGATATGCATTTTCTAATTTGGAGATTACAATCTACAACATTAAATTAATTAACAGATTTTTGCTACAGATACAAGGTTGAAACTTATTTTAGTAAATAGTACACTTAAAATGAAAATTAATAAAGACTGGTTTCATGCAATTTGGATAAAAATTGAATTAGTTATGCATTTTACAAGTTTAATTGAATTATCACCAACAGAAAACATAAACCGTAAATAGTAAATCATTTCCAAATCTATAATGCACTAATTCCATTTCGCACTCACACCACTAGCCCTCACATCGACAATGGGCCCAAATAAAGGTGCTTGACGAGCATTGCTCACAAGGTGACGTCGGGCGTATTCTAAGAATACGTCTTGACTACCAAAGTGCAAACCTAACATACTCTCACAGAGAAATACGCTTCCAAGCAGAGAAAACGCATAACCGAACTACACAACCTAATCGACAAAGATGGACCCACATGATGTGACTAAGAGAAAACATAACGGCGGATTAAAGGATTTCTAAACGCGATTTAACAGAGAGGTCCCACAAGTCGCTGACCTAACGAGAACCAAGTTTAGCGATAACTAAACTTCGCGGCGCTCATCGGCACGCACGGGGGCGGCGCGCGCGCGCAAGAATCGATTTAGCTAACGAGGAGAGGGTTTCGGGCGGCGGGTGATACCTTCAGTCGCGAAGATCTTGCGAACACGATGGCGGTGGCGCGGACCACGGGATGCCGCGGAGTGGCGCGCGAACGAGGCGGAGAAGAAGACACGGTTTGCGGAGAGAAGGCGACACGGACTTCTAGAAGACTCGAAAGGTGTGCTTAAGCCGCCTCAACACCGGGAGCAAGAAGCACACGATAACACCGACGAAGAAGGCCCGAGGTGGCGGAATTTCCATCGCGCGAAAACCAAGCTTGAGAAGAATTGGTCGCCGCGCGCAACGATGCACCAAAGATGAAAATGAAGTCACCGTTAGACTCGGTGCATCAATGCGATCCTAAGGGACTAGGTGGCGGAGCCGAAACTCACCAGTCGCAAGCGAGCTCACGGGACCGAGATCGCCGGAGCGAAGACGACGATACCGCCCCGGTGATCCACCGGGCGCCAAGGACCGGAATAGGCAAAATGGAGGCGCAAGGCAAGAGGAACACGACGGTGCGATCGCTCAAGGGCGGCTCGAAGCGGCGGCGCTACGCCGAAGTTCTTCTCGAGCGAGAAGAAAATTTGGGCGGAGAAGGCACGAGAATGGACGCGAAAGATAGTGGATGGGCTCGGTGGGTAGATGAGACCCGGCGATGCTTCACTGATCGACACGAGGACAAAAGGTGGCAGCGGCGAGTGCGTGGCGAGCATGCATGCGCGACCCGAGCTCCGGTGAGGTCGCGAGAAGACGAGGCGGATCGGCGGTAGGGTCCACACGCCGACGGACGGCGGTGCGAACCGGTGGTTTGACTCGACAAGATGCACCGACCGTTGGATCCAAATGGGCGGCCGAGATTGGTGTATGCATTCGGACAGTCGACGAGGCAAGCAATGAGGACCGTTCGATCTTCATCGGACGGTGACACCCATCGGGCTCGCATGGCGTGCAGCTAGGCGGTGCGATCGAGACAAGTGGTGCGGTGCGTTTGAGTCGGGCTTGGGTTCGAGCCCTACAAGCGATGATTTCGATTTTGAGTTTTAAAAGTCGAGAGAGTTTGGGAATTTTTAGATGTAGCTCCTGAGCTCCAAAAATTTTGAAATTTTATGGGAACTTACTGGAACATAGAACAACCTTGTGAAATTTTTCCAGGAGTTTTCATGCACCAGATTTCTCCCAATAAAATTCCCAAGCTGCTGTCCAGAGGTTTGACCAGATTTCTAAACTGGTTTGACTTGGGCATTTGAAATAGCAAACAAAATCTAAAAATTGTGAAATAATTCAGGGAGGTAGATAGGATGATCAAGATGACAGGAAAAATATTCCTAGGGGATGATCACAAGTTTGAAGGCTAAGAATTTGCTGACAACAATTTCCATTCACAAGAATTTAATTCTAGAAAATGGAAATTGCTAGGGAAAAATGTAGAAACTTTCAAATGATTTGAAGAGACAACAAAAGTTTTTATTTCTCCTCAGAATTTTACATTTGAAATACAAACCCTAAGTTAGGGCTGTTACAAGATGCCGTTCCAGGATCCGCAACACACCATCGATCACATCTATGGGGGATCTTCGGCATATGAATCACGGAGGCAGCTGAAGGCTGTCGAGCGTGAGGTAAACACAATCGACTCTCCTCTTGTCAATAAATTACCGAAGTGGTCGGAAGTCACTATTAGTTTCGAGAGGGGTGATTGTCCGATTCCTTCGACTAGGCCAGGTTGATTCCCGATAGTGGTCGAACCCACCATCAACAATTGTCGAGTCAATCGAGTTTTGGTTGATGGTGGAAGCTCGTTAAACATACCGCTTCACGAGTACCTGGACGAGATGCAGGTACCCAGGACAAAGGTAAGACCGGTACGATATTCATTTCATGGAATGGTACCGGGGTCTTCGGCCAAACCTGTTGGCCAAGTCTCTCTTCCTTTAACGTTTGGGTCACCAAGCAATTTCGTGACGAGAAGGTCTCCTTTGATGTGGTCGATTTCGATCGGGCGATAACGCCATACTCTGGACGACCTACTTTGGCAAAATTCTTAATAGCTACTCATTATGGGTACCAATGTCTTTAGATGCCAGGTTCCAAAGGAGTGATCACGATATACTGTGACAAGAAGATGGCGCACTCTTGCGACCGTCGTTCCCTCGAGATGGTTGGACAACTACCAACTCGAGGCGAAAGTCGACCTTCGACTAGTAAGTCGAAGCCTAAAGCTACACCTAAGCCGAACGACCAGTGTCAAGGAGGTTCGTTTGGGCGCAGAGGAGCCCTCGAGGTTGTTCGCATTGGGGATTCTTCCGACCCAAATAGGAAGACGCCTCATCACTTTCCTCCAGTGCAACGCGATGTCTTCGCGTGGCAAGCATCCGACATGCCCGGAGTCCCCAGGGAAGTGATCGAGCACAGGCTAGCTCTACGGCCTAATAAATTACCCGTAAAACAAAAATTACGGAGATTTGCCCCTGATCGACGAGATGCAATTAGATCAGAATTGGACAAGCTGCTTAAAGCAGACTTCATAAGAGAAGTCGATCACCCCGAGTGGTTGGCCAACCCTGTAATGGTTAGAAAGTCGAACGGCAAATGGCGTATGTGTGTGGACTTTACAGACCTTAATAAAGCTTGTCCAAAAGATGATTTTCCTTTGCCTCGTATCGATCAACTGGTTGACTCTACTGCAGGGTGTGAAATGTTGAGTTTTCTAGATGCCTACTCTGGTTACCACCAGATTAGTATGTGTCGAGAAGATGAGGAGAAGACTGTGTTTATTACACCATTTGGGATATTTTGCTATGTCAAAATGCCATTCGACTTAAAAATCTTTGGAGCTTCTTTTATTTGATGCAAACGACTTTTGCTCCTCAACTAGGCGAAATCTGAAGCCTATGTTGATGATCTAGTTAAAAGCGAGAAACGACTCAACCATATCACGTACTTACAGAGACTTTCGATAACCTCGAAAGCACCACTTGAAACTTAATCACGAGAAGTGTGTGTTTGGGGTCTCTTCGAAATTACTTGGATTTCTGGTCTCTGCACGAGGAATACAAGCAAATCCCGAAAAGATAAAAGCCATCACTCAAATGCGCTCCCCAACCACGAAGAAAGAAGTCCAGAAACTCACAGGATGCATGGCGACGTTATGTCGTTTCATAGCACGCCTGGGAGAAAAAGGGCTCCCTTTCTTCAAACTTCTAAGGAAACACTAAGGCTTCGAGTGGACGGAAGATGCTAACTTAGCCTTCGAGGAAGTCAAGAGGTATCTTACGAGTGCTCCTGTCCTGGTTTCACCGAAACCAGGAGAGACGCTCTTAGTTTACCTAGCTGCCACGTCACAGGCAGTGAGCGCAGTACTGGTCGTAGAACGTGAAAACATTCAACGGCCAGTCTACTACGTCGATGAGGTTTTACGGACCTAAGGAGCGTTACCCTCGTGTTCAAAACTTCTATATGCCCTCCTCATGTCTTCGAGGAAATCTGCATTATTTTCAAAGCACAAACTAGTTGTGCCGTCTGAGTTTCCCTTGGGAGCGATCCTCCAAAATAGGGAAACAGCGGGACGCATGTCAAAATGGTCAGTCGAACTTGGGGCATTCGACATCCATTTCGTGTCCCGAACGGCTATTAAATCCTGAACCTATTCAGGATCCTCAGTACGATTCTCACGATCAGTGGACGATGTACTTTGACGGGTCGCTTACGATAAGTGGCTCGAAAGTGGGTGGTCTGGAATCTCCTACCGGAGAAACCTTAAAGTATGCCATACAATTAAACTTTCAGGCCACTAACAACGTGGCAGAGTACGAATGTTTGCTAGCTGGTATACGAGCCGCGAAAGCGCTCTCGATTCGACGACTACTCGTAAGAGGAGACTCTCAACTAGTTGCGAATCAAGTTGGAAAAGAGTACCAGTGCTCCAATTCGACCATGTCCCGGTACTTATCGGAAGTTCGAAAGTTAGAAAAGCACTTTTTGGGTTTTGAGGTACAATTTATCCCTCGAAAGGATAATTTCCTTGCAGACCAACTGGCTCGTCTAGCTTCTTCTCGATCCTCACTACCGAAAGGGGTGTTTCTGGAATAGCTTCAAAATCCGTCTGTAGTCGAAGAACTAGAGATGCCTCCCATAAAACGACCTCTCTCCGAGTGCGAAGATACATGGATGACACCCATCTACATGTACCTTCGACGGGTTCGTGCATCTGATGGCGATATAAAGCGGATCGACTATCTCGAAAAGCCAAAATGTATACTTTGGTCGAAGGTGTCCTTTATAAAAGAGGAACACAAAGGTGCTCATGCGATGTATTCATGAACGAAGGGTTAAAACTCCTTCACGACATACACGAAGGGATCATGGAACTCATGCTTCCTCTGAGCGCTGGTCGGTAAAACTTTTCGACAAGGTTTTTATTGGCCAACCCTCCATGATGCCGAGAGTGGTTAAGAAGTGTGTGATGCGGTTTATAGCGGCAAATACACCAACCGGCTCAAGCATTGCAAACAATTCCTCTATCTTGGTCTTTTGCGACCTGGGGTCTTGATATCGTAGGACCGTTACCCGAGCTCCGGAGGTTTGAGTTCCTTTTGTGGCTATCGATACATTCACAAAATGGATAGAAGCCGAGCTCGTGGATCGGGATAACAACGGAGGCAACAAAGCGGTTCATGATGAGATGCGTGATCACTCGGTTTGGAGTACCAAGTCGAATTATCACGTATAATGGCAAGCGCTTTACAAGCGTAAAATTTCGTGAATTTTGCGACGAGTTGGGAACTCGTTTGTGTTACATTTCTGTCGCCCACCCCCAAAGCAACGGGGCAGTCGAGAGAGCGAATGGCGAGATAATGAAGGGAATCAAAACCCGAGTCTTCGATCAGCTTGTCAAGCATTCGGGGCTTGGGTACAAGAATTACCTTCAGATATGGGCGATTCGCCGCGACGCCTAGCCAAGCTCTGGGAGAAACGCCTTTCTTTCTAGTCTTCGGTGCCGAAGCCATGCTTCCACCAGAACTAAAGATCAGGTCAGCACGGGTCGACAAGTTCAATGACTCCATTCAAGAACAATTCCAAGCGGATGACATCAACCTGCTCGAGGAAAAGAGAAACCAGGCTTTAATCCGTTCCGCAGTCTACCAACAGACCCTGCGCAGATACTACGATCGTAAGGTCCAACCTCGCAGTCTTGCTGTAGGTGACTTGGTATTGAGGCTTATCCAATCCCAGTATAATCGGAACAAGCTTTCCCCTAAATGGGAAGGTCCTTACACTGTGGTCGAAGTAACGCATCCAGGATCGGTACGACTTGCAATGGAAGACGGTCGTGTTCTCTCAAATTCTTGAACATTGACCAGTTACGCAAGTTCTATGTGTAACAAGCATCTACGACAATAAAGTATCAGGTTCTCCCTATCTTTTTTTGTCTCTTTTTGGATTTTTCTTTAATTTTCAACCATTTTTATATACTCATTCCTCTTGTACACTGGTCGGAAAAAGGACAATATACCTAGTTGAAGTCTCTCATCTCTGCATGTGGTCCTGCCCACTGGAAGGAGCTTCCTAATGTCGCCTTGTTCTTTGCTATAATAACCAGTACAAAGGTTATCGATCTCAAAAACATGGTCGAAAGTTGTTAAGCAAATTCATATCACTTCAGCTTATTTTGAAAATAATCTAAGAAGAGCACACCTGTTGCGATGCGCTTGACTACTTTTCAATTATCTTGATTGGTTTTTACTGGCCGGAGGAAGAAACACACCTAGTCGAAACCTCTCCTTTCTGCACGTGGTCCTGCCCACTAGAAGGAACTTCCTAGCGTCGTTCCGTTTCCTACTTTTGCTTCCAGGATAACTCCGTCAGGAAAAGCAAAAACAGTCGAACGAATCCGTACGGTCCTCTAGATGTTTGTTTCGCTCAAGTTGTCGTTATTGATTTGATTAATCCGGTCAGAGGTGGTAACATCACCTAGTCGAAGACTTTTTTCTCTGCACGTGGTCTTGCTCACTAGAGGGAACTTCCTAGCGTCGATCTGTTCCTACTCTCTCGACTAGTGCAAGATAATCGATACTCGAAAACTACAAGTCGAACAAACCTCTCTGTTTTCAGAAACCCTTTCTTTACTACTTTCTTAGTTTATTTATTAAACTAAGTAAGTAGTCGGGGGCTAAGATAAAGTTATAAACATGACTTCGTTTCTTAGTCTTAATTTTTCCGAGTTATCATCTTACGAGTTGCTAACTACTCTACGAGATGTTCCCAGGGAAAAGGAAGGAGAAATGAGGAATCGCTCATATCTGGTTTGATTATTTCTTCCTCTTTCATTATCTTACGAGTTACTAACTACTCTACGAGATGATTTGCAGGAAAAAGAAAGGATCATATATATGTGCATCCCCATCAAAAAAGATTTGTCTTTACAAAAAATGTGTTGCAAGACTATTCTGATCAAGGAGATTCTATTTGCATCTCCTCCGCGACCTTCTCGCCAAAGGACTGCATCTATCCGATTAGCTTTTCTGCTTCAGATTCGGTGCAGTCGAAGTCGGCTTCAACAGAATGAGGATTAAGGTTAGGATCACGGGCCTTGAGTTTTGCTAAAACAAAGCTCACAACCCCTTTAACCGCTTCCCTTATTGAATCATTCTGGTTGGTCTTCAGAGTAGACACCAACTCTTGTAAAGTACCGACTTGTTCCCCAATAGCACTCGTATGAGCAGACATCGTGTCATCGCAAGGAGCAACCCTCCCAGCACGAAGTCCATCAAGTACATTGTTCAGAAGTGAGATATTATCTTGAAGATTAATCTTCATTGATTTCATCTCCTCCTGGGAACGAGTCGAAGCCTCATGGAGTTGTTTTATTTCAATCAATCGATCTGAAAAGAGTAAGGATTGGTTAAATGAAACGATTCTATGGGAAGATAAAACAAACCGATAGCAGGTAAAGGATCTACTTACCAGCTAATTGAGAACCCAAGCTCTCAATTTCCTGATCTTTCTCCTTCGCGATACGAGAGATTTCACGAACTACTGAGGACTTCTCCCTGATCTCGATCTGGAGAGCCCCCACCTCGGCCTGAAGGGCCTTATTTTCAACTTCTTTTTCTGCAAAAGAATGAGAGGTTAAAACAAAAGGGGAGATGGAAACCAAGAGCAGAAGCAGTCGTAATAGTACGTACTGTTTATCTTTTCCTGCAACTGTTGTGTTGCAGAGTTGGCTTCCTGAAGCTTCTTCAGGAAGTCGGCGGCTTTATCTCTTAGCTTTTTCAATTCGGCTTTCTCAAAGTCGAGCGAATCTGCCAAGGTCTTTTCGTCACTCTTAAACCTGAAAGGATAAAGGGAAGACATGAACACAGTTAAAACAGGCGGTCGTAAGTACTTCTACGATCAATGGGTGGTCGTAAGCTATTCTACGACTACCCCCTAGTCGTAAGTTTTTCTACGACTAGTACCAAGTCGTAAGTTTTTCTACGACAACCTTCTACGAGTATTGAATAAGTAATCAGAACGATTATGAAAGTCAGTTACTCACCACCTCTCTGCTTGCTCGCAGAGTAATGCTTTCTCTTGTCGAAGCTTGACAAGTTGCCGATGATATTCGCAAATCGTAGCGATTTGCTCCACGGCTCTCTACAAAAAAAAAACGATAAGAGAAAGAAGTAAAAACCCCAAATAAGTATCGGTGAATACTTACATTCATGTTTGACCAAGCAAACATGGACATTCTTCGTGATGGATCCTTCAGCCCTTCCATCTCCTCGACTCGTTTCCACCAAACCCCCTCAAGTCGTTCGTTGTCGAAAACATCCCCACAATTGGGAATGCTGCTAGGGTGTGGAACTCGGTCGCGAGATCGGTAGGCCGAAGATCCTACGATAGAGTCAGGGCCAAAGAAATCAGAGCAAAAGTTGAAGTAGTCTTCTTCCTCTGACTCGGTGACGGGGACACCACCTGGAGGGCCGGAAGGAATGTCCTTGACAACCTCCTTGCCGGCACGGCGGTCAGCACTCTCGCTGCCACCGACCTCCGATATCTCCCTTGAAGTCTCCGTCGCCTCCTGTCTAGTCTCTACGACAGCCTCGGTTGTCGTAGCAATTTCGACATCCTCAGCGGTCGTAGCGACCTCAGCAGCCGCAGCTTCTTCCGCCACGGGAATAGTAGCCGCTCTTGGCTACTATCATGGTCACACCTCGCCAACCGAAAGAGTGGCGGGCTCCTCCACCGAGCATTCTTGAAATTTGAAGACGTCGGGCAAAGATCACAATACACAGAAGTATATCAACTCGTAAAAGACAAACAGTAAGTGCAGCTATTACACTTATGTTTTTTTTTCTACATACCTCTATGCGCTGGACCTAACTCGAAACTTAGGAGCCACCATCCCGACGGAAGATTTCTTCGTTTTCTTCTCAACCATTTCTGGTTGAGAAGCACTCGGGACAACAGGAGTCGCCTCCTCCCGACTTCCCGGGTGATCGAGATCAGTCTCGACCACCCGAAGAGCACTACTTCCCTCGGCCTCAGATCCCAACAGAGCAGCGGTTTTCTTCACAAAAGACATAAAGTTCTTCCAGTTCTCCTTTTCTAGCTGTCTTATGAGGCCACGAGAAGCTGAAACTGCGAATGACTTGTTATTGTAATAGAAGGGTACCTTAACCTTGGGGACCTTGTGCTTAGGGCAAAGGCCTGCGCTTCATTTTCTTCTTCGCGCAGCCCATGTCTCATGCAAATTTAGCGAAAGGAGCAGGAGGAGCCGAACTTGAATCACCCTTATCGCCGACTTTTACCAGTCGACGCTTCTTGGATGGAGGGGACTTTGCTGACTCCGCCTGCACAGTCGCTCCAATAACCACCAGGTCGACTTCTTCGTCGTCTTGGCGGTTCTCCATGCCAACTTTCTGTTGAAATAGAAAGAAAGTGGTCGTAAGATCTTCTACGATCACTATCCGTCGCATTACGACCGGTTCAAAAGTCGTAAGCCTTTCTACGACATTATCTAGTCGTAAGTTCTCCTACGATTACTTTCGGTCGTAAGTTTTTCTACGATCAGTATCCAGTCGTAAGTTTTTCTACGACAAACCCGTTAGTCGTACATCGTTTTACGACAACAAAACGCCTAAAGACAAAATCATTTGATTACCTTTAGACGCTCTTCTTTCTCCTCTGTGGTCAAAACCGCGAGGATTTGAGGAGTGTTAATGTTGGCCGGATGCTTCTCGCAGATGAGCCTGACACGCGCGTCAACCTCCGCCTGCGGAAGATCTGTACATATGAACATCACGATTAAAAGACTAAATCAGGATTAATCAAGGACAAAACCAAAAGAGTAAGTTTTGCTACTCACCGTCTTTATAATCCCTGGTTGGGTCGTTCTTTCCCGCGTACCTCCACGTGGGAGGAACTCGTGCCTTCAAAGGACTAATTCGGCGCGTGATGAAGTCTTTCACCACGTGCCAACCGGTAAGCCCCTCCGACTTCAAATCTTTAACAACTTGAATGAAGGGGGCAATCCGGTCGAGATCACTGGGAGTTGAGTCCCAGGAAGAGGACCGCTCGGCGGCCTTTCCGGCAAAGGAGAGGCTATCTTCCTTGGTTACGTCCCAGTAGAACCACCTCTTCTTTCACCCTAGCCATGACGACCGGGTGAACATCTGAATGTACTCCTTCGACTTGCCGTCGTGGAGCTTCAGACCACAACTACCGGCGATTCCGGCTTGACGAACCATTCCGTAGTAGTATTGGAAAAGCTCGAGGTCTGCCGGAATCCCCAGGTAGGCCTCACACAGGTACACGAACACGCTCAGCATTGTGATGGAATTAGGACCAAGGTTCACTAATTCCACCCCAAAGTGCTCGAGCACGAGTGTGAGGAAGGGGTGAGCAGGCAGTCGGAGACCGCACTCACAGTACGCCTGGAAAACCGGGATTTGGCCTTCCTCTCCTGATGGCCAATGCTGCTCATTCGCCGCAATCCACTTCACGAGAAGTCCCTCGGGAATCTTCTCGGCGGCAACCAGAGCAGTCATCTTGGCATTGTCCATCTCCGACTCGGCCCACTCAGAAACAATCCTGGCCATTTTTTTTTCTCAAAGCGGGAAGAGCTAGATTTGAGAAGGCTCCGAGAAAGAGTACGGAGTCACCGGCGGCGGAAGAGACGAGAAAGCAACAGACTGTTGGGTGAAAAGGTAAGAACCCTAAGTTTTACCTCCACGGTCCGTTTTATAACCACACGCCTGAAACAAAACGCCGTGGAATCCCAACAGTCTCCACCGCTTCGGGAATTGTTTCGACGGACATACTTTTTACCTGCCCGATCGAAAGTCCCAAGGCACCTTTTTTCACATCTCAAGTGAAATTACCATCTTAACCCCCGGGTTAAATGAAAAGCCGATCGGAAAGGTTTTTCTTCCGATCGCAAGGCCACGACTGCTTCGAAGTCGTAAGATATTCTACGACTATCTTGCAATCACAATGGTCTTAGACAAACTCTCTCGATCAAGCATATTCCTGGTCGAGAGAAAAACGAGTGTTGAAGAGTCTTTCCTTCAACGGTTTTCCCCACGATCTCCTAGTGATCAAAAGATCATCTACGACCCTTCGGTCAAGTAAGCTATTTTCACTTGAAACTGAGGGGCTAGATGACGAGGATCTAATAATCCTCATTTTATTATTTTCATAATCATGTAATATGACGTCATCCCCTAATATTAGAAGGGGAAAGCAAGTCAGGTAGTCGTAAGATCTCCTACGACTATCCCTAGTCGTAAGCATCCCTACGACTATAGTGTAATCGTAAGTCCTGCTACGATTATTTCCGGTCGTAAGTCTTCCTGCGACCAGTACCCAGTTGTAAGCCTTTCTACGACAACCCCCCTGGTCGTAAGCTCTTTTATGACCGGCTCTGCCATGACTTCCTCACCATTAACCGGGTCCACTCGTCAGAAGACCCATTTAATAGTGGGAATCTAAGCAGTCAAAATACGTAGTTATGCCTGATATAACTACAGATAATGCCCCACTATCTCTGACTGATAACCGTTTGACAACATGGGGAGGTTACTACCCCGGTAATTACTCTCATTATTGTACAATAATAAGCGACTAATGAGCCTGGAACGACAACAGCCACCACTGCATAGTATAAATAGGTGTCTTTTAGAGATAGAGGAGAGAGGCCCTTTTGGAAGATAAGAAGTAAGATCCTCAGCTGATTGTAATCCAAATACCCAATATAAGATACACAGGAGTAGGGTTATTATTCTCACTGGAGAAGGCCCGAACCTGTATAAAAATCCCCGTGTCTATCTCGTCAACGTGATCAATTGTGAAGACCCCCCGAATCAAACAATCTTTACGTAAGATCGGTTCTAAAAGACCGACAGACATGCTCGGGGATTTCACACGATGGGTAGATTTTCATAAAACAATTGGGAAGGGACAGCTGTGTGATTTAAGTCATATGGTTGTGTGAAAGAATTTGATTAGGCTATGTGCCTTTGTGAAAACAACTGTTAAATTAATATTATCTATTTGTTTTGAATTATGCTTTCAATCTATTATTTGTATTCAATTGCAAATGTTGTATTTTCTGCAAAAATAACCACAGAAGTCATTTCCTTTGGAATAAGCCTGCATCTATACATTGCATTCTGTGGTATGACTTGCGAGTACGGTTGTGTACTCACGCTTGTTGTAAAACTTGCGCCCAAACCTACAGAGTGAAGGAATCGTCGGTCAACAAGGTCTACTTCAAGGATCGAGAAGAACTAGGTCGCGCACTTGTACCATTGCTGTGGGCATATGGATGGGCTTCACTGAAGTTATTCCGTTTCATTCCGCTGCAGCTTCATTGAGCTATTCGCCTTCTGAGACATTAACTGTAAGTTTTGACCTTAAGGTCTTTACTCTGATATTTATTGTTATTTGCCTATTTATCAGTCCTCTTTGTATATGGAAATGATATTTCATCGATGTTGTCACTGTGTGCACTAGCGTGATCCTGGACTAGTGCAGTATACACAGAGGGTCCAGAATTGCATTTTTGGGTGCCGACAGAGGTGGTATCAGAGCCATATCGACTGTAGGTCGTGACCTTAGTTAGAATGACCGTTTTAAAGAAAACTTCAAAACCTATTTTACAAATGAAAAATCTTAATGATGTGCTATTCTCACCTTGTCTATTCTATACTCTTCTATTCTATTCCTTTCTCATCTATATTCGTCCTCACCAATTGGAGTATTAACTTGGACTCTCCCCTCATAACTTCTATAGTCATCGTTATCCGTGTCAAATGTGTTGGTGGATGCCCAAGAGCAGTTTTGAGCAACTGTTTGAAGACCACGCAACCAACAACAACGTACGTATCAACATCTCCCCAAGTGTTCAAGACAAGTGCGTCGCAAAAATTCAAGACTAAGAAGAAGTTGTACGTCGCCTCCATCCTTCTCCAAGCTTCGCCTGCAAGGATCGCAAGCAATCAACGTTTGACGAAGACCGTGATCAGATTGAGTTTTCTTCAGACCAGCCATATAGGATAAATCAGTGTTGTTTCCTCCCATGTGTTGAGCCAAGTCGCCCTGTTAAGTTAGAGTTTAATCGACTAGACGATTAGATCTTTGTTTCCCTTCTTCGGTGTAGTTTGGCTGTGAGTTTTATGCTTCTTAATAGCTTTCCGGCTATTTGTGTGTTCCTTGGTGTTCTTTGGGTTAAACCTGCTTCCCTTAGTGGATTCTCTTCCCTTTACCTTGTGCTTTTCCCTCGCATCTATGAGCCCTGGTCAGCCAGCAGATGGAGAACCCCAGTGGAGTCAGCTTTGTTAGTAATCTCGAGACGATGCATGCACTCAAACCATGTCAATCCCGGTGGGCGATTGTCGATGCGTGGAGTAGCAGATCCAGTCATGGAACAATTCTTGGTAGCTCAGACTCAATCCATGAACGCGATGATGCAGAATATGAACAACAGGATGACCCAGCAGAATCAGACCACTGCTACTTTAATTAGTTTGATGAATCAGAATGACCAAGCAAGTCGTCGTAAAGTCACCAGTGTCGGTACCAGAGCAGACGATGACCAACAACTATCTCCAGTGCTAGTAGTGACCCATCAGAACCCGAGTCAGTTTCCTACCACCCAAAATCAGCTCATGCCAGCGACGATGCAATCGTCCGACATTAGTAATGTTTGCAAGAATGCACAGTTCGTTGCCATCCCAACGATGCACCCTTAGTTCAAATCTTTAAAGTTCATGATGACCAAGCCGTCTATCTTTGAAGGATCAACCATGCAGAATCTTTGATTCGCACAATAGAAGAAAAAGCTAATTATTGTGCAGTGCAACAATAATGAGAAAGTTCTCTATGCCGCTCATCAATTAGAAGGAGTTACATTAGATTGATGGGAAAACTTTCATGCCGCCCATCAGGACAAGAAGACCATCACATGGTTAGAGTTCCTCGCTGCTTTTCGCCAACAGCACGCGACATCAAGCAAGAGTGATCAAGAGAAACTTGCTATTCCGATATCCTACATCCCATACAGTCATTGTCATTTGAAGTGCTGCTAACCAGATAAGTCAGAAGTTTGTGCATGTATCCGTTGTGGAGAAATAGGCTATAGCGCCGATAAGCACAATATCAATTGTTCTAGTTGCGAAAGAAACTATTCCGTTGGAGAATGTCCAATGAGCAAGATCACTTGTTTCTTATGTGAAGGCGATGATCATTGTTTGAGCCAGTGCCTCATGTATTCAGTGTTGACTTCTGCAAAACAACGTCAGTGAGAAAATTTCAGAGCCACAGTCAGAGCATTAGCAAAAGAAAGCAACCCATTGTCAGTACAAAAATTGTCAGTTGAAGGATCACAAAAGCGGAATATTGATCTCAGCAGCCCATCTCAAAAGAGAAACAAGCGAGTATCGTCAGGAGGTTGTCTCGAGTGTGGTAAGCAAGACCACAATGCCAAGAGATGCCCTACAAAGCGACTATCCTTCTTGAAAGTTGAAGAACACAAGAATAGTCATTCTGTCATAGTCTCGTTAGAAAAATCGCAAGGTTCAACATGTCTATGCTACAACTATCATGGAAAAGGTCATTACGTTAGCTAGTGTCCTTAGAAGAACCAGTCACTCACTCCAATATGCAAGAATGCCAGAAGTTAGTTCAGTCAAGATTGTAACACCCAGAATAGGTGGTAATGCGGCGGGATCCGTGTGTCCAAATAAGTAGTCAAAGAAGAGCGTTTGTGCAATGATATTACAAAACGAGCGGTTTATGTACGTAATCGTGCGTGACATATCGCTGCACGGCTCTATTAATAAACCGTCTGTGATATGGGGGATTATCACAGACGGTTCATAAATAGAACTGTCTGTGATATTTCACAGACGGTTCGGTATATAAACCGTCTGTGATAAGCATATATCACAGACGGTTACTAGTAAGAACCGTCTGTGATAGGCCGGCAAAGCAAATAGCGCGCCCAACAGACCCAACACAGACGGATTCAAATTAACCCGTCTGTGATGGGGTGTCTTCTATAGCCTATTTTGTAGTAGTGAAGCCTAGTTTGACCAGATAAAGGCATTGTCAAATCAAGTTCGTCAGTTTGGCAAGCACCAATGTGAGCTGTTATGATGAATTGTTAACACAAGGACGTGCGAGAATTTTAGTCTATCTGGAAGCTAATCTTCGGAACCTCAGAGTTAGCTTGTTTGAGTTTTGGGTAAGAATATCATTTCTCTCCAGAATCATCTGTGAACAAGACAATGTTAGTTGAAGATCAATGAGACAGTCGTTTCAAGTTAGCCAAGACCCCTCACCGGTTGTAAGAAGAGAAGTTCGCCCAGACTGCTAGAAGTGAACCGAGTTTGTAAGAATTTCAGAAAAGATGAATCACAACTCCAGTGTTCGTATTGCCAGATACCAGAAAGGACCTTGATAGTTTTTATCACGGAACCTCCTGAGTCGTGTGTTAAAGTTTCACCAAAGACTTCCTAACAACTAAAGTTTCAAGCAGTGAATTATCTTAGTCGTAATTCAAAGTTTGCTGTCATAAAGAAACAAAGACGGTTATTGGATTGAGAACAATAAAGTTGAAATCCGTTCCCTCATAACAGATCAGTGCAGTGTCATATGTTTCGAATCAAAAGAGCTACCACAAGGATCTGCTGATCAGTCAGCGAAGGTTACCGGTGAAATTCGGAAGTTGGATC
This sequence comes from Ampelocalamus luodianensis, assembly GCA_036346255.1. Lineage (NCBI taxonomy): Eukaryota > Viridiplantae > Streptophyta > Magnoliopsida > Poales > Poaceae > Ampelocalamus > Ampelocalamus luodianensis. Next base: position 29,088,790 of record CM070623.1, read on the forward strand.
TTGGGTCAGTTGCAAGGATATTTGTTGAACCCCAAAGTTCGAATCGATGCTAGAAATCAGTGTTGACCAGATAGTGAAATGACAGTTTTTTCAAGGAAATCCATCCTCACGTAAAGCCAAGGAAAGCGTGAGAACCCGCTGAAGGCAAACATAATGATCCATGGATCAATGGGTATATCTGCATATCTAATGAGAAGAAACTCAAGTAGTTGATACTCAAACCAACATTTGAGTACAGGTATTCCATTTTCCCTGAAAGTACCAAGGTGTACAAAGATCTCAAAGTTGAACTGTGATGATCCAAAATAAAGTGAAATATCGCAAAATGGGTTACCATGTGTTTGGTATGTTAGAAAGTCAGCTAAAATATTGGGGCCAGTCAGAGTACTTCTATCCCTGAAAACTCAGATATGGGATTTCCTAGGACCCAATCGGTATATAATTTCTGGAAGGATGATTGTTGATCATTTGACAGAAATTTGTTGCTTCATTCCTGTCAATATCACCCAGTTTGGAGACTGCCTAGCAGAGTGGTATACGACAGAGGTTGTATACGACAGATATGGTATTCGTCAGCATGGGTGCAGTGTCAGATCTACAGAGATGGTCGATTTGCATGACATGTCAGAGAAGTTAGTATCAGACCAAGGATCCCAGCTTATCTTGTATTAGCGACAAAGTCTATATGATGCTTGGATGGTCATTTCAGTTCAGTTTTGTGTATCGCCCGAATCAGTGGACAGATTGAAAAAGATTAATGAGTTATGCCTTAACTTATAGTACCAAGTCGAGCAAGTAAGTGTTATGTGCAGAATTTTCCTACAACCCCAATGTCAGCCAGTCGCAGTTGTCACCCTCTGAAGTTCACAGTGGTTGATTGTGTAAGTCATTGCTCAACTAGGAGCAGATGAAATTACAGAGTATGTGGATGTTGCATTAATCGTGAAGCAGAAGACCAAGGGTCCTTAATCTTAAATGGAATTTAAGTAGTAGTGTTCAAGAAGAAAAGCTACGAACATTATACAGATTTTCACCTTCGAAGCCATCTCTATCTTCAGAATACCTGTTGAAGTTCTGTGCTAAGAATTATATGACAGAGTTGACAAAAATATGTCAGTTAGTTCAGATTCCGAAGCACGGAAGAAGAGATAGTTTACTAACCTGAGTTGCCAGTCAGCAACAAGATTTCCTCCACTCCAAAAGTGCCCTCAAGCACCGATCAAGCAGCCCCGTTAAATGCAATCGAGTTTCAAGATGCCTTCCAGCCAAGAGCCAGTTTGTCAAGTTTTCAGTGAAGCGAGAAGTTTAGCAAGAAGCAATGCGTTGTTCTGTAAGTAGTCAGAAGAGCGATTCTGTCAAAGTCAAAGCAATTTGAAAGCAAGAAGTGAACCCGAAGGCTAAGTTCGTTATCCTATTCTATAGCACTCCTGAATCTCGGGGACGAGATTCCTTTAAGGGGGGGGGGAGGTTTGTAACGTCCCAAAATTTGGCTTTTCAAAAATCTTTTGAGTAGTTTAGGTCTCTGGAAAATTTTACCAATTTTATTTGAATTAATAAAGCTTAATTGAGAATTTTCTAAATTAAAAATATTTAATTTGACTAATATAAACATTAAATAAATAAAAATTTGTTTTATTTGGCTTCCTTGTCTTTCAAGGAATTTTTGGGTATTTTCTGAGTTTTTTTCGGATTTGTTTGCTATTTATTTGATCACCTTCATTTTTGATCTTTTATTTTAATTCATAAAATCAGCATTTTCTCTCTCCTGCCCATGTGCAACAGTATCTTGCGATTTACTGTTTATCATGAACCTCCAGTCGAACCGAACAGCCAGCAGTCCAAAACGTGCACGCTTCCAACTGAAAACTTCAAAATTCCATATCTTCCTCCACGGTGCATATAAAAGCGAACGGTTTGCGCTCACGCGTCCGTCTTGACCTCCTCTTCCAATCCCCTGATTTGGTTTCCTCCGAATCAATCTATTTTCGTCGCAATCTCCATAAAACCGAGCTCCAACCGTTCTTCTCGTGACTGCGCTTCGTCCGACGTCCCGCCGCACAACCGTCAGGCGTTGGCTTCGTCGTCGCCCTCTACGTGATGGTTCCATCCACTTCGCCCGAAGATCGCCGGAGCACCGTTGGCCATTAAAGCCAAACCGTGTTCATCGCGTTCCTCGCTTCCTCGGTGAGTTTTTCCAAAATCCGACCGCGCCATCGCGTCCGGCTCGTCGTTTCCTTTCCATTTTGCCCCTTCGCCGCTGCTGCGTCGCCTCCGGCCGCCGGCCACTCCGCGCTCACTGTTCATGCATGTACACTGTGCGTGCGTTTCTTCTTGTTGCGTTCATGTGTTGCTTCCTTTGTTCTGTGGATCCCTGTTATACTCATTTGTTGGCTGCTCTGCTAGTCATTCTCTATGATTGTTTCTCCTCTGCTAATCCTTCTCTAATCCTTGCAGTACCAGGCCGCCACCTCCTTGCATCAAAATTGGCCTATAACTTCGGTTCATGTTCCTGTCTAGCATCCAGTACGTGAATATATGGTTTGTTCTCTAGTCCCCTTCTCTCTCTGTTAATTATTTTCCTAATACATGCTTTGCCAATTCAGTGCAAAATCTTTGCTAAAACCTTGCCATGCAATTGCACCTAAACCCAACGTGTAGAGGTCTGTTCTCTGTTTGTTCATCTGCTCTATTGGCATCTTCTTGTTTTCTCTCAGGTGTATGGACCTACATGCTACATATCATCCAATCAGTATATATATAGCAGAACAAACTCTTTTCTAGCAACTTGGTCCCACTTGTCATCCACACCATCCAATTCGCCCATATATCTATCTCTCTCTCTTACATGTGGACCCATTGCCATCCACACAGATATATATCTATATCTCTTTCATGTAGACCCACATGTCATCCTCCTAATTAAAACCCTAGATTATTTATCTGACTTACATGCGGGTCCCGTATGTCAGTCAACCTTTGGTCAACCCTAGTTCATGAGCTTGGTCCACCGTGGACTAGCATATCTGTGTGGACTTGGTCTATAGACCAGTGGCCGATATGTCAACCCCTAATCCTATTTTGAGAATTAATTTAATTCTTGAAAAATCTTTTTATCTTATTGGTCCCACCTGTCACTCTCTCTACCTTATTTCTGGAATTATTTCAATTCTAGAAATCCATAAATACCAGTCGGTCCCACCTATCATACACTCATTCTTTTTCTAATATTTTCGGAATAGAATATTATGAGAATATTCCGTAGAGTTTTTTCATCATTTCATGTGAATTCCAATCTTCCGAGAGCCATATCTTCTTCATCCGAATTCCGATTGAACCCATTCAAGTTTCTAAATTCATATAAATTCAATATCTACCTTCCAGTACCATTCAATTTTAGTTTGGAGTTTATTGGATTTGTCTTTTGAATTTAGTTTGTTTTGCGCTTTCTTTCTCGTTAGACGTCGAAGTCTCGGAATCGTCTGAAGGAGCTGAAGGTCAAGCAAGTAGTAGATTGAAGATAAAATAAGATCACCATTGCGATAGCAAGGCAAGTTATATCTTTGATCATCTTGAACCCAGTTTTCAAATTACTTTGATTCAAATTATTGCATTTACTTTAAGTATTTATTTAAATAATTTTGGGTATAGCTATTGTCCAATTTGTTACACCCACCTTGGCTAATTGATATGTTATAATCTTTTGTCACCCTAGTCTGGTTCATATTTAGTTGGTGCTATGGTATTACCAACGTGGGTTGGTTAGTACGAGTAGATTGCTTAGCCATGCAACGAGTCATCATCATCACCCGAGTTGTAATTATAAATTTGCTAAGTGATTATGGAATTTTGTGATAAAACTGTGTGTGCTGTGTGTTATTACTTTGTGATAGCATGTGTTGCACTAAAACCAACGGGGTGGGAAAGGATTTAGACTGAGGCAAGTGGTGGATACTGTGTGATATGGTGGACTTTGTGAATGAAAATGATAATCTTCGTGGCATAGTTAGAAATTGGAAGTATTGTCTTGGTCAATTAAGGACTTAACTTTGTGCGCCATTGAACTGAGCCTTACTGTACGACCACATGCCTGGTATGGGACGGGCCTAACTTAGTAAGTTATGGATTCTCGGCATTGATGTCCAGGTGGATAGGTTAGGCTATGTGACAGGGTGGAGGTGTGACTACTTGGTGGTTGCATCGCGGGACGGTTCGCCGTATCCCTGTCCAGCGGTGTGTTATGCTAGTTCTATGTGAGCTGGTATAGCAGGAAAGCACATCGGGGATGTCAATGTTTGAGATGAAGTTTCCAAACTGTTTTGTTATGATCAGTGCGGCCACACTGGTTATATCGTGTGGGTAAAGTGTACAACCTCTGCAGAGTGTTAAATAATCTATTCGAATAGTCGTGTCCACGGTCATGGACATGCTCGGGGATTTCACACGAGGGGTAGATTTTCATAAAACAATTGGGAAGGGACAGCTGTGTGATTTAAGTCATATGGCTGTGTGAAAGAATTTGATTAGGCTATGCGTCTTTGTGAAAACAACTGTTAAATTAATATTATCTATTTGTTTTGAATTATGCTTTCAATCTATTATTTGTATTCAATTGCAAATGTTGTATTTTCTGCAAAAATAACCACAGAAGCCATTTCCTTTGGAATAAGCCTGCATCTATACATTGCATTATGTGGTATGACTTGCGAGTACGGTTGTGTACTCACGCTTGTTGTAAAACTTGCGCCCAAACCTACGGAGTGAAGGAATCGTCGGTCAACAAGGTCTACTTCAAGGATCGAGAAGAACTAGGTCGCAGACTTCACCATTGCTCGTGGGCATATGGATGTGCTTCATCGAGTTATTCCGTTTCATTCATTGCGACTTCATTGAGCTATTCGCCTTCTGAGGCATTAACTGTAAGCTTTGACTTTAAGATCTTTACTCTGATATTTATTGTTATTAGCCTATTTATCAGTCCTCTTTGTATATGGAAATGATATTTCATCGATGTTGTCACTGTGTGTACTAGTATGATCCTGGACTAGTGCAGTATACACAGAGGGTCCAGAATTGCATTTTTGGGTCCCGACAACGACTTATTGTTTTTCACCTTTAGTATGCATATGATTGGAATTAGGAACTTGTGTTACAACTTACAACTATTCGATCTGAGATTTCAGTTGCTGTGATGTATTTTGCCTGCTCAGGATGACAATATAAGGTATCCTTTACAATAGTCTGTACTTAACTTACAGAACTTTGTAGAAGCTTACAGAATTTTTTTTGCTTTTAGTCATCTGACCCAGTTCATGCACCTTTTACACTGATGTTATGGTGTTCATGTTTGCTAACTGGAGGAGGCTAAGCGTGGCCACAAACAGATGTTATGATAGTCTAATGTGTTGGTTACTGCTATTTCGAGTTACAATGGTTGTGTTATCCTATTATGTTGTAATGTATTGCAGCAATTTTGTCTGCGTTGAGCAAAAAAAAGTTTAAACTAATATTGTGCTGTTGTGAAATAAATCAGTCTAAAATAGCTGAAGATTCAAACACACTGATTCTTGTAAATCCGTCTGGATGGATCTGGTATAGAGTTCATGCTACTTTCAAGTCCATGGAAAATCTAGGATCCCCATATACAACCACGTTCGTGACTTGTGGATCCTCTAAACTCGACGCGCAAATTGTGCGCAAGGGCTACTAGTAGACATTAAGAAATAGCCTAACTGGACAATGACAATAATGAAGACGGTCATCGAGAAGTCGATGAAAAAAATAATCATGGCAGCTCAGCAGATGCCATGCACTCTTGCTACAAGCTGTAGCATCGGCTTTGTTGGGATGCCGCATTAGCTCCCTCCCCCAGGTTAATAGCCATCGCCAACGGACAACTAACTTGAGCTCCTGTGCGCTGCGACGGCTGCATCTCTCCATCGTTTTCTGAAGCAACATGGCATTTGTTTGACATTTCCGTTCGCAAAGACTGCAATGCCATCTCCACTTGCTTCATGGTAGGTCTTTCTTCACCTCGGGGCCTCAAGCACATCTTCGCAAGAGACACAACATTGTTTATCTCGTCCTCGGTTGCTTCGTCATGTACCTGAGCATCAACTATCTCCCGTATCGGCCTTACCTCTTGCCCAATAAAATAATTAGCGAAGTTGGATTGGAAAGGACTAGCGGATGAGCGCTGGGCGATCAGGAGGCCGTGACGACGACCTTCGCTGTCACCGCCGGCTTACGCTTGCGCCTCGCCCGACTTCTCCACAACGAGGTTCTCGTTTTGAGAATCTCACACAGGTAGGGTCTGAAGATGATGGGGATGAAGACGATGGTGTTCATGTGGCCAGCGGAGAACGAAATTCGGCATTCGACGCTGGCGCATCGCTGACAGAGGAGACATCTCTGGTGCAAGATTTTTGGTCGGAGGTCAGCTACCCAACTCCAGCATCGAGGTGGTGGGATAGACAACAAGTCACGCCTCCAGCCTCACCGAGATAGGTCAGTACTCGTCCCTCCGGCTCGCCGCCGGATTCTTCTTCGCTGGATTCTTCTTCTTGCGCTGGTGGTGGCGAGTGGAAGTTAGTTTCGCCGTTGCATTGTAAATAATTCAGATAGTTATCAACGTCAGCAACGTGGATGGTTGATCCGGCCATGGAAAGGCCCTCTTCCTCGTCCACGTTTGCAGCCGGCGGTTCTTGGCGATTTCCTGCCAGCGGCGACGTTGAAGTCGACGAACAAACTTGTGCAGCTGATCGAGAAAATTCCAGATTGAGAGTCATCAACGGAGTCATTTCAAAATTTGAAACAGGTTGTCGTGATGGGCTGTCCGATGGGCCCGGCGAGTAATAGACCTTACGGGAGATCAATAGGGGACTTACCATGATCGTACTCCGCCTTCACGCAAACGCTAATCTCTCCCGTACCAAACACATCCTGCCCACGCCCTAGCTACGTGTCGATGGCGCGCGAGATCCTGCTTGAGATCACGCTCCGTCGTCCTGAAACGCTCAGCCATCGTGACACTTTCCACCACAACGCAATTACCACCGCTCGCCGCCCAACTACACTCAACGCCAGCCTCACAATCAAGAGGAACATCCACAGCGACATAATGCGCAGGGTGGTTATCGCCGGCTAGTGCTGTGTAACAGCCCAAAATCCCTAAGTTGGATTAGCTAAGCATCTATTGTGCATTTGTGAAATTTTGGACCTTTTAAATTTTTTTTTGTTGCAAAACAAATACGATACAACCTAGTTTTTCAAAACCTATAAATGAAATTTCTAGGTCAAAAATAAAAGTTTGTCAAGGATTTGAAAACTTAGTTCAGAGTAGGGTATAAAACCCTATGTTGAAAGTCCTTTGATTTTGAAGACTAAAATTTAAACCTAGTAATCCAATACTCCTTCTCCGATTCAAAAACTCAAATTGCACTTAGGGTAAAACTAAAAAGGTTTCAATTATAGGAATATTTATTTTTGGATTAAAATTATCAATAGTAAAACCTCATATGCTCCTAGGATGTCGGAGGTACCTTCAAAACAAATTCTAAAATTCAACTTGTAAATATACTTTCTCTATCTCTGAAATACAATCTGCCTATTATTTTGAAAAATATAGTAATACCCATAGCTGGGAATAATGTAATTGGATTTTATATGCCCTGTTGCTTGTTTGGAATTTTTATGGAATTTTTGGAGGTTACTTGGTTCCATTTTGTTTGCGTGTTCGAAATTGAATTTGAACTTAAAATACAAACAAAACTTGTGAACAGTTCCTGGAAATATTTTCCTAGGTTCTGGAACAACTAAGAAATTTACCTGCAAAATTTCATAAATTTTAAAATTAGATTAATATGTTTAAGCAACCAGTCAAACCTGTAAATTAAAAGTCAAATACTTAAAAACAGGAATTTAAAATAATTTTAGAGGAAAATGTACTCCAAGTAAAACCCTATAAAATTTACAGATTAATCATCTCGGTTTCCTCAACCTCCACTAAAAATTTCTTCAATTTTGGAGTTAGGGAACTATATCTAAAAATTCGCTAAACCTTCTCAGCCATTTTCTAAAAATCAGAAAAACTCTTTTTCCTCTCTCCTCACTGTTCCTCGGGCTGAGCCGTGTTGCCACCGAACCAGCTCGCCGAGCCACCTCCTCCCTCTGCCTTTGACCTACGTGCCCCACCCGCAGGTCATCTTCTCCACGCGCCCTTCCTTCTTTGCCGAGCGAACGTGCATGAGCGCCACGCCGCTCCGACCTCCGACATCTCCCTCAGTTAGCGCTGTCGCGCCACCGCCCAAGACGACCAACTAGAGCCCTTCTCCTACCGGCACCGTCGCTCCATTCTCCGTCAACGCCGAGAAATCGCGGAAAGACTGCCACTACTGAGAAGCAAGCAGCTCGAGTTCTCGCGAGGAACTCCTCCTTTCTCGCCCCCATTTAAGCCGAGTGCCAAGCTCGCCTCACCCTTCTCCACTTCTCTGCCACTCCCTCTCCATCCTCCCTCCTCTCTGAGCTCATTTGAGCTCCAAGCCCCGAATGCCATCCGGCCATGGCGGCGCCGCCTCCAAGCTCCTCAGCCGCACCGGTGACCCCTGGTCCTCCCTAACCGCGTCACGGCGAGCCCTACACCACAAGGAGGTCTTTCCCCTGGTTAATTTGGAGCTATCACCACTGAGGAGCCGCGCGCATGCCATCTTCTTCGGCTCCGGCCGAATTCGCTTCCTCCGCCGCCGCGTCTTCTCCAGCGAGCACCAGCTCAATTCCTTCCTCCGTGAGCATTCCCTAGACTCCCTGTCTCTCATCTGATCACTCACTTGGGCTCTCATCCTCCCCAGGTCGCCGCCGTCGAGGACCACCCCGTGCCGACCATCGTCGTCATGGACAGCTCTCTCCGGCCGCTCTCCGCCTTCGTCGATCACTCCTACATGTTCCAGGTACCTCACTGGTGCCCATGCGCGCCCTATTTTCCGCCCCTCCCTCTTCGGCGCTGCCGCACCGTGTCACCTCCACGGCCGGCCGCCGCATCCCTTAGCTGCGCCGCCACAGTGCCGCTCAAGCCGCACCACTGCCACCCCTAGTTATAGTAGCCTCCGGGCAGCCCATTTTTGGAGTCTTCTTTGCCTCGTCGCTGCCTAATCGCCAGCGATGAACGCCACGGCAGAGTCTCCCCCGACTGCCCTGTAGCTTTTCCCCTTTTTAGCTCCTCCTTTTTTCTCTGAATCTTGAATCACCTGTTAGGTGTTGAGAACAATTCTATTAACTAACAAGTAATTCCACTCTTAAAAGATGTTCAACTGATTAAAATTCCGATTTAGCAGGAAATGGAGTTAACAACATCTCTGTCTAAAAGATGTCCTGTTGTCGGTTGTTTAAACAGAGAAGAGAAGAAGTAAGTTAGATGTCTGTAGCACCCACCTGCAAAACTGTATCCCTTATGCTAACAAATTGGGTGTATGTCCTTCAGATCACTCTAGTTAACAAATATGAATTTGAGTTAAAAGGAAGTCTAGTTGTAACATTTCTGTCCAAAGAGAAATCTTGCTTCTGTAGGTGTATAGCCAGTAATATGAAACATATCAGAATTATTAGAAGATTAATAGCATGACTAAATCTAGTAGTTAGACCTTGCTCTCTTGTTTCAATTGGTCAGTTAGCTTGTATCTGTTAGTAACAACCAAATCTGAAAATCCTTAGGGATGAGAAAACTCCTGAAACACCAACAGAGAACAATCTTGATGAATGGCAGTAGTGCTACTCAAGATAGTGATTAGAAGAGGAGTTGTTTTGTCAACCCATTAGCAAGACCTTATGTCTCTCGCTAACGAAATTTTGTGTAAGACAATGAGGTCACTTAACTGAGTTAACAAATAGGGAGTTTGTATTGAAAGGAGTCTAGTGGTAGCAGTAAGTGTGCAGTTGTAGATTTATGAGCAATAATCTGACAAGTTTTCAGCTTCTTTAAAAGGCTAATAACCTGGCCAATTCAAGTAGTTAAAAGTATTTCTTATTACTGTAATCAGTTGGTCATTTAGTTGTTAGTCAACTGTAGGACCATCTGAGGTTTAGATTTTAGCTAAGAAGGGTGGCAGACTAATTGATCACCTAACTACAGTTGGCAATTGGATAATTAAGTTAGTAGAAAGAGTTGTTGTCAAAACCTCTAGAAGTTCTTTGGAGGATCTGATGATCAGAGGAGGTGTTGTAAAGGGTTGTTTTGTTAGTAAAACTCATATGCAAAAATCACTGTCTTTCACTTTCAAATATTGAAAAGGTTAATTAAACCACTCCTTTGAATCAGTAAATTGGAAGTTTGAGTTAATAAGCACTTAGGATCAGAGAAGTCTGCTGGTATAGGTTACTTGGGCAGTAATATGAAAAAGATTAGAATTGTCAAAAGTCTAGTACCCTGATTTATTCCAGTAGTTAGAGTCTCTCTTAAATTCTTTTAAGTGGAACACTTAAGCTTGTAGGAGCATTCACATTTGAAAAACAAGTATGGATGCGGAATTTATGAAACCAGCAGAGAACAAACTAGTCTTTGTTTTGCATTGTTAAACAGAGTAGGAATGAGAATGCATTTAGGAGCAACAGAAGATTCTGTCATGTTAATGACTTTGCTAATATAAACAGGAGCTAAAAACTTGTCAAATGCAAAGATCAGTTAAGTAAACCTTTTTAACTAGCCATTAGTATGTCAATCTAAAGGAGTGAAGATATTTAGAAAACCAGAGTGAGGTACATGTATGTTAATTGACAGTAAACCTATTGTCATAATTCAACTTCAAAAATTCATAACTAATTCAAATCAACTCCAAATCCAATAATTTTTGTTTCTAAATTTATCTAAAATCTTTATCTACCTTCTGTATGAATTTCATAAATTTTCGAAGACTTTTGGATTTCTGGTGTTTATTCAATGTTTTTGCTTTGATAGTTCTTACCGTTAGATGCCGATGATTCGGGAGTGTAACGGAGATGATCATATGAATGTCCAGAGTTTCAGCAAACAAAGGCAAGCAGATGTAGCATCATTTGATCATATTGCGCCTATTATTTTCAAAGTCTAATATGTTGTTTGCAAATTCTACGTATGCATTGCTATCTTGTTTTAAACTATTGCCGATTAGTTGACCTATTAGATGCATAATCTGTAGGTAAATGTTTATCCTCTACTACTGAGCCTAGGATTATCTTGCTGTGATTTTGGGTTCGTTGGATGAGCCCTTGTCACTTAGTAGTTTACGAGTAATGTTGCTTAGCCATGCTTAGCTACCGGTAGAAATGGGCGGTTGTCGACTTCATCGATAACCTTGATCACACAAACTTATTATGACTTTATGATTCAGCTTTTGTGCTATGTTTAATTGTGAAAACTAAAAATAAAAATAAAATGATTTGGACTTGAGCACAATGGTATGTTGGTGTGCTTTTGGGTGTGACTGGAATGGTGTCCGAGTCAACAAGGACCGAATTACTTGCGCCATTAATCCAAGCACTTTTTGTGTGCTAACCACACTAGAGGGTATGGGATCTCTCTTGACTTAGTACTTTGGCGTGTGTTGGATCTGAGTCGCAGGAGGTTGTAGGAGGGATGGTGTTGGGAGCATTTTAGTTGTCCGAAAAGCTTTACCTCGGGTGGGTAGTTGCCTTTTCGGCTTTACAATGTAAGCGTATGGGTTTCTATCCATACGAGCGGCTCGTAGTTGATACACAATATTGGAAACGTCTCGTAGGACTTAGTCTGGCCGCATACCTTTGAAGTGTGCTAATCTTGTGGCTTAAAGCGTCTGAAGTGTGGGTACATTGGTACACCCCTGCAGGGTTAAATCTATTCGAATAGCCTCGTCCTAGGTTATGGACACGCTTGGTTATTTTCCTCAAGAATTAGACTACAACCTTTTAATTAAAACTTGACGGGTGGTACGAATCGGGGATTCGTGCTATGTTGTGGTGGCTATTGGGTTAGTCACCTCTAGGTTGTTACTTATGTTATTTATTGTTACCTCGCTGTTATTACAATAATTAAAAACAGATTTGAGAAATTGCCTTCAATCTATTACATTATTGCAAATGAAAATTGCTTTATGCATCCAATTAACCATACAACCATCTCCTTTGTTACAGCTTTCATGTAGCTATGTATAGGCTTATTACTCGTAAGTCTTGCGAGTACATTCGTGTACTCACTGTTTGCTTGCATTTTTTTAATTTGGACAGCAGGTGTTGAGATCGAATCGGGTAAGGAAAGATTGCGCAGGAACGTCGATTTGCTATGGTTTCAACCCAATTGGTTGCCCTGTGGGTTATGACAAGCCATTGGGACTTCCTTTATTGTTAATTCATGATTTTAATTCAGTTAATTTACTGTTTTCCGCTGCGTACTTGATGTTTATCTTGTTATTTGGTCGATCGGCCCTTTTGTATGAAACTGAACCTTGTAAGTTCAATATGTTGTAAATTATAAAATTTTGATATTGTAATCACTTGTGTATGGATTGATATTGATGTTGGTGATGGTGTATGTGTACCGCTCCTGGGAGGTACATAATACACCGAGGCGCGGGATATTTGTTTGTGATGCTAGAGTCAAGTGGATGGCTAAGCATTATGATGAGGATGTCCCTACTACTTATGAGGTTATTCATGAAGCAGGAGCTAAACTTCTCAAACAACAGGTGCATTTGTTTCTTAATGAATTTCCTTTTGTTGTCAATGAGAATTAGTTACTACCTAAAGCAATACTTGGTGCATTCTCAGGTTTGACAAATTTAAAGACTTTGGAACCAAGAGGGAGGAGGGGGAGGCCGGGAACAAATTCATGGAGGAGAAACACATGCGGCCAACAAGGGAGAAGAAACCCATGTGGCCAACGAGAGGGAACGTGCTCTCATGATAAAACCCTAGCACATGCGGGCGGTCAAGAAAGACATATGGTGACATGACAACAAGGGTTACATTGGCATCAAAAGAAGCATCAAGTGCATCGAACAAATTCGCACAAGCTAAGAGAAGGAAAGCTCACAATACAAGGGAAACCGAGAGGGAGACTAGTTTAAATTTCCAAATTAAAGTAGGACGTTTTTTGAATCGGATTCAGTAGCAATGGAACGATGTCGGACTCGGATTATCGTAGCACTCGATTACCAATACAAGGGAAACCGAGAGGAGACTAGTTTAAATTTCCAAATTAAAGTAGGACGTTTTTGAATCGGATTATCAGAGCAGTGAACAATGGTCGGACTCGGATTATCAGAGCACTTTGCCATCGCTTCATCCGAGTTTTGTGCTTGCGTGGGAGGCTATATAAACCCCATGGCCGCACCATAGAGGTAGACCAGTTTATGCATAAGATTGAAACATAGCTATTGCTTGTTCTTTCGACACCGAGTTCATGCGAGGACTTTGAGAGAGAATTAGGCGATCCATTTGTTTTGTTCGCAATCCAAGGTCAAGCCGTCGCTCCATTGGGAATTGGGGACTTGGCGTCATTGCTCGTGGTCTCGCGACGAACAACTACCCGTGTGTTTTGGGCGATTCAAGAGTTGAGGGTTCGTGCATTGGCGCGAGTGTTCAGCTAGCGACATCGTCTACTTCGCATCAACTATCCACGATTCCTCACCGAGAAGATCGGGCCTCCCGTATCATATGGTATCGATTCTAGGTTTACTCGGTGAGAATTTCTTTACCCGTAGTTAGATTCGCTTTCTATCCTATCGTCCAATAAACCGAAAATTGCAATACCAAACCGTAGTTTAATCTGTTATTTCTTGTGCGTTTAGTTAAGTTTTCATCCAAGAGAGTTTTTGTTTTAGTGCTGATCCATGTGTTCCTTTTTGCGTTGCTTAATCGTTGTGTTCACATAAACCGCACCAAATTGCTGATTGAACTCCTCAATTAGCACCCAAAAGAGATAGTCGATCAAACACTTTGGGTTTCTTGAGCTTCACTTATATCCTTTCATCCTTGAGACTAGCTTTTGTACATTGCACTAGGGCTGTTCTTTGGTTTATTTACACGTTGTTGAATTGTGAGACTTGTGCAATCAAGAGGAGCAAACCCTATTTCGCCATTGCAATAAGAAAAGAGGAAAAGGCAAATGGTTACAAGAAAAATCCACGGCTTGAAAAGGTATTAAAAACAAAAGATCAAACCCGCAAATACCAGTACAAATTTTTTCCATTCGGTTTCCTTAATAGCCGAAGGGCGAAGAGCTTTGTTCATGCGGTTTTGAGAAAAAAACAAACAAAAAGGGGCCGAAATTGGGAAGAGTAAACCTTAGTCCATAATTTCAGATTGTGTATTTAATCTATTTGAGCAATCTTGTGCCCTAACATTGATATCTTTGCAATTGGCTAGCGTCTCTCATAGTACTTGGTGCAAAAACGAGCTAGTTTTCATCTCAATTTCAGTTTGTCTCTCACTAGCTCATTCCTTTGTTTGCATTAAGTCACATTTATCTTTGTTTGTGCGTTCATACACTTCGCTTAAACCTTTGGATCAGCACATAGGCAAAATACTCTAGCTTGGATCATTACTTAGCTTTACAATACCTTGAATATCAGATTGCATAGGATATACACATACTGTCTCGAGCTCCACCTACACCCGCTTGTGTACTCCCTTGCTCTTGGTTACGCTCATACATTACGGGTTAAGGTCGCCGTTGTCACAATCACGATTTGTCGCCCTTGATTCACTTTGGAACGGTAAGCTTGTCTTGTGTTCGTGATAGTGAGTTGCGGCGTAGAGAGCAAGTTTTTTTACTAACCCGTATATAATTTCGTTTGCTATTTGTGAGTTGTATCCATGTCGTCATCGGGAGAATCCACCGTTACGTGGGCGGAGTATACACGTTGTGTGGGACGCTAAAAGCAACTTCATGATCGTGATAATGGTGTGCGCGATGAGCTCGGGTCCGTTCGGATGGATTGAACAACCTCGGAAAGGAGGTTACGCAACTACGCACGGACATCAACAACAACTTCTTGAGCTGCACGCCATGTTCAATCAACCAAACGTGCATCGTAAGGATTTTCACGATAAGCCCAAATTTTCTATCCCTATATTTTCTGGTCGCATGGATGTACAAGAATATCTCACTTGGGAGCTAGAAATTGATACTCTATTTCGATGCACAACTATACCAATGAGAGGAAGCTCTTACTTGCGCTCTAGTGGCTTGGTGATTATGCCACACATTGGTGGGAGTAGTTTATTCAGTAAGCGTATGGAGCGTCATGAATTGCCGATTATCATGTGGGAGCAGATGAAGCAGATTTCCGCACGCTTTGTACCTCGCCACTACAAGCGTTCTCTACTTGACAAGTTGACTTGTCCACGAAAAGGTTTAAATGCCGCTAGTATATCACATGTGAAGGCGACCGAGCATGGGACATTCCTTCGGTACATGTTTCGTAGTGCTGCCCCATTGCTTCATGAAGAGTTTGTGGTTATCGGTAATTGCTCAATTGATGACCCACAATCTTTGGGGACGGATGTATCCAAACCCATATGAGAATGAGTGCCACATAGCCAAATTGAGTGAGAATGATAAAGAGAGTGAGCTGTGTGATTCCACCATATGTGAGGTTGAGAGCATCTCTATTGAGTGTGAGAAAGATGCACCAATGTAAAAGAGAGAAGTAGATGATAGTCAAAAAATGAGTTGAAAGTTGAACAACCTAAGACCGTTGGACGTGAAAGACGAGGAGATAACCATGGTGGGGGATAGAGTGCTTGCGATCCAATGGTTTCATGATGATGATTTGATATCTACAACACCTACAACAACTGAGGAGGATGGTAAAGGTAACAGTAATGGTGTTGAATTGCATACTCATCAAGAAGAGGTACGTACGAGTTCGATCTCTAGTGTTCCTTTGAATATTCCATGTTCTGAAATTTGTACGCTCAATTTACATAATGTGGAATTGATTACCCATAAGGACGTTCTTACTAAAATATCTTTTGATGATCTTTTATACTATATCATGTTCGATGTTCATAGAGAGCTATCTAGTGTGATTGAGAATCTTGCTAAAGTTTCATGTTTAAAATCACTCGTTAGTCCTTTGCCTACACATATACATTCAATTTGATTGGAGATTATGGTGTAGATGACAAGTTCTATGTTTATCGAATATGCATTACCCGTGATAATCTTGCTGATTTAAACTTGCATGTTTTGCAAACCATCTATTGAGAAATATCATGGTCATTTTGAGATGGATTTTAATACAAGTGCCTATTGTTTAGAACACAATATGATGCCTACTTGTTTCTCCTATGCATGTAAACAACGTAGTCGAGTTGAAGCATGGAAGAAACTAAAATTTTCTCTCCAATATTTGAACAACTTGATCTAGTGGGTCCTCTTATATCTTGTCCATGTACTTACCAAAGTCGAGGACGACTTTTTCTCATGGGAGGAGAATGATGTGAATGAAAGTATCGCAATGTATATATCAAATACATCCTATGGCTGCTATGATCCTAATTATTTTGTGCGCAACAATGAGAATGTCACAACAATTGATGCATACATATACCACGATATATCGTTGTTCTTTTGTTTATTACAATTTCAGCAAATCATCATGTGCTAAGCGGTGAGTCCGGATGACAAATATATATACCATGCATATACGTTGTATTATTTGTCTAGCACATCTTCAGCTATCAAAAGCCGAGGACGGCTTTTCTTGAAGAAAGGGAGGATGATGAGGATGTCCTACTACTTATGAGGTTATTCGTGAAGCAGAGCTAAACTTCTCAAACAACGGATGCATTTGTTTCTTAATGAATTTCCTTTTGTTGCCAATGAGAATTGGTTACTACCTAAAGCAATACTTGGTGCATTCTCGTGTTTGACAAATTTAAAGACTTTGGAACCGAGAGGGAGGAGAGGGAGGCCGGAACAAATTCATGGAGGAGAAACACATGCGGCCAACAAGGAGAAGAAACCCATGTGGCCAACGAGAGGAACGTGCTCTCATGATAAAACCCTAGCACATGCAAGGCGGTCAAGAAAGACATATGGTGACATGGCAACAAGGGTTACATTGGCATCAAAAGAAGCATCAAGTGCATCGAACAAATTCAAGCAAGCTAAGAGAAGGAAAGCTCACAATACAAGGGAAACCGAGAGGAGACTAGTTTAAATTTCCAAATTAAAGTAGGACGTTTTTGAATCGGATTATCAGTAGCAATGAAAATGTTGTCGGGCTTGGATTATCAGAGCACCTTGCCATCGTTCATCCGAGTTTTGTGCTTGCGTGGGAGGCTATATAAACCCCCATGGCCGCACTATAGAGGTAGACCAGTTTATGCATAAGATTGAAACATAGCTATTGCTTGTTCTTTCAACACCGAGTTCATGCGAGGACTTTGAGAGAGAATTAGGCGATCCATTTGTTTTGTTACGCAATCCAAGGTCAAGCCGTCGTTCCATTGGGAATTGGGGACTTGGCGTTAAATCGTTCGTGGTCTCGCGACGAACAACTACCCGCAGTGTTTTGGGCGTATTCGAAGAGTTGAGGGTTCGTGCATTGGCGCGAGTGTTCACTAGCGACATCGCCTACTTCGCATCAACTATCCACGGTTTCTCCGAGAAGATCGGGCCTCCCCCGTATCATATAATGATGTGAATGAAAGTATCGCAATGTATATATCAAATACATCCTATGGCTGCTATGATCCTAATTATTTTGTGCGCAACAACGAGAATGTCACAACAATTGATGCATACATATACCACGTATATCGTTGTTCTTTTGTTTATTACACTTTCAAAGAAATCATCATGTGCTGTTTAACAGGAGTTTGGATGACAAATATATATACCATGCATATACGTTGTATTATTTGTCTAGCACATCTTCAGTTATCAAAAGCCGAGGACGGCTTTTCTTGAAGAAAGGGAGGATGATGAGGATGTCCCTACTACTTATGAGGTTATTCGTGAAGCAGGAGCTAAACTTCTCAAACAACAGTGCATTTGTTTCTTAATGAATTTCCTTTGTTGCCAATGAGAATTGGTTACTACCTAAAGCAATACTTGGTGCATTCTCAGTTTGACAAATTTAAAGACTTTGGAACCGAGAGGAGGAGAGGGAGGCCGAACAAATTCATGGAGGAGAAACACATGCGGCCAACAAGGGAGAAGAAACCCATGTGGCCAACGAGAGGGAACGTGCTCTCATGATAAAACCCTAGCACATGCGGGCGGTCAAGAAAGACATATGGTGACATGGCAACAAGGGTTACATTGGCATCAAAATAAGCATCAAGTGCATCGAACAAATTCGCGCAAGCTAAGAGAAGGAAAGCTCACAATACAAGGGAAACCGAGAGGGAGACTAGTTTAAATTTCCAAATTAAAGTAGGACGTTTTTGAATCGGATTACTCAGAGCGATGAACAAAGTGTCGGACTTGGATTATCAGAGCACTTGCCATCGCTCATCCGAGTTTTGTGCTGCGTGGGAGGCTATATAAACCCCCATGGCCGCACCATAGAGGTAGACCAGCTTTATGCATAAGATTGAAACATAGCTATTGCTTGTTCTTTCGACACGAGTTCATGCGAGGACTTTGAGAGAGAATTAGGCGATCCATTTGTTTTGTTCTCGCAATCCAAGGTCAAGCCGTTGTTCCATTGGGAATTGGGGACTTGGCGTTAGCTGCGTCGTGGTCTCGCGACGAACAACTACCCGGTGTGTTTTGGGCGTATTCAAGAGTTGAGGGTTCGTGCATTGGCGCGAGTGTTCAGCTAGCGACATCGTCTACTTCGCATCAACTATCCACGATTCCTCACTGAGAAGATCGGGCCTCCCCCGTATCACATTACAAGCTAAATACCGCGGGGTCTCACAAGCTGGAAAAAAGCTCGTTAGTGAGGCTCGTTGGCTCGGTTCAAAATTGCTCTAATTAGACTCATTATTTAGTTAAATATTAAAATGAGTCAATTTTAAATAAAATTGGATTTCACTTTGGCTCGGCTCGTTAGCTCGGTTTTAAAAATACTTCCAAACTATAAATAAAATGATATTAAATCAATCTATAGCAATTTCGAGAAAAGCTCAATAAAACGTTTACTTGGCACGATTTCCACCCAACGCCCTTAGGGAAGGTTCCATCAACAGTTCCAGGGGCAAGGGCCTTCTGCTCGTGCACCCCAAGCTGCTTCCAACCCCGGCTTTCAACTGACGGTAAAACCAACGCTGCCAAATGATCAGGCAGTGGAGGCAGCCGGCGACAATAATCAGATGACTACGCCCGATCAATCCGGTTAGGGAGCAGAAACAACAGTGGTAAAAGGTAAAAAAAAACTCGCCCTCCACATTGTTTCAGATATAAAACGAATGGTCATTTGATGGATACTTGCAAAGCCAATCTCGATTGCTACATTTGTAACAAGAAAGATGCGCATCTTCCTGCCAAATGTCCTTTACTCAAGATGCCGAAACCGAGCGCGGCTTTGTTTGGGTTTGGTGAGCAGAAGCTTGGTTTTCTGAAAATTCAGGACTTTGATTTGAACATGGATATGTCCAATGCTGTCCCGACAGCGTTGGTCAATATCATGGGTGGTCACCTTGCAGCTAATGTGGTACAAAATGAATTGGCTCTTCTCATTCATTCTGATTGGAATTGGGAGGCCTTGCCACATGGTGATAATTCTTTCCTTGTCACTTTTCCTTTTTATGAGAAGTTGAAGCGGATGGTTGATGTTGAATTCAGGCTAAAGAATCATGGAGTTTCCATCACCATTTCAGAATGGCGTCCTTCCTCGGATGTTCTACCAGTCTAACAGCTTGACGAGGTATGGGTGCATGTCACTGGCGTCCCTCACCCTTGGCGTCACTACCTTGGCTTTTGGGCGTTGGGCACTCTTATCCGAGCTATAGAAGAAGTGGATATGCTCACTTTTCGACGCAAGGGTGTCATTCTCATCAAGGTATGTCTGCTCAGTCGGGAGGATCTACCTCTCACTACAGACATAGTGTTTGGGAAGTTCGGTTACCCTATCACGTTTACACGAGGAAGAGGGTATCCAACCTGCGTTACCGGTGTCAGATGATCCAATGGGCCGTGATGATGATGGGGCTGAGACAGGAGAGCCCTAAGGGAGATGATTCTCATCATCAAATTGCCAAGCATCTCAAAGGCAGTTCATCTAGCGAACCACAGACTGGACAGGGTACCGGTATAGTTCCCATGCAGCTAGCACTTACTCCCTTCGGCAACGGCAGGCCTCCTCCTCCACTACGTCCTATTGTCATCGACATGGGCATCGTAGAAACTGCTGGTGCCTCGCCGGTTAGCTCAGCTCACGCGAGTCCTAGGGCTGTGAGCCAGAGGACTCGGTCGCCAGCTGAGAACACACAGCAGGTGGTCATGGTATCTTCCTCGACCTCGCCGACCGTCTGCTTGCCGTTGGCGACTACTTTTTCCACGCATCCTCGTCGCCGGGAGGCCAGAGGCAAAAGAGCATTGCGGTGGTCTCCTCCTTACCAGGGAGCCCGCGGCATGTGGGCAGTGTGGATGTTGTCAACGCCGTGACATCCTTGATCTTGTCACAAGATGGGAACCGCCCAATGGAGGTCTTGTCATCGTCCCCGCCTAAGAGCCCGGTTGTAGCCCGAAGTGGGGTGCAGCCGCTCTTAATGGGGCTGTTTGGGAACAACGAGAGGTGTGACAAGACTGCTATACTAGTAGTTTTTTCGGAGACACCCAAGCCATATGGGATGAACAACACCGTGGTTCCATTCTCGGAGAGTTACAATGGTCTTCGTCGAAGCGGCCGTGTGAATGTGGAAAACAACGACATCTCTGTTGCTGACGAGGACTCGTTGAACAAGGCAATGAGGCGTACAGTGGCTCGCAATTTGGATGGGACACCAAAGGGGATGGGTACCATTCAGCCTTTCCTTCCTACCAGTGCTCCTGCAACTCCTCTCCTACTAGGTAAACAAACTGTTTCAATTTGGTCTTTACCTGATATTAGTATTATTTCTCATCTGAATAATTTGGGAGTTTCTTTGGGTTCCATTGGTAGTGATGTTGCTATTTCGGTTAATAAGTTGAAACACATTGAGGTAGATAGATTAAAGGTGGTTCCTAGATCACTTGATTCTCAAACTATTAAGGGAGACAATCCTTTTGAGGATAGTGATGACGAGGATGCTGTACATGACGGTACCCTACTCGATCACTTAGTAAAGGAAGTCTCAGAGGTTGGTTTATATGAGGCGGACCTGAGCACTACAATTAGTGACTTGATGGTTTCTGCGAGAAAATCTAAATCAAGCAAGAAGAAAGGACGGAAAGCCCGTTTGGCTGGAAATAAATCTTCTCGAGTTGTGTCCTCATGAAAGGCATATACTGGAATAGCAGAGGTCTTTCGGACTTGGCTAAATATAGGTATGTGACGGATTGTATAAAGGAACACAATCTAGACTTTGTTGCAATTTTGGAGACGAGGAAGAATGACATGTCAAAGACGAATCTAAGTTGCCTATCTGGGGGAGCAGATTTCGTTTGGCATTGTCTTCCTCCACGTGGTAGATCTGGGGGGGATTTTACTTGGAATCAACGCCTCTGTTTTAGTTTTGTCTTTGATTGTCGAAGGTGATTTTTATGTCAAATTTCATTTGACTAATAAGGAGGACAAATTCAAATGGATTCTGATGGCGACTTATGGGCCAGCGCAGGATGACTTCAAAGCCAATTTTCTGGCAGAGTTAGTTCGCGCATGCCAACAAAACCCTCTTCTGACCTTAATTGGTGGGGATTTTAACATTTTAAGATGTAGTACAGAAAAGAACAATGATAGATATAGTACTCGGTGGCCATTTCTCTTCAATGCTGTAATTGACAGTTTTGACCTTAGAGAAATAGCTTTATCGGGACGACAGTTTACTTGGGCCAATTCCCTTCCAAATCCAACTTATGAGAAGTTAGACAGAGTTCTAATGACAACAGAATGAGAATCCAAGTATCCTTTGGTCTCGGTTCATGCTCTAGACAGAGGTATTTCAGATCACACGCCTCTGTTACTTCAAACAGGAAGGACGGCTTTCATAGGGAACCATAAGCAGTTCAAACTTGAACTAGGCTGGCTCTTACGTGAGGATTTTCGAGACTGTGTCAAGGAAATTTGGAACAAGCCGGTTACAGGCCGCAACTCCGTTCAACGATAGAACAATAAGAAGAGTGCATTGCGCAGTTATCTGAGGGGTTGGGCAGCTCAGACTAGCGGTTCATATAAGCAACAGAAAGCTAGTCTCCAAACTACCATTGATGCTTTGGACATCACTGCTGAGGTACGAGACTTAACTGATTCTGAGAGAGAGCAGCTTGCTCAATCAAGAGATCAGTTGGCTAGACTTCTTCGTGAGGAAGAAATCAAATGGTACCAAAGAGCAAAGGTGAATGATGTCCTTTTGGGTGATAATAATATGAAATATTATCACATGGTAGCCAATGGTAAACACAGGAAGAAATTAAATTTTTTCCTTGATTAGGAAGAAGAAAAAATAGAAGGGAATAAAACACTCAAGTCATACATTACTAACTTCTACAAGAAACTTTTTGGCCAGTCTGAGGATTCTTACTTCACACTAGATGAATCTATTATAGAGGATATATCCCAGGTTACGGAGTTGGAAAATGAGTTCCTTACGGGACCTTGTTCGGAGGAGGAGGTTTGGGGAGTTGTTTTTGGAATGGCACATAATAAGGCTCCTGGTCTGGATGGTTTTCCGGCAGAGTTCTATCAAAAATTCTGGGATATCATCAAGGATGATCTGATGAATCTATTCAAGGAACTCCATGCTGGAAATCTCCCCCTTTTTAGTCTCAATTTTGGGGTAATAACACTCCTTCCAAAAGTTCAAGAAGCAAACAGAATTCAGCAATATAGGCCAATATGTCTGTTAAATGTCAGTTTCAAAATTTTCACCAAAGTCGCGACAAACAGAATTAATTCTGTGGCGGACCATGTGGTGAGTCCTACACAAACTGCCTTTATGAGAGGACGTAATATCCTTGAAGGAGTTGTAGTCCTACATGAGACAGTACATGAATTGCATCGTAAGAAATTGAATGGGGTGATTTTTAAAGTAGACTTTGAAAAAGCTTATGATAAGGTCAAATGGCCTTTTCTACTGCAAATCTTACAGATGAAAGGTTTCTCGCCCAAGTGGATCTCTTGGGTGGAATCTTTTGTCTCGGGAGGGAGTGTGGCGGTCAAAGTCAATGAGGAGGTAGGACATTTCTTCTAGACTAAGAAAGGTTTATGACAAGGAGACCCTTTATCGCCGATGCTCTTCAATATCGTAGCTGACATGTTGGTTGTTCTAATCAATAGAGCCAAAACAGATGGGCAAATTACAGGGATAGTACCACATCTCATTGATGGTGGACTCTCTACCCTACAGTATGCTGATGATACGGTTCTCTTTATGGAACATGATCTGGAGAAAGCTCGAAACTTGAAGTTATTGCTTTATGCTTTTGAGCAACTATCGGGACTAAAAATTAATTTTCATAAAAGTGAATTATACTGCTTTGGCAAAGCTAGAGATTTTGAGCAAGAATATACAGAGTTATTTGGTTGCTCCACAGGTGAATTTCCAATTCGGTACTTGGGTATCCCTATACATTATAGGAAGCTAAAAAATGCCGATTGGAAAGAAGTGGTGGAAAGATTTGAGAAGCGACTCAGTAGTTGGAAAGGGAAACTTCTATCCATAGGAGGACGACTCACTCTGATTAACTCAGTGCTTAGCAGCCTCCCAATGTACATGATGTCTTTCTTTGCGATTCCGAGAGGGGTACTAAAAAAACTCAACTACTTTCGCTCTAGGTTCTTCTAGCAGAGTGATGGTAAAAAAAAGAAGTACTGTTTGGCTAAATAGAACATAGTGTGCCGTCCTAAAGACCAAGGGGGTTTAGGCATTCATGCTCTGGATATTAAAAACATAGCCTTACTTAGCAAGTGGCTATTTAGGTTGCTTACTACAGATGGAGTTTGGCAGCAGCTAATACGAAATAAGTATTTGGGCTCCCAGCCTCTTTCGCAGGTTCAGTGGAAGGCCGAGGATTCACATTTTTGGGCAAGTCTAATGAAGGTGAAATGGGATTTCTTTCGTTTTGGATCTTTCATTATCAAAGATGGTTCCCAAATTAGGTTGTGGGAAGACAGATGGTTGGGAAATGCGACCACTGAACAAAGACTGCCTTTACAATATTGTTAGGCATAGCGGTATCTGTCGCAAGTCTTTCAAACTGGCTCTCCAAATTTTTCATGGAGAAGGGATCTAATTGGTTCAAAACTAGTGGCATGGAATAACTTATTACCACGCATCGCTATTATAGAACTTATTCAGGGGCAAGATGAGTTTCGATGGAATTTGTCCTCTAATGGGCAATTCACTTTGAAGTCTCATTACCTAGCACTAGTTCATAGTGATGTCCCTAATATAAACAAACGACTCTGGGAACTAATGGTACCGCTGAAGGTTAAGGTTTTCCTTTGGTATCTCCGCCGGGGAGTGGTGCTAACCAAGGATAATCTAGCAAAACATAATTGGCAAGGCAATCAAGATTGTTGTTTTTGTCAATGTAAGGAGACAATTAAACACCTCTTCTTTGAATGCCATTTTACCTGCTCAGTTTGGACTATCATACATGTGGCAAGTGGGATTAGACCTCCTCATCATGTTTCTCACATATTTTCTGGTTGGCTTACGGGAGTCTAGAAGGATTTACAACTATATGTCCTGTTAGGGGCGGCTGCTACTTGTTGGTCGCTTTGGTTGTACAGGAATGAAATGGTTTTTGATAGAAAAGTTATTTCTTCTCCTTTGCAGGTGGTTTATTTAATTATCCATTGGCTGCGCACCTGGGTTATACTACAGAAGCCGGGTTCGCGGGATTTGGTTATTGCGGGGTGTCTACACTTGGAGCAGGTAGTCAGAGTGTTTTACCCAGGGACATGGGTGACGATCTAGTCTCAGGATTGATGGTCCTTGATTCTCTGTACTTCTTTTGCTTTTTAATTTGTGGGTGTTGTGTGTGTTTTGTTTATGTGCATCCTAGTTATGTAGAGGCCGAGAGTGATGTCAGTGCGGTTGTATCACCTTGATGTAATTGACTGAGTTCAATAAAAGCTTCCATTATAAAAAAAGCCAAATTCTGCTTTGTACGCGACTCACTTACAAAAATAGGCTCTATCGGAGCCGGATTTAGCCAATCCAGAACTCTCTATGAATCTACTATACTATTCCCTAGATCAATAGATAGTGCTCGCAGATACATCACTGAATCATTTCATACATGACATAAATCGTACCATACATTAATTAAAAAATATCAGAGTTCACATAGACCTCATCGGGTCAAATTTACAATAAGGCCGATCAGGTGAAATAGATACATTACATAAAAGCGAAAACGGTAACAGAAGCAAAAGGGGAAAGACACATCTCGCCACAGACAAACGACTAGGGTAATCTGCGTGCGGCTGATATTACCAAAAGACTTGGATAATATTGGTGCGCGCAAGCACCGACTTAGCCGGCTAGACTGGGGTGAGATCTAGACTACTAGAGCATAACCTAATCTCCACTGTCTTCTTGGCCATCAGCTTCTGGAATGTCATAGTCTACATAGTGCTCTTGGTCCACGGGCTCTCAGGGATTTAGGGAGCGAAAGTGAGCACAAGCAACAGTGCTCCGCGAGTCAACACACAGACTGCAATAATTATACATGCAAGGTTAAACAAAAATAGCTTGAGTTCTTTTATTTGCTAAAAGCAACAATTTTGAACTACGATAATTAGAAATTCCCATGACTTAGCATTTTAACCAAACCATATTTTATTAAAGAGAGTAAATATATGCAATATTTATAACGGTGTAGGTTCCATCCACGTGTTACATGGTTCCATCCACCATATGCTTATTTTGATTACTAGAGTTACGTCCACCCAACTAACAACACTAGGTTTTATCTACCCAGGATTTTTTTCCCAAAATCAGGGTTATATCCACCCGACGAGTTTTCATCCTACCCACAAAGGTTTTTAAAATAAAAACTAACTTGAGAAAGTTCCCATGCTCGTCCTTGACCGTTGGCATGATCGTTGAACAATTTATACTCTGCAGAGACTGTACACTTTACCCACAAGAGATAATCAACTTGTTGTGTTTCACACATTTCCTTAGACATGTGAATCAAGGAGATCATCACAAGGCCTTTAAAATGCACCCCCAATGTAAGCTACACCCGCTAAGGTCTCATCTGAGGGCGATTACGTCTAACACACGCAGACTCCCTCTTGAGCCACACGATGGCTTATACCAGCGACACGATTCGTGTCCACGACGATTTACAACCAACGACACGACTCGTGAGTCACTCTAATGGTACAACTCACACTGGTGGATACAAATTATTTAGCTAGGTCGATATCATTATAGACTTGTGGTTGCTTTTTTTTTGCATTGGGAGGTCATCATAAGATTAAATCCTTAAAGTTATCTGGGCGGTGCATACCACATACCATCATTTCTAATGCTACATCCGCACCAACCATCATACTATTCACCCAGATGTGATAATAGTAAGTTATTAGGGTTTTGAGAAGCATGAAACTAGGTCATCTCAAATATAACAGTCACCTCCAATGACTGCCCCAAACAAGTTTCATGATTAAAAAATGATGATTAGGACAATTAATACCCTGATACTTAAGCAAAGCTAGCATGACGCTTAAGTACGACCTATAGCTAGTGAAATTACCAACAAATTATCTAGAGTGACAAGGATCATGTGATTCAAGTCAGCATGTATCTATCTTGAAATTTGACATACATTTGCATAAAGAATTAATCATGCAATTTGATAATTTAAATGAATATAAATTTGTACAAGTGTAGGTTCAATATGATCAAATATTGACTCGCCTAGCTCAAAAGCCAGTGGGTCTTGGAAGTCTTGTGCTTGCTTGAACGGGCTCTTCCGTGCCTTCGAACTCTACTCGGGCAATTGCACCGAAAAATGAACAAACAAAATGAGCAAGGCAAATAAATACAAAAGGAAATTCAAATGAACTCCAAATTGAACAAAACCACTACCAACAGAAATATCTTGAATTTAGAAAATTTTAGAAATAAATTTCTTTAAATTTGGAGCTAAAACGAGTGAGAACGGGCTTTCCAAAGTTTGAATTTGGATTAAATCCAGAAATAAATAGAGTAGAGAGAATTTCTCTCATTGACAGGTGGGGTTCACTTGCACAATTTTTTTCTTTTTCCTTTAATTTTCTAAAGAAAAATCTATTCACCAACAGATGGGGCCCACTACCAGTGGCTTGGCTCATACGAACAGTACATGGATCGAGGGTCCATGTGCACTATGCATGGTCCACGGGGTGTACACTGTGCACTTAAGCCAGTGGGACTCGGTCGTCAGTGACTCACAGTGAAAAATCGGATTTAAATACCCGTTATTAACTAGTCTCAAACCCACACGTCAGCGAGACAAAGACTTAACTAAACAAGGAGGGCCCACTGGTTAGAGGCTAATTAACAAAAGTTATGCCTGGTCATTAAGCCACTAATTAAGCTCAGTTAAACTAACTACCTTGCTATGGTGTCATCCTCCCCGCCGAGAGAGACGAAGCTCATTGCCGGCGAGGGAGACCACAGTGGTCGGTGGCAAGGCCAAAAATAGGGTCCTTGGCATGGCACGAAGCTCTAGGCGAAGTGGTGCAGTCGGATTTGGAGCCTCAGGTGGTCGACGGCGATCTTAAGCGACGGCGGACGGACCGACCATGGCATCGTGGCGACACAGGGCACAGGGGCCTAATTCCTCGCTAAGGGAGCAACTATGGGTGATAAGGAACAAGGAACTTACCTAAAGCGACAGTGGTGCTCGGAGAAGCTCGAGGCGGCACGGCGACGGCGAGGCGGTCATCACGGAGAGCTTGCTGGAGTGGAAGAAGAAGGTCAGCGCAGCTCGGGTTGTCTTCAGGAGGTCCTCGCAATGTTCCCAGTGCATGCAATTGACCGGAGGTGCTGCGAGGCTCGATCGGTGACGGTAAGCGACAAATTGGCCAGAGGTGAAGAAGAAAGGGGCTCAGTGGCTTTCTGGGGCAAAAAAGGTGGTGGGGGTGTGATTGAGAGCAGGGCGAAGGGAAATTAGAGCTCGAGGGAGGCTAGTGTGACTTATAAAGCCACGAAGGGTGAAGTGGCCATTGAGGGCATTGACGGATGTGGCGCATCACTGTGCTTGCACAGTGGCGACGCGGAAGCCAAAGGTGGCGAAGCCGGGATAGCTGTGCTGCGGTGAGGCGGGTGGCGTGGTGCGCACGGCGGGAGTGGGTCGGGACGCGTATGGCGTGGAGAGGAAGGGAAGCCAGGGGGTTCGGGTGAGGTGTGGACACAGAGGCGACGTGGTGTAGACGCACATCGCGTGAGGGAGGCGACGTGCTGGCGAGGTGGCACACCGGCGGACGCGGCGGAGCCGGGTCGGGTCGCGCACGTCACGCTCTGGGCCGAGCCAGGGCAGTGGGCGGGGAAGGCTGTGGTCGGCCCGAGCCCGAAGGAGAGTTGAAGATTTGAAATTTGAGCAAAAACGAGTTGAAAACTTGAATTTGAAATTGAATTTGAGCTTTACTCAAATTTTTCCAAAAATGGAATGTTAGAGGCTCCCTTCTAAGAAGTAGCTCTAGAAGTACCACACCAAAACTGCATATATCACTCTTCTCGTCTAGCTAGCTAGTCCGGCAATACTCTGAATCCAAGTACCCAAATGTGCCTTGCACATTTGTGACAACATGAGTTTGGTCAATAGAAACAAGTCTTGAAGCACCAAAGTCTGAAACTTTAGCTGTGTAGTTTGCATCTAGGAGTATATTAGAGGACTTCACATCACAATGTGTAACACCCACCAATTTACTCTAACAATCTACACAATGCGGAAGAATGTGAAATAAGTAAATCAACTAATGACAGCATTAAAATAAACTAGACATAGTGAAGGTATCCTTCCTTCGCCTTCTAAGATTTTTAATACTGATCATCAACAAAGAGGCTCACATGCAGGAATAAATCAACATCAATGTGGAGAAGGTATCCTTCCTTCACCAATTATAATTTAATTATTACAGTTCATCATTAACGAATGAAAGATAGAACTAATATTTAATCTTGAACATAATTTGGGTGATGTGAACAGGTGGTGCTTGTCTACTCCCTCCCAAGTGAGCCAACATCAGGGGTTACCTAAAATAAACAAACAACGCAAGAATGAGTCCACGACTCAGCAAGTACGGTAAAAGGGACATAACACACATATGATCAAGTCATCATCATAAAAGAATATGAACATACATCGAATGAAAACTTAGGAATGCGTGGCATGAATGACTGTATTCAAGGATGGACTGCACACATGCTTATACCGGTATAGCTAGTGACACACCCGTCGGTGTTCACTCAAGCCCGCAGCTTAACAAAAGTGCGGGGATCCAAGTCCTATATGAAGAACGTTTCATATAGGTGTCCAAAGCTGCCCATCTTTGGAATTGATGGGACTTACGTGCCCATACCGGAATTTATGGGTCTTTCAATCCACTCCGTGGGCGGGACATGACAATGTCCAAACCCGCCCACATTGGAATGGTGGGACTTACAATCCACTCCCGTGGACATAACATGAATAAAAGGATGCACGATATGAACATGAACAATGCTAATATCATCTCTCAAAGATATACTCCACATATTGAAAGAACATAACCAGATCAGCATTTCGGTATCACAAGATGTCACATCATATTCATGTAAACATTCACAATCACAAGACTTAAAATCAACAAAGTACTTGCCTTCACGCTTGCACGCGTTAGCGAACAACGATGGCGCCCCAAACCCATAGCCTCGCGGTCTAAACAATTAAATAACCGAAATAAGAACAACATAGAGCCCATCATGAATTAATATTCTACAATACTCCCTCGAACAACTAAGAAATAGCCGTAACCCCAAATCTGAAAAACAGATAGCACCCTGGAATCGGATCTGGACAGCAGCACGGTATTGGCCATAACTATTTACCTGGGACTCGAAACAGGGTGAGCCCAGCTCCTACATAAACTTAACGATCATACCTACAACTCTCTAGTTGATGAGGTAACCCAATTCGGCCAAATTATTATACTAACCGGCAATTGAAACAGCAGAACAGAAACTGTCCGAACAGTTAAGACAGTAGTATTAAAACGTCCATAACTTTTAATCTACAACTCCTAATTGAGAGTTCTTTAACAATCTGAAAAGGTTATGCAATTATCTACATTAACCTAGTTGGGAGGAAGCCCTTATTAGGATCTTAACCATACTCAAATTGGTATGCAAGGTGACTGCTAGTAATTAATCGATGAATTGGACAGAGATACTAAAATGGCCGTAACTTTCAAACCACAACTCGGATTCAGGTGAACTTGGTGGCTATTGAAACCTAATGAAATAATCTACAACTCTCTAGGAGATCACCAGGCCTAATTCGGCTTTTATCTAAACGAAATTCAACGTACAACACAGAACAACAAATCTGCCACTGGAAACAGCACTAACGATTAAAACAAAACCCCACCTCTACCACAAACGAATTGAATCTAGCAGGAGGGATACGAAATTATACCCTAGGCGACGTGTACGACACCAATCCTTGCATGAAACACCAATGGTCGACGGTCTCCGGGCTCTCCTTTGACTTGGCCGGTCACACCAATGGAGGGAGGAGAGGATGATGCCACCAATGGAGGGAGGAGACCGGCTGCCACCACAGGAGGGAGGGGATCACCTTGGGGATGGCAGGAGGTGCGGCCAAGGGAGGAGGGGAGGAGAAGTGGTGGCCAAGAGGGGAGGAAGGGGAAGGGGGTGGCCGGCTAGGGTTAGGGGTGGGGCGCATGGGCTTTAGGCCCATGATGCCTCCCCCCTTGGGAAGGGTCGGCCAGCCCACCTGGGCCACGACCGCCGCCCAGTTGCCGTGAAAACCAGCAAACCCCACTTTACAATAATTGGTGAAAAGATTCCCGAACAAATTTAGTCGCTCACGATTAAATTATTTTAATCCGATAGTTGATCCTCACACTTCGGATATTACATTCTACCCTTAAAAGGATTCGACCCAATCTAAACACACTTAACCGAAAGAACATCCACGATCGAGAACGAACAATGGTAGCCACGCACTGCTAGAACAACACCGCTAAAGCTCACGCACGCGAAACTCCAACTTCCCAAGTAGCCTCTCCCTCAGACTGAAAATACCACAACACGACGACGTAACACGACGTCTGAACTAACACTCAACCCAGTACTTCCTGGTACACTCATCGGACAAGACTCGAAGGTAAGATCTCACTCGATGGTCCACGACGTTAACGAATAATCAAACTCTGGATCTCCTAGGTACTCACTCGGCACCAGAACATACCAAATGTTGAGTTCACCGCGTAGGGACCCGAAACGGTCCTAGCGATACGCTAACTAGCAAAAACAACCCAATGTACCTTGGGCTAACCTCCCCATTGATACCGAACCACACAACATGCACATAGAGCACGGAACTCTTATTCCACCTCTCAATTGAACTCTTCACTGAAAGCAAGGATCACCTCCTTTAACCGGAAACATACAATCGAATTTTTTTTTAAGCAAACTCTTTTACCAGCAAAACACATCTGAATAAGAAAGATTCATGTCACAACTAGCCGTTACCAACTGGGTACAGAAGAGTAAAATCCAGAAATCAGAATTTCACCAAGAAAACCTTTTCACTTTCCAAGTGGCAAATTGCGAATAAACGTCACGAAAACTAAAGGAGGAATTATTTTAAATGCCCAAATCAAAACTTCCTTTATTCTTCCTGAACCGATAAGAACCACACATACCAAAATCGAGTCAAACTCGACTTACGAAGGACATTGGTCAACAGCACAAAGCTCAAGTGAGAATAAAGAAAACGCTTCACTAAACAAGAAGACATCTTTTTCCTTAGTTTCACTTTTTGGAATAAAATATCTCTCAAACCTTGGAATTCGAATTCATCGTATATCATACGGTCTCAAACTTCTTAATTTAACATCCTCAAATTTAGGCTTAAACCGAAATACATCATCCACACCTTTGTGGAGAGACTTTATTGATTCCATCAACACTCTAGACAACTCCTTCAACTCGATGACATTAATTTGATAAAAGGCACCAAAACACCTCAAAAACCCATGCAATCTCATCACCTCCAACTTCCAAGAATAACACATCAGAATCCTCAACACACCCGCTCATGAACTACATCAGAAGAGTTCTATCGACAATCATTCCACTGCTCAGAGTACTCCAGTTTTCTATCTCCTCTACACACAAATCTTTGGGCGACCAAAAGCCCAAAGATGAAAATGGAAAGCCCAAATTTAACCTCCAAGACCCCTACAACGAATTCCTCTTATAACACATGGTGAAATCATCGGATTAAATCTCTAACATCCCCACAATTCGACATACTCACTCATTGACATCATCAGAATCACTCACTCAACCTCGCAATTCTTTCCAATTGTGTTACGCTATAAATTTGATTAAGGTTTCCATACATTTGATAATCCGCAACATTTCAACATGAACCAAAGTTCGAACTACACTATATCATAGGTTCTACTTAGTTGAACACTATACGCTTTACTTGGCCGACATTCCATCCAATCAACTTCCTCCAAGAGGTTCAGTCAAAACCAACTCATCTTCTATTACCCTCCCATAGCTTGGTAGCAAAATCTCACCCCTACAATCGCTTAACCACCACCAAACAATTGACAACTCATACTTTGTAAAACTTTACAACACAAATCTTGATCCTTTCTCAAAAGAAAGAGGCGAATAAGGCAAATTTCACCACGCAGAAAATGTTGTCACTCACAGTGCACGAAACCAAAAGAAGTAATCTACTAACGAAGATCCGAAAAAGCGAAAGTTGAGTTCACAATGAGGGCACGCATCCTCGAAAAGGAATAGCAAATAACCACCACTAAGAGAAATGACATTGCATCAAACTTGACAACCCTTGAGTGAAAAGAGCAAAAGTTTATGAACAATTCAAATAACTACCATTACAAAACTTGACTCAAATTCTCAAATATTCCTACTGCACTCTTTCTTTTAACACCTAAATTAATTCTTTGACTAACATCGCTTGCCACAACGAACAAGATAGGGTCATAGTCCAAACCACACGGACTAATTAAGAACCAATGAAATTCCTCAATACGTCATATTTGTTCAGAACAATTCAACTACACAAGAAACATGAGATCCAAATAATCTCAGCCACCAAACTCGAAACATTTCCAATTACAGGATTTCATGAAAAACAAGCAGATTATTCTCCTCTTAAGGGAACCAACATAATTTTTCTTTAATTGCAACTTCACGTTGCCAACTCAAACCAAAAATCCTTTAAGATTAAATCACATGAATCTCTTAAGAAGCAACAAGACAATTCAATACCTCAATTTATTTAAAATAATTTCCGCTACCAGATGATTCAAGAGCTCAAAGAAAATATCACGAAAGCTAAACTTGAAATATTCTCATCGGAACGATATCACCAAAGGCGGTCAAATTACTATGGGTATTAACATCAGTTTCACCACAACCATTAGAAAACACTTCGAAAGACCCACATGTAAAGAATGGGTTAATTCTTTCTCAAAAGAAGAGACAAATGGAAACGACTTTCACCAACTAGAAAACTCATCTACCACTCGCACTGAACACGGGACCAATGAAGAAACCAATTAAGCAATGAACTCATAGAACATAAGTGAAGTCCACAGTTGAAAGCATAAGCCTCACAAGAAGAGAACATCGAATCTTAACAGATAAGAACAAATAAGTATTCAAAATCGAAGCACTTGCATCACTGAAAAACCATTATAACTTTGCAACATATCGTTACTCGATAAACTTCATTTACTACATAAAAGCCTGAACCCTCAAAAGATCATGAACATAAAACTTGAAATTTGATCATTTAGAGAATATCACCATAGGTGATCAAATTACTACGAGAATTAACCTCATTCTCACATTTTGACGATTTAATAACATCGACAACATACACTAGTACTGAGAATCATCAAACTTTATTACTCCATCCTAAAACTTCCCAAAGGGAACACAAACCACAAGGTTGAAACAAATTTATTATAACAAGATTATGCTAAGCAATAACAATATCACAAGGCACGTTATCAAAGACTACTTACGAAATTCATCTACTCAACTATTGGTGTTGCTCAACACCTTCTTCAACGCTCATTAACAATTGATGATTGTATTAATCATGGGTGTACATACGGTACTAATTTCCGTTTGCAATCACATAACCATATATAAACATAGATTCACTATCATCATTTTCTATAAACAAGGTTTCGTGAATCGTTTCACCAGCACCCATCTGGTACTTTATACAAGTTTCAACAATTTTAGCATACCAGGAAATAGATAAATCTAGCTCTTATGTAAGATCTATAGGTTCTTAACGGATATGGACAATCTTTATTTAACATACACCATGTATCAAATACAAGGACATTTCAAATTAATCGATTTAACTTTCATGGATGGTAGTTAAGAATAATTTATTTGCACCATGCTAATAACCCAACTTGGTAACACCTTACTTCAGCAAAAGAGAGACTTCAAACCTCAAAGCTCGAAGTAATCCAAAAGAAACGCATAAAGCCAAAGCTTTCCCATGCAAACGAACTTACAACGGAAAACTCTCACTAACCAAGCTATCAAACGAGTAAATTAGTCATTCTTTTTCAATGAGAAAGAAGGAGCAACCATGAAAACATCAATCTTGCCAATTGACAACGACCACAAGTGGTAAAAGCAACTCAACAGTTGAAAAGCAATATTTGTTTCAGAGAACCAAGAGGATATATTGAAAACCATAAACTATCATGAACCACAAACCCGGAGAAATTCATCAACCACCACAGACAAGAATTGGCAAATTCGAAATCAAGAAAGAGAATAACTTTCTAAAGCAACTCACGCTTAACACCGAAACTATGGTACTCGGGTAACTACTCCTCTAACCACGTCTCGCGAACGAGTGGTGTAACTCGTGAATCCTGAGTAACAACCACGACCTCCACTTCTTATCATCCGTTAACAACACGCTTCACCAAAATACTCAATTATGAATATACATGATCATCTCATGACAATAATAGTATTAGTTCATAGATATTGAATATCACAAACAGATCATAGATTAACCACAAGAATGATAGTACGTACAATTCAAGAACAGTTCAACATGATGAAACACATCACTAGAAATACGGATATGATGGATTACCCAAACCCCACCTCATCAGGCACAGTGTGTCATTTTAATATCTTAATTACCACGGACCTAAAGCCCGCTCGATACCAACCAGAACACCACGCTATTCGAAGCCAAGATGCCACCAATTTACTCTAACAATCTACACAATGCGGAAGAATGTGAAATAAGAAAATCAACTAATGACAGCATTAAAATAAACAGGACATGGTGAAGGTATCCTTCCTTCGCCTTCTAAAATTTTTAATACTGATCATCAACAAAGAGGCTCACATGCAGGAATAAATCAACATCAATGTGGAGAAGGTATCCTTCCTTCACCAATTATAATTTAATTATTACAGTTCATCATTAACGAATGAAAGATAGAACTAATATTTAATCTTGAACATAATTTGGGTGATGTGAACAGGTGGTGCTTGTCTACTCCCTCCCAAGTGAGCCAACATCAGGGGTTACCTAAAATAAACAAACAACGCAAGAATGAGTCCACGACTCAGCAAGTACGGTAAAAGGGACATAACACACATATGATCAAGTAATCATCATAAAAGAATATGAACATACATCGAATGAAAACTTAGGAATGCATGGTATGAATGACTATATTCAAGGATGGACTGCACACATGCTTATACCGGTATAGCTAGTGACACACCCGTCGGTGTTCACTCAAGCCCGCACCTTAACAAAAGTGCGGGGATCCAAGTCCTATATGAAGAACGTTTCATATAGGTGTCCAAAGCTGCCCATACTGGAATTGATGGGACTTACGTGCCCATACTGGAATTTATAGGTCTTTCAATCCACTCCCGTGGACGGGACATGACAATGTCCAAACCTGCCCACATTGAAATGGTGGGACTTACAATCCACTCCCGTGGACATAACATGAATAAAAGGATGCACGATATGAACATGAACAATGCTAATATCATCTCTCAAAGATATACTCCACATATTGAAAGAACATAACCAGATCAGCATTTCGGTATCACAAGATGTCACATCATATTCATGTAAACATTCACAATCACAAAGACTTAAAATCAACAAAGTACTTGCCTTCCGCGTTGCGACGCGTTAGTAGGCAACGATGGCGCTCCCAAACCCATAGCCTCGCGGTCTAAACAATTAAATAACCAAAATAAGAACAACATAGAGCCCATCATGAATTAATATTCTACAATACTCCCTCGAACAACTAAGAAATAGCCGTAACCCCAAATCTGAAAAACAGATAGCACCCTGGAGTCGGATCTGGACAGCAGCACGGTATTGGCCATAACTATTTACCTGGGACTCGAAACAGGGTGAGACCAGCTCCTACATAAACTTAACGATCATACCTACAACTCTCTAGTTGATGAGGTAACCCAATTCGGCCAAATTATTATACTAACCGGCAATTGAAACAGCAGAACAGAAACTATCCGAACAGTTAAGACAGCAGTATTAAAACGTCCATAACTTTTAATCTACAACTCCGAATTGAGAGTTATTTAACAATCTGAAAAGGTTATGAAATTATCTACATTAACCTAGTTGGGAGGAAGCCCTGATTAGGATCTTAACCATACTCAAATTGGTACGCAAGGTGACTGCTAGTAATTAATCGATGAATTGGACAGAGATACTAAAATGGCCGTAACTTTCAAACCACAACTCCGATTCAGGTGAACTTGGTGGCTATTGAAACCTAATGAAATAATCTACAACTCTCTAGGAGATCACCAGGCCTAATTCGGCTTTTATCTAAAAGAAATTCAACGTACAACAGAGAACAACAAATCTGCCACTGGAAACAGCACTAACGATTAAAACAAAACCCCACCTCTACCACAAACGAATTGAATCTAGCAGGAGGGATACAAAATTATACCCTAGGAGACGTGTACGACACCAATCCTTGCATGAAACACCAATGGTCGACGGTCTCCGGGCTCTCCTTTGACTTGGCCGGTCACACCAATGGAGGGAGGAGAGGATGATGCCACCAATGGAGGGAGGAGACCGGCTGCCACCACAGGAGGGAGGGGATCACCTTGGGGATGGCAGGGAGGTGCGGACAAGGGAGGAGGGGGAGGAGAAGTGGCGGCCAAGAGGGGAGGAAGGGGAAGAGGGTGGCGGCTAGGGTTAGGGGTGTGGGCGCATGGGCTTTAGGCCCATGATGCCTCCCCTGGGAAGGTTCGGCCAGCCCACTGGCCACGGCCGGCCCAAAGTGCCGTGAAAACCAGTTAACCCCACTTTACAATAATTGGTGAAAAGATTCCCCCGAACAAATTTAGTCGCTACCGATTAAATTATTTTAATCCGATAGTTGATCCTCACACTTCCGGGATATTACACAATGGAAGACTAATACCGAAGCTGCAGAGTGGAGATAATAGAGGCTCCAGCAGCTTCTGTAGCAATCCTCTTGCAATCATCCCAAGACAAAGAGAAGCCACTAATTGAACTATAGCGTAAGATTCCAAATAATGAACCACTGGGAACAAAGTCATACACCAATAGTGGAACCCCTATTTCAAGGCAACATCCAAAAAGTTTTACGATATTCCGATGGTTTATTTGTGAAAGGATGACAACTTCATTGATGAATTGACTGATCTCACCTTGCTCAATGACCCTAGATTTTTTTATGGCCACCACACGTTGGTGAGTTAAAATGCCTTTGTACACCATGCCATGCCCTCCATAGCCAAGAATATGTGTGTTATCAAAGTTGTTTGTTGCCTTCTCTAGCTCTTCCAAAGAGAAAATTTTTGTCCTGTCACTCGCATTTTCATCCGATGATATTAATTGTTCAAGGAGAAGACCTTGGTTCTTTCAGAAATACTTTCTACGGAGTTGCTTTTGGATGTCTATTCTCCATCTACGGATTATAAATGTTGCATTTAAGCCAAGAAGTACGATTCTAGAGCCAGCGCTAAGCCCGATTGCAGCACCTATAATGAATGGATGCATTGGCGTAGCTGGCCTCGGGCCGACCCAGCCGTGGAGCTTGAGTCTGGCCGGTCACCATCAGTTTCACTCAGAATTGATGTGGGAATTTGAGTCTGGGCCTCGAGCCATTGCCCCGGAGACCCGAGGCCCAGCTCCGCCTTTGAATGGATGGTTATGTTGGTCATTATTTTGTTTTTTTTTGTCATGTTCATTGTGAAATTTAGTGGAGTGCAGGACGCACCTAACATAAGACTTCTTGGCCTCTTTACAGGAGTGCACCGCATCGTTGTAGTATCATACTCTGTTTTATCAGGGAAATTGGTGCAATAGTAATTTCCTATAGTGTTATGGCATAATCCTCTACAAATGCCTAGTGTAGCATCGCACTCATTAACATCTGCAAGCACATATTAGTAAGATGAGAGAGAATTCTACGAAAGGAGAATGCATGGTACCGTCCTATGTGATATATTTGCATCTTATTGTGCGTGTGAGAGAGAAACCTTGACAACTAGGGGTGGAAACGAGCTGAGCCGAGTTGGCTCGAGTCAGCCTCGTTTTGGCTTGAGTGAACAGTAAGCTCGGCTCGGCTAATTTTGATCACAAGCCAGAAGAGAGGCTTGGCTCGGCTCGTGGTCAAGCTCGAGCTGGCTCGAATGGGCTCGCGAGCCCAACACTTGCTCCCACCTCATCACGTGCTCGGGCCACCGATCTCCTTGCCAAGCACCTCACGATCGATGTCGTAGCCAAAATTGAGGAGATCCGCACCAAGTCCCCGCTCACCAGGGAGATCACGCCGCGCTCGCCGTTCTTCACCTATCATTACCTCCCCATCAACATGCTGTCCTTCGCCGCCGACCACGACCACAAGATCCGACGCATGCGGCGGGCCCTCGACACGGCCGGCATCGAGCTCATCAAGCTTATGGTCATGGGTGAGGGCCTCAATCTCGACGACGCACTCGCTGTCCAGGTGTCCACTACGCCATCCATGGTGTCCGTGCTCCTCGACCACCATGCCGACCCGAACACGAGGATGCTCGACGGCGTCACCCCGCTCTCTGCAGCGTCACTTCTGAGTTCCTCTCTAAGGGTGCGGTGCTGGGGCTGAGGCACATCGAGCCCAACAAGCTTAGGCTGTGCCTCGAGCTCGTGTAGTCGCCCATGATGGTGAAGCCGAAGGAAGCGACTGGAGTTGGGGGCCTGGGGCGGTGGGAGAGGAAGTGGCCGGAGTTGGGGAGGGGCACGATGATGGCGGGGGCGGCGCCGTGTGCTGCGGCAGCGGCGGTGCGGGCAAGGGGAAATGGAGGGAGGGGTGAGGTGGAAATGGAGGACGAGAGGGGAATGGCTACAGCCTGGAGGGAATCGGGAATCGCATGAGCCTGCAAGGGGAAAGCAACAGGGAAGGTGAATCGCACGAGCCAAATAGGCTCGCGAGCGGCTCAGGCTTGGCTTGTTTTTTTTTTCCCGAGCTGAAAACTGGGCTCGGCTTGGCTCGAAAAATCACAAACTCGAGTAGGCTCGCGAGCCTCAAGCTATTTTCTAGCCCTATTGACAACCATTTTGGATATATGGATCAGTGGCGGAACCACCCCCGTGCGCCCCACCCCCCGTGCGTCCCCGGCCAACGCCATGACTCCATCTCCACTGCAATCTCCATGAGCCAGCATGAGCGAGGCAGCAAGCTGCACGCAGGCGGCAGGGGCGCCGCGTGGCATGGGCCGAGTCCGGCAACCCAAGGCCTAACCGCCCAAGTGAGGTGGCCAAGCCAATGAGACCAGCACAACCCTAAATCCTCATTTCCCCATTCCCCATTCCTCCTCTTCTGCTCTTGAGCTCTTCGGTTCATCCTCTGAACCTCCCGTCGGGGCGTTGTGCTATGGCGAGCGGGGGCTGCGGGCTGCAGCGCGAGGCGGTGAGGGGGCTGCGGCGCGATGAGCAGGGGCAGACGAGCAGTCAGACAGCCACGTTGTATTCTATACTTGTTTGGTTGTATCGATTAGAACTATGTTTATGTGATCTTATCGGTTAGATCTTGACAATTTGAACATATTAGACATCATTAGTTATATTGACTATTGAATTACATTGTGTCTCAGTATTTTTTATACTATAAGTTCATCCCGGGTTTTTTGAATTCCCGATTCCGCCACTGATATGATCTCCTTGGAAGCCAGGCGTGCATTTGCATCGATAACCAATGTAGTCTGCTGTAGATCTGACGCCCAAGTACGTGCTATCGACACCCTCTCGGCATGTAAGCTTGGCGACGGCTCACTGAACATCTTCAAAGCCTGCAGAAGCAGTGTAGAGATCACGTTGGTATAGCCGAGCCCCTCGCTTATGTTTATGTAGGACATGGGAGTTTCATCATGCAATTGAACGCTGGACGTGACATTTGTGCAGTATAAATGAAATTGTGCCCAGCCTTCTTCTAGACCGAATGGAAATGGAACGGTGACGCTCCCACATGATGGGCGGCAATTCACGTTCCGTGGAACTGGATTGTATCCTGTTGTCGGTAGAAAATGCATCATATTAATGTACAAATGTGCATGATTACACAGTTGTCGGAGCAAAGTCAATAATATGGCGAGCAGCAATTCAGTACATATGGA
Source organism: Ampelocalamus luodianensis (assembly GCA_036346255.1). Taxonomy (NCBI): domain Eukaryota; kingdom Viridiplantae; phylum Streptophyta; class Magnoliopsida; order Poales; family Poaceae; genus Ampelocalamus; species Ampelocalamus luodianensis. The sequence goes on from CM070623.1 coordinate 29,129,797, forward strand.
TTGGCAGATTGCCTGGATACCCACTGTCGCATTTGCACTGGTAAGCCGGGTAAAAGTCGATGTAGGAATCAAGGCGGTGGCTGTTGTTACTGACACGGCATAGTTGGTCCTTATACGCAAGGCGTCGGCACATGTCGGTGGATCCATGACGCTCCAATTCATTGGCATGCTGTCACTAGTTACGTTGATTCTGTCCTACAGAGTTTCGTTTAGGGTTTGTTTGAATACATTATGATCTAACTCAATTTTTTTGAATTAACTCGAAATTTAAATTTAAATTCATTCTAATATGAAGGGATCGACCCTACTCACTTATCTAAACAAGCCCTTAAGGTGAAATGAAGACCGCTGGGAAAATGGGCATGGCAACATTCGGTACCGTTGCCGGCCTGCCAGGCAACCGTGTCTGTGATCCCGTCGCTAGGGCAGGTAGCTGTACAAACCCTCACGCCCGTGTTTGAAGCACAACCACCGAGCACCACGTATGCATCGAAGTCACAGCCAGTGATCCGTAGATCGAAGGTGTCAAAATTATCTCGGGCGAAGGATCTTCCAGGAGCTTTCCATGACATGTTGTACACACTGACACCGGGTATCATGGGGATGTCAACGGAGAAGTTACGGTCGAAAGGAGACATTATCATTTCTAATCAGAATAAACGTTTGTGTGTTCAAAAATTGATGTTACTTTGGAATTTTAATTTAGCTCCAATTTTTTTTTTACATATTCTATGATTAGTTTAATTCTTGATTTATAATCCACAATTTATTTAAATGCGGAACTTGATTTTATCTTTAAGTTTGGTTTCCTGTATTCCGAAATTAATTTAATTCCGAATTTTACATTTTTGATGTGGAACCCTAATTGTCCTCTTACATTATATGCGGGATTTTTTTTAGATATTATATACGTGATTTTGGATTTTTTTAATTAATATTACATTAATAAATGTTCAATAAAAAATACAAAAATATACCTCCGACGTTGTTTGAAATGACGATCGCACGCTGTCGCTGTTTCAAACGACGATAAGATGATGCAGATCCTGCCTGGCTCATGCATGGCAGGAAGGAGGTCTCTGTCGCAGATCCGACAATGCCCATAATTACACAGCTTCCTGCACTGCTTCCTTGCTTTTCTAAATTGCTCATTGTCTGACCTCATTCCACGGGTATTCCCATGGCATACGGTCACCTTCATTTATGACAAGGTTGTCGAATTGCTATGTGTTCCACTCTGACGGAACGCCTGATCACCTCCACCTTGCTCATCACCCGATCCTTCGTCGTTGGACATTGCCTCGTAATCACAATCTTTGAGTTCCATTGATGTGGATCGAACCTTGAGATAAGATTAAATCATGTAGATTGCCTGATCTTTTGCGGTAGAACAACGACAAAAGTGCAATAACACGATGTCTTTTGCGCAGTAACACTATGGCGATAGTGTAGTAGCATGATGTCTTTCGTACAGTGACACTCCAGCGGTGGTGTAGTAATACTACGTCTTTTGTGCAATAACACGAATTTCGTAGCGTAGTAACGAGCTTGATAACGTGGTTGAATCGCACTAGATCAGCAAGAACCGATGTAGAAGCGATCTGCCATGGCCTCCCAAACCATGAACAATGATTGATCACGAATCAAGAACAACACGCCCTTGATCCGCACCAACTCTCACAAACCCTAGATAGAAAACTCTTGACTAGTAACTAGGGATTCACCCTAATGGCACATGGCCGAAACACATACATGTTTTCAACTCATAATTCAACTCTGTTCCCCTTACATTGGGCTCACCCCATGGCTTATATAGCTAATATCATACACAAAATCTTGGCACGCAGTGTAATACCCCGACCTGTTCGTAGTGTGGCCCATGTGGCTCATGTGGAGTTGAGTGGTGGGATTAGTCTCACATTGCTTGTATAAAGTGAGTTGTAGTAGTGTATAATGTCTATTGGATCCAAACGTAGCACCTCCAAGTTAATCCTTTTACACAAAGTGATGATTAAAGTGTAAGTGTGGTGCTATGTGTGCGTGGATCTACCTCACGGTGGGCTGGACATTGAGTGGATTTTGGGCTAGGGTGTTACAGATGGTATCAGAGCATCAACCTTCGTTGCACGAGCGTATACGGTATAGGGGCGAGGGCATATGGCACATGGCGTGTGTGGGCCCAGAGTGGACACATAGCATGGCATATGTGCCAACACTGGATGCACGGATGTGTACTGAGGGGTGGTTCTAGGCATTTGCTGTGTATGCGGTATACTGCTGAGGGCGACAACTCTGGGGGGCGGGGTTGAATGTAATACCCCTCCTGCTTATAGTGCGGCCCATGTGGAGTTGAGTAGTGGGATTAGTCCCATATTGCTATTCTAAAGTGAGTTGTAGTAGTATATAATGCATGTTGGGTCTAAACGTAGCACCTCTGGGTTAACCCTTTTACATGAAGCGAGGACGAAAGTATAAGTGGGGTGCTATGTGTGTGTGGGTCTGCCCCACGGTGGCCTAAACATTGAGTGGATTTTTGGGCTAAGGTGTTACACGCAGGTCACACATGCACACCACGACTTAAGGTCAATTAAGACTCTCACACATGTACATAATTAACGTGCTCAACCTAGACTCTTTCTAGTTTTCTAGAGAACTCACAAAAACCGACTCGGTTTCGTAAAGAAATAAACTAAATAGACTCGGACTCCTGGTGCGCCATATTATTGTAGTCAACCATGGATGGGTGGACCCCAACCTAGTGCATAGAGGGAAAGAAAGGTGTGAGGTCCAAATCTCCCACACGTAGAATTTTCCTTCCTATTTTCTTGCGTTGAGAGTCCACATATCTTTTCGTTCTTTTCTTTCTTCATGTACAATCCAGCTTTCCTTAGAGATATTTCCTTGTATTTCAGTTTAAAGATATTATCCTTCTAGCTAATATCAACCGAATTGAATTCCTTCCCAAAACCCATGCTAACTTCTAAACAGTCCGAATTGATCTCCTGGTTCTAAACGTGTGCAACATGGACTTCCTTTCCACTAAGGCTTTCATATGCTTACCTTCACCTACAACGCCCGTAGCTTCCTAGGCCTCTCCCATGGGAAGGTCTATCGTCTCAACTTGAACTGTATCGGTGCCAACTACCCCATCTTGGCTCATACAGTACGTGTCACTATGGTCGGACTGTCCAACTTTTTCAGTGTGACCACTGACTGGATCTTCTTGTGTCACACAAATCGGAGGCCTGTGTTAGCAAGGCTATCTCTCATCCATGCTCTGTCACCAATCTCAAGTATTACTTCCACGAATTTCAGCCCTTCAGCTCCATTAACTCCTAGTATGTGCACAGCTGTATTTGAATTTTTCAGAGTTGAAATTTTCCGATTTGAAAATTTTGTGTTAGAGAGGAAGGAAGGGGGTTGGGGAAGGGAGGAGGGAAGGGGGAGGTGGATAGAGAAGATAACACGTGATATCCTAGGAGGTTACCCTCACCAATTCTTTGGTGAGGACGGCATCCCCTTCCTTCCCCTTTCATTCATCCTTCCCTTCCCCCTAAACTAAAAAATTGCTATTTTGAAATTTCCCCAATCAAAAATTTTCGAGTTGAAATTTTGCGGTTTGAAATTTTCAAGTTGAAACAACTCAATTTGACATTTTTAGGGTTCAGATTTTTGTTTAATTTTCAAGGGAAGGGGGGGGGTGGGTGACGAAGATGACATGTGGCATCCCAGGAGGTTGTCCTTAGGTTCTTGAGTAGGAGAGCATCTCAAACTAGAGGTTCTAGTGGATCTATCATAAAAAGTAGTTCTGTTCATTATATTTTTTGTTTGTTTTTTCTAACATATAAGTAAAAAAATTACTAGTTAAAAATGTATACTGAAGACCGTGTTAATATAAAAAACTCGGAATAGAACTAGACTAGATCGGTAAGAGTGTGTGGGCACGATTTTTTTAAAATATTATGTAATACCTCGAATATCAAATAGAGAGAAGATATTATTCGGAAGAGAAATTTATTCAAATTTGAATGCACTAAAGTTTAGAGGAAAATTAAAAGAAAATTCAGGATTTAAGGGAGGATTGGACCTTGGGCTTTCAACCCAAGGCGTCCTAGCCAAGTGGACCGGCCTTGTAGTGGAGTCAAGAAGGGGGGGTTCCCTTCCCCAAAACCCTACCCTCTGCTACAGTACTACGATGCACTCTAGCACGCGGTACTGTAGCAGCCCCCCCTCCGTGCTGCTCTACCAAGATGAGGAAGAAGCTCCGAGGTGCCGCCGACCATGGTGGAAGGAGAAGAAGGGAGAAGAAGAAAGGAGGAGAAGATGAAGATCCTCTTCGTGGGTTTTTGTTCAGCGTTTCATGCGTCTCCAAGGGTATCAATTCGTTTCCTCGCTGTTTTGATGTTGTTTAGATGCGAAACCGATTAGAATCGTTTGGATCAAAGTCAGTCTGCAGTAGATTTGAATCTGTCCAGTATGTTACGCAGGCTGTTTAGATTGCTTAGAGGCCGAATCAGAAGTTTTGATATCCTAGAGTTATTTAGATAATGATCTTAGCTTTCGGTGGCCGCCAAGAACACCTGATTCCGACGTACGGATCAAAAGTTATGATCGTTTTAGTTTCTGCTGTCCCGAACTCTGACGAGAAATAACAGTCTCTGTAATTGATAAAATATGACCTTGTTAGTGGATGATTCAGAAGACTTGCCTATAACGACTTTTGTACGTGACCTCATTAGATTTCAGGATTGATAAAGAACACCCTATTTGGATTTGTAGAACAAAAGTTATGCATGTTTTAAGTTGATTGTCCAGAATCCTGACGAGAATAAAATGTTAGTTTTTCTTTTGATATATGATCAAGTTAATGGTGAATTCAAGGCTTTCACTCAACTAGGTTATTGTAGATAATCTTGTTAACTTTCAAACAAGCCTGAGAACACCCCTTTTCGAGTTTTATAGCAAAAGTTATGTTACTTTTACTGTTGCTGTCCACCAAGGTTCCCTGTTAGAATGTGGTTTAATTCGAACAAATGTGCACAATTAATTGACGGGGTTGGGGTATGTGTTACGAGCGATGCGAGTAGTGTCATGATGTCTTGGTTCTTATTGAGTAACTTTGGTGTAGGGGGTGAGGCGCCGAGGTTAGCGGCATCATTGTTGCCCCCAACGCATCGCAACGCTAAAGGCAAGTACACTGACGTTTGTATGAATTATGTATGTTGGATGCTGGATGTTCGTACTGTGTTTTCATCTGATACGTGAGAATTTCCGATGATTATGTTTCTTCCGTATGTGAAATTCATATGTTCAAAGATGATGCTGGTCGTTGTTCTTAAGTATATTCATGCACCCATGTTCAACTCCGTCCACAGGAGTGGAACTCACTGAGTGATGTCTAAAGTTGCATCCATGTTCATGTTCCGCCCACGGAGTGGAGTCTAAAGTCCCATCAATTCCGGTATGGGCATGTGAGTCCCACCATTCCAATGTGGGCAGTTTGGACACCCGTATGAAACGTTCTTCATACGGTATTTTAGATCCCCGTATTTCGATAAATACGGGCTTAAGTGAGCATCGACAGGTGTGTCACTGGCTATACCGGTATATGCATGTGTGCAGTCCAATCCTTTGAATTTGAACATTCATCTCATATCTTCATAAGTATTCATTTGTTGTATGTTCAGAGGTTGAGAAGAGATTGTCTTGTTCATGTTGGTTGTCTGTTCTTATTCATTGTACTTGCTGAGTCTTGGACTCACTCTTGCTTTGTTTATTTATTTTTAGGTGCTCATTGATGAAGTTTTTCTTGGGAGGGAGTAGACATGCACTACTCAAATACATCACTTTACACTAGTTGAATAAAAGATCCTTTGCCTTACATTAGTGAATTGTTGGATTGTAATAAATAAACTTAGACTTGGATGGTACCTTCCTTATCATTGAGTTTGTTTAAATAACTGTTTATATTCATTGATTATTCGTTGATAGGATTATCTTAGTGGATCCAATATTATATTTCCGTTTATATTCCAATTGTTGTTGATCTACTTAACTTATTTGATGAATTACTGTGAAATTTATTCCGCTGTATGGTTATATGTTAGGTCTTTAGGTAGCATTTTGGCTTTCGAATAGCCAAGGTGTTACATATTATTAATCTAAAAGATAATCACAAAAATAAATAATCATTTTTTTTTGCAAATATAGCGCCTATCACTAATTGGAATGACGACAGGAGCCTGTCACCATTTCAAATTGTGACAGACCCCTATTTACTGCCTGTCGCTAGTCTAACTACCTATCGTTAGTTGAACTAGCCAACTCGCAACGGACAGTGGCTATATAAACCCCCCCCCCCAAAATTAGGTGGAAAAGTCATTTTAATTCTAAAAAAGAGAAGAGAGCAGTGGAGAGAGTAGAAGAGACGTAGTGAAGCACTGCTAGTTCGTAGCGGAGTAGACGGAGCAATAGATCTGGTCGGCCATTTTGCAACTTTGTACATAAATTCAAAACCTTGTAGATTAGCAAATAAAAATAGTGACATATAATTAAATGTATTAGATAATTTTAACTTAATTTCTATTTGATGTAGTTTGTCATTTTAGCTGTATACAGTATGTCATAAGATAATTTTGTTAATACCGAAAAATACATTTTAAACCAAAAAAATAGGAGGACACATCAAAAAATAACAAGATGCCTATGAAGAATCTGTAAAAATTGCATAGTAGCTAAATATGGTATGTTAATCCCAACTTAATTTTGATCAACTTAACTGTTTATATTCATTGATTATTCGTTGATAGGATTATCTTAGTGGATCCAATATTACATTTCCGTTTATATTCCAATTGTTGTTGATCTACTTAACTTATTTGATGAATTACTGTGAAATTTATTCCGCTGTATGGTTATATGTTAGGTCTTTAGGTAGCATTTTGGCTTTCGAATAGCGTGGTGCTACGCTTGGTATCGAGCGGGCTTTAGGTCCGTGGTAATTAAGTTATTAAAATGACACATCGTGCCTGATGAGGTGGGGTTGGGAAATCCATTGTTTTTTCATTTCTATTGTTATGTTTCAATCGTTGAGCAATTGTTGAATTGTTCGTATTATCTTTCTTGTTGTTAATCTATGATATGTTATGATATTTTATATCTATGAATCTATTCTATGATTGTCATGAGATGATCATGTATAATCATAATTGATTATATTGTTTAAACGTGTCGATGATGGATGTTAAGAAGTGGAGGCCGTGGTTGTGGCCCTGGACTTTGTCAGATTACACCATTATTTGTGGTAGACGAATAGAGTAGTTACCCCGAATACCATAGTTGTGGGTGTTGAGCGTGAGCTACTTTAAAAAGCTATTTTCTTCCTTGATCTTTGAACTTGGCAAATTCTTGTTCTGTGGTGGATGATGAATTTCTCTTGGGTTCGTGGTTCATGGTTATTGCTGAGTTTCAATGGGTCTCCAATGGTTCTCTGAAGCAATTATTGTTTTCTGACTGTTGAGTTGCTTTTACTACTCGTGATCCTCGTCAATTGGCAATATTGATATTGCCATGGTTGTTCCTTCTTTCTCATTGAAAAAGAATGGCTCATGTATTCATTTAATAGTTTGGGTAATGAGAGTTTTAATGTTGCAAGTATGTTAACATGAGAAAGCTTTGGCTCTATGTATTTCTTTTGGATTATTCCGAGGGTTGAAGTTTAATGCATCTCTTTTCTGATGGAAATTGTTAAAAACCTTTTGTGATAACTTGATATGGTATGGGTATCAAGTCGAGTCTTTGGTGTGGTGCATCATTAATATTAATTAGTCACCTTGGGAGTGAAATTGATTAAGTTGATGTTGTCTTCTACTAGTTCTTGATGAACTGTATATATGAGTAGTGACTGAGAGTATGTCCATACTTATTTAGAGTCAAAAGAGATATTAGGAAGTACAGAACATTGATGAATTAGACTGGTCATTAAAATTGTTTATGTCACTACGCTTGTTGGGTTCTTTGGTTCCAATGGATTAATTTAAGTGTGTGGAAAGAGAAACTAGAGGAAATGCTAAATTTGTATATTCCTTAGTATGATTAATTATTAGAATTGTGTACAACCGGTTGAAGTGATTGAATACCAGTGGATCTAGAATTTATGGGAGGAGTTCTATATAGTTCTTCTATATAGAATGATGCGATGAATTTGGTTGTAGTGTTGTTGAGACTTTTGATCGATAGAAGATTTCGATTTTTGAAGTTTTAGTGTATTTTTGCCGAAATCCAAATATGAGGAGGAGCAGTTGAATATGTGTTTGTAAATATCCATGTGATTTCGGAAGAAAAGTAGGTAGCAACTAGATTTCATAATGAAGCCAGTTGATAACAACAATGGTTGGAGTATAACTGTTGCGTGTTGAAGTTTGATGTTGAGCATCACTAAAAATTGAACTGATATGATATAATAGGGGGCTTATGCCCACATGATTGTGAAATCATCGGATGATAATGTGTCCTTGATGAAAGGGTTTTGGTAGGACTTTTCAGTTGTGTAGTAGACCCTTCTAAACTTAAGAGGTTGATGTAGTGAGGTTGTATGGTTTTGGTATACTCGTTTTGAAGATGGGATGAAAAGGTAGTATGGAACAATTTGGTGAAACTTTGGGGCTTTCTAATGGCATAGTTGATGATAAAGATTTATGTTCAGTGTATTATTCTTGATGTTAGTAAGGTTATTCTACAAGAGATTGCAACTTGTGTGTGTGGTGATGATTCTTTTAGAAATAAAGTAATTTGATCGTCTTTCGTAATTTTGATTTAGTAAAAGTGTTTGAGTTTTATGTTTGTGATCATTTGGACCTCTAGAGTTATGTGGTGATTGAGTTTGTTTGAGCAAAGTGACATGTTGAAAGATTTGATTGGTTCCTATGGGGTTCCCGTGATTTGGGTTTTAAGAGCTTATCTGGTTTAAGCTGACAAAGTGATGTAGTAATCACAGCAAATAACTTTCCTTGTTAAAGGAAGGAGTGAAGTATAAGTATTTGAGATTTAAGTCGTTTCGCAACTTGCAGTTTATTTGAGTGTGCTTAAACCTTATGCATTTGTTCCATAAGAGCTTATCAATTTTCAAAGGCAATACCTTCTTCTTATTTGGGGTTTGACCTTCCCTTCATACGGGACTTGTGCCCTCAACTGATGTTTTTCCCTTTTATTGTCTGAGTTCTTTGCCAAACTGACTAATCCCTTGGTCCTCTGTTTCACTGCGAGTGGTAAATATTTTTCTATGTGGTGAAAATTGTTTTCATTTGTTTTTTCTTCTAAGTAAGGATTCATCGATTCATTTCACAAGGGTCTTTCGAAGTGTTTATTCAATGTGATTGTGAGACCTTGGGTTGTAAGTTATTCGAGGAGCGTTGAAGGATGAACTGATTTCGTATATAATTATTGGAGAAAATTTTATTTATACCGAATGTTTGCCTTTGAGGCTAAACTGATTGCATTATTACAACCATTAGAACCTATGGGGATTTGTGATCCAAGATCCTTTGTTCAATTCGGGTGGAACATTAGAATTTTCGAAAAGGATGAGAATCTTGATCAATGTTTTAGAGTGTCGCGATTGAGTACCTTGCACGGTTGTGCAGTTAAACTATGATGGTGTTGTAATGAGAGTAAGATTAGCGAAGTGATCTAATCGTTAAAGCGATTTTGAGATAGCCGAGATTGTTGGATTATTGACAGAAATGACTTGGACTTAGTAAGTAACTCTCTAAGAGTTAGAATCTTTATAAAAGATAATTGGATCGAGAAAATGTTTTCGTGTTGATGTTAATGCACGAGTATGTTTGGATTGTGAGAATTTTAGGGATTTAATCTGAGGTTTCCCCTATCCTCTATATGAGAATTTCATTGTAGGAGTCTTAGAGTTTAAATTTGGGTTTTGCATTGTATGCTAGGACTTTGAGTCGCCCAATGATTATGTGTAGAAGAACTAGAATAAGGGTGGATTCCGAATAGTGGGATAATCATTGATAGAACCCTTTTGATGGAGTATATGAATGTGTGTGCTGAGGATTCCGAGTTGTTTATTCTTAAAAGATTTAGGTGATGTGGTTGCATGTGAGGGCTATTTTGAGATGTATTGGAAGTCATGTATCAAAGTATGTACAAAAGTTGACTAGGGTATGTTTGGTGGAGTCAATAGAGCTTCTCTACAAAGGTGTGAATGATGTATTTCGGCTTGAGCATAGCGTTGAGAATGCTAAGATAAGAGAGATGAGTTAGTGTGTTATGCGATGAATGGGATTCCAAAGTTTGAGAGAAATTTTATTCCTAAAAGAGAAACTAAGAAAGTTGATGCTTCCTTGAGTAGTGACACATTTTCTTGACTCTTGTTTGAGCTATGTGTTTAAGACGGATGTCCTTCGCAAGTTGAGCTCGGTATTTATGTTGGCATGTGTGGTTTTTATCAGTTCGGAAATAATGAAAGAAATTTATGACTTGTGCATTTGAGTGACTTTCGTTTTGGTGGACGTGGTGTTTATTTGCAAATTTCCTAATTTGAAGGTGGAAAGTTTTCGTGATGAATTGTCAATTTTGGATTTGACCCTTTTGGGTGGGGAGTTAGCATTGCATGGATGCGATGAGAACTCTTTATTTTCAGTTAGATTCTCTTTGTAATTCAGTTGTTAAAAATGTGTTCTGTTGTGCTTTTTCTTTTATTAAAGGAGGTGCTCTTTGTAGATGAAAAGTTTGAATTAGAAAGGAAGAAGGGTTCCGTGTGTGTTGAGCATGTTGTGTGCTTTTGTACCAAAAGGGAAGTTGGTCTAGGTACACTAGTTCGTTTTCGACAGATGCAGGGATTAGGAAGTTGGTGTATCGCTTTGACCGACTCGGGCCACACGCGGGTATGCAACTTTTGGTTTGTTCTAACACCGATTGATCTCTTGGGAGATCTGGAGTTGAGTTTCGTTAACGTCATTGACCATCGAGTAGGATCTTACCTTTGAATCTTTTCTGATGAGTGTACTTGGCAATGTCGGATTGAGTGTTAGGTCAGATGTAGTTTACGTCAATGTCTTGTGGTCTTGTCAGTCTGAGAGATAGGTCATTTGGGACCTGGAGTCTCGCATGCGCGAGTATTATCCAGACATGTTTGCTCCAGGCATATGTTAATAGATGTTTCTTTCCTGTGGCAATTGTTCTTTCGTTTATTTCGACGGTTAGAATTCGAGGTCGAATTCTGTTAGGGGGGGTAGAATGTAATACCTCGAATATCAAATAGAGAGAAGATATTATTCGGAAGAGAAATTTATTCAAATTTGAATGCACTAAAGTTTAGAGGAAAATTAAAAGAAAATTCAGGATTTAAGGGAGGATTAGACCTTGGGCTTTCAGCCCAAGGCATCCTAGCCAAGTGGGCCGGCCTTGTAGTGGAGTCAAGAAGGGGGGGTTCCCTTCCCCAAAACCCTACACTCTGCTACAGATCACGCGCGCCGTAGCACGTGGTATCAGAGCAGCCCCCTCCGTGCTGCTCTACCAAGATGAGGAAGAAGCTCCGAGGTGCCGCCGGCCATGGTAGAAGGAGAAGAAGGGAGAAGAAGAAAGGAGGAGAAGATGAAGATCCTCTTCGTGGGTTTTTGTTCAGCGTTTCATGCGTCTCCAAGGGTATCAATTCGTTTCCCCGCTGTTTTGATGTTGTTTAGATGCGAAACCGATTAGAATCGTTTGGATCAAAGTTAGTCTGCAGTAGATTCGAATATGTCCAGTATGTTACGCAGGCTGTTTAGATTGCTTAGAGGCCGAATCAGAAGTTTTGATCTCCTGGAGTTATTTAGATAATGATCTTAGCTTTCGGTGGCCGCCAAGAACACCTGATTCCGACGTACGGATCAAAAGTTATGATCGTTTTAGTTTCTGCTGTCCCGAACTCTGACGAGAAATAGCAGTCTCTGTAATTGATAAAATATGACCTAGTTAGTGGATGATTCAGAAGACTTTCCTATAACTACTTTTTTACGTGACCTCATTAGCTTTAAGGATTGATAAAGAACACCCCATTTGGATTTGTAGAACAAAAGTTATGCATGTTTTTAGTTGACTGTCCAGAATCCTGATGAGAATAAAATGTTAGTTTATCTTTTGATATATGATCAAGTTAATGGTGGATTCAAGGCTTTCGCTCAACTAGGTTATTGTAGATAATCTTGTTAAATTTCAAACAAGCCTGAGAACACCCCTTTTCGAGTTTTATAGCAAAAGTTATGTTACTTTTACTGTTGCTGTCCACCAAGGTTCCCTGTTAGAATGTGGTTTAATTCGAACAAATGTGCACAATTAATTGACGGGGTTGGGGTTTGTGTTACGAGCGATGCGAGTAGTGTCATGATGTCTTGGTTCTTATTGAGTAACTTTGGTGTAGGGGGTGAGGCGCCGAGGTTAGCGGCATCATTGTTGCCCCCAACGCATCGCAACGCTAAAGACAAGTACACTGACGTTTGTATGAATTGTGTATGTTGGATGCTGGATGTTCGTACTGTGTTTTCATTTGATACGTGAGAAGTTCCGATGATTATGTTTCTTCCGTATGTGAAATTCATATGTTCAAAGATGATGTTGGTCGTTGTTCTTAAGTATATTCATGCACCCATGTTCAACTCCGTCCACAGGAGTGGAACTCCACAGGAGTGATGTCTAAAGTTGCATCCATGTTCATGTTCCGTCCACGGGAGTGGAGTCTAAAGTCCCATCAATTCCAGTATGGGCATGTGAGTCCCACCATTCCAATGTGGGCAGTTTGGACACCCGTATGAAACGTTCTTCATACGGTATTTTAGATCCCCGTATTTCGATAAATACGGGCTTAAGTGAGCACCGACGGGTGTGTCACTGGCTATACCAGTATATGCATGTGTGCAGTCCAATCCTTTGAATTTGAACATTCATCTCATATCTTCATAAGTATTCATTTGTTGTATGTTCAGAGGTTGAGAAGAGATTGTCTTGTTCATGTTGGTTGTCTGTTCTTATTCATTGTACTTGCTGAGTCTTGGACTCACTCTTGTTTTGTTTATTTATTTTTAGGTGATCATTGATGAAGTTTTTCTTGGGAGGGAGTAGACATGCACTACTCAAATACATCACTTTACACTAGTTGAATAAAAGATCTGCTGCTGCCTTACATTAGTGAATTGTTGGATTGTAATAAATAAACTTAGACTTGGATGGTACCTTCCTTATCATTGAGTTTGTTTAAATAACTGTTTATATTCATTGATTATTCGTTGATAGGATTATCTTAGTGGATCCAATATTACATTTCCGTTTATATTCCAATTGTTGTTGATCTACTTAACTTATTTGATGAATTACTGTGAAATTTATTCCGCTGTATGGTTATATGTTAGGTCTTTAGGTAGCATTTTGGCTTTCGAATAGCCAGGGTGTTACATATTATTAATCTAAAGATAATCACAAAATAAATAATCATTTTTTTGCAAATATAGCGCCTATCACTAATTGGAATGACGACAGAGCTCGTCACCATTTCAAATTGCGCATGCACCCTATTTACCGCTCGTCGCTAGTCTAACTACCTATCGTTAGTTGAACTAGCCAACCGCAACGACAGTGGCTATATAAACCCCCAAAATTAGGTGGAAAAGTCATTTTAATTCTAAAAAAGGGAAGAGAGCAGTGGAGAGAGTAGAAGAGACGTAGTGAAGCACTGCTAGTTCGTAGCGGAGTAGACGGAGCAATAGATCTGGTCGGCCATTTTGCAACTAAATGTTTTTGCAACTTTGTACATAAATTCAAAACCTTGTAGATTAGCAAATAAAAATAGTGACATATAATTAAATGTATTAGATAATTTTAACTTAATTTCTATTTGATGTAGTATGTCATTTTAGCTGTATACATTATGTCATAAGATAATTTTGTTAATACCGAAAAATACATTTTAAACCAAAAAATAGGAGGACACATCAAAAAATAACAAGATGCCTATGAAGAATCTGTAAAAATTGCATAGTAGCTAAATATGGTATGTTAATCCCAACTTAATTTTGATTTCTATTTGTGCACGGTAAATATTTTGCTAATACTGAAAATACTTTTTGAACTAGGAAAATAGCTAGACACTTCTAAAAATTCTCTCAGAAATCCAGAGTAGGTACATAAGGTATGTAAAGCTAAATTAAAATATTGTGAGCTTATTTTTTTGTTTCTATTTGTACACGGTAAATATTTTACAAATACTGGAGACTCTTTCCAAATAAGGAAAGTAGCAGGATACCTATAAAAAATATGTAAAAATTGTAGAGTACCTAAATAGGGTATGTAGAGCTTAATCAAAATAATCTTAACTTAATTTTATTTTTCATTTGTGCACGTTAAATATTCTGTTAACGCTGGAAGAACCTTTTAAACTAGAAAAATAGCAAGATACCTAAAAAATTCTCTAAGAAATTTAGAGATGGTACATAGGGTATGTAGATGTGAATTAAAATATTGTGGACTTATTTTTTTCCCATTTGTATATGGTAAATATTTTGTAAATACTGGAGACACTTTTTAAACAATGAACGTAGCAAGTTACCTATTAAAATTGAATTAATTAGGTATGTCCGCTTCTTATTACGTTTTGTATTTGTTTCGTAGTTTTTACACTGTATGCACTAAATTTTCAGGTATGGCGGACCCAGGATACGCTGTGTAGTGGCCGTGTGAGTTGCTTGACCCGGTCATTGATGCGCATCATCGTAGCTACCTCAGTACCGTCCTTCCTAGGAGGGCGAGACAACGATTGAGATTGGTGCGTTGTGGCAGCGCACGCCCATGAGGGCATGGACGGTGGACCCATGTTGGGTTCCGAGGTACGTGCAGTTTCGACCTTCGTGTACTCAATTGCAGTCTAATTACTTTTGGTGGACTAACGTTTGTTAATAATCTTTTCGACGTAGTTTGAGGGAGGTAGGCCTCCTTCCACATGTGAGGATGATGTAGGCGACATGGGAGGACGACCAAGACCGCACACGCGGAGGTTGTACGTCCAAGCGATTTTTGTATGACCAGTGCTTCCTGATGATGTTGCTTGACCAGTGGAGGCTGGAGACGCACATGTTTCACCTCTAGGATGGGGAGATGGCACCGACGCTTTAGGACATGACCTTCCTGATCGGGTTGCCCTGCGCGTGCTTCCCCTGGCGGCGCACGACATCCTGGCCACATGGCGCACAGAGTTCCTCGTGAGGTTCCAAGGGGCCCTGCCACCCAACAACAGTTACAGGGAGTTCAGCAGCACCCACGGGCTGACGCTGCTGTGGATCTGCCGGTTCTACACAAGTTTTTGTAACTCTTGTCCTTTCGCTTCAATTGGTTTATGCAACTTGCTAATGTGTATATGTCTTCTTGCAACTACAACGTATGGAAAAGGACACACTCGAGCACACGGTGAGGAGGCACTTCGAGGTATACTTGTTGTGGCTGTTTAGGTGGGTGATGTTCCTAGGGTCCCACGATGATAGCATCGACAAACACTACATCCGGTATGCACGCCAGCCGGTGGACTAAGAGGTGGAGGACATCCAGCCCTACGCCTGGGGCCTGATGGTGTTGTGCACAACATATCACGGACTGTGCGATGCATGCCACCGGGTTCGAGACAACTTCATTCTCTCTGGATGCCCACTGCTTCTTCAGCTGTGGTCCTTCGAGCATTTCTAGATCGGACGACAACAGCTAGACCTGGGTGCCTACACAGTCACTATGTACGCTGAGGACGACGACGTGGACCGGCCGACCATGGGTACAGTGTGGTGTTAGCGACGGGTAAGTTTTCTGAACATTTATTATTTTTTGTAATGTAATTCAATTTTTTATGCTAAGTTTCTATTATTCCATTGGACAGGTCACATTCACTCCGATCACTACACATGCGTCCTATCTGGACTACATTGCAATGTTCAATCAGTTGATGGACGATTGTGTCATCTGGACACCGTACACTCTTGACAGGGTGTACGCGCGTGCACCCTGAGGCTTGCTGAGCCTTTGCACGTGAGACCACATGTACAGGTACATGCGAAGGTGCTTGTTTAACGACGTTTTCATGCAGGAGTACCACATGCACTGGGTGATGCACCAGTTCGGTCTGCGACAGGAGGTCCTAGCCTCCTGGGGCCAGCAAGTTGCATCGATCATCCATGGGTAAGTTCAAATTTTACTTCTGTCGTACCATTTACCTTACATACATACGAAACAATCGTTTTGCCTTCCACATGCACACTAGGAAGGGAGTCCCTGTTACGACTTCCTAGATGGACAGGATGTTCCCTTGGGTTGAGGGCCGGCTCTACACCTTGGAGGATGTCATACAGGAAGATGCTCCCTATGACTCCGGGACGTACGACGAGTACATCGAGTGGTACTCCAATCGGATGAGGGTTCGCTGCGTTAGGGTCATGGACGACCCAGCGCGTTTTTCCTCCCACCTTTTCCTTAGCGACGTGTGCATTAAATGCCATCACCTTCATCGCACCTATTCCCCCTGTTGTCACCTCTGTTACCTACCCCCATCCCCTCCCTCACCTGCCGGCCATGCGCCCATGTCGTGCCGTCGTGAATCCCGTCGCTCCATCTTGTTGCTCGGTTTTCCTCCTTCCTTTATAAATGGAGCACCAGGGAGCCCTCACCCTCCTCTTGCATTCCCCTCAACTCTCCCTCTTTCTCACCGCCACTGGCTGGAGCTCGCACCACCACCTCTAGTGTCACCATCAAAGCTTCTCCGCTGACGTGGTCTTCATCGTTGGCTTCGCAAGATCGCAGCCTACTCGGTGCGCACCTCCTTGCCGCCGAAGAGTCACCGGAGCCCTAGTGCCGCTGCAAGCCGCATCTCACTGCCGCTCTCTTGGTCGCCGCTGGCCACCTCCTTGCGTCCCGCCATTGAGACCGTGAGCCCCGGTGCACCTCCCCTCTAGCACCCCTCCCCCACTATTCCTCTCCTCTTCCCCCTTCTTCCGCAAGCAGCAAGGCAGAGGACAGCCGAAGCTCCCGTTCCTGGCCGGCACCTTCACCACCATCGTTCACCATCCACCGAAACCTTCTGACCAATTGAACCTCCTTCGACCAGGTAGTCAGAACCTTCTGACCAGTCAAACCTCCTTCAACCAGGTAGCCGAAACCTTCTGACCAGTCGAACCTCCTTCGACTAGGTAGCCGGAACCTTTCGACCAGTCGATCCTCCTTCGACCAGGTAGCCAAAACCTTTCGACCAGTCGAACCTCCTTCGACCAGGTAGCCAAAACCTTTCGACCAGTTGAACCTCCTTCGACCAGGTAGCCAGAACCTTCCGACCAGTTGAACCTCCTTCGACCAGGTAGCCAGAACCTTCCGACCAGTCGAACCTCCTTCCGACCTTATGATTTCAAAACTTCTGAGAGCCCGTTCTCCTTCGTTCGAACTCCGATTTGAGTGACTCAAATTTCTAAATTCATCTAAAATTCAGTACCTTTCTTTTAGTTCTAGTTTGGTAATTTTTGGATTTTATTTGGAATTATTTTATTTATTTAGCTCTTTTTACACGTATAGATTCCGGTGTTTCGGAAGAATTCTTGGACCCGACAACAGAAGCATTTCAACACTTCAACGAAGGAAAGTCGTAGACCTTTGATCATGTCATACCCAGTTTATCAAATTATATTGATTTATAGCAACATGCATTTCTATTTTTATAATAACTGCTTTCGGGATTAGTTAAAATCCTATTCAACATTATGCCACCTTGATTAATTACTATTGACATGTACCCTTGAATGACATAAATCCTTGGACACCATCAAATGGGTTGTTATTAGTTGGATATTATTGTACTACCAACATGGGGCGTATTATGTTTAGCCATGCTTAGTCACGTGGGATTCATGATCACATATTCATAATGATTAATCTTGACTTAATGATATATGGAATTATGGCGCTGCCACTATTGTTAAAATTTGTTGTGCCATGGCAAGGGTTGCTATTTGATCGGGTTAAACCAAAAATGGTTTCATACTCAGGCGAATGATGGTGCAGTAAAGGGAGAGAATTTTGGGATGTGGTTGCCTCGCTTGAGTAGACACTAAGGACTTAACTTTGTGCGCCATTGATTTGGGCCATATCGTACAATCATAAGTCTATTTATGGGGTGGATCTGGCCAACTATTAGCAATATTTTGATTTGGTTTAGTTTAGGTTGATGAGCGGCGCAAGAGGGGGCCAAAATAGCGAATCCTTAGCGAGTAGAACCGAGTCAAAACGGAACTTTGTAAAAGCCTTGTGATAATCTCTTAGTCGCACACCTCGGAAGTGTGTGAACAGACAGTGTAAGATGATTATTTCTTGTGAGTCAAACTGTATAACCTCTTCAGAGTTTTAAAAACTATTCGAATACCCGTGTCCCCGGTTATGGACAATACCTGATGATTTTGCATGAGGGGTAGATTTTCCTAAAAATTGTTCGAATGGTGGTTTAGTTGGAATGGTTGAGGAGTGAACGAGTATTCACTACTTGTTGGTTGGGAAGTGAACATGTTGTTCACTAGTTGTTTCAAAAATAACTTATTTACTTATGTATTAATCTTGTAAATTGTGCTTTCAATCTAATTATTGTATTTACTGTTAATACTGCTTTCTGCAAAATAGCCATAAAGCTATCCTTGTCAAGCCTTACATGAATACTATTTGCATACATTTCTCTACGACTTGCTGAGTACTTTATGTATTCACGGCTATACGCCATTTGTTGATCAGTCATCGAAGAAGAACCAGGGATCACCGTGTTCTACAAGGAAGAACATTTTGAAGACTATGCAAACTAGGTCGCGTTCTCCACTCGACTGCCCGTGGGCATGTCATATGGCTTCCACAAGATGTTTTGGATCTGCTGCAAGTTTACTCTGTTGTCGTTAAGCCCTGCGTGGCAAACTCTGTAAGACTTGACCATAAGGTCCTTTTGCTTCTAAGTAATATTAATTTGTCTGTTTTTTTAGCTACCTTGTTGTATGGATATGATTTCATCGATGTTGCAAACTATGTGGACTAGCTACTAATCATAGGACTAGTTTAGAATACACAGAGAGCTTGGGTCTAATGATCCGGGGTCGTGACAATCATGGACCAGTTCATCGAGAAGATGAGACGAGGCATCGAGCTGGCGTCCTGCCGTAGGACGAGAGAGGTGGTGGATCTACCTGTGCGTGGACGGGGGGTGAGCCACAGTGCGTCACGCACCACGACCCCTCACCCGGACGTGGCGGGCGGGTCCTCATGGCACCGTATTGGGAGTACCTAGCACAGTTCCTAGGTTAGCATGACACACTCATGTCTGGTTGTTTATTTCGAACTCCACTAGTCACTAGCGACAATTTTCTCTGGTAGGTCCTGAGTACCACCCGTACATGTGGCATGAGTACGTAGATTCATCCACTACCTTCGTGCACTGAGGTATGTCTGTCTTGTTTACACGCATGCACAACGTATTATCTCGGTATGTCTGCCATGTTTATATGCATAACTTACTGTTTCACAGCTCGTGCTCCCCTTTGGGAGGAGGAGCTAGTGTCGCACGAGGAGTCACGCTCTGTGGACTACTTGTTTGACCTGGGTGGTGGTGGACCTTCGCGCGATGAGAGTAGCCAGGTCTCCGTGAGGGTTTCATAGCTGCACGGTGCGCCTAGAGCAACCCAGCCGACACAGAATCCTCTCGTGACATCCTTAGGCTACTCACGTCGGTAGGGTGACTCAGCCATCTAAGCCTTTGACCTACTCGTGGGGTACACCCCAAGAGGGCCTGCGAGTAGATACTTATTGTAAATATCAATCATACCATGTAAATATAATTTCTCTATAACTTACATTATGGTACTGTCGTGTTCTAATACTATTTATTGTTGTGTGCACGGGTAACCACGTGAGAGAGTCAACAGCACGGCACCCCTCCATTTTGGACCTTAAGGACTACACCGGGTCACACCACACGCTACCACCTTTGTAGACCGAGATGACAACACACTTTGATGCTACCTTTTCGTATCGAAAAGACCACACTCCGCCACACCCCCTTATCAGACTGAAAAGATGGCACCCGGTCACGCCACACATTGCCACTTGTGCAGACCGAGATGACAGCACACTTCAATACTGCCTTATTACACCGAAAAGATCACACTCTGCCACACCACCTTTTCAGGCCAAAAAGGCCATACCCTGTCACGCCACACGCTGTAACTTTTGCAGACTGAGTGTCAACACACTGCGATGCTACCTTATCAGACTGATAAGACCACACTATGCCAAATCATATTTTTAGACCGAAATGACCACACTGCGCCATGCCTCCTTTTCAGTCCAAAAAGATCGTACCCTTTCACGCCACATGCTGCAACTTTTGCCAAACGAGTTGACAACACACCGCGACTCTACCTTATCAGACCGACAAGGCAGAACTATGCCAAACCACCTTTTCATACCAAAAAGACCACCTTCGTCATGCCCCCTTTTCATGCCGAAAAGACCGCACCCTGTCACGACACACGCTGCAACTTTTGTAGACTGAGTTGACAACATACTGCGAAACTTCCTATGCCACACCACCTTTTTAGACCGAAAAAACCACACACCGCCATGCCTGCTGTTTAGACCGAAATAGCCTATTATAAAAGGAGGGTGAAGAGAACTGGAGAAGAGAGCTGCAGGATAACACTACACCACCGCACCCAACACTTCACCAAAGCTCAGTTCACACAACTATGAGAAAGAGGATATCGGACTCATTAGCGAACTTCTACGCAAAGATCCTGTGGAAGCGCAAGTGTCTTGCCGAGAGGGCTAAACCCTACTCGGATTGTTCTATAAAGGATGCACCGGTACCACCAGAGTCCCCACGCTCGTAATATGTGTGCGAAGAATCAGCTAAGGTCATTCAGTCAACACACCCGGTGATGGTCGCCTGGGCGTACTACATGTGCGGTCATCACCTTGTAAGCAAATCTCGCACACGTAGATTCTCCACATGTTACATTCCATTCCAGAAATCCCTATCTACATCCTTGCATAATGGCAGTTGGAGATGCGATGAAACTTTTTCCAATGGACCGATGACCCGGATATGTACGATAGGGCCTTCATCGAGAATAAGTACATGCTGAATTATGTGATATGAGTTGAGACCTTCAAACGTTGAAAACCCTACATATTCGACCTGACTGAAAAGGCACCGGTGGAGCCCAAGAGAGCAGGGTGGTGGGGGAGGACCCCCGAATAGGAAGCTGAGTACGAGCGGGCCGAGTACGCGGCGCATAAGGGGAAGGCTCCTGCTAGTAAAACCGGTGGTCGTCCTAGCGCTCCCCGTCGCCCGAGCGTAGTCCGAATCGAAGAGGTAAGTTATATTCAATTTGCATCCGGAATATTAAGTTAGCCCTACATTGTGCTATCCTAACATCATTTGATCATCCAACCCATCTCGCAGAACATGGCTAACGCCGCAGGCAGTTCAGAGACAAGGGGAAGGGGTCAATGGGCCGCTAGGACTGATAGATTTCGTTCGAATCAACCTTTTGTTTTTGGATTCCAAAAAGGCACACATGTATCGCAGATGTATTTTGGTTTGCTTATTTGTGCATGTTGTTGTTTCTAATGTACGTAACCAAACCGAGCATGCCATATATCCCGTAATTAAATCATGAAGTCTTTCGAACTTAAATCTCTTTACCAGATATTTTGACTATTACATATTACGTAATTTTTTTCCGAAGGAATCGGTTCCATAAACAATACAATCGGGACAACAACGCGCATGCCATCCCGAAACCCAAATAGTTTTTCCATTTCGCACCTGCCAACACGAACAATATTTGTGTTATTTCGCCGCCGAACACACAGTCCTTACTTCACATTTCGTTGTCTTCTCCAATTTTGGATTCTTATCTACACGAGCACTTCAATGTATTACTAAAAAACTTCATGAAGTACACTTAATCTTTAGGTATAATTCTCTAGATATAATTTTTTTTAAAAAATAAATATAGGGTCATGTCGCCAATTCAATTGGCGATATGGATACTGTTACTAGTTCAATTGGCGATAGGAATCTCTCCGCACTATTCCAATTGGTGACAGAGTTCTTGTCGTCAATTGGAATAGCGATAGGAGTCTGTCGTCATTTGAAATGATGACATACATCTATATTTTTATTTTTATTTTCAACTATTTATTTTTGTAATAATGCAAGACGGTCAGCAACACCTTCACTTTCTGTGCTTACCGAGCTGCAGGCGATTTAAGGACGGATTGTTCCGTGAGATGAAATTCGGCTTCCATGGGTTTGGTGTGTCTCCACAATTGCAACATTGTACAGCATCTCTAGTAGTAGCTTACTCAGCCATCTTTTCTCGGCGGCAAATTCAGTGAAAAAGGATTCGGTGCAAATTTTATTTTCACCTAACCTAGAAACTTCTAAAAAATCCTCAAAAAATTATCAGATGTAGGCGAGGGTAAGTTGTATGTATTTGCAATATTTCAAGATCAAAACCAATTACATTCATCAGATATGAAAAATATAAACACTTGCTAGAATGGTGCCCAAAATATAAAAACACTGTTTCAGAAAATTCTAGTCTTTTTCACATCTCTTGAATGCGATTAAGTTTGATGCAGAGTTTTGCAGAGACATACAACATAATCTCCCCTACACCCAGTGTTTTTTCAGATTTTTTTTTACTTTTAAGGACAAATTATGCCATGAGATGAAATTCGGCTTCCATGGGTTTGGTGTGTCTCCACAATTGCAACATTTTATAGCATCTCTAGTAGTAGCTTACTCAGCCATCTTTTCCCCGCGGCAAATTCAGTAAAAAAGGATTTGGTGCAAATTTTATTTTCACCTAACTTAGAAACTTCTAAAAAATCCTCAAAAAATTATCAGATGTAAGCGAGGGTATGTTGTCTGTATTTGCAAAATTTCAAGATCAAAATCAATTATATTAATAAGATACGAAAAATATAAACACTTCCTAGAACAGTGCCCAAAATATAAAAACACTGTTTCAGAAAATTTTAGTCTTTTTCACGTGTCTTGAATGCGATTAAGTTTGATGCAGAGTTTTGCAGAGACATACAACATAATCTCCCCCGCGCCTAGTATTTTTTCAGATATTTTTAACTTCTAAGGTAGCATATTTGCATTTTCACCTAATATTTCGCCTCTTTTTCCTGTCAGATCACCAAAAATCCTACTTAGAGGAGAGAGAACAAGGAGATGTCGGACCCCGGGAGTAACACCCCAAAATGCTCTGTGTATTCTACACTAGTCCCTAGAACAGTAGCTAGTGTACACTGTAAACAAATATGATAACATCCATAATTCGCACAATTTTATTAATAAATATTAAAATTTATTAAAAAAAGCTTATAAACCAACAATAAAAAACACAGTGGAAGACAAAAAAGTAGTAGAGTCTAGCTAATCTGCCACACGCAATCGACATAGGTAGCGGCTTAGTCGTCGAGATCCACACCGGTAGCGAAGTTTTTTTTCTTTGAACAACATTTTTTCGACTATTTATTTTTGTAATTATCTTTTAAATTAATATTATTTTTAAAAAATTCGTGTGGGCATGCTAGCAGTCTGGTAAAATCCATATACGTACAGGGGATAGAAGGACGAATGCTTTGGACGATCTCCTTGACGCCATCACAGAGGAAGAGCCTTGGGGGCTGCGTGGTGTCGTTGTTGATGAGCTCGAATTCGGGGTCCCGGAAGCAGCCGGCACCGACGACGATTACGAAGGGGGTAATCGAAGGTCAGGTTGTCGCATCTCCATGGACAGCCGGCGGGCGATGTCGCAGAGGGAATTGTCCTATTGCCATCTTGGCTCGTTAGGACGCCGGGTGCTTTCACCTTTGGATTTGTCCCGGTACACGCAAGTTGGAGGAGCAGAGAAATCAGTACTGCATCAAGGAGGCCCGTCGATCCACACTGTAATGCACTGATCCAGTTAAGTCTACTGCTCCACGAATGTGAGTGTAGCCTGTGAAACCGGAGAGAGTGTAGGTGACAGTAATCACCTGCGGACCAACTGGAAACACCTTGAGGCAAAACGGTCGAATAGGGAGCAAACGTTTGGTTTGCTGTTCCTATGCTGCACTCTTTGGTTTTTTCTTTTTTAGACCCTTAACACCTTGTAATGAGATCTGGACCGCACCTTCTTTAATGAAATAGCAGCAGGGTCTGCTGTTCGTAAAAAAAAAGCGTGTTTCAGAAGCAGAGTTGAGAGCCGACCGGACAAATTGACAGATTAGTTGTTCCCGTGCCTTGCTTTGGGAAGATACACATGGAACCGATCAACTGAGGTAAAGATCCCCTATATATAGGACTGGTTGGCCCCTAGTTTATATCCAGAACTCCAGATAAAGCAGAAAGACAGTCATTAGTACTTTGTGATCAGACATATCCTACGCACAAAGTTCCCCCAAATACTTTGTGATGAAGACGAGCCTCGTTGATATAGTCCGCTGTCTGCTCGCACTGTTGTTGCCACTGACGGCATCTGCCATCCAAAGAAGCCAACCGGCGAACGGGACTCCTCCCTCAGCCGCCACGCTTGCCGGTTGTGCAAAGAGCTGCGGCAACCTGAGCTTCGAGTACCCCTTTGGCATCGGATCCGGCTGCTTCCGGCAGCCACACTTCGAGCTCATCTGCGACGACCACGATGACCCCATGCAGCCCCCCAGGCTCTTCCTGTACAATAGCACCACGGAGGTCACCGCAAACATAAACAGCCATGGTGTTCATAGTTATATGTCGGTCGACTTATCGCATACCATTTTCATGAGATCTGGTGTGGATGTATACAACATGTCCTGGAGACAGTGGTATAGTCAGGTTTTGAAACCTGTAGAGTCAATTATTATAAAATCTTTAGATTTTTATAGACTTATATATAAATATTAGTACTAATTAGATTTTTTTTGCAGGCTGGCTATACGACTGACTGGAGATCTCCTGGGAGATCCTTCATTCTTGATTCTGCAAATTTGAACATCACTGGTTGTGACTTCGATATCTACCACCTGCTGCTGGATCATGACACGAATACAACCAGAAGGCTTTGCACAGTGACCTGCCCTAATGAAGAAATCACGGACACGGTGGCTAGACAGAACTGCAATGGGACAGGGTGTTGCTCCGTCTGGCTGGACACTTATGGTCGCGACCTCCAACTCATGTTTGTCCGCCACAGCCGGGAACGCAAGCTCGAAGTCGGAGCGTACCCTAACCGAAGCTCCCTGTGGGATAGAATCAACATAATTACTAACGTGGCGTCTCTACGATGGATTATCGCGGATCAACCGACATGCTCCGCCGCATTGGACAATAGGACCAACTATGCCTGTGGCAGCAGGCACACTAACTGTAGAGATATATATTATACATCATCAGCTTCTGGTTACATTTGCGAGTGTGATTATGGAAGCAATCCCTACATACTTGATGGTTGCACCCTCGACGAAGGTGATGTGACCTTCCTCACAATAACTTTTCTTTAAGTACTAACAGTTGCACGAACCATAAACATATGCATGAGCCACCAATTAGAGGTCGTAGGATCAGATCCCAATAAACTAACAAATAACCATATAATCAACCATTTGAAGCATATAACTGGTATGATTTAGGCATATATATATATACGAAGTCTTTTTCCTACTCCCGGGAGTAGTTACTCCTTATTCCATATCTCACAACGTAGGGAGTATCTTGCGCAACCGAGAGTATGTATGTGTAGTATACGAGTATATAAGACCACCTAGGTGGTATTCACACCTTTTCAGGGGTGGTATGTACAATTTTTTAGATATACTCCTTTTTATGTGGCATACTCCTTTTTATGTGTGAATATGAAGGTATTTACAAAATATGCTAAAAACTATAGACTCTCTTGCATTTTTTTCGTGTGGTTCACATTGGAGTATCTTATAATTAGTATATGAGTATACCCAAAGTGATAAAGAAGTATGTCAAGTTCTTTTAGGTGGTATATCAAAAGTGGGAGTAACTACACCCGGGAGTAGAAAGTATTTTTCATATATATATGTATATATAGCAACTCAAGTGCCTTACTAGCCGGACAGAGTTATCGAACCCTTCCTGACAACTAAATATACAACTAATTGTGTTTTAACTGTGAGTTGCATATCTACTAGTATTAGTTTCATTCAATCAATTAATCTAGATATTTTTACTTATAGTCGTACTCAAAATATAAAGTAATAAGTTCATATTACACCTCTGAACTTTGCGCCGAGTCCAAAATACCCCCTGAACTCCAAAACCGTCTGATTTGCACCCTCGAACTGCCCATACTGTTTGGTTTACACCCCTCGGGCCGAAAATAGGTGGTTTTGGATGACATGGCACCACTAATATTTTATTTTCAAACTTTCGGAGGTCATATCTTCTTCGTTCGAACTCCGATTCGAGCGATTCAAATTTCTAAATTCCTATAAATTCCTTATCTTGCTGTTAGTATTTATTTGGTAATTTTTTTGGATTTTATTTGGAGTTTTATTTATTTATTTAGCAAACAATTGCTAAATAAATAAATAAATAACTCCAAATAAAATCCCAAAAAAATACCAAATAAATAGTAACAGCAAGACAAGGAATTTAGAAATTTGAATCGCTCAAATCAGAGTTTGAACGAAGAAGATATGGTCTCTGAAAGTTTAAAAATCAAGAAAATCAAAATATTAGTGATGTCACGTCATCCAAAACCACATGTTTTCGGCCCGAGGGGTGTAAACCAAATGGTATAGGCAGTTCGAGGGTGCAAATCAGACGGTTTTGGAGTTCAAGGGGTATTTTGGACTCAGCACAAAGTTCAGGGGGGTGTAATATAGACTTATTCCAAATAGAAAACGTTGAGAAAATTGAATTAGAAGTCCCTAAACTTATACCGAAATACCACTTAGGTCTCTACACTTGAGAAGTAGATTGGCAGCCCCTAAACTTGCAAATTTGTGCCACTAAGATCCATAAAATTGCAAAACAAATGCTGACATGATTGTGGAAAAAGAAATTGCTGACATGATTGTGGAAAAAGCATGCCACTAAATTAGGTTAAAGTGATAAATGACAGTTGGATGGAGGTGCGAAATTGATGCTAATCTCTAGGATAAATGTTGAAGATTGCAATTTTGGATCATAAAGATTCACGTTGGCTTGAGGATGTTTTGTTCACCATTAAATCAGCCTATTTACTTCAAAGAAAAGATGTCGCGACCTAAGTGACATAAATTTGCAAGTCGATGGACCTCCAAGCTAATTTTCAATTTGGGGACCTTTTTCGATTTAGGTACAAATTTAGGGCCTCTAGTGCGCTTTTATCTAAAACGTATGACTACTCATTCCCAAAATGACAAAAGATTGTAAATGTAAGAAAGTACGATATTCTTTATGTGGGGTTACTGATGAATACCAATATTAGGAATAAGTCCATATTACACTTCAACTTTGCTTGAGTCAAAATACCCCATGAACTCCAAAATCGTCGATTTGCACCTCGAACTGCCCATACCGCTTGGTTTACACCTCTCGGGTGAAAGCAGTGGTTTTGGATGACGTGGCACCACTAATATTTTATTTTCAAACTTTCGGAGGCCATATCTTCTTCGTTCGAACTCCGATTCAAGCGATTCAAATTTCTAAATTCCTATAAATTCCTTATCTTGTTGTTAGTATTTATTTGGTAATTGTTTTGGATTTTATTTGGAGTTTTTTTTATTTATTTAGCAAACAAAGCCAAATAAATAAAACAACTCCAAATAAAATCCCAAAAAATTACCAAATAAATACTAACAGCAAGACAAGGAATTTAGAAATTTGAATCGCTCAAATCAGAGTTTGAACGAAGAAGATATGACCTCCGAAAGTTTGAAAATCAAGAAAATCAAAATATTAGTGATGCCACATCATCCAAAACCACCTGTTTTCGGCCCAAGGGGTGTAAACCAAACGGTATGGGCAGTTCGAGGGTGCAAATTAGACGGTTTTGGAGTTCAGAGGGTATTTTGGACTCGACACAAAGTTCAGAAGTGTAATATGGACTTATTCCAAATATTAAAACTCAACATCCAAATCAGTCATAGAATTTTAGGCACAGTTTTCCCCTGTCATAATCTAAGCTGCCAAATATATTATAGTTTTCTTAATGACCCCTCACCCCCACCCACCCCCAAAAAAACTTTGGAAAATAAGAATAGCACAACAAAGGTAGACTAGCCCATAATCACCTCACCAATTGTTCCTCCCAAACACTCTTTCTCTCCTTTTGCTTTTACCACGTCTCTTTTACCATCTCTTTGATCTAGACATTTGGGGAAGAAAGGACAGTGTGGTGGCTAACAATGGCAACCAATCGACACTCTTTGATCCATACCATCATTACCAGGACAACCCTTCTGGTGTCACCATCCTCCTATATGAACGGCGGCAAGGCAAGCGCCAGATCCAGCATTGCAAGGTGCAAAAGCAAGTCAGCGAGGGCCTATGCGACGAGTTTTGGCTTAAATGATACTATTTTATCATGGAATAGTAAAAATAGATTTCCTGTGAACCAATTGGGAAAAATAACACTACGGACATACCAGCAGGTGACACATGCCCCCTGCCCCCCCCCCCTCCCGGATCCCGTGTCGTGCGTTCACTGCACGGCAGGTGGCCTGCCAACGTGTCGCCTGATGGTCCATTCGCAGTGCTATTTTTGTCTTTTTCTCTCAGAAGAGGCTATTTTTGTTATTCCAACATCAAACCACACCAAGTGAGTCAAAAACTCCCTAGACGACAAGCATCCACACGGAGACGGTGAAATGATACGTTACATTAGCCTAAGGTGACTAGCCAGCTGGCACACTATACATTAGTTGTTTCATCAGTGAGATCAAGGCGGAGGCAATGTCCTTTTGTTCTCCGGAGTGCGCACAGCTACATGATGAGTGGCGCCGCGTAGGCCTGGGGCACTCGCAGTGGGCTCAGGCTCAGGCTGGAGCTACAACTCACGGTGGGACAATGTGAGGTGGATGCATCCTGAAGCTGACAGTTCCATTTTTTTTTTCTTTTTGTGAAGCATAATATTTATTTATTTGAAAGTATTTATTCTAGACATTTTTCTTTGAAAATTTTGAGTTGACTTTCTAATTTGTTTCCTGGAACATTTTTTCCATCACTTCTTAAATTATATGATGCTAGTCGTTAATCCGTGCACTTGCATGGGCCAGTATTTAAATTTAAAACAATAGAAGTAAATATCCTTATTTAGCATTCCAATTTTATAAGATCGATGCTTACATCGACGATCTATTAATGGATTAATAGCTATGGTGAGATTGATTAACTCAGGACAAAATAACAATCTGTTGTGTTTAATTTAGCTCACCATTGTTTTGGGCACAAATTGGTCAGAAATAACACCGTATCGGTCTTGTGTTTTCTTCATATCAGAAATATTTTTGCTCATTACGTGATCTGAGCAAAAAATTTGATCACAAAATTATAATCTTAAATAAAAAAAGGGTATTAATT
Organism: Ampelocalamus luodianensis; assembly: GCA_036346255.1. Lineage (NCBI taxonomy): Eukaryota > Viridiplantae > Streptophyta > Magnoliopsida > Poales > Poaceae > Ampelocalamus > Ampelocalamus luodianensis. Next base: position 29,159,414 of record CM070623.1, read on the forward strand.
TCAGAATGTCATAATTTTAAAAATTAAAATTATGAATTGTTTACTTAACTTCATAATCCATTTGGACTCATTCTTGGGAAAAACTAGTTATAGATAAAAAAAAATAGGCGGACCCTAGTTGTACTTGAGCTCTTGTTTTATTTTAAAAATAATTGTGATTTTCCTATGTTGAAAATTGTATAAGTAGGATTATTTTATTTCAATTTATTGTAATTCCAAAAACACAATCAACACTTTCGCACGGTAGCAACAGCTCTCCTTTCAAGTGAGCAAGTTGACGTGCTACAAAGTAAGCCAGGCTAGTTTTTCCTCCTCATTTTCTTGCTTTTTCCATGAAACCGATTTTTTTTTTTTTGAAAGGCCCACAATTTTGCATATGAATTGTTTTCCTAATTTTTGATTTTGTCTTTTTGAATTTGTTTTTTGTGTTGCTTTTGAAATATATGGATTTGACTCTTATGAAACATAATACCTTGCCTTTTGTGTTTTTCCGTTAGATTGAATGGTTGAAATATCTAACAGGGTCCACATTCATGGCACCATGTTATAGTGAAGTACGTAACTGCGCCACACAAGTGGTCCACATTTGAAGTGCCCACGCGTTAAGACTATTTTGTGGGCGTGTGTATCTAATTTTTAGTAGCCTCCTATAAAATATTCCATCTATAAATGGGCTTGCTTTTTAAGCTTACATATATAACTTTAAACTCACAACTTTTTCTTAATAAAACAGGTACAATCCTGTTCAACATAAGACAAATTGCACTCGATGGTGTGGAACATCAATGTTCCATTTCCGTTTGGCATGGAAGAAGGTTGTTTTGCAAGGAAGGTATTTCAGGTCAACTGTACAAATGCAACATCATCCACCCTGATATTCGATCCTGAACAACAAATAATTTATATAAACATTAGTGAGGGGCTTGTGGACATCAAATATACCCCACATCACGGGAATGACCAATTCGGGAAGTATCTAGATAAAGAACCTAATCTCTACATTGGTTCCGAAGAGTCGGTCTCTGTGCGATGGGCTGTTGCCAATCTGACCTGTCAGGAGGCACAACAAAATAGATATGGATATGCATGTGTTAGCACCAATAGCATGTGCTTGGGGGTCAACTCTGCGGATGGTTATACTGGTTATCGTTGTAGATGCATGGATGGTTTCCAAGGAAACCCTTATATTCCACTTGGTTGTACAGGTACACACACTCTCTCCGCACTAGCATATAGACATGAATTTATCTGATACTAGATTATCGCCCGCAAGCTTTGCGTAATAAGATGCAAATTGATTTTGGTTATATATCGTATAGCAATAGACCAATATACATACCGATAAATCTGAGCATTATACTGATACACATTTTTATTGAAATGTTGTATGTGCATCACGCACAATAAGACAAATGTTTTTCCAGAGAACACTACATTAAGATAAGTTAATTTGTCAGCACTTAGCACAACCAGAGGCAGGCTTCATGCAGCCAACATGCAGCCATTGTCTTCACCATGAAATTTTATCAATCGGTCTTGAACCATTTAAGGGCGAATGCCCTACCTCGATCTTCGAACTCGATCCAACCAATCTACGACATGATATGCTACAGTATCAATGGTACTGTTTACACACCACTACAGCACTATATACTGTTTACCGTGTGTTAATGTGGAAGTGGAAGTAAAAGCAAAAGGGCAAAAATCACAGGCAGTGCGGCCGCAGCCGCCGGCACCTACTGCACCTATGCGGATTGTAGAGCAGCCAGCCAGCCAGGCAACCACAACCGCCTCGCCTCCACAGTCCACCCTCACTAGCCCAGGCTGTGGCGTGGCTACACATCAGTCAACACCTGCATTCATTATAATTATTTTACTGAAGAATGATGTAAGCCAGAAAAACCATACCGTTCTTAGTTATAGCAAGAAATCTTGAAACATCAGGTAAATGTTGGGGACTCGTAGATGGACTTGAGTAGAAGTACCTGCAATGACTAGTTGCCCCGAGAGCCCCATATATGCATATGTACAAGCGTGACATCCTTCTAGTTGTAATCTGAAATATACACATCTGCAAGCATGTATCTACTACATTTTCCTTCATGGTAGCATGTGAAATTGTTTATGCAAATACTACTGCTTAAGTTCAGCTTACAATGTCCAATAGAAGCTGAAAAATAACAAATTCTAGTATCAGCCGAAAGCTTTGCACAAACAACTTAACTACAAATGATGTGGAATAACAATATTTTCCCTTGTAAATTTCCTCTCACTTTAGCCATGTGTTGCAGATATTAACGAGTGCCTGATACCAGACATTTGTAAAGGAAATTGTCACAACATTGCAGGAAGCCACTATTGCACAAAGTGCCCAGGAAAAACAGAGTATGACGTTACAACTATGAAGTGCACGCCAACAAAAAAGCAGCATCTTCTACTAGGTGACTTCTATGCTACAATTCCATAATGAACTAGATATAAAAATAATACATGGCTTTTTTTAGAGGAAAGTAATACATGGCTGACCAACATAATCGTTGCAGGTATTGCCATTGGGCTTTGTGTTGGCTTGATCATTCTACTTCTCATCCTGAGTACAATATTTCTTATGCGTAGATGGAAAAGAGACATCCAAAAGCAACTACGAAGAAAATATTTCCGAAAGAACCAAGGCCTTCTCCTAGAACAACTGATATCATCGGATGAAAATGCAAATGACAAGACCAAGATTTTCTCCTTGGTAGAGCTTGAAAAGGCAACAAATAACTTTGATCCTACACGTATACTTGGTCATGGAGGGCATGGAATGGTGTACAAAGGAATCTTATCTGACCAACGTGTAGTGGCCATAAAAAAGTCTAAGGTCATTGCGCAAGGTGAGATCACTCAGTTCATCAATGAGGTCGCTATCCTCTCACAAATAAACCACCGAAATATTGTAAAGCTCTTTGGATGTTGCCTTGAGACTGAGGTCCCACTACTGGTATATGATTTTATCCCTAATGGTTCATTATTTGAAATTCTCAAGGCCGATCAAACTAGCAACTCTTCTTTATCCTGGGATGATTGCTTGAGAATTTCTACAGAAACAGCTGGAGCACTCTATTACCTCCACTCAGCAGCTTCGGTATCAATCTTTCATCGTGATGTGAAGTCCTCTAACATACTCTTGGATGGTAATTATACAGCGAAAGTATCCGATTTTGGTGCATCAAGGTTGGTTCCTATTGATCAAACCCATGTTATTACAAATGTACAAGGCACATTTGGATACTTAGATCCGGAATATTATCACACTGGAAAGTTAAATGAGAAGAGCGATGTTTATAGTTTTGGAGTAGTACTTGTAGAGTTGCTACTTAGAAAGGAGCCTATTTTACAAGTGAATCGGGCTAAAGCAAAACTTATCCAACTACTTCCTTTGGGAGATGAAGATGAAACCGCTTGCTGAATTAGTAGCTGCTCAAGTTCTTGAGGAAGCAACGGACGAAGAGATTAATGATGTTGCCGGTCTTGCAGAGATTTGTTTGAGACTTCGAGGCGAAGAGAGGCCTACTATGAAACAAGTGGAGATGACATTACAGTCTGTGCGATCAAAAAGGTTAAAATCATGTCAAGTTCCTCTAAGAAATGAAGACATGCAGCCTTTGCTAATTGGACAAAGCCAAGCCTCCCGTCAGTCGTTGACTGTTGGAATTGATATGGTAGACAGAGCTAATGTAGCTTCTAAAAGAAACCAAAACTGCTGCAGCTTGGAGCAAGAGTTTATGTCATCAGCGACTCTACCACGCTAGATCGTCATGTTTGCAGTATTATGTTCGGCTGTCCCATTTTTCCCCATCTTAAGTGACATGCAATTCTTCTCCTTCCAAGAAGAGTAATATATACTCTGTAGTGCACTTATTTCAATAATGATGTTTTCAATATTCTTTACATATTAATAAAATCTGAACACGCTATCAATCTGTCATACCATCGTGTTGTTTTATTTGTTAAATCAGGATTGGGCAGGATGGTTTCAGTTGGTCCGGGAGCAAGAGAAGCAGAAAACACCAGTCTACTATGTGCACAACATGTCAGATTGTTATTATCTTAGCCACTCGTATCAATTCCCCTCTCTTCGTGGTTAGGATAAACGTATGATCCTCTATGGTTCCTTACCAACTATTTATTCAGCCTATTGAGTTGTTGACATCACCCCACCCCTATTAATAATATGTGAAACTCTCACAGTAATTAATTATGCAGCTTTGATGATAACAGTATATACTTTTCCTCTTTGAAAGCACTTCATCTACTCTGGGAATTAAGTGCTCCCAGTAGATGTCTGCAAGTTTTCAATTTGCAAAGAAGCAATGTTCCATGAGTCATATGAAAGGATCATGAGCACTAGTAATTGTAAGGAGACTTTATGGAACCCACAGATAGCACACGCTGATGGGCAGAAACAATGTTGGCACGACCTTTTGATTGATAACAAATAGCGTGTTAGTAACATTTTCCAAACAGTTAGACCATAAGTAATGAAGTACATACATAACTCAATTTGTTCATTGCACCAGAGATTTTTTGTGATACAGATCATAGATGTAGATAGACGTTATGGATTGCATAAATATTAGTACAATAAGATATTAGTAAGTCCATTATCAAAGGAAAAAGCGCTCTACAGTTGTACATGGTACTCTGTAAAAAGGACATATCAGGAGCAAATCACCTTGCTTCGGGGTAATAAGATGGGAGTCCACATTGAGGAGTATATACAACATGTCTATTTAAAACACAGTATTTCGATAGGAAATTAGTAGGAAAAAGGAATTTTCTCATCAACGCTGTTGTCCTCCAAAATTCTTGTGAAATTCCAACATTACAAATGGCCCCTTAGCGTGGTAGCCCAACAGATGATACGAACTCCTGCTCCAAGCTATAGCATTTTTGGCTGTTTTGAGAGTCTACATTAGCAGTTTCTCCCAAAGTTAATAGCCAATGACTCGCATCTTGCTTCAGCTCTTGTACATACAATGATTGCATCTCTTCAGCATTTTCTGAAGCAACATGGCATGAATTTCACCTTTTTGTCCGCAAGAACTGCAAAGTCATCTCAACTTGCTTCATAGTAGGTCTCTTTTCATCTCTTAGCCTGAAGCACATCTCCCCAAGAGAAGCAACGTTGTTAATCTCTTCATCAGTTGCTTCCTCATGAACTTGAGCAGCAACTATCTCTTTGATTGGTCTCACCTTCAGCTCCCAAAGGAAGTAATTGGACAAGTTCTGCTTTGAGCCTGATACCCTTGTAAAAATAGGCTCTGTTATTAGCAGTAGCTCCACAAGTACTTACCACAACAAAACTATGTACATCACTCTTCTCATTTAGCTGCCCGGTATGGTAATACTCTAGATATAAAGTACCCAAATGTGCCTTGTACATTTGTAACAACATGAGTTTGATCGATAGGAACTAATCTTGAAGCACCAAAGTCTAATACTTCAGCAGTGTAGTTTGCATCTAGAAGTATAAGTCGGGACCGGGTTTCTGAATCTGAGCCCTCTGTATATTCTGAACTAGTTCCATGATCAATAGCTAGTTCACACAGTGACAACATCGATAACAATCATGTCCATACGATGAAATAGCTAAGAAATAAACAAAATATTATTAAATAGAAGCAGCTGACGTTGTCACGCAAGGCTTAACGACAAATAAATAAACTTGCAGCAGAAGAACATCTCGTGGTAGCCATCCGACATGCCCACAGGCAATCGAATGGGGGAGCGCACCCTAATTCGCATGGTCCTCGAAGTACGCCTCCTCATGGAAATCTATGTTCCCTGGTTCTTCCTCAGCGACTGATCAACAAAGACACAAAGCCGTGAGTACATAAAGTACTCAGCAAGTCGTAGAGAAATGTATGCAAATAGTATTCATACAAGGCTTTGAACAAGGAATAGCTATATGGCTATTTTTGTAGAAAGCAGTACTGATAGTAAATAGATTGAAAGTCACACCATGTGAGACCCCGGTTTATTAAACTTGTAATACTTAACCTTCCACTGGTTCTAGTATCACAAATAGAATAATCCGCGTCTCGATGAACATGTGCCTCCCGCAACAAGCAAAGACACATACATCAAATCAAAGCATGCATCATTTCCATACAATGAATATAACAAGTCTACCAAAAGACATACATAATATAAGTTATTACGAACAATGACCGCCAAATGACATAAATAGCGATTAAGTAACAATGGAAGCAAAGTTGCCATAAGATGGCTTAACCTAAAAGACGCACCGGTTAGCCACATAACACCACAGGGCAACCGACCAAGCCGCCAAGCTAATCGCCCCTTAAACTGCCACAGCACAACTCACAAAAGTGAGGTCCATCGGACTCACTGTCTTCCTCTGCACAATACAAGCAATGCAGGTGAGTACAAAGATGTACTCGCAAGACTTACGAGTAGCAAGCCTATACATAGCTACATGAAAGTCAGATTCAAAGGAATGTGGTTATATGGCTCTTTGGACGCATAAAGCAAGTTTTATTTGCAATATTGTAATAAGTTGAACAACAGTTTGTAACATCTGCTTTTAAGCATTTAAATAACAACAGTAAACATAAGTAACAAGTATCCACCTAGAAGTGACTTTCCTAAAGCCACCACAACATAGCATGAATCACGATTCATACCACCAACAAGTTTTAATTTTAAAAGGTTGTAGTCTAACTCTTGAAAAGCTTATCCAAGCGTGTCCATAACCTAGTACGAGGCTATTCGAATAGTTTTAATCCTCGCAGGTGTACCAATGTACCCACACTTGACCGCCTTTTGCCAAGCTATTAAGCACACTTCCTTTGGTATGTCAGTACGACTAAGTCCTACTGAACCCTTTCCAATGGAATATGCTAATCAAGAGACGCACGTATGGGGTTAATCCTTAGTGATTTGTCGACGAAATATGGATCACAAGGACCCATACGTGGAGCAGGACACACCGGCCTCGTGAGCTTGCACAACGACGATACATGTATGCAACCGATAGATCATAACACGTCATCACTGAACGAACTCTGAGAGTGCATAGAACAGCTGATCAGCAAGCCTCTCTAGACATATAGCTAGGACGAGCTACGACGATGGTACAACATTATGCCATCTACTGACACCCTATTGAAGTCAGCAGTATCAACTTGACGAAATAACTTGATTCCACTCAGTCCATAAGTAACACGCAATCGATGCTCTGCTACAATGCTACTCAGCACATGAGCATTGCTAGACTGCAGTGCATCGCTCACTAACTTCATGAAACTCATCTAAGTGATTCGAGCCGAAGCACCACATCTCAAGTCAGACAACTCCTCGCAATCTATGAAATCGATGCCAGTAGAAACTGCACAGACTCAAGATGCATGACCAAGTCCATCGACTCCAGAAGAGTGCCATCGCCGCAGAATCTCTGCAAACCCGTGACCAGATCCACATCAGACTCAGTCCAGCCATCAATGTCAGCGACAGCATGATGAGCACAAGATTGTCTCATCGTCACTGAACCCGAGTACATGCAAGACATCATGAGACAATCGCAGACCAAGCAGGAAGCCTCAGACGTGCACAAGTCGACAATCAGGACAAGAGTTGAAGCTCGACATCGATCGGCATCGATGTTCGACTCGCGTACCCAATGGCATCTCAACAGAACCTGCACAGCAATCTCGTCAAAAGCTCGACACACGTGCAACACTTGCGTAGTCAGATCCCTTACGACCATCACCTAGGACATCTGCATTGAAGAAGCAAGTCACATCAGAAATGCTAAACCAATGCGACGCTACGCAGATCTCGTATGATATCGAGTACATACAAGCACTGGTCGACGACCTCGCAAGTGCGATGACACATCGTCCCACAGATCATGTAGCATGGCAATTGGCCCTGCTCGTACAACGAATCACTTGGTAATGCACACGCTTGTCCTATCGACTCCACTCGACCACGCTGCTGAGACGCAATATGCAACGCATCGACCTGCGACCGAATCTGGCTGAGCATGACATCCACTATGCTGAAGTACTCATCTCTGCATGAGCGTCGCACTACCTACATGCGAGAACCTCGACAGCAGATGCATGATCAGCGCAGCTGCAAGTACAGACTCCTAGCATGGGGAACACCTAAACAATGCGAGCGATCGATCAGGTCGCTACCGTCGTCCCTGCGCACGTAGCTGGCTCAAGCAAGGAAGCCCATGTCGACAAGCTCAGCCGGCACGGATGTGCATATCATGGTCAATAGCACATTGTCAAACTGCATGTCTCGCGATCGCAAGTGTTAGCAACTTCTCACTCATACACATGACAAGCAGGTCAGCATACCATCCAAGCTGAGTCAAGTCGCTAATGAAAGTCCGACATTGCCAAGTCTCGTACCTTAAGCAACTGGCTATTCTGGCACTACGTCTGTATGGCATCCGTCAGGCTACGAGCATAATACTAAGAGTACCAGCAAATGACGACTCACACAAGCGAGTCACATGACTCATGCGAACCTAGCAGCTATGCGATGTCAAGTTGCTCACCAATAGTCGAACTACAGATCAACGAGGCACAAGTCGAGTTCATAATGGTCATACATCGACCATAGCTAAACAATGAGAACAGAAGCACTACGCACTAGTCAATCACTAACCAGCAAACCATGCCTCAATAGTGCTCCATAGACATAACTTGACACTACGAAATACATGTCAAGAAATCATACGATTTGATCTTCATTCTAGTATCATAATGCAAGGTAAATGTAACCGAAGTACACTAGACAATCAACTTGCCAATAACTGCCATGCACATACTAAATGCTAATCGAACTCACGTTGCAATGTACTAACGACTCAGGTACGAAAATGCGCTCAAGTCAATTAGTAAGCTAACCTCAAATAGACTACATGAGACGTATCACATGCTGGCGATATCGCTACGAAAATGCAGCTAAGTAATCACTGAGAGAAGTCTGAGTACTCTGTCCATCAAACATCCAGTTAGCAGTTACTAGAAATGACTACACACTCAAGTTCATTACATAATAGTAACTAAAATGAGATCGAATTACATCTGTATAAGACATGCAATTCTTAGCAAGCAAAGTTTATTTAATGAAACGGATACAGTGTATCAGAACTTATTTACATCAATTATCATTAATCAATATATTAACTTAATTACACAAGTCAAACATCGTATAACAATTGATTCAAAGATAAATACTAAGTCACGAAATCTAAGTACAATCTACTAAAGGTAATGCACAATATCACTAGCATAGCACAATCATTGAGAAACTACGCATTACAAGCCATACTAATAAGCAGATCTGATTACGTACTAGACTATCAGCTAGCAGTTAGACAAATACTCATACACTAAGCTATCAGCATTGTTGACTACTCATAAACTCGATTTCAATATTGTATCAATAGCAATGCCACATTGTCATTATAATGCAATAACATCATCTCACATTTAAATACACAATACTATTCATTACTCAAATAAAGTCAGCTACAAGCACATAGCATACTACACCACCATATCTAACAAGATTCCTAATATCTCAAGCAAATGTCAACTCCAACTTACAGCTTTAGCAGTATTATGCACAGTCTACCAAGATCACAGTTCATCCAATGAACATAAGCACGCAATAGATCTTGATCAAGAACTCATCTACCTTATCCATAAGCAATCCATCAACTAAGAAGTTCAGGAAATTTATCCAATGTCATCAAAGGATGCAAAGTATACTAGTCGTAGATCACATGCAACTCCATTGACAATACATAATAATACAGATCATATAGATGCCAATACTTACTAGTATGACATCAACGATACAAAGACTCAATTATGCAATCTAATCCAGTCACGATCCATCTGCCAAGATCACATATATAATTAGTGACAATTAGCAATTACAATTACACATAAATGACATAATCTGGCATAACATGCTAAAGAATCAAGATACATTTAATTCTAAATTAAATAGAAGTCTAGAAGATCTCAATAATCATCAGTAATGCAATAAGTCAATTGACATTACAAAGCTAATCATTCAACTAACACTGTAATGACTAATATATATGCATATCTAATATGCAAATCTCTAAACACCTATAATTTAAATTAGTAACATTGATATTAGTATAATTTCTTAATTTAAATGTAGACATTAGTTACCAATTATACAATGACTATTTGAAACATAATGTGCATAAGAATACTAGAACTGTCATAGAAACTTGAATATAATATCGACAGACAGATTAGAAACATTACATATAATAGCAAACTAATGATACTGATACAGAATAAGCTGTAACATAAATCCATGAATCAATCGCAAATGCTTTAATGAATCTAATAACGTTACATAATATCAACACGATATAACACAGTTCTACAATGCATAGATCAACATATACAATGTTGTAACTATGACATGCTATGATTCAAAATCATGCTAGTCTATCCGATCAGCATAAACGATCAAAACTTATGACAAGAATTGCATTGAAGCGAATTCATATTGACGCATCAGATCATTAACCATTAGATGATTCAATGCAGAATCGAAAGTTCATAGCACAGATCCATCAAGCTGACCGAAGTCACAGCTAAATCTGTAAGATGCGATTAGAATCTACGATCAATTAAATGTAAATAGTATAATTTCACTAACAAGTAATTGAATAGATATCATGACTTGATTGATAAACTAATTAGCATCATAATAGTAATAGACGATCAGATGCACCATATTAATATCATGCAATTAATCAGCAAATCCAATAGCCTAATACAAATACAAGAATTCCGAACATGACGATGCTATGAAGAATATGCAAGCATAACCGATACGATGTACAATTCCATCAATCTAACGAATATATCGAATATCGCTCAATATCGACAGTTATACAATTCGTCAATAGTTAGAAGTGAATATTGAGTCATCAATTATGTTGCAATAATGATCGAACTTGACAAATGAAATGCATAAGATACAATTAATAGCATTATCAACGAAGACTCTATCACGGTAAATCCACGTACGCTCACGAGCAGCACTAGACTATGCACAAGATTGCGCGTTAGCATACTGACACTGTAATGAAACATTATCGATAAGACCGGTTGACTAGTGCTAAGCATCACATGAAAGCTAACAGCTTGATTAAGCAGTAAATCAAAGACTGATACCGACATGACGGGACTAAAGCGAAAGTAATAAGCTGCTAAGCCAAGTCAGGCAAATGTAAGCGTCAGAGTGAACTTATAGAATGAATGATGATGGCACTTGCAAGTCAAAGAAGTGCGATGTGTTCAAGATCTGACTAATGATCACGAGCCAAATGACCATGACGTAACGATGAGCACATAGCTGAAGTAGATGACGTGTAAGAGGTAACGTGAAAATGCAATGAGCAGATGCTACCAAGACAGCACTAGCAATGAAAGAATGCAAGTCGAATACAATACACTTCATAGAATGGTTAACGATGCAATGTAGAAACCAAGATGAGAAAGTGGAGATACCTTGAAGCAAAGATAATAATGACAAAAGCTACATGACTACGTGCATGGGAGCTAAGATGATTGCAAATGAGAACCACAGCCAAGAAGAAATCAACAAATAAGGCATTGTCTAAACAATAACAGTACAGGCAAGGATCAGGCAGCCAAAGAGGACAGTCCACAGCATTAGGATAAAAGAAGACTAGACCGAGGCATGTGCAAGGACAGAATGTGACAGACGGTCTACGTACTGAGCATAGCTGGCATAGGAGGAGACAAAGAAACGAGATTGGATAGCTAGACCGCATAGTGTAAATGATGCAAGGTATCAATGAGAGTAGCAGGTGAAGCGATGCAAAGAGATACAGGATATGACAAGGCCTGGCGGTTCAGAAAGCATACAGAAGTAGATCGGAGACAAGCAACAAGAGACATAGACAAGATTGGCAGACATGCAGGTTCTCATCAGAATCTTGACAAACTGAGGGTAGGTCGAAGATAGCATGCATTCGTTACAACTCGGCAACAGGGTCAAGAGTAGGCCAGTAGGGTTAAGATAAGCGGAGGTCAATCATGCGAGCGCGGTTAGCGAAATGACCAGGTTCACCACGCAATGACGGTCAAGGTGACGTACAGCATGAGCCGTTCAGCACGATAACGAGTCGGCAGTTGGAATCCGAGCTGGTTCAAACGTGAGCGCAGTTGAATCGCCCGTGCGAGTCACGAAGCAGTCGAAGCGTGAAGACGGACTCAGATTACTGAGATCGATGTCAGGAGCAGCTGAGATTATCAGGAACATTAGTCGAAATACGTAGATTCGACTAGACATCAGATGCTGAAGATTTGATGGTGATTAGTCAACAATCGTCGAAATTCCTCAAGTGTGCAAGATTGAGATTTGAATACAAGTAAAAGTTAGATATGCTGAATTTAAAGTCCACAATAGATAGCTTGTCCTGCAGCTCCTCGGACAAACCATCCATGAACTTCTCTGTTTGGCCTCATCGAGGCCACCTCTCCCGAGCATAACGAGCCAAGTGATTAAACTCGTAAAGATACTCCGACATGACTTGCGCCCTGTTTAAGCGCAAGAAACTCCTTCTTCTTGAGCTTCATCGTGGCCATCGGAATGTGGGCCCGACGGAAAGTAGATCTCAACTCATCCCACGAGACAACGTGGCTGCGCGGCTGCATGGCGAGAAAGTTCTCCCACCAAGAGAGTGCCGCACCCTCGCCGATGGGAGGCAAAGAGTGCCCGCTCTCGCTCCTGCAGCGGCGATATTGAGCTTCGCTCAACAAGACGCAGCCAATCGTCCCGCGTCCAATGGGTCCTCGATCGTGAGAAAGTAGGCGGCTGCGTACGGAGAAACTCCGCAAGCCCACCACGAGACCGGTGGCCACCACCTCCGCATCCCGGCACCAGCAGAGTGGAGGTGTTCCTCGCAATGACCTCCAAGATCCGGTCCGTCCATGCGATTCCGCTCGATCGAGCGTAACCTCACCATGGTCGGAGGAGGGGAAGCTCCTCATCGGATCCAAATGGCCGATCATATGGGTGGTTCTTGCCATCCTGTTCCACAAAAATAGGTTAAACACAACTCCGGAACAGGAGACAAAGAAAACAGCCAACCACTAAACAAAACAATCTTCAAAAGCTCAAGTAACAACATAAAACTGCAGCAAGATCGCAAAGATAATATCCATCTTCCCATTATGACTAACTCGTATTAAAGAACGAGTAATCAATTTTCAGGAAGGCAATTTTCAGGATCTTAACTTCTGTTCGAAAACAGCTAGGAAGCAGGGTGAGAAATTTACTAAAGAAAGGTTAGACACTTAGCTAACTCATATCACCTCTTACCCTTGTATTCCCACAAATTTTAGTTGACTTAACCTCTCATTTCAGCACCTTCTACTAATTAAATGCTAGCTGTCCATAAATCTCTTGCTTGCTGTCCGATTTTCCTTTCAAGCCTCCGCCAAAATTTGTAGCTTCCAGTAGCTCCTAATCTTCTCAAGACAGCCAACACTTTCATTTATAACTCTCATGGTCTACCCAAAACCAATCTACTCGGTTAACAACTATCTTTTGAAGGAAGATGAGAGGAAAACTCGACTTTCAAATTCATTCAGAACAAGGTGAGATAAGCAAGCTAAGATAGATAAGAAGTAAAATCTGAGAACTTACTTAGGATTTTAGGAAAACACATGATATTTGGAAAGTAAGTTTTCAAAATATACTAGGGACGACCAAGCTAGGGTTTCTCACGGTCGGTATGGCTCACGATACAAACTACATGAGACCTCGGTTTATTAAACTTGTAATACTTAACCTTCCACTGGTTCTAGTATCACAAATAGAATAATCCGCGTCTCGATGAACATGTGCCTCCCGAACAAGCAAAGACACATACATCAAATCAAAGCATGCATCATTTCCATACAACGAATGTAACAAGTCTACCAAAAGACATACATAATATAAGTTATTACGAAATGCCAACCGCCAAATGACATAAATAGCGATTAAGTAACAGAAGCAAAGTTGCCATAAGATGGCTTAACCTAAAAGACGACCGTTAGCCACATAACACCACAGGCAACCGACGCCGCCATAAGCTAATCGCCTTAAAGCGCCACAAAGACAACTCACAAAAGTGAGGTCCATCGGACTCACTGTCTTCCTCTCGCACAATACAAGCAATGCGGTGAGTACAAAGATGTACTCGCAACACTTACAGTAGCAAGCCTATACATAGCTACATGAAAGTCGTATTCAAAGGAATGTGGTTATATGGCTCTTTGACGCATAAAGCAAGTTTTATTTGCAATATTGTAATAAGTTGAACAATGGTTTGTAACATCTGTTTTTAAGCATTTAAATAACAATGAGTAAACATAAGTAACAAGTATCCACCTAGAAGTGACTTTCCTAAAAGCCACCAAAACATAGCATGAATCCCTGATTCATACCACCCAACAAGTTTTAATTTTAAAAAGGTTGTAGTCTAACTCTTGAAAAGCTTATCCAAGCGTGTCCATAACCTAGTACGAGGCTATTCGAATAGTTTTAATCCTCGCAGGGTGTACCAATGTACCCACATTCGGATCGCCTTTTGCCAAGCTATTAAGCACACTTCCTTTGGTATGCCGGCACGGCTAAGTCCTACGAACCCTTTCCAATGGAATATGCTAATCAAGAGACGCACATATGGGGGTTAATCCTTAGTGATCTGCCGACGAAATATGGATCACAAGGACCCATACGTGGAGCAGGACACACCGGCCTCGGCGGGCGTTCCTCTCCCTACAAACGTGTCCATGTTGCATATAATCAAATATGCAACCCACCACGCGACTCATTAATTAACACAGCCCAAAGTACTCAGCTAAGAGAGGTCCCATATCCCTCTAGTGTGGTTAGCACGCACAGAATGCTCGGATAACAGATACTCACAAGTAGTTCGGTCCTTAATTGACCCGGGCACCATTCCAATCACACCCAAAAGATCACACCATCTTACCATTGTGCCCAAGTCTAAATTGTTTTCATTTTTAGTTTTAGTTTTGCAATTTAGACATAGCACAAGGCTGAAATATACAGATTATAACAGTTTGTGTGATCAAGGTTATCGACAAGTCGATAACCGCCCACTTCTACCGATAGCTAAGCATGGCTAAGCATAATGACACGTAATCTACTAAGTGACAAAGGTTCATCCAGCGAACCCAAAATCACAACAAGTAACCTAGGCTTCAGTAGTAGAGGAATAAACATTTCCTACTGATAATGCATCTAGTAGGCCAGCTATCGACAATAGTTTAAAACAACATAGCAATGCATACATAGAATTTGCAAACAACATATTAGAATTTGAAAATAGTAGGAACAATATGATCAAATGAATGCTACATCTGCTTGCCTTGCTGGAGTGCAGGATCTGATGGCTGCTGTGGCTCAATATCAGCAATAAAATTATCTTCGGAACCTAACGCGAAAAGGCGATAAGCAAATAAGAACGAAGAACACCAAATAAACTCCAACAGCAAAACACATCCAAATCTAATAAAATTTACACAACAGCTAGGGAATGATTTTACATAGAGATAGGAACAAGAATCATGCAATTTGGACTAAGCATGCAAAAGATATGAACAAAATGCTCTTTCTCAGCCTTACAACAACCTAAATAATAATTAGCACTGTTCATGGCGAAATTTTCTAGAATGATCTAAGGTCTGAAATTTTTACAGCAGGTAGATTATAACATCCTAATAACAGCAAAGTTGAGTTTGCTAGATTTGGAGTTGTACATATTTACTTATGATTTTTCTAAGTTGTAAATCTAATGCAAGTCATTTTACAGAATTATGAACATGCTCAAATCTTATTCTATATGAAAGTATACTAGCAGATGAATTTAACAAAATTGATTTTGCACAAATTGGATTTATACAGAAAAAGATATGCATTTTCAAGGTTAAATCCATTTCGAATATTCAAAGTGACGAAATCAAGTTATTTCTAGTTACACAATTTTCTGCTACTGGAATATGCTTAAATCCATTTTTATAATAAACTTAAGTGATAACACAATTTATTACTGTTGGAATCACCTAAAAAGCAGTTAAAATGAATTAGTTATGAGTTTCTAAAGTTTTTATATCATTTTCAGTTGTTAATTAACTACTTACCGAAATACAGACAAACTCCAATAATAGAATAAGACGTGGACACTTATCCACCCTTGATCTAAAATCCTACGGCTCACGTGCGCCGAAAACAGCGCAAGCGCGCGAAACCTAATCGGAGCCCACCGTTAGATCAAGATCCAACGGCGCACACGAGTGTAGGTATCCGGACGGTGCGGTTGCTTGGGCCAATCCCAGCCGCAGATCGGCAGATGCACGGTCCAGAGCGCACCAACGGTCGGAAAGTCCGATTGCATACAAGATCCCAGCCGTTGATCGCAAGATCGACGGTCGAGAATGATCAAGGCATCCGGAGGGTCCGAATGCACTCACGATCTGGGCCGCGGATCTAAAAAACGAACGGTGGCTATAGATCGAAGTTCAAAAGAGAGATGCTGACACGTGGGACACGCATGTCAGTGACTTCAAGTCACAACCGCGAACGTTTAACCCATGTGCACAGTGCACTAGGCCCACATGTCAACGACTAAGAGTGGCGGTTAGGACAGAATTAATGCTATTAATGATTAACATTAAATAGACACTAATGACCCCTGGATTTGGATTATAACCTCTCGAGCCCACAAGACAGTGACCCAAAGGTGATTTCCGACAGCGATTAAATGCCGACACATTCAATTAACCAATGATTAATCTTAATGACGACGGAACAACGCGGAAACGCTAGCGGGTGATTTAAGAATGTTGGGCCCACTGGTCAGTGGCCCAACGACATAGATTAAGACACCATTAATTAACTAATGATTTGCAATTAATGTGCCCTAACCAAATGACGAAAACGGGAGTTCTGTGCCGGCAAAATCCCGAGCGACCTTCACGGCTAATCGCCGGCGACACGCCGCGGCGGCGCCGAACAAGAACCAAAATGGAATCGCAATAGCACTACGAACCTAATGGTGGCATTCTCGCCGGCGGTGAGGGACTAGAACGCCGGCTAGCCGGAAAATGAAAAAGGGAGCTTTTACTGCTAAGCACGAAAATAGCGAAAAGCTCAGCTGCAGTCCAAGGAAGCGGGTGCCAAAGCCTCTAAGGACTAATAAGAAGCTACCTTGAAGAAGGGAAGCTTCAGAGATGGCCGGGGATGCTTGATCACGGAGGAAGCTCACCGGACTTGGAGAAGAAAGATTGAAAATGACACCCTGAGCCAAATGAGTGATACCAAAGCATCAATATAGCTTCATTAAGGTCCACAGAAGCTACATGAGCAAGTAATTAGAAAATGGAGCACTCACCTGAGCTGAGGAAGAAGATGACCAATTTCGGCCGAATTTGAACAAACCCCAAATTGGACAATTCCTGAGAATCAAATCCAAAATTAAGTGAGGAAATGTTCAAGACAAGAAAGAGATAAGGATAGGGCAAAGAAACATGAAGGAGAACCACTGGAACACCAAGAACACCAATGGAGCTTTTGGTCAACAATGGCGACTTGCCATTTTTGAGGTGTTAAGCTCCAATCGTGAATGGAGCCTGATGGTGGTCTAAAGAAATACCAGGAAGTGATTTGGGTGCTTATAAGGCCTTGGGGGCATTAGGGTTTGCACCGCAAGCCTTTCGGGCGGCAAAGCACAGAGCACAAGGTGCGGCCGACAAGGATAAAAGATGGTAGACGTGCAATAGGGCATGGCATGGCCGAAGGTGTCTCCCACGACCCTCACTATTGACTAGGGTGGCTGTAGGAAGCACGATTTGACACTGCCATCACTCTCCCTCTCGCTCATGCACGCTAGAGGTTGAAGATGACCAGAGGAAAGGCTCGGGCGTTCCAGAGCCCCACGATTTAAATCGGACGGCTAAGATAGCGCCACGCCTCCCAGGTTTAAAATACAACGAAGGAGATCGCAAGCCCTAGGATTAGAAATGAACGGCTCAGATTGCCCCACGTTGCGAACGTGGTTTACAACAGAGGAACAAGCGAGCGTTGGATCTTAATCCAACGGCTCAGGTTCAAACCAACAACCGGAGGGTCCGAAAGTGTCGGAGGATCTGAGTGGTTGAATGGAGATCTAGCGGTCGACATTCGCGCATGCAACCGGAAGGTCCGAAGGGTTACACGCACGAGGGCCGTGCGATTTAGATCCAAAGGCTGAGATCGATCGCGGGTTTTTCAAACGGGCGCGGTGCAGTTAGTTGACTGGACCGAGTCAGTTGGCTCGAGCCCGAGTCTGACTCGAACCAAAAGCACAGTGAGACTAGGTTTGACTTCTAAATTCAAACAGAGACTTTGAAGGATTTATTTGAGGTAGCAAATTAACTCCAAAAATTATGAAATTTTTACAGGAGCTTGCTAACTCAGATATTAACCTTGTGTAAAATTTTCAGAGGTTTTTATGCTGTGAATAAATCTCCAAAAATTCTGCAAGGCTCTGTTTTGAGGTTTGACTGCCCCCTAAAAATATTCAAACAATTTCTAAAAATTGTGAAATTTTTCAGAGGGGCCACATACCATCCCAAGAACTTAGAAATAAAATATTTCCCGAGGATGATCATAAGATTTGACAAGATTGTTTTTGGAATATCAAAGTTTGGATCAAATAGACTTGTGACCTTGTATTTCCATATTCCTTGTACAACAATTGTTTAGCATAACAGGAAATACATGATGTAAGAAAAAGTTTTAATTTCTACTGATTTTCTTACATTTGAAACACAAGTCCAAAGATGGGATGTTACGAAAACCTCCCCCCTTTACCAGAATCTCGCCCCGAGATTCAGTTTACTCGGAGAAGAAAGATGGGTAATCTGCACGAAGACGATCTTCGCGCTCCCAAGTTGCCTCATCTTCAGAATGGTTTGACCACTAAACCTTAAGGAACTTGATGACCCGGTTCCTTGTCCTTCGTTCAGATTCTTCGAAAATACGAACAGGATGCTCATGATAGGTCAAATTTTCTTGCAGCTCGAGATTTTCCAACGGAGTTTCCTCAACTGGAACACGGAGGCACTTCTTCAAGTGTGATACATGGAACACGTCATGCACACCCTCAAGTGAAGCTGGCAACTCCAATCTGTATGCAACAGCACCAATCCTCTCGATGATGCGATAAGGCCCAACATAACGAGGGGCTAACTTGCCCTTGATGCCAAAACGCTGATGGCCCTTCAAGGGTGAGACCTTGAGATAAACAAAGTCATTAGGCTCAAAGCTCAACTCTCGACGACGACGATCCGCATAGCTCTTTTGCTCGATCGGGCCACGCGCAGATGCTCACGAATCACCAACTCGGCTTTGGCCTCATTGATGGAATCGCCCAAAAACCGACGCCACCGCTTTCGACGGTTCAATGGGGTTCTACATCTCCTCCCATACAAAGCCTCAAAGGTGCCATACCAAGACTAGCTTGAAACTGTTGTAGGAGAACTCGCAAACGGCAAGCACTTCTCCCACTTCTTTCCATAGGAAAGAACACAGGCACGGAGCATATCTTCCAACACTTGGTTGACTCTCTCCGTCTGACCATCAGTTTGAGGATGATAGGCCGAACTGAAAGAAAGGCGTGTACCCATCGCCTCTTGCAGACTATGCCAAAAGCAAGAGGTGAAAAGAGAACCACGATCTGACACAATCGTTCGTGGCACACCATGCAAACTCACAATCTTTGAGACATAGAGATCCGCCAGCTGACTAACACTGAGATTGGTACGCACTGGCAGAAAATGTGCTACCTTGGTCAAGCGATCAATGACAACCCAGATAGCATCCTTCCCAGAAGAAGTACGGGGCAGACCGGTGATGAAATCCATACCAACGGAATCCCACTTCCACTCAGGTACGGGCAAAGGCTGTAGCAGGCCTGCTGGACGCTGATGTTCAGCCTTGACACGACAACACACGTCGCACTCGGCTACGAACCTAGCAATCTCGCGCTTCATGCGAGTCCACCAGAATCTCTGTCGAAGGTCTTGGTACATCTTGGTAGCTCCGGATGAATAGACAAAGGGGAGTCATGGGCCTCGCGGAGAATCAAATCCCGCAATTCCATGACCTTCGGAACCACCAAGCGCTGTCCAAACCACACAACACCGTGCTCATCCTCAGAAAAACACTTGGCTGTCCCGTTCTTGATGTTCTGCTTGATCTGGATCACACCAGCATCTGTCTGCTGGGCAAACTTGATTTGATCCACCAAGGTTGGTTGCACAACTAAGGTAGCAAGAGAGCCATGCTCAAACAAATCCAAATTAAGCCGCTGAAATTCTTCAAGAAGGGTAGGTTGTTGCTCTTGAAGTAACAAGGTATTGCAATACACCTTGCGACTGAGTGCATCAGCAACAACATTGGCCTTGCCCGGGTGATACTGAATACCCATATCATAGTCTTTGATCAATTCCAACCATCTCCTCTGCGGAGGTTCAGATCTGGTGGGTGAATGATATTTCAAACTCTTGTGATCGAATACACCTCACAACGGTTACCAATAAGGTAATGCCGCCAAATCTTGAGTGCATGAACCACTGCAGCTAACTCCAAATCATGGGTAGGATAGTTGAGTTCATGAGGCCGCAACTGCCTTGATGCATAGGCCACTACCTTGCCTTCTTGCATAAGGACACTACCGAGTCCTTGACGAGAGGCATCACAATAGATATCGAAGCTCTTATGCACATCAGGGAGAACAAGCACTGGAGCCGAAGTCAACCGCCTTTTGAGTTCTTGAAAACTCAAATCACAAGCAGAAGACCACACGAATTTTTTTTTCTTTCTAGAGCAATTCAGTCATGGGCTTTGCAATTTTGGAGAAGTTCTCGATAAAGCGGCGGTAGTAGCCCGCTAAACCAAGGAAACTCCTCACATCAGTGACTGACTTGGGCTGCTCCCAAGACAAAACATCGCTGACCTTGCTAGGATCCACTGCTACACCACCTGTTGAAAGAACATGGCCCAAGAATGCCACTTCCTTCAACCAGAACTCGCACTTGCTGAACTTGGCATACAGCTGATGCTCACGAAGCTTGCCCAAAACAATCTGCAGGTGCTCGGCATGCTCCTCTTCACTCTTGGAGTAGATAAGAATGTCGTCAATGAAAACCACAACAAACTTATCCAAATACTCCATGAACACCGAGTTCATAAGATTCATGAACAAAGCTGGAGCATTGGTCAAGCCAAAAGACATGACGGTGTACTCGTAAAGGCCATAACGAGTAGTGAAAGCCGTCTTTGGAATATCCTCAGCCCTGATCCGGACTTGATGATACCCCAACCTCAAGTCAATCTTGAAGAACACACAAGCTCCAGTCAACTGGTCAAAGAGATCATCAATACGGGGCAAAGGATACTTGTTCTTTACCGTCACCTCATTAAGCGGATGGTAATCAACACACATACGCAGGGTCTTGTCCTTCTTCTTCACAAAAATGACTGGACAACCCCAAGGAGATGAGCTAGGACGGATGAAACCTTTTGCTTGAAGCTCAGCCAACTGCTTCTTCAGCTCCTCCAACTCATTAGGAGGCATTCGGTACGGCGCCTTTGAAATTTGAGCGGTACCGGGCAGCAACTCAATAACAAACTCCAAGTCTCGAACTGGAGGCATACCCGGCAAATCTTCAGGAAAGACATCCACAAAGTCACAGACTGTGGGCACACCCTGAATCTCCCTGGCTGGCTTAGCTTCAAGGGCACAAAGATGTGGCCCTTGCAGCTGCGGTGAAATCCCAACTTGCTCGCCTGAGGGACTAGTGAGGAAGACCATCTTCCTGGCACAATCGATTTGCCCCAAGTGTTGGGACAACCAATCCATGCCAAGAATCACATCCAGGCGCGCTGAGTCAAGTAAGATGAGATTCGCCAAGAATTCCACTCCTTCAATATTAATGGGAACGCCCCGGCATTCTTGATCAGCTCTCATTTCCACTCCCGGAGAGCAAATGAGCAAAGGAATCCCCAAAGGAACAAAGTGAAGGTCACAATCAGCAGCAAATGATCTCGAAATAAAGGAATGCGATGCTCCAGAGTCAAACAATACTGCAGCAGGACGATAACTAACAAGGAACGTACCCAACACAACGTCAGGTGCCTCCTGAGCCTCCTCGGCCGAGATGTGGTTGACTCGACCACTCCCGACACTCTGGTCTTCGGATCACCTTACGTCGGTGTGTGACCATTCCGCGTCCTCCATTAGGACGAGGGGCTGCTCGATCCTCTAAGGGCAATCGCTAGCATAGTGGCCCTTCTTGTTGCAGCGCGCGAGTAACATCGGCACTTGGGTTGCGGGCGCAACTCGCCGCTAAGTCGCAGTGCGTGGTCAAACACGGCTGCGGGGACGAGCGATCGCGCCGACGGCCTCGGCGGTGGTGAAGCAAAGCACGAGCCTCGTGCGGGCCCAACACGGGATGAGTGAGGCCGCTGCGCGGCCGATGGGCCTCCCACTTGCGCTATGGACTCACCAGCGCCGCCTTGTGCTCGGCGACGATGGCCATGTCAACCAAGGCACGAAGTCGCAAAGTCCACAATAGATAGCTTGTCCTGCAGCTCCTGACAAACCATCCATGAACTTCTCTGCTTGGCCTCATCGAGGCCACCTCTCCCGAGCATAACGAGCCAAGTGATTAAACTCGTAAAGATACTCCGACTGCACTTGCGCCCTGTTTAAGCGCAAGAAACTCCTTCTTCTTGAGCTTCATCAGGCCATCGGGAATGTGGGCCCGACGGAAAGTAGATCTGAACTCATCCCACGAGACAACGTGGCCTGCGGGCTGCATGGCGAGAAAGTTCTCCCACCAAGAGAGTGCTGCACCCTCAAGCTGATGGGAGGCAAAGAGTGCCCGCTCCTGCTCCTGGCACTGAGCGATATTGAGCTTTCGCTCAACAAGACGCAGCCAATCGTCCGCGTCCAATGGGTCCTCTGATCGTGAGAAAGTAGGCGGCTGCGTACGGAGAAACTCCGCAAGCCCACCACGAGACTGGTGGCCACCACCTCCAGATCCCGAAGCACCAACAGGAGTGGAGGTGTTCCTCGCAATGACCTCCAAGATCCGGGTCTGGTCCATGCGATTCCGCTCGATCTGAGCCAGAACCTCAGCCATGGTCGGAGGAGGGGGAAGCTCCTCATCGGATCCAGCTGGCTGACTGTTGCGGGTGGTTCTTGCCATCCTGTTCCACAAAAATAGGTTAAACACAACTCCGGAACAGGAGACAAAGAAAACAGCCAACCACTAAACAAAACAATCTTCAAAAGCTCAAGTAACAACATAAAACTGCAGCAAGATCGCAAAGATAATATCCATCTTCCCATTATGACTAACTCGTATTAAAGAACGAGTAATCAATTTCGTGAAGGCAATTTTCGGATCTTAACTTCTGTTCGAAAACAGCTAGGAAGCAGGGTGAGAAATTTACTAAAGAAAGGTTAGACACTTAGCTAACTCATATCACCTCTTACCCTTGTATTCCCACAAATTTTAGTTGACTTAACCTCTCATTTCAGCACCTTCTACTAATTAAATGCTAGCTGTCCAGAAATCTCTTGCTTGCTGTCCAGATTTTCCTTTCAAGCCTCTGGCCGAAAATTTGTAGCTTCCAGTAGCTCCTAATCTTCTCAAGACAGCCAACACTTTCATTTTATAACTCTCATGGTCTACCCAAAACCAATCTACTCGGTTAACAACTATCTTTTGAAGGAAGATGAGAGGAAAACTCAGCTTTCAAATTCAGTTCAGAACAAGGTGAGATAAGCAAGCTAAGATAGATAAGAAGTAAAATCTGAGAACTTACTTAGGATTTTTAGGAAAACACATGATATTTGGAAAGTAAGTTTTCAAAATATACTAGGGACGACCAAGCTAGGGGTTTCTACACAAGATGGCTCGATACTAAACTCAGGAGACCTCGGTTTATTAAACTTGTAATACTTAACCTTCCACTGGTTCTAGTATCACAAATAGAATAATCCGCGTCTCGATGAACATGTGCCTCCCAGAACAAGCAGCACACATACATCAAATCAAAGCATGCATCATTTCCATACAACAGAATGTAACAAGTCTACCAAAAGACATACATAATATAAGTTATTACAGAACAGCCAACCGGCCAAATGACATAAATAGCGATTAAGTAATAACAGTGAAGCAAAGTTGCCATAAGATGGCTTAACCTAAAAGACGACCGGTTAGCCACATAACACCACGGGGCAACCGATCGCCGCCAAGCTAATCGCCCTTAAACCGCCACAAAGACAACTCACAAAAGTGAGGTCCATCGGACTCACTGTCTTCCTCTGCACAATACAAGCAATGCAGGTGAGTACAAAGATGTACTCGCAACACTTACGAGTAGCAAGCCTATACATAGCTACATGAAAGCTGTATTCAAAGGAATGTGGTTATATGGCTCTTTGGACGCGCAAAGCAAGTTTTATTTGCAATATTGTAATAAGTTGAACAGCAGTTTGTAACATCTGTTTTTAAGCATTTAAATAACAGCGAGTAAACATAAGTAACAAGTATCCACCTAGAAGTGACTTTCCTAAAAGCCACCAAAACATAGCATGAATCCCTGATTCATACCACCCAACAAGTTTTAATTTTAAAAAGGTTGTAGTCTAACTCTTGAAAAGGTTATCCAAGCGTGTCCATAACCTAGTACGAGGCTATTCGAATAGTTTTAATCCTCGCAGGGTGTACCAATGTACCCACACTTCGCATCGCCTTTTGCCAAGCTATTAAGCACACTTCCTTTGGTATGCCAAGACGGCTAAGTCCTACGAACCCTTTCCAATGGAATATGCTAATCAAGAGACGCACATATGGGGTTAATCCTTAGTGATCTGCACGACGAAATATGGATCACAAGGACCCATACGTGGAGCAGACACACCGCCTCGTGGCGTGCCTCTCCCTACAACGTGTCCATGTTGCATATAATCAAATATGCAACCCACCACGCGACTCATTAATTAACACAGCCCAAAGTACTCGGCTAAGAGAGGTCCCATATCCCTCTAGTGTGGTTAGCACGCACGAATGCTCGGATAATGATACTCACAAGTAGTTCGGTCCTTAATTGACCCGGCACCATTCCAATCACACCCAAAAGATCACACCATCTTACCATTGTGCCCAAGTCTAAATTGTTTTCATTTTTAGTTTTAGTTTTGCAATTTAGACATAGCACAAGGCTGAAATATACAGATTATAATAGTTTGTGGATCAAGGTTATCGACAAGTCGATAACCGCCACTTCTACCGATAGCTAAGCATGGCTAAGCATAATGACACGTAATCTACTAAGTGACAAAGGTTCATCCAATAACCCAAAATCACAACAAGTAACCTAGGCTTGATGAGTAGAGGAATAAACATTTCCCTCGATAATGCATCTAGTAGGCCACTATCGACAATAGTTTAAAACAACATAGCAATGCATACATAGAATTTGCAAACAACATATTAGAATTTGAAAATAGTAGGAACAATATGATCAAATGAATGCTACATCCGCTTGCCTTGTTTGAGTGCAGATCCGATGGTCATGTGGCTCAATATCAACAATAAAATTATCTTTGGAACCTAACGCGAAAAGGCGATAAGCAAATAAGAACGAAGAACACCAAATAAACTCCAACAGCAAAACACATCCAAATCTAATAAAATTTACACAACAGCTAGGGAATGATTTTACATAGAGATAGGAACAAGAATCATGCAATTTGGACTAAGCATGCAAAAGATATGAACAAAATGCTCTTTCTCAGCCTTACAACAACCTAAATAATAATTAGCACTGTTCATGGCGAAATTTTCTAGAATGATCTAAGGTCTGAAATTTTTACAGCAGGTAGATTATAACATCCTAATAACAGCAAAGTTGAGTTTGCTAGATTTGGAGTTGTACATATTTACTTATGATTTTTCTAAGTTGTAAATCTAATGCAAGTCATTTTACAGAATTATGAACATGCTCAAATCTTATTCTATATGAAAGTATACTAGCAGATGAATTTAACAAAATTGATTTTGCACAAATTGGATTTATACAGAAAAAGATATGCATTTTTCAAGGTTAAATCCATTTCTGGAATATTCAAAGTGACAGAAATCAAGTTATTTCTAGTTACACAATTTTCTGCTACTGGAATATGCTTAAATCCATTTTTATAATAAACTTAAGTGATAACACAATTTATTACTGTTGGAATCACCTAAAAAGCAGTTAAAATGAATTAGTTATGAGTTTCTAAAGTTTTTATATCATTTTCAGTTGTTAATTAACTACTTACCGAAATACAGACAAACTCCAATAATAGAATAAGACGTGGACACTTATCCACCCTTGATCTAAAATCCTACGGCTCACGTGCGCCGAAAACAGCGCAAGCGCGCGAAACCTAATCGGAGCCCACCGTTAGATCAAGATCCAACGGCGCACACGAGTGTAGGTATCCGGACGGTGCGGTTGCTTGGGCCAATCCCACCGCAGATCGCGCATGGACGGTCCGTAGCGCACCAACGGTCGGAAAGTCCGATTGCATACAAGATCCCAGCCGTTGATCGCAAGATCGACGGTCGAGAATGATCAAGGCATCCGGAGGGTCCGAATGCACTCACGATCTGGGCCGCGGATCTAAAAAACGAACGGTGGCTATAGATCGAAGTTCAAAAGAGAGATGCTGACACGTGGGACACGCATGTCAGTGACTTCAAGTGACAACCGCGAACGTTTAACCCATGTGCACAGTGCACTAGGCCCACATGTCAACGACTAAGAGTGGCGGTTAGGACAGAATTAATGCTATTAATGATTAACATTAAATAGACACTAATGACCCCTGGATTTGGATTATAACCTCTCGAGCCCACAAGACAGTGACCCAAAGGTGATTTCCGACAGCGATTAAATGCCGACACATTCAATTAACCAATGATTAATCTTAATGACGATTTTAACAACGCGAAACGCTTAGCGGTGATTTAAGAATGTTGGGCCCATCGTCGCTGGCTAACGACATAGATTAAGACACCATTAATTAACTAATGATTTGCAATTAATGTGCCCTAACCAAATGATTTAAAACGGAGTTCTGCGGCAAAATCCCGAGCGACCTTCACGCTAATCGCCGCGACACACGGCGCATGCAGCGTACTGAACAAGAACCAAAATGGAATCGCAATAGCACTACGAACCTAATGGTGGCATTCTCGCCGGCGGTGAGGGACTAGAACGCCGGCTAGCCGGAAAATGAAAAAGGGAGCTTTATTGCTAAGCACGAAAATAGCGAAAAGCTCAGCTGCAGTCCAAGGAAGCGGGTGCCAAAGCCTCTAAGGACTAATAAGAAGCTACCTTGAAGAAGGGAAGCTTCAGAGATGGCCGGGGATGCTTCATCACGGAGGAAGCTCACCGGACTTGGAGAAGAAAGATTGAAAATGACACCCTGAGCCAAATGAGTGATACCAAAGCATCAATATAGCTTCATTAAGGTCCACGAAGCTACATGAGCAAGTAATTAGAAAATGGAGCACTCACCTGAGCTGAGGAAGAAGATGACCAATTTCGGCCGAATTTGAACAAACCCCAAATTGGACAATTCCTGAGAATCAAATCCAAAATTAAGTGAGGGGAAATGTTCAAGACAGTAAAGAGATAAGGATAGGGCAAAGAAACATGAAGGAGAACCACTGGAACACCAAGAACACCAATGGAGCTTTTCGGGTCAACAATGGCGACTTGCCATTTTTGAGGTGTTAAGCTCCAATACTGTGAATGGAGCCTGATGGTGGTCTAAAGAAATACCAGGAAGTGATTTGGGTGCTTATAAGGCCTTGGGGGCATTAGGGTTTGCACCGCAAGCCTTTCGGGCGGCAAAGCACAGAGCACAAGGTGCGGCCGACAAGGATAAAAGATGGTAGACGTGCAATAGGGCATGGCATGGCCGAAGGTGTCTCCCACGACCCTCACTATTGACTAGGTGGTCAGAGGAAGCACGATTTGACACACCATCACTCTCCCTACTGTTCATGCACGGCTAGAGGTTGAAGATGACCAGAGGAAAGGCTCAGGCGTTCCAGAGCCCCACGATTTAAATCGGACGGCTAAGATAGCGCCACGCCTCCCAGGTTTAAAATACAACGAAGGAGATCGCAAGCCCTAGGATTAGAAATGAACGGCTCAGATTGCCCCACGCGATAACGTGGTTTACAACAGAGGAACAAGCGGCGTTGGATCTTAATCCAACGGCTCAGTTCAAACCAACAACCGGAGGGTCCAAAGTGTCGGAGGATCCGAGTGGTTGGATGGAGATCTAGCGGTCGACATTCGCGCATGCAACCGAAGGTCCGGGGTTACACGCATGAGGGCCGTGCGATTTAGATCCAAAGGCTGAGATCGATCGCGGGTTTTTCAAACGGGCGCGGTGCAGTTAGTTGACTGGACCGAGTCAGTTGGCTCGAGCCCGAGTCTGACTCGAACCCAAAGCACAGTGAGACTAGGTTTGACTTCTAAATTCAAACAGAGACTTTGAAGGATTTATTTGAGGTAGCAAATTAACTCCAAAAATTATGAAATTTTTACAGGAGCTTGCTAACTCAGATATTAACCTTGTGAAAATTTTCAGAGGTTTTTATGCTGTGAATAAATCTCCAAAAATTCTGCAAGGCTCTGTTTTGAGGTTTGACTGAAAGTCAAACAAGTTTGACTGCCCCCTAAAAATATTCAAACAATATCTAAAAATTGTGAAATTTTTCAGAGGGGCCACATACCATCCCAAGAACTTAGAAAAAAATATTTCCCGAGGATGATCACAAGATTTGACAAGATTGTTTTTGGAATATCAAAGTTTGGATCAAATAGACTTGTGACCTTGTATTTCCATATTCCTTGTACAAGAATTGTTTGGCATAACAGGAAATACATGATGTAAGAAAAAGTTTTAATTTCTACTGATTTTCTTACATTTGAAACACAAGTCCAAAGATGGGATGTTACACACTACTACAGAAAAGGTCATCACAGGCGATTAAAAAAATATCATCACAGACGATTTCGTGAGCTGTCTGAGTTTATAGGTCAGTAATGACATGAGGTCATCACAGACAATTTTCGAACCGCCTGTGATGCGGACTATCACAGACGGTTATTAACTCAGAACCGTCTGTGATACGGACTATCACAGATGGTTTGTAGATAAAACCGTCTATGATAGGTTATGTATCACAGACGGTTTATGGATGAAACTATATGTGATAGCTTACGTATCACAAACTGTTTGTAGATAAAACCATCGGTGATAGCCGATGAATCACATATGGTTTGTAGATGAAACCTTCTGTGATAGCTGATGTATCATAGATGGTTTGTCCTAAGAAACCGTCTGTGATATTATTTTGTATTGCTAAATCTATTTATGTTTATTAGCTAGCTTCAGGAAATGCTAGCCATGCCCTCTGAAACAAGCAGAAACACAACAAGTACATGTATACATCCAAT
Source organism: Ampelocalamus luodianensis (assembly GCA_036346255.1). Lineage (NCBI taxonomy): Eukaryota > Viridiplantae > Streptophyta > Magnoliopsida > Poales > Poaceae > Ampelocalamus > Ampelocalamus luodianensis. The sequence continues at coordinate 29,189,129 of CM070623.1, forward strand.
TCACATTCATTTCATAAACAAGCACATCTATTTCACAAATCAATTAACTCAAATGAACTAAAATTAACCATTCATGAACAAATAGACACATATACCATTAAGTTCAATCTTATCCAATCAAGTTCAATCTATATTGTGGAACTCCTCTTCTGGGTTTATGACCTCATGCAACAAGAATGACGCAAACTATCCTCAAATGCTTGTCAGCTGGCCATATTCGATGGTCACAACCTATCGCTAGGAAGATTAAAGTCGTGCATATATATAAATTGATAAGTATGAAATAATTATTGCAAGATTGACAAACCTGAGGATCATTGGTCATAGCAGAACCGAGGAGTAGTTGCATGTTTTGGCAAACATAGTATCCATAGATATTGCCTGGTGGCTGTTGGTGGCACTGCAAAAATAGAATTGGTTAGTTCGAGAGGCATTACTACAAAGTGTTATATAGGATTAATATGTACTACCGAATACCGAGAAATTTAGATCGTGTCGCAGGATCCCTTCCTCGGATCTCCCTCCAGTAGCAAAGTACATGGTGAACGACCTATGTGATTCTAAAAAGTTAGCCTTAGCCATTTCAAAGGAAGAAAAGACTACAAAAGGGTTATCTATGGAGGAAATGTGTTTACCTGTCGATTAATTGTCAAACAACTCTGAAGTCTTGTTTGGCCCTCTTTAGGGAATCAAGGTATATTACCTTATTCTATTTTTTTATTATTACAATTAGAATCCAGTGAAACCTACACAAGTATGTCGCTATGGTCATTCAACCTAAGTTTGTGTTGCTTATAAAGTACAAATCAACAAGTATAGCCACTAGTGCAGTACATACCCCTGGTTGCAGGGCAAAAGTGTGAATTCCTTGTCACAGTGAGCCAGCAATGACTTCGTCATGTAAGCCTCGACGAAGGATGCATCCTTCTTGATGCTTTGCATCGAGACCAAGTGTGGGTCGAGGAAACCTACCAGTGATTTCCTTGATTCGGCTTCAGAAATCATGTATCTATCAATATATATACACAGACACACACACACACACACACAAAAGCAAGGAGTTATATATATAACATTTATCGGTATTACACGAATGTTGATCATGATTTTACACACTTACAGTATTCATCATCGCATGAGTGAGGTGTCGAGGGCGTTGAGGTTGAAGAGTATGAACAAATCCTCGAAGGTCACCATGAAGACACAGTCTTGAACCTTGTGGTGAAGATGATGCTTCTTGAACTTGACATTGAAATCCGAGCGCCGTTGTCCATCCATCTTGTTGGCTTGTTCCATGTACCATGCATGCAATCTCGTGCAAGCCATTCCTAGGGTTTCGAGGCGCTCTACCGTCTCGACCAATGGCTTGCCTTACACGTATTTTTAGGCCAACGACAAGAAGGGGATATCATCGGGCTTCTTCGATTTGCCCTTGCCGCCTCGCTTTTTAGAGATCAACTTCACAGGAGTCGACCGGGCACGAGGTGTAGATGCATCTGGTGCAGGTAGCTCCCGTGGACTTGGCACCGTTGCAGGCCTTTCCCGTGAAGTTGACACTGGTGTAGGTAGCTCCAGGCAAATGTCCGTCTTGGGCCACTGGATGAATGTTTTAATAGCTTGTCCTAGAGTCACGACCTCGTTGTTTGGGGGCATCTGCAGCGGGACGACCTTGAAATTGGCATGAACACCGTTCACATTCACTTTTGTGAAACTTGGCGCTAGTTTTACACCGTGCACAAAGGCCTTGGCATCGGATGGATATGCTTGGCCCCAAGCAGCGTCCAGGGCAACAGAGGCATATCTCACTAGGAGCTTGCACTTCGTAGCCACCTACATAACGATACAAAATTAACTACTCCAATAGGCCTATTAATGGATCGAGCATTCCAGAAATAATAATTATTACCAGGATGTCATCAACAGGAAATCTGTCGTTGCTTTCTGAGGTAGGGTTGGACACGTAGCTACTCCGACGGTTAGGGGGTTGGCTAGCACAATAGCGGCAGGGGCTTGCAAGTGACTTCCCCTAAACATTCTCTTAATGCTCTCTATCTGCCGTTGCATCTCATCTCTGAAGGCATTAGTGATCTCACATTTGACGGCATGAGTGATCTCCTCTTTGAGGGATTCACGAATCTCCTCTTGTAGCCGTGCATTGCGCTTGGCTTTGGCTCTCTTCCTACTCTAGTATGCTTTGGAGTCCTCTAAGAATCCCTGTTTCCATGGAACATAAAGACGTGCTTCTTGTTTCCGAGGGCCTAGAATGAGTCTTGGGAAGATTGTGCACTCAGCGCTTCCTGCAATATCCTAACATGTTATTTTACTTCCTATGAAGTTATAGAGTAATTACAAACTAGGTAGTTCGATATCTTACCAGGTGCTGGGACACTTCCACGTCTGCGGGGTTTGGAAAGGAGATGGCCCCCGAAGACACGGTAGATGACCTCGCTCTTATCCAGTTTTGGGTGCGCTCATCAGGGATCCTAGCAAATGGCGAGAAGGCTTCCCATAGGATTACCTACTCATCCTACATCCTCCATTGTGGGATTTTACCCGCATACCCAGCGGTGCAGACTCTGTGGGGTGCATGTTTTTTGCCTAGAGGGCCCTGTGCACCACACTTTCACTCCTAAAATCATCTGTCATCTTCTTCACTACAAAGTCTTGCCAGTACTCTTCCACGGACAAATACTTTTGGAAGGGCATCAGATCCTTCTCCATGTATTACTCGATAAGCGTGTTTTCGAAGTTCTTCCACGCTTTGCACGCCGCTAGCAACGTGTGTCGTCACATGGAAGCTTGGTGTTCTTTCGGGATCTGGAACGATTGGAAAATTTCCGTCACCAGCACATTTTTCTGAGGTTCGGTCAACTCCTTCCATGGATTGCAGGTGATCTTGACCAGTTCCTATGTAACTATTCTGACTGTTCTTCGGAATGCAGATGCTGCTCAGCAAGGATTGAGAGGGGTCCCAGACGCATCGACATCTGTGATGGTAAATCGACCCTCAAGCCTTTTTGATATTCCTCTTCTATCGCGCTTGGATTTTCTAGAGAACGGCGCATCAGACACATGAGGCGACGATGACAGAGAATGAGTGGACGGCATCTTCACAAGAAATATAAGTTGTGGCATGCATGAACATATTATCATAAGATTCTCTATATGTGTGGGTATACACACTAATTAATAAATAATTGGGATATGTGGGGGAAAAATTAGGATACTTTCTTATTAAGTATATAGCTACCACAAAAAAAAATACATACATGCTACATATAAGAAGAGGATAAATTTGATTGATAGAATAGCATGTATTATGAATTGCTAAGGATCATAGAACCTAGAGGTTCAACCAATGAACCAACCGAAAATAACAAACTAAATGCTAAAGATCAATCAACAGTAGTAAGCATTCCAATTAGAGCTCAAGTTCAAACCCGATTATCAAAACAATTTCAGTATAAGACTATTATCATCACAGAGCATTCATCTCAAGCCCACCACATCACATTGCAATAAATTTCAGTAGCGGTATCAAAACAAATACAATATGAATCATTGATTAGAACATATCAAATGCAAAGGGGTAATTAAATTGAAATATTGTGATACTCACAAAGCAGATGGCAATCAAAGCCTCTGAGCAATGTAGATATTTAGCATGGATTCATTTTTAAAGGTGATTTTAGATTTGGGCTCACACAATTAACCTGATTTCCACCCCTATTAAGCATAATTTTTTTGTTAAGTTCTGGCCAAAATTCCACAAACAAGTACAACACATCATACTACTCAGTGTTTGAACCAGATACTGATGAACCCGAAGGTCCGATTGTTGGCCCGATCTTTCGGTGAGAACGATAAGTTCGGTAGGCATCGCTCAACTCTCACGATCCTGGCTACGAACACGCAAGGCTCGAAACCACGCAATCGCTGAACTGATTGACAAGTCGTTATCAACCGTGCACAAATACCCAGATGACCTGACCACGAAGGTCGATTCCTGCATACACCGAAGAAGTACGCAAGAAAAAGATAAAGCAATCTGAAATTGCAAATAGGAATTGAAATATTGAATTGAGTTGGTATTCTGAAGTGGTATTATGGTTGGTCTAGTCGACACAAGCCAACACACAAAGTTGCAACAAGGCTAACTTTTAACTAAACAAAATCCAAGAAAACTAGAGGGGGTGCGGCCTCCATAAATAGGGAACGAGTAACCACAAAATTAAAGGAACTAGCGGGGTGGGACTAATCTCGTGGGTTACTGTTCACGTGAACAGTACCCACGCCTCTAGGTGGGCCGCCGGCATATGGGCCAAGTTGAGTTCGATTACAAAGCCCAAATTGGCCCAAACAGGTGATATGACGTCTTCTTTAGATGATTGCGATTAGTCCAAAAGGAATTTAAAGGTGAGGCCAGATCCATTGGAAAGAGGACGAAATAAGATTTCAATCAAGTACTCGTGGACCTCTAACGAACTCTGTATGTGAAAGTTATGCCCGTTTGAAGTTGGTGGTGTCAAGCTGATTCCGAACTAATCTGACCAAAACGTATCCAGCTTGGCACATGCAGTAGCACCATGGCTTGTAGACATATTACCATGGCATATAGATGTAGCACCATAGCATGTAGACGTAGCTCGATCCAATTGGGTAATATGGTCTTGCATTAGCCGAAAGTCCTATTGGCGAAGATGTTGTTGAAGTAGAGAATGCAGTGCAGCAGGTCGAAGCAGTGGTCGCATCCTTAGGTTTGATGTCCTCATCAGATACCGTGAGGACCATGAAAGCATGATGACATGATAGATTATTGATAGCAAGAGTGAGGGAAAGGGGCATCGGGGTCGGCAACTCAGCATTGGTTACCTTTGGGCGTCGAGGAAAAGGACAAGCAGGGAGCACTAGAGCAATAGGGCGGAGTTGAAGGGGAGGCACGCTGGGCTCGGTGGAGGAGGAGGCGACGCGTGCTCAGGGGAGGGGAGGTGGCGGGCTTAGAGAGGAGGCACGCTGGGCTCAGGGGAGGAGGGGTGCTGGGTTCGAGGAGGCGGCGGCTCGTGCTCGGGGAGGAGGCGGCAGGCTCAGGGGAGGAGGCGTGCCGGTTTCGAGGAGGAGGCGGCGTCGAGGACGATGGTGACAGGCTTGGGGAGGAGAGATGTTAGAGAAACTTAATCGTTTGAGTGGGGGTGTGGGCAAACCCTAGAGTCCAAATATAAATAGGGTTGTACATCACAAACGGTTCTAAAGTTGAATCATCTGTGATAAATACACATCACAAACGGTTTGTAGATAAAGCCGTCTGTGATAGTTGATGTATCACAGATGGTTTATAGATAAAACCGTTTGTGATAGCTGATATATCACATTCATTTCAGAAACAAGCACATCCATTTCACAAATCAATTAACTCAAATGAACTAAAATTAATTGTTGGACCGAAAAGGCGACTAGAGGGGGGTGAATAGGAGCATGATTTCTTTTTCTCCCAAATTAGATTCAATACGAATCTCACTCCAATAGCTATGAAAGCTATGAAAATCAATCAATCAAGCACAGCGGAAGACTTGTATTAAATCCAATCAAAACCCCGGAGCAAAAGCAGCAAAAACTTAAAACACCAAGTCTCGGGTGGTCTGACCTCTCACAGGGGCGGTCAGACCGGTTGGCCTAGCGGTCGGACCGGTCACACGGGCGGTCAGACCGGTTGGCCTAGCGGTCGGACCGCTCACACGGGCGGTCGGACCTCTAGTTCAAGAACAGTAAAAACAGCCCGAAAAACCAAAACACAAATTGATCTAACTTTTGATCCGTCCGTCCAATCTTCGTGAAACTTGACACACACCTTCTCAAGGATGTCAGGAACCTATTCCAAGTAACGATCATAAAGATCCTTGCCAAAGTTCAGACCTTTCTTCTTTTGAGTGAAGGTGGTTCAAAACCGAGTCAAAACGAAAATATGATCTATAGACTTGCTCGTGGGTGATTGATGATCAAGATGATACTAGATGTGTTTCCACATGTCACAGCAAGCTAGATCAAGAGAAGAAACCAAGCAAAACTCGCGGATCAAAGAAAGACCTCAAATCACCAAATAAAGAGAAAGAAAGAAAATGAACTCATCTTTGAGAGAACTTTATTTGGATTGATTTGACATGGTATTGGTTTACAGCCACTCCATCAATGGAGGACAAAGACTCAATACATGAGCACGAAATTAAATCCAACTCTCTAGAACCCTAACCTCCAACTATCAACTTCTTAAGCACCAAAGCAAAACTAGGGTTTACAAGTAATGAAAGGGTTAAGGGGGTGCAGCCACCTCCCTTATCTATTTATAGTGGAGGCTTAGACCTTCTAGAAGAGTTTCCCTGATGGGCTCCCGTTAAAGCCCAACACAAGCAGGTCACACATGCACGCATTTTAAAGTGTCATCTTCATCTTCTCTTGACCTAAACCACTTCACCATGCGCCGACCGGCGCCGCGGTTTAGCCAAAAGGTCACCAAGGTGGTATTTGGTAAGATAACCAAAATACCCCTTCTCGGCCCTTCTTCAAAGACTGAGTCCAATCTTCGCGAAGCAGTCGCATGCTCCGCCACGTGTAAGTTGATCCAACGGCTCTTATCATGTCGGCAAGTCTCTCTCATCCGGCTCCCACCGAAACCACCATGGCACTTGCACCGACCCTCGCGCCGCTTGATCCAACCAGTCGCACCGAACTGCCTGTTCGGTCACCGTTGTCCCTTTTGCGCCATGCTTGACTCCATTGACTTCACCCGACATCCCTAATCGTTCTGGACCTCAGCTCTCCAAGCTTAGTCCCGATCATCCTCGCCGTTGACCGTCGTTGAACACCAAGCAACCTGCACAACAATAGATAAGCAAATCGAATCTGGGAACAAGTTCTTCACAACTTGACCCATGTTAGTCAAAACATGCATTATGCAACACATATGCACTAACACCCAAGAGATTGACCTAACAAGCAAATATCGCCGCCACATAGGCCGACGAACAAGTTAAAACCGGTCAGATTGCCACCATGGCCGGTCTGACCGCCCCTGCCGATCTGACCGCCAACAGATGGCCGGTCAGACCGCTGCTAGTTCACCCGATAAACCACCCAAGGCACGGCCGGTCTGACCGCCACCATGGCCGGTCAGACCGTCTGAGACCTGATAGAACCTGAACTTTGCCGAAAATGTGTGTTTCCACAAACCTTCAACGTCATTGCCAATTGTCACATCATCCTAAGATCATGAGTATATCCCCATGATATCCACATTAACCATTCATGAACAAATACACACATGTACCATTAAGTTCAATCTTATCCCAATCAAGTTCAATCTACATTGTGGAAGTCCCCATATGACACATTCTCATATACATAAATGCAAATTCAGAACATATGACACATAAACATTTTATTCATCACTCCACTTGCTTATCTCCTTTAAAAATTAGCCTTTCATGATGATTGATGCGTATCTAGCTAGTTTCGTCACGTTGTTCTTCCTTGACCCTTATGTCATTTTCGAAAGGAGGAAACTCGTCAAATTGATTGTATTCTTCCTCGTCCATGACATTCTGAACTCCGACAATCCTCTTTTTCCATAAAGAACTACGTTGTGTTTCTTATTTGCTTGGTCGGTTACATAGAAGACTTGAATAACTTGGTTAGTGAGTAAGAATGGTTCGTCTTTATATCTGACACGTTTTAGGTCCATGGTAGGGACACTGTACTTGTCGACCTTCACCTATAGGAGATGGACCCAACGGCACCAAAACAGGGTGATCTTGAAAAACACATAGTCGAGCTCTCAAATCTCCTCTATGAACCTATAGTGGGAGCTCCTTAACCCATCGGTACTGAACGCATCTATGAGGACACCGCTATTCTGGTTAGTGCTCTTTATATCCTGAGCCTGTGTACAGAATGTGTACCCATTTATGTCGTATCCTTGCTATGTCACAACTGTAAATGTTTGCCTTTTGCCAACCATGTCATTATATCACTTGACAAGCTCCTAGCGAGTCGTTCCTTCAACCATTGGTTGAACCAGTTGTTCTGCTGTCTCATGATCCAAACATTCGGCCTCTTCGGATTCTATTGCCGAAACACATCCTTGTGCTGGTCGATATACGAGGACACTTCAGTCATGTGTTGCAAGATCGTGAAATAGGCTTGAGCACACGCATCCATATCTGGAGTGTTTGCTTTCCTTCTGATGGTCCTGATCTCCTCGAGCCTCCTCTCATGGCGAGGTTGAGGCAGACCTATCGGTTCAATATGAGCCATGTAATCGACGCAGAACTCAATGACCTCTTCGATTGCATAACCTTAGACGATGTTGCTCTCCGGCCGAGATCGATTCCGTACATATGACTTGAGAATTCCCATAAACCTCTCGAATGGGTACATGTTACGTAGGAATATGGGCCCGCACATCTTTATCTCCCCCACAATGTGAACAATGAGATGGACCATGATATCGAAAAATGATAGAGGGAAATACATCTCAATATGACATAGAGTCGTCATCACCTCGTCCTATAGAGCATCAAGTCCTTGAGGATCGATGACCTTATGAGCAATTGTGTTAAAGAAATAACACAGCCTCATGATTGTCCCTCGAACCTTGATTGGTAAAATACTTCTAATTGCAATAGGGAGCATCTGTGTCATCATCACATCACACAAATAATCTACTCTTCACCGGTGATGTCGTTGTTACTACCTTCCTATATAATCTGCTCTTCACCGTGACTGGTCCAACGTGTATACCCCGTTTTGAAACCCCTTCAAATCAAGTGTGGTTCGATCTGCGCGTGGTTCTTAAACATCTTCAGTTTCTCATAGCCAATGCATGGACAATACATATATTTCACCCCCTTATTCAACATATCCTCCCCGACAGCTCTAGTAAAAGTAGACACGCCATTAATGTACTTTTCACTCACACGGTTCTCAACGTACATCCAGCTTCGATCTCCCATAGATAATCAAGAACAAATGGATCTACAATCACTCTTCTCAAATCCGCGGTCTCCTTTCACCAAATGGCCTCAAAGCCCACATGTACAATCACTCTTCACAAAAGATTCATTCAATTTGGAGTTCATATTCAAACGATATTAACATTTCAATTTGGTTTCAGTTAAAAACCCTAGAAAATAAATAAAAGGGTGATGTCGAAAGCGTATTTTCTGAGGCTTACGCTTTCCAACAGAGGAAGTGTATTTTTCTCTGAGCTAAAGGTGGCTTTTCTCATTTTTACATTTTTTCGAATTTTATTAACATACATGTGGACCCTACTTGTCAGTGACACATCTTTTTATTTCATGATTTTATTTATAAAATCTATGACGGTCCCACATGTCATAGACTCATTAGTTTATTAATTAAATGATTAAATCCTGATTTGATTTAATCTACTGACAGCTGGGGTCCACATGTCAATTTCTCAGCTTTAAAACATGTTTTAAAATAAGGAAAAGTGGCTGGTCCCACATGTCAGCGACTCATATACTAAATACATTTTGAATTAGATTTATGGTAAACTGTTTGACTGGGCCCACTTTTCATACCATCACTACACTTAACCACAATCATCTAGTTCTAATCCTATCCTAATCTTGTGGGTCCTACCAGTCAAAGAGAGAGAAGGAAAGGAAGTAGGGCGCACGTGGCCGAGAGGGAAGGTGAGCTTGCCGACGGCGAGGCAGACGCAGAAAACCTTGGGGGCCCAGGATTGGAGAGAGGGTGTCACGATGATGACATGGGTGGTGAAGATGGTCAGAGAGGTGGACGGAGACGGCGTCACAGCAATGAGATGCGGTGGGGAGCCTCGGATGCAACATGGCTTTGGCGCTAGGGGCAAAAGCTGTAGGATTTGAAGCTCAAATTGGGCTCAGGGTGCCATCACATTGCTAATAGTCGTGGCTCGGGGCCCTAAGGTTGCCTAAGGCAAGCCGACGGTGATGTCCTGTGGTGGCACCATGGGCTTCACTAGCGATTTCGGCATAAACACCCGAAACTATTCAAATTAAAGGATGCTTATTCTCTAGTAGCTCACCACTATCACGAGTAAGGCGCCAATGAAGTCAGGGAAGGTCCAAGGTGGCTGGTCATCGGTGAACAATGGCGGCGGCAGCAAGCTCCTCGCACTACTACAAAAGAGGCTATACTGGATGCCTCATCACAAACAGTTCCTAGGAACCGTCTGTGTTGTAATTATCACAGATGATTTTACAAGCGTAATCGTCTATGTTACTAGCGATGGCTAGAACTGTCTGTGATACATCATTATCATAGATGGTTTTAAATACAAATCGTCTCTGCTGTCTCCGTATATCATAGACGGTTATTGTTAAGAACTGTTTGTAAAGCAATACAGATGGTTTTAAATACAAATCGTTTGTGTTGTCTCTAAATATCATAGATGGTTATTGTTAAGAACTATCTATGAAGCAACACAGACGGTTTTAAATACAGACCGTCTGTGATGTCTTCGAATATCACAAACAGTTTGTATTAAAAACCATCTGTGATAAGTATCTCCTGATTTTACCTGACTCTGTGAATTGAAATGTCCAACTATGTGATTTTACCATGACTTGAAATGTCTAACTCCCTGATTTTACCATGGTACCTAACCCCCTGATTTTACCATGACATGAAATGGCTAACCCCCTGATTTTACCATGACATCATGGTAAAATCAGGAAGTTAGCCATTTCAAGTCATGGTAAAATCAGAGAGTTGGGTATTTCAAGTCATGGTAAAACTATAGACGATTTTTAATATGAATCGTCTGTGATATTAGCTCATCACAGACTATTTTTAATATGAACTATTTGTGATATTAGCTCATCACAGACGTTTTTTATTTGAAACTGTGTGTGATTCGCGGAAATTTTTGAATGCTTGCGCGGGAGGCGAAATGTTTTGGCACCGTCCTTCTATATTATACCCACCCCCGCCTTGTCTTCTATCAGTCTCTCCCTCTCCCCTCCCCACGTCGAGCTCCGATGACCGCCCTCGATTCCCCACGTGGTTCGGTGAGGAGACGCAGCCAACGACGATGAGGAGGGACATGCAGGAGCTCCATGTCTGCCGCAAGAGGCTGACACGTGTTCACTGCGTGCTATTTCATGGCGCCTCCGGTGAGCGAGGCACTGTGGCTCGACTAGTACCACCAGATCTGGTCGCCCCCATCTTGGCCTCAGGTGAGCACTAAGTTTTGCCTCCGAATCCCCATCCAGTTTTCCTTCTCACTATGATTTCATCCCCTCCATCCTGTCAAATTTTGTTCTCAGTGAGGACCCCCATCTGTGGTCGACAAGGGAGGCCAATTCAGTTCAAGATATACGCCTCTACTCGACCTCGTCCTTGTTAGAGAGTGAGCCATTGATTGAGAGAGAGAGAGAGAGAGAAAGAGTATCTTTTAATTACCTTCTTGCAAACTATTGAAAGAACATATGGAAACTACTGTCCAGCAATTGATTGGTTTGGCTCAAAATTCGTTTTTTTTTTTGCAATAGAAAATCCTATTACAGACGATTTTTACTAAAAAAAATCGTCTATAATAGTCTATTTTCACAGAAGGTTCTGAACAAGGACCATCTGTGACAATTGACTATCACAGATGGTTATTGTTTAGAACCAGCTGTGATAGCTTTTTCACAGATTGTTAAAAAACCATCTATGATAACCTCCTGTTATCACAGACATATAAATTCAGATAGTTCAGAAACCATATGTGATGACGGTTTAGAACCGTCTGTGATGACCCTTTGTGTAGTGCTGTCGGTGACAAGTCTTCTCAGTGGAAATAAACTGAAACGAAACACATGCACAACATTAGGGGGACTTACAGGTGGGGAAATCGACCTTAGTGGGCTTGATGACTCATCCGAGAAGAGTTGGCATCGATGGCAGCTGTAGTGACAAAGAGGTCCATGGTGACAGCTCGACGTGGGCGACAATAGCTGAAATGGACCACACGAGCAGGCTCAGTGAGGTGAGGCGATACTCAAACCAGGCACGGAGTGGCAAGGGACTCATTGGGCTTGGAGATCTCCCGCGGCTACCGTAGCACCAGAGATGGAGAAGAAGACACAAAGAAGTGTGGAGTCGAGTAAGTGAGCAAAATGGTGTAGGACATATCACAAACACTTTTAAAAAAAAGTCTGTGATACTTAGTAATATCACAGACTTTAAGAACCGTCTGTGATACTTCATAGATGGTTTTAAAAATGAATTGTTTGTGATATTACTTCACAGATGATTTTTTCCCGCAGCCACTAACACAGATGGTCTCTAAACCAAAATCATCTGTGATTGTATTTAATATCGATGATTTTGGTCAACCGTTTGTGATGACGTGTTCAGTATTAGTTTGTTTGTAGTAGTGGTATAATTTAAAAGATTAAATACATAAGTAAACAAGTTCTTTGAAACAACTAGTCAACTACCCGATCACTTCCCAACCAATAACCAGCGAACTACCCGTTCACTTCCCATCCAACAACCAGTGAACTACCTGTTCTCTTCCCATCCATACCACCATCCGAACATTTTATGAAAACTCTACCCCCTGTGTGAAATCACCATGCATTGTCCATAACCGGGGCACGACTATTTGAATAGTTTTGAACACTCTACAGAAGTTGTACAGCTTGACCCACACGAGATAATAAGCTTATAATGTCCGTTTCACACACTTCCAAAGTTTTACAACTAAGTGATTATCACAAGGCTTTTACAATACTTTATCCTCACATTAGCCCGCCCAGTGAGCTTAACTCCAAGTTATGGTCGTCATTTACCATCGACCTGGAGCTCACCATTGTGAAGGATAACATGCCCGGATATGGACGTCAATTACCATCGCCCGGCACAAGCCCCGACAGACATAGAATAAGTCATTTACCATCATCTACACGACCCAAAACATGGAAGTATAGTTACGATATTCTGCACATCTCAAGATATGGAAGCATAGTTACCATAATCAAGGGTCACCTATCAACTATAGCCCGCAGGCTTCATGCTTGGACTCAGACAATTATTCAGCTAGGCCCTTCCCATTTAGGACATGTGGTTGTACGGTATGACCCATATCAATGGCGTAGAAAGTTAAGTCTTTAATGTCTACTCAAGTGAGACATCCTCATCCAAAATATGCTATTCGCACCCCCTTTATTGCACGATCATGCGCCTGAGTATAAACCATTTTTGTTTAGTCCGGCCAAATGACATCCCTTGCTATGGCAGAATAAATTTTAATAAAGTGGCTACCTCACGATTCCATATATCATTAGGTCAAATTTATCATTCTAGAACATGTGATCATGATCCTATCGTAACTGAGCATGACTAAGCATAACTACATTTCCCACGTTGGTAATAAAATATATCCAACTAGAATTATCCCTTTATATGGTTTCAATGGGTACATGTCATTCACAAGTTATCAAGGAGGCATAATATCGATTAGGTATTTAGCTACTCCCAAAAAAAGTTGATATAAAATTAGCAATGCATTTTGATATAAAACAATATTATTTTGTAAAAATGGGTACAACATGATCAAAGATCTATGACTTGCCTTCGTTGAAGGATAGTGAAACTTCAGCAAACTGGTCCAAGCTAACTTCGAAAACGTTGGATTATATACACGCAAAATGAGTCAAATAAATAAAGAAAAATAAAAATAAAATCCCAAAAATTATAAAAATATTACTATTAGAGCGATAAGTAATTTAGAAATAAGAATCGACAGAATCGAAGTTCGTATGAAGGAGAACAAACATCCGGAAGTTTGATTATCACTTGAAATGATAGAAAATGGAAAAGGACGGAATATTCAAAGGAATATGCTATTCTGAATTTAGAGATTAAATGAATAGGTGACTTTGGGGGCCACTTGGAAGTGAGACAAAGGAAAATAATAGAGAGTAAACAGAGCAGAGGCAGAGAACTCCAAGCTGCGGTTCTGTTGGGTGACGGCGTTGGTGAGGGGAGGCGAGGCGGCCGACAGAGACACCCATAATGGGTCACGGCCTCGAGAGGAGGCCGTAGAAGGTGGTAGCACGGTCGGGGATTGCTAGAAGTGGCGCGGGAGGCGCATGGGCGGCGGTGGGTGCACGGGAAGCAAACTAGTGCGAGCATGAGCAGCACCTAGGCATGGGGATGGTGTAGATGGGGTCAGGGAGGCCAGAGGGTGGCCAGAATGGTGGCACCATTGCGGCCGACGGCGGAAGAAAGGCGACGATGTTGACAGAATTTTGGAATTGAGGTAGGGGAAGGGAAGAGGAGTACTGAGAACGTGACCTGACGCGGTTTGGTGGGCAAAAACCCCCATTGGAGTGACAAAAACGTGAAAAGAATGGTGGCGACCGGTGACAGGGCTCCGGAAGCTAAGAATTAAGGAGGGGACCAGGGGTAGGGGGTGAGAAGGGGGATGAAGGAGGTGTGCTGAAGCTCCTATTTGTCGAGAAGGCCAAGGGAGTGGAGCGATTGGTGGCATAATTGGCAGCGCGACGCACGGTTGGACGCACGCGGGCGGCGCAGCCCATGGGCGCACGGCGCGGAAGGTAGCGTGCGGCATGGTTCGATGCACACGGGCGCACAGCACAGCTGGAAGGCAGTGCGCGGAACACGAGTGCAGTGGCAGGGGCGGCGTGGCTCGGTTGGTGCGGGCGGCGCAAGAAAGAGAAAGGGGGCAGGGGCAGAGGAGCCAGGAGAAAGAAGGAAAAGAAAAGAAAGGAAGGAAAAAGAAAAAGAAAGGAAAAAGAAGAGAAGGGGAAAAGAAAAAGGGGGAAATAAAATAGGCTAGAGAAAAAAAAATTGGACTCGGCCTAAGGATACCCGCGGAAACAAACTCAAGTTACAAAATTTGAATTTTGGAAAAAGACGATGAGTTTTGAATTGAGAATTGGAATTTGAATATCAGTAGGACTTGAGATGATTGTAGCAACTCCAAAAGAAAACCAACACTTTTGAAATAATTAATTTAAATTAAATTTTACAAGAAAGAAAAGAAATTTTAGGGAAACAGAAAAGAAATTAAATAAACTGAAACTCCAAGAAATAACAAAAGAACTTGGAGAAATCCAAGAAAACCAGAAAAAAAAATCAAATAAACCAAAATTTTAATGTATTAAAGTTTGATTTATTCATATTAAATTGTTTTAATTTCTAAAATTTCAATTTAAGCTTTAAACAAATCGAGAAAAATCGACTAGTTCCTTTTATTTTAAAATTTTCAAAAAGACTCAAAAATTGGGATGTTACAAACCTACCCCCTTAAAGAGAATCTCGACCCCAAGATTCGGGCTAGCTAGAGAATAGGTGTGGGAACTCGGATTTTGCTCACTCTTCCAAGTGACTTTTGAGTGAGACAAAACTACAACTGATGCTAAACTCACTAAGGACTTACCAAGAATGATGTTCTGAGCTGATTGGGCTTGCTTTGTGGTGACTTGATTCACTCGGCCTCTTGCAAAAGGAAGTGGAGTCCTGGTGACTTGACCTGATGTCTGAGTTGTTCCTCGGCTTGCTCCTAGCGTAGAGGTTCTGGCTGGTGTAGCTCCCAAGTTGAATGGAATTGGCATCGGGGTCCATGGGTTCACCTTGACTTGCCGAGTTGCGTGTTTGAACCATCTTCAATAATTCTTCCCAGGTTTAATAGATAAGAGGAAGAAAGCACGATAGGTGAGAGGAAAAAGCACAATAGACGAGAGAGAACCTCGGAGAAAGGCAGAAACAACTAACTGGGGAAGATTCGTTAAACTGAAAGAACAAATAGGTAGAAATCTATTAAGAGGCAATAAAATGCGACACTCAAGTAAAAATCCAATTACATGGACTAAACGATACTAAAACTGAGAAGGGCAACTAGGCAGAAATCTATTAAGAGGCAAAAAATGCGACACTCAAGTAAAAATCCAATTACATGGACTAAACGATACTAAAATTGAGAAGGGCAACTTTGGTACAACCCTACTAATCTAACTTATATGGACTGCCGACTTGAAACAATCGGCAGGTCTCTTGAAGATTCCAGGCCATCCATTGCTTTGATCATGGGAAACTCGAGTCGGCTATAGAGATTACTGAGGTGAGGAGGTCAATTTAAATTCGAAAATAAAGTTCCAAAAAATACAAGAGATAAGAACCTAACAATGATATGAGAAAATATTAGAATAAGATGAGAAAATAACATAATAAGACGAGAGAAGAATAACTGCTCATGTCAATTGGTTAGTTTGATTTATAAAATAAATTTTGAAATTTTTGACTAACACGACCATGCTAACTATGGTTGCATCCTACAGTCGATAATGCTATGATACTATCTCTGTCAGGACCGGATTTCTGAAACCGAGCCCCCTGTGTATTCTGAACTAGTCCTATAATCAGTAGCTAGTTCACATAGTGAGAATATCGTTGACAATCATGTCCATACAATGAATAGCTAAAAAATAAGCAAAATATTATTAAATAGAAGCAGCTAACCTTAGCATCAAAGTTTTACAAAGTTGCCACGCAGGGCTTCAAGACAAATAAATAAACTTGTAGCGGAAGAACATCTTGTGGTAGCCATCCAATATGCCCATAGGCAATCGAGTGGGGGAGCGCACCCTAATTCGCGGTCCTCGAAGTGCTCCTCGTGGAACTCTATGTTCCTTGGTTCTTTCTCAGCGACTGATCAACAAAGGCGCAAAGCTATGAGTACATATATTACTCAACAAGTCATAGAAAAATGTATGCAAATAGTATTTGAGCAAGACTTTGAACAAGGAATAGCTATATGGTTTTTTTTTTGCAGAAAGCACTACTGACAGTAAATACAGTAAATAGATTGGAAGACATAATTTAAAAGATTAAATACATAAGTAAACAAGTTCTTTGAAATAGCTAGTGAACTACCTGATCACTTCCCAACCAACAACTAGTGAACTACCCGTTCACTTCCCATCCATACCACCATCCGAACATTTTATGAAATGGAAATGCTAAAAAATGCTATAGCATTTTTTTGGATTGAACGATACACCTTCCAACCGTCAGATTGGAGCCATCGGACGAATGCCTCCACACCTGATAATCCCCACCTCTACTGATGCAACAGCAAACGCTTCTCCACATGCACCACCACCACATCCACCTCCTTGCTGTCAACCACCACCTTCGTCTCCATGGCCACTAGTGCCATCTATTCCTCCTCCACTACTTATTCCTCGTCCGTGTTCGTCAAGGCCCACCGGCGCCTATAGGGATCGGAGTTAGAGACCAGCTGGGACATCGTTGCGCTCAATCCCAGCAAGAACAAGCTGCTCTCCACTGTTACCGCTTCCTCCTCACCCTCCTCCTATTCTTCTTATATCGCCCCACGGGTACTGGTACACGGTTGCAAGCTTGACAGCCGGTTCCGCAAGATCCCCCAACTACGCGGCTAGGGAAGGCCAGATCTGGTTGTCCACCTTGCCACTCTTGCTGGCCTTCGACTTGGGAGCTAGGGAAGAAGAAGCACGGCGCGGAGCTCAAAACTTGCTGAAACCGCGTGAAACTTTCTGAAACACCTTGGAACATGCTGAAACACGCATGAAACTTGTCAAAACAATTTTTAAACTTCATGAAACTTTCATATGATTTGGAACTTGAAATTTTTGCAACTTTTCTTTTCAATTTTTGTAGTGAGTTTCATGAAGTTTCATCGTGTTTTATAAAGTTTCATATAGTTTTATTAAGTTTCATCCCAAGTTTCATAAAGTTGTGTGATGGTCTCGTTGATACAATTTTATTAAGTTTTATGAAGTTTCATGTCAAATCTCATGAAGTCTTATTCAGTTTCAAGAAGTTTCATCCCAAGTTTCATCGTGTTTATCAAGTTTCATATAGTTTCATGAAGTTTCATCCCAAGTCTCATCAAGTTTCATCTCAAGTTTTACCGTGCTTCATCTAGTTTTATATAGTTTCATTAAGTTTCATCAAGTTTCATCGTGTTGAACAAGTTTCATATAGTTTTATTAAGTTTTATGAAGTTTCATCCCAAATTTCATCCTAAGTTTCATCGTGTTTCATCAAGTTCCATATAGTTTCATTAAGTTTAATCCCAAGTCTTATAAAGTTTCATTAAGTTTAATAAAGTTTGATCCCATGTCTAATGAATTTTCATCGTATTTTATCAAGTTTCATATAGTTTTATTAAGTTTCATGAAGATTCATGCCAAGTCTCATGAAGTTTCATTAAGTTTTATGAAACTTCATGAATTCTTCACCTTTTCTTTGCCCATAACATGTGGACTGACCAATCAAGTTTCTATTTTTGGGAAACAGTTGAGCATTTGACCGATCATTATGTCTCATCAAGTTTTATTCAGTTATGTTGGGACATGTTTCATTAAGTTTCATCAAGTATTATTGTTTCTCCATATTTTGTAGAGCAAGTTTCACTAGTTTCATATAGTTTCATGAAGCTTCATCCTAAGTCTATGGAGTTTCATAAAGTTTCATCTTTTTATCTAAGACAAGTTTTCAACAGTCACATATCGTGTTTCATCAAGTTTCATATAGTTTTATTAAGTTATTTTGGGATATATTTCATTAAGTTTCAATAAGTTTCATCCTAAGTCTCATGAAGTTTCATAAAGTTTCATCTTTAATATCTAGGAAAAGTTTTCAACAGTAACATCATATTTTATCATGTTTCATATAGTTTCATGAAGTTTCATCCCAAGTCTAATGGAGTTTCATCTTTTTGTGTAAAAACAAGTTTTCAATAGAGAAATCGTGTTTCATAGAGTATCATCAAGTTTCATTTAGTTTCATCACAAATATAATGAAGTTTCATTTAGTTTCATCACAGGTATCATGAGTTGATGAAACTTCATGATGTTTGTGATGAAACTTGATGAAACTTCATGATACCTATGATGAAACTTAATGATACTTGTGATGAAACTAAATGAAACTTGATGAGACTATATGAAACACGATGTCCCTATTGAAAACTTGTTTTTACACAAAAAAAAGATAAAACTCCATTAGACTTGGGATAAACTTCATGAAACATATATGTGTCATGAAACTTATGAAACTTGATAAAATATGATGTTACTATTGAAAACTTTTCCTAGATATTAAAGATGAAACTTTATAAAACTTCATGAGACTTGGGATGAAACTTAATGAAACTTGCTCTACACAATATGGAGAAACAATGATATTTGATGAAACTTATGAAACATATCCTAAAATAACTTAATGAAACTATATGAAACTTGATGAGACACGATATGTAATTGTTGAAAACTTGTCTTAGATAAAAAGATGAAACTTTATGAAACTCCATGAGACTTGGGATGAAACTTCATGAAACTATATGAAACTGAGTGAAACTTGCTCTACAAAATATGAAGAAACAATGATACTTGATGAAACTTAATGAAACATGTCCCAACATAACTGAATGAAACTTGATGAGACATAATGATCGGTCAAATGCTCACGTGTTTCCCAAAAATAGAAACTTGATTGGTCAGTCCACATGTTATGGGCAAAGAAAAGGTGAAGAATTTTATATTGATCCAAGTGCTGACGTGTTTCATACTACAAGTTTAAGTCCCTTCTTGATGGAATCATTTTTTTATTTAGAATAAGAAAACATTTTGATCATTGTCCTCATGTGCTAACAATAGCTGGCTCTTCCAACGGGAACTCCAGCTAGATAGTTGTACCGTCGGGTGAGCCTCCCAACGGTATAGCATTGTGTAGTAGCTCCCTTTATGAAAACTCCACCCCTCGTATGAAATCACTAAACAGTGTCCATAACTGGGAACACGGCTATTTGAATAGTTTTTAATACTCTGCAGAGGTTGTATAGCTTGATCCACATGAGATAATCAGCTTTTAATGTCTGCTTCACACACCTCCAAAGGTGTGCGACTAAGTGATTATCATAAGTTTTTTACAATACTTTATCCTCACATTAGCCCCGTCCGGTGAGCTTAACACCAAGATATGGACGTCATTTACCATCGACCCAGAGCTCACCGTTGGTGGGGAGGGATAACCTGCCCGAATAAGGACATTAATTACCATCGCCGGCACAAGCCCCGACAGACATGGAAGTCATTACCATCGTCTGCACAACCCAAAATATGGAAGAGCAGTTACCATATTGTGCACATCTCAAGATATGGAAGTACAGTTACCATAATCAAGAGACACCTATCAACTACAGCCTGTGGGCTTCATCCTTGGACTCAAGACAATTATTCAGCCAGGTCATTAACAGTTAGGACAAGTGGTTGTACGGTATGGCCTAGATCAATGGCGTACAAAGTTAAGTTCTTAGTTCTACTCAGGTGAGACATCCTCATCCAAAATGTGCTACCCACACTCCCTGTACTGTATGATCATTCGCCTGAGTATGAAACCATTTTTGTTCAACCCGGCCAAATTACATCCCTTGTCGTGGCACAAATTTTAATAAAGTGGCTACCTGCCACAATTCTATATATCATTAGTTCAAATTAATCATTATAGAACATGTGATCATGATCCCATAGTGACTGAGCATGACTAAACATAACTATGTTTTCCAATGTTGGTAATAAAAATATGTCCAACTAGAATTATCCCTTTCTATGGTTTCAACGAATACATGGCATTCACAAGTTATTAAGGAGGCATAATGTTGATTAGGTATTTAGCTACTCTTGAAAATAGTTGATATAAAATTAGCAATGCATTTTGATATAAAACAATACAATTCTATAAAAATGGGTACAACATGATCAAAGGTATATGACTTTCCTTCGTTAAAGGATGGTGAAACGTTGGTAGACTGGTCCAAGCTGGCTTCGAAAATGCTGGATTCTATACACGCAAAGCGAGACAAATAAATAAATAAAAATCCAAATAAAATCCCAAAATTATAAAATTTGTACTATTAGAGATATAAGAAATTTATATGAATTTTGAAGCAAAAAAATCGACGAAATCAGAGTTCGTATGAAGGAGAACAAACATCCAGAAGTTTGAATATCACATAAAATGATAGAAAATGGAAAAGGAGGGAATATTCATCGGAATATGTTGTTCTGTATTTAGAGATTAAATGAATGGGTGACTTTGGGGGCCACTTGGAAGTGAGACAACGAAAAAAATAGAAAAGAAACAAGGCAGTGGCAGAGAGCTCCAAGCAGCGGCTTTGTTAGGCGGCGGCGCCGGCGAGGGAAGGTGAGGCGGCCGACAGTGACACCCAAAATGGGTCGCCGGCCTCGAGAGGAGGCTATTGGAGGTGGTGGCATGATCGTGGACGGTTGGAGGTGGCACGGGCGGCGCGGGAGGCACACGAGGTGACGATGGTAGGACGGCGGCGCTCTGGCAGCGGGGGGGAAGGAAACTAGCGCAAGCATGAGTTGCGCTAAGGCATGGGGATGGTGTTGATGGGGCCAGGGAGGCCCAAAGGGTGGCCGGAATGGTGGTTCCATGGTGGCTGGAATGGCGGTGCCACGGTGGCCGACGGCGGAAGAAAGGCAGTGACGGTGGTAGAGCTCCACGGTGACGGAATTCCAGAATTGAGGTGGGGGAAGGGAAGAGGGGGTACCGGAAACTCGACGTGATGTGGTTTGGTGTAACATCCCTATTTGCGGAGTTTTTGAAAAAAAAATCAAAAATTAAAAAGTAACCATTTGGTTTAAGTTGCAAAAAGCTTAAATTGAAATTTAGAAATCAAAAACCATTTAAATTGAGTCAATCCAACTTCAATTAAGTTAAAAAGTTAGTTTATTGGAGTTTCCTGGATTTTATTTGGATTTTAAGTCTTCTCTTTGCTTTTTCTGGATTTTAATTTGGTTTTTCCTTTTGTCCGAAAAGTCAAAATCATCTATTTTGTTTGCAAAATAAAAAACTAAAGTATAGTTAAAAGTATTTTTATTAAGTTCCATATAATTCATGGGATTTCTGTAAATTTTCCTAGAATTTTGGACTGCATTAGCTATTTTCTAAAAAAGGTTTTTGCTTTTCTGCCAATTTCTAAAATCACAAATCATTTAAAATCCTCCTTCGGCTCATGGGCCGAATTCCTTCTCTCGGCCCGCTTCCTCGGCCCGCTCCCCACGCGCGCAGCCCGCGCCCTCCTCCTTTGCCAACCGTCCGATTGAAATCGGACGGCTTCCCCTTAGCTGCGTCTCCTTCCATTGTGCACCGTCCGATTGAAATCAGACAGCCCTCGCCCTTTCTCCCCTCGCCCTTCGTCTACCTCCGGACCCCCCCCCTCCGTCGCGCCGTGCACGCTTTTTGCGCTGGCACCTCCGTCCCTCCCTGTCCCTTTTCTGACGCGTATCGAGTGCGGCGTGCTCCGCCGCACTCATTGCCGTCGCCTACTCCCTGCGCCTCGTCCGGTCTCGTACCCTTTTCCCTGCTCCTTTCGCCGACACCATCGCCGCCATTGATGGCCGAAGCGAGCACCTCGCCGCACTCCTCCTCCGGGCCCCCCCCGAGGCCTATAAAAGTGAGCCTCGGCCGCGCCTCCCTCACCTCTCCCGTTTCCCTCTTCTCCCTCCCCCACTCTCGCCCTCCTTCGCCCCCATTTCGTGAAACCACGCCGCCGGTCGAGCTCCGTTTCCTCGCCTTTTGCGCCGCCACCTCAACTCCTCCGCTGCCTCTGACCCCACCGTCGGCATCGCCGCACCGAGGGGCACCTCGTGCGCGCCTCCCCAACCCCGGGAACCCACCAGAGCGCCGTCACCGCATTTCCCCGCCGCCGCTCTTCTCCTCGCCGCGCCGCTTGCCGCGTCGCTAAACCGTGAGCATCAAGCTCCCACGAGCTCCTCTTGCCGCCGGTGCCTCGCACGCCGCCGCCACCGTCGCGCGCGAGCCATCGGGCCGAGCGCGCCGCCGCTCAGGTCCGAGGTGGTAGCCCGCGTGGCGCCACCTCAGCACCACGTGGCGGCCACGTCACCTCCTTTGCCCGCGTGGCTGCCTCGTCAGCTCTTGCGTGGCATTTCTCGGTTTTTCCGTTAAAAAAATAATTCGGCCAAAAAATAAAACCCCCTCGCTGACGTCAGCTGGCGCAATAAACCCCTTTTCCTTTAGAAAAATAATTCTAGAAATTCAGAAAAATCCCTAAATCCATCATTTCATGTGTTTTCCAACTTCAAAAGGTCATAACTTCTTCGTTCGAACTCCGATTCGAGTGATTCAAATTTATAAATTCATCTAAAATCCTCCTATTGCTGTTAGTGCTAGTTTGGTATTTATTTGAAATTTATTTGCAGTGGTTTTATTTATTGTTCTCTTTTCGCACGTGTAGAAACCGACTTTTCGGAAGATTTTTCGGACCCGACGACCAAAGCACCTCAACTCTTCAACAAAGGCAAGTCATAGACATTTGATCATATTGAACGCATTTTACAAAACTATATTGTTTGTTATAAACATGCATTGCTAGTTTTATGTTAAATGGTTTCGGGAGTAGATAATTGCCTAATTGATGTATATCTTCTTGATAAATTGCAAATGACATGTACCCTTGAATGACATGAACCCTTGGACACCATAGGATGGTTTATTGTAGTTGGACATTGATAAATTACCAACACGGGTATCGTATTATGCTTAGCCATGCTTTAGTGGTACGTCGGGACTCATGATCACATGCTCATATGAATAAGCATGACTAAATGAATTATGGAACCGTGGTGCGGCCACCTTTATTAAAAGATGTTGTGCCAAGACTAGGGTGGTCTTTGGCCGGGTCGAACCGAAAATGTTTCATGCTCGGGTGAGTGGGCGGTGGTAAGTGTGGGTGCCGTAACGCACATTGGGACGTGGATTAGTCTCGCCTGAGCAGCCAACTAAGGACTTAACCTTGAACCATTGATCTGGGTCATTTCGTGAAACCACATGTCTAGGATGGGGTGGACCTGACCAACTAATTAGCAATGCTTTGAGTCGGTTCTATTTGGGTTGATGAGCAACGCAAGAGGGCCCCGTAACTGAATTCTTAGCGAGCAGAACTGAGTCAAAACAGAACTTTGTAAAGGTCATATCACGTGCTCTAGACTGCTTACCTAAGGTAGTGAGCGGTGGTATCGACGGATGCTAAACAAACTAGAGAAGTCGTATCTTGTGGGTAAAGCTGTACAACCTCTGCAGAGTGTAAAAACTATTTGAATAGCCGTGTCCTCGGTTATGGACATGCTTGGAGATTTCACGCAAGGGATAGAGTTTTTCATCAAAAATGGTGTTATTGATGGTTTGGGTGGAATGGTTAGAAAGATCTCTAGTTGTTCAAAGAACTGAAGTACTTATGTACTAATCTTTTAAATTGTGCTTTCAATCTACTTATTGTATTTACTGTCAATATTGCTTTCCGCAAAATAGCCTCACATGAATAATAATTGCATACATTTCCCTATGACTTGCTGAGTACATTCAAAGTACTCACGGCTTGCGCCCTGTATGATTAATCCCCACAGAAGAACCAGGAAACTCAGAGTATTATGAAGAGGAGTATCTTGAAGACTTTGCGAACTAGGTCGCGTCCTCCACTCGATTTCCTGTGGGCATGTTGTGTGACCACCACGAGATGTTATGTTTCCGCTGCAAGTTGTCTTTTGTTGCTAAGCCCCTGCGTGGCGCACTCTGTAAGACTTGACCATAAGGTCCCTTTTGCTACCTATTAATATTAATTTGTCCGCTTCATCGTCAATCGGTTGTATGGTTGTGATTACATCTTTGTTGTAACTATGCAAGCTAGCTACCGATCTGGGACTAGTTAAGAATGCACAGAGGGTCCTGGGGTTGTATAAAACCCAGAAAATCAAATAAACCAAATTTTGAATTAATTGAAGTTTGATAAATTCATATTAAATTGTTTTAATTTCTAAAATTTCAATTTATGATTTAAACAAATCGAGAAAATTCAAATAGTTCCTTTATTTTGAAAATTTCAAAAAGACCCAAAAATTGGGATGATACAATATATTAGTGGACTTCACATCGCGATGGAAGACTGATACTGAAGCTACTGAGTGGAGATAATAGAGAGCTCCTGTAGCTTCGACGACAATTCTTAAACAGTCGTCCCATGACAAAGAGAACACACTCATTGAATGAGAATGTAGAATTCCAAATAATGAACCATTGGGAATGAAGTCATACAGCAATAATGGGACCTCGGTTTCAAGGCAACATCCAAAACGTTTCACATTATTTTCGTGATTTATTTGTGTTACACCCTGGCCCAACACTGCGCTCAGAATGTCACCTAAATTATTCTCCCTAAGAATTTAAACCATAATTACCAATAATTCCAGCAAGCAATGCATGGAATAAAACCCCTCAATGGGTCACTTATCAACAAACATAACAATATAAATACATAAATGATTAACTTTTACAGTTTGGAACCACATGCCCAAGAACGTTCAAGTCACTCGCGCCTGAGAAACACTCGGGTCACACGCACCCGAGTAACCTCGGAACCATGCTCTAGGGAACATTGGATGGTAACAAATATTATAATCAAACTAATATTAAACAAATGGAAGTTCCAATCATTAAACTAATAATAACCAAGTCTAATAATCAATTCTAAATGAAAGTCTCATGTCCCTAGATTTAATGAAAGCAAACAAATTAAAGAATGTCTATGTGATTGATGGCATGTGACGCATGTGTGCTACTCCATCCCATACTAGTCTCCTTCAATGATCACCTTAAAATAACAATAAAGCAAAGGTGAGTCCAAGACTCAACAAGTATATAATAGAACAGTAAACAAAGACCTTACCATTCAGTTAAAAAATTATCACTAGCATTCTCATACTTAATTAACCATATCATCTTTCATGTAGTCAACTAACATAAATATCTTTTGATGTATTCAATGCTCACGTATGCTCCATGCTCATATGCAATTCATCATCTGATATCGTTACAGTGGAGTGATCATCCGTCAGTGAACCACTCAATCCTTCACTCCTGTGAAGTCCCTACTAAAGTAGGATTTTAGCAAGAGCTCTCCGAATTAGCCATATAACATTACTCACCGACCTCACCGGAATAGTTACATGGTTTTCTCACCAACTTGGCTCGTGCAACTCTTGTCATGATGAATAAAAATGATGCAACACCTTTTGCATTGTCCATAAACATAATCCATTATCATCATTACCATGTCATCACCATGTCATATCATCATCATTACATTTAAATAAGCATAAATAAACCATAAACAAATGTCATGGCAAATTAATTGTAAAGACAAGTGGCAAATAAACTAATGTCTACCACTCTACCAAGCACTTGCTTTTTAGCAACGAAAACTAGAATGATGGAAAGCCGGCACCGAACTCGAAGCAACACTCCATAGATAAAACCAATAATCCACCTCAACAACATGCAATAACATTACATGAACATCAAACAACTCAATGTCTCTCCTATGCACAAACTCGACACAATTAACCCCTCTTCACGGGACAACTCACTCGTTGTCTCGGTAATCAAACATCCATAGATTTCACTTCTGGAATCCAAATATAGCAAACTCTATATTCTCTGGAATATACACAATATTTTCTAGACTTTCCTAGTTATGAAAATTATCTTATTAAGCCATCTACATCCCCATTTGTTGCCCTGAAGGTCAAATAGGAACATTACGGAATAGCAGACTTCATAATTAATTTTATATCTATTTTTCTACCACATGAAAAGTATCAAACCATACCACTTCTGGAAACTATGGATAATTATCTAACTAAATATAGTTATGATCACAATTTAATTCGACCATCTACTGCATGTAATAAAGCAATCTACACAACTACTATTAACAGTGATGAAATTCTGGATAGCAGCAATCCAGAAGCCATAACTTTTAACGAGCTTACCAAATCTAGTGATCTTGTACTATATGGAAAGCTTAGACAATTATCTACAACTTATCTAACATGAAAGAGTTATGAAATAGAATGTAGGTACCCCAAAACTCCCCCGCAAGGTTTTGCAGTACAACTAACTGAAACAGAGCATCACCAATCTGCATATTCTCGCGATCCATCTACTCTAACTTTTGATGAAACATCAATCTAAGATCAAAGCAAGGATTTTCATATCGTTACCCTTCGAAATCGGATGCCGATTGGGGTTGGACCACGAAGTCCTAGTTCTTCCTCTTCTCTTCCTTCTCATTCTTCTCCTTCCTTCTTTCTTTGCTTCCCCTTTTTTGAATGAATCCTTTGCTTCCTAGCCTTCCTTCCCTCGGTAGCTCTCACGACAATAGCAGCATCATGCAAGGGTGGCAGAAGAGCAGAGGCAAGCGATGCGAGGCCAGCATGCGGCGGCGGCATGTAGAGATGCGAAGCTCGCAGGACGAAGATGGCGCATGCGAGAGCGGGCAGGCACGGCGACTGCGATGAGCGGGAGGCACAGGATGCTACTGCAGTTGCGTGGCAGGAGGTGTAGGGGCTGCTAGGGCTGGGTCAAGCTGCTCCTCGGCACCCCTTCCCTTTTAGGGCTTGTTTGGCTAATGGAAAAATCTATCCATGGGTTAAATCATCCAAGGGGGGATTAGGTTGATCCCCTCCCTCCACCCAATCCCCTCTCACCTTGGATCTAATCCCCTCCCACCTTGGATCTAATCCCTTGATTTGTTTGGACAAATGGTTGGATTGGTAGGGATTGCATATATTAAAAAATCTGAAAGCAAAAAAAGGATATAGAAAATTCCAAAAACAACATTAAAAAATTGGAACAATTCATTAAATTTTCCAAAACCAAACCAAAAAATTCGAAAAAAATAGAAAATTTTCACAAATAGTCCATAAAATTCAAAAAAAATAAAAAGTGCAGAAAATTTGAAAAAAAATCATAAAAATTCAGAATAAAGTATTTCATATTACAAATAGTCTCATACAAAAAAGATGCCCACTGTCCTTGCAATACATGACAATGTGCATGTCCACTGTCCAATATCATCACAACATAAAAGTATTTCATATTACAAATAGTCTCATACAAAAAAGATTGCTCATCTAATTTCAATTCAGGAACTCCCCTTCAATCAGCGAATCATCCAGCTTTGCATTCAATGTTTTCGTCAGAATGGAGGACAGTTGTTGATAGATATGATGAGAATAGAGAGCAACATTTCATTTAAGTTGTATGACCGAGAAGAAATCGAGCTGGCAACGAACAACATTGATAACAGGGCAATCATTACCTCATTATAGCTAGTCCAAAAATAGACGCTGCTATATCCAAAAAAAAATAGTTCTTAGTAAATGGCATGCATCATGTTAGTAATGCTATGGACAACACATTACCTAATTATAGCTAGTCCTCCTGGCTTAAGTATCCGTCACATCTCCTTCAAAACTTCTATTGGTTTTGTCAAGTAGTCTATACTAACCTATAAACCAAAAAAAAAGTTCCTATCAGATCATATAAACAACTAGATAGGTAACCAAAAGTAGTATTAGTTATATGTCTTATGACATACAGATAGAGCAAAAAGTCTACTTTTTAGCAAGACTGAATTTGTGGTGTAGAAGACATTGTACCACGTTGGTTATGACATTAAAAGTGTTATTATCAAAAGGAAAGGTTTACTGAGTATTATAATGCATATAATGCTAGAAACAACCCTTACCAGCTAATAGATGAAAATGACCTTTGTTGAACTCAAGCTTATAGATCCTGTTAATATATGAAAATGACAATAAGCACAAATGGAAATAAGAAACAACAAATATAGGATGGAAGAAACAAGTTATCCACATACCATCACACTCTTCAACCACATGAGACGAGTAACAGGTTCCGCACTAATGAAAATCTCCCTATGTTGAGCATCCTTGAATACACTAAAGGCTTTGACTTTCTCTTCATTTGATAGATCTTCCATTGTGTTCAAAACACTAATGCAACTCCTGATAGAGAAATCATCAACACGTCTTGCATCAGCTCGTTCCCTGGCTAGCTCTGAAGCCTCCTCCTCGGCTTGCTTTGTGGCATCTAGAATCTACTCAGAGCAGACCTAAGGACTCTAGCATCTGTGGCAGATCCCTCCCAACCACATGAGATAAAAGTGAAATTCAAGTCAAAATCATAAACTACCATGACGTTTTGACTCAATGTACCCTTTCTATTCCTGTACGGAGCAGCCTTCTTTCCACTTATAGTAATAGGAATATGGGTACCATCGATAGCACCAATACAATTCTACAAGGCAAAGAATATATACATGAGTTTTTATTTCTTTGTGAACTAAATATTAATTTATACATGAATGTCAGATTATGCACCTTAAAGTAGGGGAAGAAGCGAGGATCTGATCTAATCTTCCAATGAGTTTGATCAGCATTAGGAAGCTTGACAAATCTATAGGTGAGAGCAGGAATTGTATTGAAAACCACCTTAAGATGACGATGAATTGTTTCCCCGCTATGCTTGAATTCAAATTGTAAATCTTGAAAGCTTGCATTGTGGGAGAGCATGAACATGAAAAATCTAAGTTTCTCCTCAACACTAACACCTCTACTGTCTTTCAATAGTTTCTGCTCTCTAAGATAATTTGCAATTGTCCTAAAGACCACTGGCTCCATACGGAATGCAACTCTACAATCCATTTCATGTCCTTCAAGGATTTCCTTAAGCCGCTCCCTGCCAGGTAGTCTAGATGCATGCCTTGGTTTTTTTTCACTTTGTGCACTAGTAGACAATAGATGTAAAGTTGGCAAAACAAGAAACATCATGTCGTCATCCTCTTCCCTCCTCCTTTTAGTTCGAAGCACCCTTCTCGAACCCATTTGGCCACTAAACACAAATATTAAACTACTAATCATTTGAAATAAATAAACAATGTAGTTTTTAGCAAACAAGCTACAACTAGTATTGGCATACAATCTTAAAAAACAGTATCGATACTACAGTATGCGATCGACCGAGAGTAGCATTGACATACAATCTTAAAAATATGAGGACAAACTTACCTAATTTCAATTCAGGAACTCCCCTTCAATCAGCGAATCATCAAGCTTTGTCGTCAATGTTTCCCTGAAGATAGCAGGTAACCCATCAATTTCTTTCTTATCAGTAATTAATTTCTCAAATTTCTTTGTTGCGTCCAGAACATTTTCACTAAACTTTTGTGTCAACTTTTCATTGGAAGTAGGAAGTGAACAGCATGCAATCAGCTACAACAAATAAGTTGCTACATGAAATAAGCTAGCTTGCAAATTTTTATAGTCAACGACTAAGATATCACAGAAACGACTTGTTGGATATCATTATGCGGGTTATGCATCTCCATAAGGCCCATCCAATCAAGCGATCACATTTCTTGTCATGTTCACGACAATTTAAAACATCCCAACATTTGATAAAATAAAAAGCTCACTGCTCTATTTGATTAAATTCCTCCTCTGCTCATCCTCAAGCGCAACTCCACCGAGAACAGACTTCCTTTATTTGGGTGATGAAGGAAAGAAGAAATGCTATTAGGGAAGGAAAACATAAGTAAGCTCGTGTAGTGAAGCGCATCGAGATTCAAGTGCCGCATTGTGCTGTAGAGAAGGTTACCTTGTACTATACGCTTGCGAGCATCATTGAGGCTTTCCCAATCAAGAATTCCTTATGGCCTTGAAAGCTTCATATATAGGCTTGCTCGCTTGACCTTTAGTTGAAATTTCACTTTCTCGGTCATTAAATGCAAAGATCAATTCAATCAGGTGGTGATGCAGTTTAGTAAGCCAAAGCACTTAAAACATCAGTTTGAAGCAAGAGCATGACCTCTCTCACACACACACATAAACATCAGTGGTAAACATGAGGCAAAGCTCCACAGATCCGTACAAGAGATATCACAAATACTACTCAATGAAGCACAAAAAATAGATCAAATCTTAACTGAAACTTGCATCTGTTCCCAAATACTACTCAATGAAGCACCAAAAATAAGCTCAGATATTAGCTCTAAATCAATAAAGAAAATCCGGTTTGAGGGGAATCCTGACAGATGATATCATTTTAACTTGAAGCCCCCATGGATAGATCTGATTGGATACAAACCCTAGAAATCGTAGTAGGAGGAGGAGCAAAGGAGGCATTTCACCTGGATCGGGGAGAGGTTGTTGATGAACTGGCTCAGCGTTTCCTTCTTGTCCCTAGCCACAGCGGACCTTGTCGTCCCGAAGCGGCCGGATCTTGGCCCAGCTCGGGAGTTCTCGACCCTCCTCTTGACCACGGATGCGAAGCGCTCGGGAGTTCGCCGGATCCGAAGCACCTTCGCCTCCGGTTCGGAGTTCTCTCTCCCCCGGTTGGATCTGCGAGAAACTGGTAGAGCTAACTGGATCTGTGACAAACCCTAGAAATCGTCGAAGGAGAAAACTTCCTGGAGGAGGAGGAAGAGGCGGCGACGGAGGCGACGGCGGCGGGCTCCGCGTCACCGGAGTCAAGGGGGGAGAAAGGGGGAGGCAGCGCCGTTCGGAGAAGCCACGACTCGCGTCTCGCAGAGTCGCGAGCGCAGCGACGGGATGAAACCACGCGACCGAGGCGAGTGTCACTAACCCCGTGGATTGGCGTGGAACGGGGGTGGAATTCTCGAACCCGGGCGTTAGCCAAGCACCGATTCGCATTGGGTCGGGAAAAAATCCCCTGCCGGGATGATCCCCGTGGATTCATCCCCGATCCCGGTCGATCCCGGCGTTCCCAAACAACGCCTTAAGTGGTAGTCCGGCCCTCCCCTTGCCCAGTCCAGAGTGGACTCGGCTTGGACCATGGGCCGGCAGCCCACTTCCTCCTCAAACCTAACTTTTCTCTTAATTAATCTCTTCTCTAATTTAATTAAATGGAGCATTACATTCTACCCCTTAAAAGAATTTGACTCTGAATTCTCTTCTCGTCAATCTACACGAAGAACAAACAAAACTGAAAATAAAGCAACTTTTAACACATACCCATCGTGAACAACTTCGGGTACTTCTCACGCATGTGACGACATTGTGGTGAATGATTTGTAATGTCAGTTTTACTTGTCAACAAAATATGTGACGGTGTTGCGCTAAATGCTCTGTAATATCATTGTGATTTATCGAGAAAAGATGTTACGATATTATGCTGAATGTTCTGTAATATTATTGTGATTTGTTCACAAAATATATGCTCAGAAATAGTCAGTAAAAAGCAGTACAGAGAGATCCTAGTTGCCATTTGGAGTGGCGATTGGTACTTGTCGTCATTTCAACTGATGACAGGGACCTCTCTGTACTGTTTAAGCCCCTGTCACCACTGCCTAAGCTACTGCTGCCATTTGGAATGACGACAGTAGCATAGTTTTGTAATAAAAAAAATCAAATCAAATAATTGTTTTTATAATTTTTTAAAAAATAATATTATTTCAAAAAAAATCCACTGCGAACTAAATCGTCCTTCAAGCAGCACAAACACTTCAGTGGTTTTGACGTAATTAATGGCATTTTTGGATTTAATATCAAAGACTATTCTATGCTTTCCCACGGGGGATTACACCGGCTATATATAAGCCAAGACTAATCACATGATAAAAGGAACGTA
Source organism: Ampelocalamus luodianensis (assembly GCA_036346255.1). NCBI lineage: Eukaryota > Viridiplantae > Streptophyta > Magnoliopsida > Poales > Poaceae > Ampelocalamus > Ampelocalamus luodianensis. The sequence continues at coordinate 29,221,739 of CM070623.1, forward strand.
ATTGGGACTCATTTCGGAAGCTAACTAAACATCTAAATAATCTTATTTTCTACTCCGTTCGGTTGTGAAAGACTGGTCTGAAAGTCTTCCTAATCCGTGAGGAACACCTTTTTGTCTGGCGCATTGGGCTGAATGTGCTCGGCCCATGTTTCGTTGGCCCGGTAAACTGGTGGGCTTGGGCAAGCAGTGGGGCCTACATGGGCTTTGCACTATTGTATTGCTCGTGCATAACTGCCGATTGTTGCCGACGCTTACCGTACCAAACTTTGGTTGATTTGGCAAGTATTTAGTTTGCTATCAAATTTCGGAGAGACTCTTTCTCCTTTCGCACCTTAGTTTATTTTTTGCCTTTTTTTTTTTGTCTGGGTAGGCAATTTGGCGAGACAAATTTGGTATAGCTTCGTGGGGTAAATTTGTCAACAAAGCAAAGCAAAGCAAAGCAAACCAAATATCTTCTATAGATTGAAGTGACTTGATGAGAGTGAAGCTTAGTGACGTGACGTCACTGTTTCGAGACTTTGAGGTGTTCATCTTAACTGCTAGTAGGTTATTTATCCATGGTGATATGCTCTCACTGTCACTGGTGTCTTGCACTATCTAGAATATGTAGTCTACCGCTTAACTCGCACAAGTATATGTGTTACCGAGCGTAAATTATATATTTTTATTGTGCTTTTTTATTGGAGCTGTACATTGTGCATTTAGTCGTAACCCTTTGGGCGTTGCTATATATAATTTGTATTTCGGACTTGAGCAACAAGGGACATAGAATGATAATTCCGAACTACAAACATTGGTTCTATATAGTCTTGAACTGGTTTCTCGATTGCGAATTGATATAATAATGTTTCTGATCGTGACAATTGGGAGCCTCCAACTTTTGTTGTTGAAGAATTCGGAGCCTGGGAAGTATGCGAGGCTGAACGGCGGGGCAGAGATGTTAGGTTCTGTACTACGTGATGGCATGTAGCTTAACGCAATAAATTGGGCTAACATATGTAGCTTTGGGAAATCAATTCTTAAATCTTTAGTTGTTGGATAGTTTTTCCAAAAGGGAAAATCAGGTCAACAGCGGTAGCACTCCATTCACACGATTTTAGACAAATAACATTGAATTCGCATTCGACTACCAAATCACACCGCGAACGCACAAAATTCTGGAAAATAACACTCCTATAAATATTCCATCACATATTTTTTTAGAAACACACAAGTACCCTTTCCTCCTCAACTCTGGCAAGGCCAATAGGGTGGCGGCGACGTGGTGGTGGTGCGGCGGCGATGATATTTTTGGAGGTTACCTCGCGTCTCCTTCGCGTGAGGGATGGCGTCGCCGTTCGAGATCTCCCATGTAATGCAGCACCACGGTGGCATGGATCGTGTTTGCTCGCTACGACAGCACAACGATTCGACGAAGGAGGCGCGCACATGGAGTGTTCTGCGGCAAGGAGAAGTTGCTAGTGGCAGTTTATTGGGTGGAGTTGGCTGGTGATGATCTGGCAGCAGCGGACCGAAGCCGGGGAAGAAAGCTATGGCGGTGACATTACTCTGGCGGCCAATCGGCAAAATTAGGCGGCGGCTTCGATGGCTCTCCAGCCGAATTGGCGTGCAGGCATCAACATGCCAGGAGGAATGTGGTGTAGAAATAGATTTGGTAGAGGTCGTTGAATTCAAGATGGTGACGGTGATGTCACATGCTGCGGCGGCTCGCAGCAACCTACCACGGCGATGTGATAATGCCAGAGAGGAAACAAAGTGGCTGGAATGGTCTATTGGGGCATGGTAATTGCAGTGCCACAACCAATTTGGGTTGGGGCGGATTGGCTACGGTGGATTTTGATGAGGGTATAGAAACGGCGCTTCGGCGGTCTAAGGCCTTATTGTTAAAATTGCTGGCGGTGATTCCATGATAGTACATGGGCAAAAATGTCATTTTACCCAAGAGAGTGTTCGCGGTATCATTTGGTGAGTGCGAATTCAATGTTATTCGTCTAAAATCGTGTGAATGGAGTGCTACCAACCTAATTTCCATTTCCTAAATACATGTCCATAGTTTTGTGAAATTTACCTAATATTTTAAGGTCTATAGGCTTATTGGGGTAGACTGCAACTGAATTAAATTTGGAATGAAGTTCTGAGTTTGGGGGAGACTAGCTGCATGTATATTGGTTGTTGGGAAGTCTCAAAGAGATTTTTCAGAAGGAAAAAGTTCCCTTTTCAACTTTCAACTTTGTCCTGAGTCCATTTTTCAACCCGTGACTCTGAAACTATTTACTTTTCACCGTCAAACTCTCAAAACCAGTGCAAAACATACCCTGAAACTGGTTTTTGCTCGTGTGGCACCAACGTGGACACACGCTCATCCTGGACCGCGGCGGGGCAATTCGCAAGTATTGGCTTGTCCATGGCTGAGGCGTTCCAGGAGGTGATGATTCCAATGGCGAACAGTGTGGTCCCGTGCTTGTGATGGTGGCGGGGTGGTTGTGCGGCAAAGCGGCAAGGCGGCTACGAGGATCGCGAGCGAGCTAACTCGCATAAGGACAATGCTTGCAATGGCGATGGCGACGAGGCGAAGAAGATGGCGATTACGTCAAGCGCGTAATTCAACCAAAATTGAGTGAGGAAATGATTAAAAGGCATAGGACGCAAAATGTCGCGAGTGTCATGGAAGAAACCCAACCAAGCAGAGGTATGGCACGGCAAAATGAGTCGTCGGCATGGAGGGAGACAAAGGCCTTTCGTGCCAGAGTTGAGCGGGTGATTTGGCTATGAATTGTGCCCATCCGTCAGATCCGGTCACGTGCAGAGGACCACGACGAACAAGCCCCGGCAGCATCTCCATTAACAGTGAGAAACCCCTACGATCCATTGGCTCCGCCACCTCCCTACCTGTGACCACAAAATTGAACTTCATGAGTGCAGCACTAGTGTTGGGGGCAGAGAGAGACGCAGGATGGAGGCAAATGGGGAGGGTGGAGATTTGGGTGTGGGGATGGACAGTGCAGTGGATGGAGGTGAGGGTGTGGTGGACCGGGTGCTGAGGTAGATGAAGAGAGGGGGGAAAGAAGACAGGAGGAAGAAGAATCTAGGAGTACATAAGAAATTTTTATTTGTTTGAGTTGCCAAGTCATTGTCACATCATGGCCACGTCAATGTCCACACGTCAAACCATTTACACGTGGATCAAAACCGAACTGGATTGGGGCAAAAGGGTCATGTGACTCAGTATTGATAGTCGAGAGTTGTGTTTTAACTGATTTTAGAGTTAGGGTTGAAAAATGGATAGTTCAGGTTGAAAAGTGAATTTGTTCGTTTTCGTCAAAGAATGATTGACTCATTTCGCTCTTTCTTCACCGCATGATCTTATAAACACTACTAAGAGTATATCTTGCATCGAGAAATAAAACATAGTACTTCCTTTACCTTTCAATTACACATAACAAGGCAAAACTCTCACCAATTTTGGTACCTAATCGGGATGAAATTGTGCAAACATTCTCCCATCGCATGCGTGCAAAAGCTAAACAAGAGAAAATCATGCACTGACATAAATTAATACATTCTTTTACAGCTTTAAGGTTACAGTAAACTCGGTCAAATATTACGGGCAAGACACACGATTTTTTTTAAAATAATATATTTTAAAAATATATTTACAAAAATAAATAGCCGTCCCAAAAAATTACAAAAATAACTCCCTATCGCTTGATTCAATCGGCGACAGATGTCGCCGATTGAAGCTGGCGGCGGTATCTATCGCCATTCAATCTGGTGGCGCCATTCAATCGGCGATACCCGTCGCCGATTCAACTAGCGACAGGTACCTCAACCCTATTCTACTTGGTCAGTTTTTTATTTTCATAAATTTTAAATGGTACGAAATCTGTTAGACTCGCAATAACATTTTATGATCGTCGTATGTTGTTCTACCGTGGTTAATTTCTAAAGAATTTTGCGAGGACGATTAAGGTATCAATGATTCGTAAAGAGGAAGGTAAGTGATATTGCGATTCGCTTGGGAATTCATACACACTAATATTACAGAACTTGCAGCAGAACGTCATAACACTTAATTGAAATGATAATTCAGAACACTGATAATAATATATTACTACTGTCTGTGCTTTCTCGTGGTCGCGACCTCAACGTCTCCCATGTGCACTGCCTCGAGTCACGACACCAGATGAGGTACCTGCGGTGACCTCCGGAGTGCCGATGTCTCCTTCGTCCTAAGGATTTCGCGTGGGGCATATCTTGAAGGTGTGCCCAGACTCCCTGCAAATGGAGCACTTCTTTGTACGACGTCCGGCTTCTGCATCGTCCATATCATTCCTGATGCGCCATACCTATCGCCGACCAACCTTTCCCTTGAGCCTACCAATGTTCGCGGCCCAGATTAGTTGTTCCCAGGTGGGATGGCCACTGAAATGGTCAACCACGGCATAACCATAGATCTCTCTACTCTATGTTTGCATCACTGCCTTCTTGGTGAAATAGTCAGAGAGGTACTGGCCGGGATGCTGCGCCACCGTCGAACAAGCGGCCATGACATGGGAGCAGGGCCTATGCAGAAGAAGGGGCTTGTTACAAGTTCATACGCAACTATCGCGGTGTAGCGTGCACTCGTGGGTGATCCTCTCGCGGTTTGTCCTGCGACGTCCTTTATCCCTGCACATTATCTCGAAGCGAAGCTCCCTCATGCCCATCTTGAATGTCCGGTGCATCTCACCCTTCTTGATCTTCTCCTCCATGTATTTGGTGATCATAGCGGAGTTGAGTACTCTGTTATTTGCCACAGCGAGCGACGTATTACTGCATCTGTTAACAAAGTAGTTTGTAGTACCGTGGAGAATTGCCTCCACAATACCAACCAAAGGGAGGCACCTGGCGCCGCACATGACCCAGTTGTACACCTCAGCTAGATTGGTTGTCATGATACCATATCGAGCATCACCTCTATCATGTAGCAGCGACCACTTCTCCTTAGGCTCGTGCTTAATCCAGTCCGAGAAGTATTTCACCTGTGCCCCTGTCTTCCTCGCCACACTAGGACCGTTTGTGGGTAGCTGTGGCAATGCTTGAGGCCTAGTCGGTAGCAGGCGGCCCTTCTCATTGCCTCCTTCTCGTGGGTTTGGGTTCGGTCATCTAGAATTTTCCAGAATATTTCGAACTTCCGCTGCTGGTTCTGGTTGCCTGACCACTTGAACAGTTCATCAAGTCCTTGTTGCGGGCTGTTTATAAGTTTGCACCCAAGTGCCTCATGCACCACAGCTTTGTAGATCCACCATGGAAGTGATGCGTTCTCTCCTCGTTGCAGCTGAGTTATTGCACGTAGCAGGCCTGCATGCCGATCATATATGACAGTATAAGGCATACGTTGGGACGGCTTTGCACAACAGAAATCCTCACATTCTTTAGGAACAACACCCAGTTATCCGTGTTCTCGCTTTCAATGAAAGCAAATGGCACGGGAAGAACTTGATTGTTCCCATCTGTTGCTATTGCAGTTAGTATCTATCCCTTATACCTCCCAGTCAGGAATGTGTCATCGATGCACAAGATTGGACGGTAGTGACGGAATGCATTGATGCATGGACTAAAGGCGGAGAATGCTCGCTATAGTACCCTCTTATTGGGCAACTTCGGATGCATGGCGTCTTGAATGTCGACATGAGTGCCGGGATTCTTGTCTTGTATGACTCGGAGTTGCTCAAGGAGGTTGTGGTAGGAATCGTCGAACGTGCCGAATCTTGATTCCAATGCCTTCTGTTTTGCCCTTCAAGCTTTGACATAGCTAATAGTGTACTGAAACCTTGCCTCAATAGTCCGAATGATGGATCGTGGCTCAAAATCTAGATTATCCACGATCTCACCGTACATGTGGTTGGCGATGAAGCCTGATGACAGGTTCTGGTAGGACTGCATTGACTCAGCGACGACGCATGTGTGAGAGACCACTATAGAGCACTTCTAGTAGGTGTCCCACTTAGGCTGAAATACGTGCACTCACCAAGGGCATACCTCTATGCCGCATTTCACGTCGTAGCATCTTAGGGTAGACTTGACGACTGTGAATGTGCACCGTACCGGCAATGCCCAGAATTTGACTGTATCCTGCATGGCCTCCTTGCATTTGTACATAGCTCCTAGTCTGACCTCGCTCTGGTCGTACTCCCACGACACATGGGAGCCTTCGTTGACGACGAGGTTGTCGAACTAGTATGTATTCCACTCGGATAGAACTGCCTACTGCTCCACATCATCCTCGTCATCGGAACCTTCATCTTCCGACAATGCCATGTAGTCCCGATCTTCCTGATCCATCCTTTGCACTAGGACTTCCAGCTCCTCACCCTCGTCAGCAAGCTCACTAGCTTGTCTAACTGAATGAGCTACTTCAGCATAGTCTTCATCGACAGCATTAGCAACCCCTTATTCTTCAGCCATTGTGTGCGCCGCGCTGGAGTCCCCGACTTCTTCTTCGGTGTCAGCAACCCCTTCTTGTTCAGCCGCGGATGCTGGAGTGGGTTTGGCATATGCCTGGACTGGAAGTACTAACTTCCACCCTCTTTCCCTCGTCATGCGTACATATGACTGCCATGAATTTGTTCCCTTCAGTTGCACTAACTCCCAATATGTGGACTGTCCTGCCCGGGGGGCAAGACAACTCAATCTCAGATCGTACACATCACGGTCCACTTGGAACAACCACTGCATCACAGCGCTAAATGTAAGCTGCTCAGGTCTTGGTAGGGGTACGACCGCTGACTGAAAATAACACAAATCAATCCCCTCGGGACCCTCCATAATAGTCCCTCGACCATAGTAAATTTTGAAATTGGCGACGTCAGACATATTTGACGCACTGCACTATAAAGAACATTTACACGATTAACTATATATCTAAAACTAAACAGACCACAAAAAAATATTATGTAAAACGTACTGCACTATATAACCGTACATAAAAAACTATGTAATCTATTCTGTTAAAAAAATTACCCAAGAGGTGAGCAACCGGACAAACAGCGCTTTGCTAACTTTTCTTCTCCTCTCTCTTCTCTCCTTTTCTTTTTTTCGAATAAAACTGAGTCCTGTGTCGAATATCGAGGGTTTCAAGAGGGTTTTATAGGGGTAAAGTACCTGTCGCCAGTTGAATTGACGATAGATAGCTCAACCGGCGACAGGGGGTGACAGTGTCCCTGTCATCAGTTGAACTGGTGACAGGGAGTCATTTTTGTAATTTTTTGGAACGACTATTTATTTTTGTAAATATCTTTTAAAAATATATTGTTTTTTAAAAAATTCTAAGACACACTGGCTGACCGGCGATGAACGCTGGTTCTGATATTAACTACAGTTTCTGAGGAGTCCAGTAACTGAAACTTCTTTAATCCCTCCCCTTAACAATATCCAACCCGTCACTGAATTTGCAGTGTTTCTCTTCTATATCTTACAGTACGTGGCACATTCCCATTGATCTGTAATTTAAACAAACGGAAAACGAGAAATGATAAGCAAAAATCCGTTGTTTATCTTGCCTACAAAATTCCTGGCATGATGGCTTATGAAGAAACGCCCCTGGGGCAATTACAATCATAGCTACCTGATCCGTGGTTCGTTGGGTTCCGAATTCGGGTTCGCGGTTCACAGTATGCCATTTTGGAAAAGTAGAATTCGTTAAAAGTGGTATACCTCTTCAGTTCACAAATCGAAGATGGGGTTTGTGAATAAGGGATGGATATGCCAATTAGGCAACATATGGTCTTGCAAACATATGTACATAGCCACGGAAGATCCTATAGCTCAATAGCGTAAAAGAGAAGATGAGGTTATGAGTCGGCCCAATCAGCCCATGTCTCGTAACCCTCACAACCCGTCACACCACCACCTCCCAGGTTCTCACCCCTCCGCCGCCTCAACGACGACCGCGATGGTGACATCGACACCTGTGGCGGTGGCAGCGACAACATGATACGCAACGATGGCGACGGTGGTGCGGGAATCATTCCCTCCTGCCATGCTCATCTTCCTTCTCCCTTTGTTTCTTTTGTTGATTATTTGTGTTGGGTTCGCCACCCTATAGTGAATCAGGCTGCTAATCATCGCGAATCAGATCGCTGCCAAACGCCGTACTGGTTAGCGCGATCGGCATCGGGGTTTGACGGTGGTTGCAGCGAATCCGGTAACTATGATTACAATGCCAATTAATAACCGCCCAGTCTTTGCTTCCCCTGATGGAGTCATTGTGAATTTGTGGCCGCTAGAGATGCATCTCTCTCAAAATTTAAGATCAGACCAAAAACTGCCACACATCCTGCACCTTATATACATGCTTTCGCTCTAATTGGTTCCAATCAAGAAAGGTTCCTGGCATGGCAAAATGGAGGAAATAACCAAGGTTCCTGGCATGGCAAAATGGAGGAAATAACCGCCCTTTCCCTTGGCATTGGAGCTAGTGGTGAGCACTCCAAATCCAGAAGAGGCAGTGGATGCAAACCGAAATCTCCAGTCCAATTCCATGTCTTGTTCCCAGATCAACTGCCAGGAGAGACAGATCAAGAAGACCACAAGAACAGCGATGGTCATACGAGGAAGAAGTTACGGCTTAGCGAAGAACCGTTAACGGTGCTGGAAACCGTCTACGAAGAGAATAGCAATCTTGATCCAGTAAGTTCATATTATGATATTACCGAGCATTTTGATGCATGAGAACTCTCATGTTTCCTAGTATAGAATTGTCAAACTCATGATAAAAAAGTTACGCTGTAAAGCAAGGGCTGGCGAAGAAGCTGGACATAAAACAACACCAAGTCGAAGTCTGGTTTCAGAACAGAAGAGCTAGGTAATTGCATTCACATGTCACATGCCACTATTTATCAGTAAATTAAAGTGTGCTTTTGTAACATCCCCTTCTTCCTCCCCTCTTCTCTCTCTCTTCCCCGACCAGCGTTGACGCCGGCGCCGACAACCCCGTGTGGCGCGTCGCCTCCCCATCTACTCGTCCTCGCCGGGACCCACGCGCTAGTGCATCGTCCTCGCCCGCGACCGCCCCTGCCACGCCGTCACCTCCCCCACCTACTCTCACTCGCGAGTGCGCGTCTCCTCTCCCCGTCGCGCACGTCACTTCCCGGCTTCGCCCCCGCTGGTGCCCCACGCCCCCCCGGGTCCCCTTGTCCCCCTCCCCCTCCGGCTATAAAGCCCCTCTTCCGGCACCTCCGTTGCCCTACCCCCATCCCCTTCTTCCCCCAAGCAAAAGAGGCAGAGCAAGAGGGACAAAGAAGAAAATAAGAAGAAGAGGTCGAAGCCTTACCGTCGTCATTGCCGCCGCCGCCCCAAGTGCTCCCCTCCGGTCGCCGTCGCCGCGCCCTGAGCCCTCCCCTCCGGTCGCCGCCGCCGCTTCCTCCCCCTCCCCTCGAGACTCCCGCTCCTCCTCTCCCCGCGCGTCGTGCGCCGCCTCCCCGTGCCTCGCCCCTTCCCGCTCGGCTTTTAGGGCAGAGCCTGAGCCGCTCTCCCCCCTTTTCAAGCCGCCGCCTAGGCCGCGCGCCGCGCCCACGCGCCGATTCGGCACATGCCGTGGGCCGGGCCATTTTGTGTCCTTGGGCCGTTGGCAGTTTTCTTTTTTTTGTTGGATTTTATTTTTCCTTTTATATTTTAATTCAAAAATGAGGCTTTAAAATTAATATCTCCCCCATTTTAACTCCAAAAATTATAAAATAAGTTTCTCAAAATTTGTAAATTCAAGACCTTGCTAATGGCATAGGTCTTGTTTAAATTAGAGTTTATTTATTGTTCAATTGTATTTATTTGTTTTTTTATTTGTTTGTGCCTTTTTCCGGTACGTTCGTCTGACTAGTATTTGAAGACGTCGGAGATCCCCAAGTTGATCAAGACCAAGAGTATCAAGATCCTCTTACCTATATTCCAGGCGAGTCAATACTTTGATCATATTGAGCCTACATTCTATGCAAATTATATTCTTTTAAAATAGCAAATTGCACGCTTTAATTCCTTAATCAAATATATGTTAAAGCTTAAGGTAGTTAAATACCAATTTGATGATTAATTAATTATTATGCCATCCTTGACAGCTTGAATCCATTAATCCTTGTCACCCTAGTAACTATTTGGTAAATACTAGTTATAGTTGTACTTAAGCGATACGCTAGCCTTGCTTAAATACCGGGACATTAAAATGTCCAAATCATCATCTCTTCAAACATAAAAATGATTTGGATAGTCATTGGTGGTCCATGACTGAGATAAATATAGTGATTTGGTTTTACTCCTCAAAACCCTAATATTGCTGTTACTGTCTAAGCGGACTGTGTGATGGGTCGTATGTTGATGTGTGCTAATGCAGCACAAAGAATGTTGATGTGTGAAATAATCCGCCCGGACACCCCTAAGGACTTAATCTTGTCATGACCTCCTGTGTAAAACAAGTACAACCATAAGTCTGCAAACTGCAACTTGGCTTACTAAATTTATCGGACCTTGGAAGTCATCTCGCTGGTGGAGGAGTGAAGGGGTGCAAGCGTGAGCTTGATCACGTTTGAATAGGACACCGATGGTGAAGTGCCTTCTACAGCAAGATATAGGGGGCGACATCCCGCACCAACATATGGGCGTAACCCCATATAGATGAGATGACAGAAGGGACGAGATATTTAGAAAGGCTACTGTGACGGTCGCTCAACTACGTGACTAAGGAATCATGTGGGGTAACGAGTATGACTATCTCTTGTGGGTAAACTGTACAACCTCTGCAGAGTCTAAACTGTTTAAACAGCTGCGCCTACGGTCAAAGGCGGATATGGAAATCTTTACTCGAGTTAGTTCTATTTCAAAAACCTTTGTGGGTGGGATGAAAAGTGTGGTGGGCTCACCTAGCACTGAGATTGGATTTTCCCTGAGTGTTTGAACTCAGTGATGTTAGTAATTGGGGACGGACCCAATCAAAAGTAAGCATAAGGTAGAGTTTCCGACGGAGGGAACCTCTGCTGTTATTAAATATTGCACAATTACCCTCTTTACCAAAATGCAAGTTGTTAAAATGCTAAGTGCTAGGAATTTGTAATTATGATATTTGAAAACATTGCTTTAGCAAATAAAAGAACCTGAGCCATCCTTGGTTAGCCTTACATGTATATTATTGCATTGTGTGTTGGCTCGCAAACACGGAAGTTGTGCTCATCCTCGCTTCCCCAAACCTCGAAGCGAAAAATCACGGATTACGACTACTACGAGGATCAAGAAATTGGAGGACCGGGAGATGATGAAGCGTACTGCAGTCTTTAGATGTTCTAGTCTCGCCCCAGTCCAGCTGACTCCGTTGGTTCTTGCGTGCATCCTATATTATCTGAGTCTTTAGGTAATATCGGACGCACACGAGTTTCCCCAGTCGCTTGCCTGTGGAGAGATGAGCTCTCACCCCTTTTGCTTCCGTTGTTGCTTCCGGTTTTGTAATGTAATCTTTTGACCTGTTCGGCCCGTATTGTAAAACCTGACCCGACGTGGTCTATGTAAACTCTGATGTGCTAAATTAATGAATGGTATGGTTCTACACCATGTATGAAATGATTCAGCAATGTATCTGTGAGTGCTATCTACTGATCTAGGGAGTAGCACAGTGTTATCACAGAGGATTCCGGATTAGGAAATCCGGGTTCGACAGAGCTGGTATCAACGACTAAGGAGCCCTAGCTAGACTGGTCGAGCCCTAAGGACTTGAGTCTTATTTTCAAAAATTAAGAAAAAGCTTTCGTTAAAATATAGCGTAATTACTGCTCATTCTCATCCCTCTTAGTTCTTTACCTTGCTCCTTTTGTGAGTCTACTCTGTTGCTGACTCTCTCTTTTGTTTTAAAAATTCTAGATAATCGTATCGTCGTCCGATGGCCCGTGGGATTTATTCTCTCACGGCGAGAACGACGAGAAGTTTGTCGGTATCCCCGCCAAACTCAAACAGTACCTTGGTTCGTCACCGGCCCATCTTCAGAGGCTGGAAGACCTAGGTTCTGGATCGAGAGTCTCGTTCTATAGAGGTTGAGTTCATCGCTCACACCTTTCGGACTGAGCATCCCAGGAGCCGCTGTTCCGATGCCGTTCAGGACATAGCGTGCTTCGTCTCGACTCACTTGTGCCGAGTGCACAAGGATCTCTTGTTGAGGTCACCTTTCTGTTCCTTCCTGTCTCTCCAGCAGGGAGAACGCTACCCAAATATCTTCGACATCAGGTGAAGAACACCGCCATTGCAGTAGCCGTCGTGATGCATGCCCTAGCTCCTCCTGCACCAGCCGTCATCCTTAGTGACCCGGCGCCGACCAGATGTCTTGGACCCCGCACCAGGATCGCTGCACGCAAGAGCATGCGACATCCCAGTCCGTCGCTTGTCATCAATGTTGAAGACTACAGTTGAGGACGTAGCCTTTCTCGTTCTCACTCTTGTTTCCGGTCGCCCAACTTCAGTCGCAACTGTTCTCGCTCCCTCTCCCCGGGCAACTGCATCGCCTTTGGTCAGTACCCGATTGAGTAGTAGTTAGCTTAGTTTAACTAGCAGTGCTTGCTAGGCAGCCTTTTGGTCTGCAAGCACCTTTTTCTTTCTTCTACCTCAGTCAGTAGACGATGTGTTTGTATTCTGTGTCATAACTTAGCTTAGCATATAAGCTTTGTTCGAGAGTCATGTAACACCTAACCCCTTAATATAGTGCAGCTGCTCTAGGCTTTGTATTGTACTTGTTTCGTTGCTTTGTTGGTTTAAGTTCTTTTGTTGTGATCTAGAGGGCCAGTAAAACCCTCATATATCCCCTCTAGTTCTTAACCTCTTATGTTCGCTTCAGATGGCACCAAAGAGAGCAACAGCCCCAGGAAGTGATGCCAGTCGCAAAAGATGCTTCTATCTTCCTCCCTTGTCCTCTCTCGTCTAGTGTGCTTTTCCCTCTCGCCTATCGTGCTTTCTTCCTCTCATCTTTGAAACCGATGAAGACTTGCTGAAGATTGTTCAAATAGGTAAGTCGTAAGGAAGTCATTCCTGTTGGGATTAACTAGTGTATCTGGATGCCAAGCTAGATAGTTTTGGAAAAAAAAACATTGATGGGACTGATTTTGGGAATTGAAGATTTTAAGATTTGCCGATGTTATAAGAGTTCTTATGAATACTAGAGTATGATGATGGATAAACCTTGATCATGAATAGTTTAAAAGATAGCAGTGGATTATATAGAATGTGGAAGAAAGAAAATGATCGTGGAGGAAAATTTTGATTAATCATGAAGGATATGGGAATATGAAGTACCGATTAGATTATTAGGAGAGTTGGATCTTCATCGAATCTTGAGTTGATTATGATGTTGGTTGGGAACTTAGAATTGAGATATGTGTGCATCGAAGGTGCAGAGTAGAATGCGAAGAAGATTGGATTTTCAAAATGAATCATGATATTAATTTTGAAGGAGTTAGTTGAATCATGATTGGATTATAGGGTTACCAACTCATGATGTTGATTTTGGTAGAATGGATTGAATCAAGAAGTATGGAATCCATTGGGTATGTTGGTAACATTGGATTCAATTGGATAAGATTGAATAGAGAGGTTGGGTATTAAAAAGGAATTGTGGTTGGATTACAGAAATAAATCTTTGTTGGAGTATAGAAATAATCTTGGTTGGATCATGGAGAAACTAAATAAAAGTGTTCAGATGATCTATAATTGTAGATTTTAGATTAATAAAGATTGGATGATAGATAGAGACTATTGTTAAATAATGAATCGTTGTTAAGTGCTGGATATTCGAAATATAGGATTATTGATTTTTTGGATTATTGGATATTGAAGTACGATTCTTATATTTATGGATCTTACTAGTAGTTGGATTGAACTAAATATTTGTTAGATAGATAATGATAAAATAAATTGGCAGATTAAATTGAAAATTTGAATTACAAGCAGTCTTTTGGAAGGATCTTTAATAAAGATATTGGATTTATACAAGGAAATTCTGGAGGGTCACAATTGATAATTATGCTTGAGGAATTAAGTAAATGATGTCGTGGGTTTAGTCAAAAATTTTGGAGAAAGCAATTGCGCGATAATAATCCTTGAAGAATTTCGTTCCAAAACAGGATAGAATGGAATCTAGCAAGATCTTGGAGTTTATTGGATTGAAAGATGCGATTATTGCTACTAGAATTTTGTGGATTTATGGAGTAAAGAAATCATGCAATCTATTGGATTATTTACGTTTAGGCCTAAGAAAGATTTGAATATGAGATTTATCAAATAACTGGACTTCTTTTAATTGGGTGACATTACGATATGCTGGAATGGTAGATTTCAATAATAGTGAGACTTGGATCCAGCGATTTGGAAGATAAATTGATAGCTTTTGAGTTGGCACTCCAGTACATGGTTATGAAACCAGCAGTTGGCATCAGTTTACCAAGTTGGATCTACCATTGCGGCTGTCAAAGGTGCACGACATCTTTACTTTAGGCCGTAGTAGAAGAAATATCTCGGAGTACCTAAAGAACAGACTCTAGTCGAAGCCATCACACTGGAAAAAGATCTAACTCACCCGGAGCATCGAATCAAGATTCTTGACGTCGTGGAGAAGCAAACCAGACGTCAAGCCATCCGCCTTTGCAAAGTTCAATGGAGCAATCATTCAGCAAAAGAAGCTACCTGGGAGCACGAAGATCAGTTGAAGTTGGACTTCCCGTACCTATTCCCAGAGCAGCCTGAATCTCGGGGTCGAGATTCCGTTTAAGGTGGGTAGGTTTGTAACATCCCCTTCTTCCTCCCCTCTTCACTCTCTCTTCCCCGACCAGCGTTGACGCCGGTGTCGACAACCCCATGTGGCGCGTCGCCTCCCCATCTAGTCGTCCTCGCCGGGACCCACGTGCTAGTGCATCGTCCTCGCCGCCCGCGCCGCTCCCGTGCCGTGCCTCGCCCGCGACCGCCCCTGCCACGCCGTCACCTCCCCCACCTACTCCCACTCGCGAGTGCGCGTCTCCTCTCCCCGTCGCAAGACGTCACTTCCGGCCGCCCCGCCGGTGCCCCACGCCCCGGTCCCTTGTCCTCCCTTCCGCTATAAAGCCCCTCCTCCGGCACCTCCGTTGCCCTACCCCCATCCCCATCCCCTTCTTCCCCCAAGCAAAAGAGGCAGAGCAAGAGGAACAAAGAAGAAAAGAAGACGAAGAGGCCGAAGCCTTACAGTCGCCGCCGCCCCGAGCCCTCCTCCGCCGCCTCCCCCCGAGCCTCCCGCTCCTCCTCCCATGCCCGCGCGCGCCGCCTCCCCCGCCGCCTTCCCGCTCGGATTTTAGGGCAGAGCCCGAGCCGCTCTCCCCCCTTTTCAGGCCGCCGCCTGGGCCGCGCGCCGCGCCCACGCGCCGATTCGGCACGTGTCGTGGGCCAAGCCATTTTGTGTCCTTAGGCCGTTGGCAGTTTTCTTTTTTTTGTTGGATTTTATTTTTCTTTTCTATTTTAATTCAAAAGTGAGGCTTTAAAAATTAATATCTCCCCCATTTTAACTCTAAAAATTATAAAATAAATTTCTAAAAATTGGTAAATTCAAGACCTTGCTAATGGCATAGGTCTTGTTTAAGTTGGAGTTTATTTGTTGTTCATTTGTATTTATTTGCTCTTTTTATTTGTTTGTGTCTTTTTCTGGTACGTTCGTCCGACTACGATTTGAAGACGCCGGATATCCCCAAGTTGATCAAGACCAAGAGTATCAAGATCCTCTTACCTATATTCCAGGCGAGTCAATACTTTGATCATATTGAGCCTACATTCTATGCAAATTATATTCTTCTAAAATAGCAAATTGCACGCTTTAATTCCTTAATCAAATATATGTTAAAGCTTAAGATAGTTAAATACCCATTTGATGATTAATTAATTATTATGCCATCATTGACAGCTTGAATCCATTAATCCTTGTCACCCTAGTAACTATTTGATAAATACTAGTTATAGTTGTACTTCAGCGATACGCTAGCCTTGTTTAAATACCGGGACATTAAAATGTCCCAATCATCATCTCTTCAAACATAAAAATGATTTGGGTAGCCATTGGTGGTCCATGACTGAGATAAATATGGTGATTTGATTTTACTCCTCAAAACCCTAATATTGTTGTTACTGTCTGGGCGGACTGTGTGATGGGTCGTATGTTGATGGGTGCTAATGCAGCCCAAAGAATGTTGATGTGTGAAATGATCCGCTCGTACACCCCTAAGGACTTAATCTTGTCATGACCTCCTGTGTAAAACAAGTATAACCACAAGTCTGCAAACTGCAACTTGGCTTAGTAAATTTATCGGACCTTGGAAGTCATCTCGCTGGTGGAGGAGTAAAGGAGTGCAAGCGTGAGCTTCATCACGTTTGAATGGGACACCGATGGTGAAGTGCCTTCTACAGCAAGATGTAGGGGGTGACATCCCGCACCAACATATGGGCGTAACCCCATATAGATGAGATGACAGAAGGGGCAAGATATTTTGAAAGGTTACTGTGACGGTCGCCCAACTACGTGACTAAGGAATCATGTGAGGTAACGAATATGACTATCTCTTGTGGGTAAAGTGTACAACCTCTGCAGAGTCTAAACTGTTTAAACAGCCGCGCCTACGGTTAAAGGCGGACATGAGAATCTTTACTCGAGTTAGTTCTATTTCAAAAACCTTTGTGGGTGGGATGAAAAGTGTGGTGGGCTCACCTAGCCCTAAATTTGGATTTTCCCCGAGTGTTCGAACTCAGTGATGTTAGTAATTGGGGACGGACCCAATCAAAAGTAAGCATAAGGTAGAGTTTCCGACGGAGGGAACCTCTACTGTTATTAAATATTGCACACTTACTCTCTTTATCAAAATGCAATTTGTTAAAATGCTAAGTGCTAGGAATTTGTAATTATGATATTTGAAAACATTGCTTTAGCAAATAAAATAACCTGAGCCATCCTTGGTTAGCCTTACATATATATTATTGTATTGTGTGTTGGCTCGCGAGCACGGAAGTTGTGCTCATCCTCGCTCTCCCCCCCCCCCCCCAAACCCTCAGAAGCAGGAAATCCTGAAGATTACGACTACTACGAGGATCCAGAAGTTGGAGGACCGGGAGATGTTGAAGCGTACTGCAGTCTTTAGATGTTCTAGTCTCGCCCCAGTCCAGCTGACTCCGTTGGTTCTTGCGTGCATCCTATATTACCCGAGTCTTTAGGTAATATCGGACGACACGAAGTTTCCTGATCGCTTGCTCGTGGAGAGATGAGCTCACCCCTTTGCTTCCGTTGTCGCTTCGGTTTTGTAATGTAATCTTTTGACCTGCTCGCCCGTATTGTAAAACCTGACCCGACGCGGTCTATGTAAACTCTGATGTGCTAAATTAATGAATGGTATGGTTCTACGCCATGTATGAAATGACTCAGCAATGTATCTGTAAGTGCTATTTATTGATCCAGGGAGTAGCACAGTATTATCACAGAGGATTCCAGATTAAGAAATCTGGGTCCGACAGCTTTTTTTTTTTTAATCTGATGGGTCTTTCTCAGAATCTGAAGAGAAGGTCCGAAGGGCTAATCAGGGAGAACCAGAAACTGAAGAGGGAGTAAAAAGAACTGATGAGTATTTCTCAGCATGACAATTCTCACCGTGGTTCAAATTTAGTGGCCATGTGCTCATCTTGAAACAAAATGTTCAGAGACCACCACAATCACAAGAAACTGTAAACATATGGATCTAGACTTGTTTTTTACATGTTAAAAAACTTAACGAAAGACCTTCATGGAAAGTGAATTTTAAGAAAGAACTTCTGAGCAATGTGAATAATAGGAAATACGTTCCTCTAGAATACTAGTACTCTTCAGAGATTGTTATTTTCTCACTGAAAAATGAAATAATTACTGAGTACTGTCACACTGTCTTCTGTTTGGGGGGATAACAGTGCATGACAAATGCATTATGAAACACTGTCATGCCAATATTTTCGTATGTTCTGACAGTACAGACGCTGCTATGTATATATATGTCCATATGAAGTCAAGACAACAATATTGCACTCTCTGCAGTAAGGAGAAAAAGAGAGAGACTAAAACCCATTGTATGCGTGGATTGACTTGTTATGTGGCACCAAGGTCTACAAACTGACGCTTAATCATAGCCTGCAGAGGTTGCACATAGGAGGGCTATTATGCTCTGCCTAACAGATCTAGATCTCTCTCGGGTTTCACTTATCTTTTTTTAAAAAAATTAACCTTTTTAAGGAAGGAAATGCATGGAATTACAAAAATTTCACCGAACGAATCCTAGGACGACAAGAATTTGACTACACCCTTCTTACGGTGATAATAATTTGTGACTAGAGAGAGTAGATCCATGGAATAAATATTTTTTTCCCAATTGTCGCAAAGTGAACTTTTTTTTATTATTTAATCCTTTTTTAAAATTAATTTTAAAGTTAACCCCTCGCAAACTTTATTTCCAATTCTGACCCCTTTGGTCACGCCACCACCCGTGGCACCACTTTGGTCCAATTCTGACCCTTTTGGTCCAATTCTGACGACAAGAGTTTGCGAGGGGTTAACTTTAAAATTAATTTAAAAAAAGGATTAAATAATTTGTGACTAGAGAGAGTAGACTTTTAAAAAAAAGCTAAAGTCCAATTGGCGTGGCACCACTGTTGTAATCACCGCTGGCACCTGGCAGTAGCCCAAGAAGATCACAAACTAACCTAACTTTCAATCTCGTGATTCAAATCCTCCTGAAATTTCAACCATACCTCATTAAGAAGGTCAAAAAACTATTCCAATCGACGATCAAAGACAAGATTCCACGAATTTCATGGATAAGTTAAAGAAGACATAAGAACCAAGGAAATTTAAATTTTGATCCAAAAACTTACTCATGAGTAGATGATGGTTAAAATAACCCTAGATGTATTTCCACATATTCTAATAAGCTAGATCACGGTAAAAAAACCCAAAAAAAACCCAAAAGAACACAAAATCCAAAAGTTATCAAAAAGAGAGCAAAAATAAGAGAGAACTCATCTTTTCGTACCGAACATTAATATCTCTAGCCAAGCGTGGAGAACTCAAACAGGCCCTTAACCTATCCGGGTGATCCTGAGGTGTCACGGTTGTTACCAGCCAAGCGTAGGGATTCCCTAGCCAATGGTAATTCCACAAATGTTCATGGAAATCCTCAGTCAGTCAACCAGGGATAAAAGAAAACATTTTCGAAATGTCGGACCCAGATTTCGTAATCCAGAATCCTCTGTGATTTCACCGCACTATTCCCTATATCAGTACGTAGTGCTCACAGTTACATTACTAAATATCAAAAACGTATCATGCTAAAACATAAATATAATAGTGGACTTACTTATGGGCCGATCAGATTGAAATCAATAAGAAGCAGTAGTGGAAATGGAAAACTTCACACAGGTAGGACCCTCAGGACACGCCCACAGACAGTCAACTGGGGTTCATGACCTAGCTCTTGGCCATCAACATCTGGATCCTCGAAATACGCGTAGTGTCCTTGGTTCACAGCTTCTGAGGGTTTTGGGGAGAGCGAGAGTGAGCAAAACTTTCGTGCCCGCGAGCCAATACACAGAATGTAATAATATACATACAAGGCTTAACAATGATGGTTCGGATTCTTTCATTTGCTAAAAGCAACGTTTTCAATTATCATAATTAGAAATTCCTATCTCTTAGCATTTTAATAAATTTTATTTTATTAAAGAGAGTAATTGTGCAATATTTATATCAGCAGAGGTTCCCTCTACCTTATGCTTATTTTGATTATGGTTACCTCCACCTATTAACACCACTGGGTACGACGACCCAGAAAAAATCCAATCTCTGGGCTAGATGAGCCCGTCACATTTTCATTACCGCTAACCAAGGTTTTTGAAATAGAACTAACTCAAGTTAAGTTCTCATGTCCGCCTATGACCGTAGGCACGACTGTTTAAATAGTTTATTACTCTGCAGAGATTGTACACTTTACCCACAAGAGACAATCAACACGTTGCCCCCACATAATTCCTTATTCGTGTAGTTGAGAGACCATCACAATAACTTTTCAACCTATCTCGTCCCTTCTGTCATCTCACCCGTATGGGCTGCTCCCGTTTGCGGTGGGCCCATAAGTTGTGCGGGATGTTCACAACAACGCTAGCGCAGATGAACTACCCCACAACGTCTAGCGCATCTGGCAACTTCACCTGCATCGGTGTCCCATTCAAGCTAAGGCTTGCACTACCTCATACCCCTCCAATGAGATGACTTTCAGAGATCAATAAATTTACTAAGCTAAGTTGTACTTTACAGACTTGTGGTTGTACTTGTTTTACAATGGGAGGTCATGCCAAGATTAAGTCCTTAATTCATCTAGGCGATTCATACCACATTCCACACATTCTCGTGCTACGTCAGCATCCACCACCTTACCATCTGTCCAGATGTGGTAATAGCAAATTTTAGGGTTTTTGGGGAACAAAATACATCATTTCCAACAACCCAGTCTTTACCCACAATGGCTGCCCAAAAACATTTTCTATAATTAAAAAAGATGATGATCGGGGCATTTAATTCCCCGGTATTTAAGCAAGACTAGCATGTCTCTTAAATACAACTTATACTAGTAATTATCACATAGTTACTAGGGTGACATGGAATAATGGATTCAATTATCAAATGATGGCATAATAATTAATTAATCATCAAGTGGGTATTTAACTAGCTTAAGCTTTAACATACGTTTGCTTAAAGAATTAAAGCATGCAATTTTAGTAATTTAAAAGAATATAATTTGCATAAAATGTAGGATTAAAATGATCAAAGTATTGACTCGCCTAGGTCTATTTACCGCGGCCTTGATCTTACTTAAGCCTTCTCAGTCAGTGGTCTTGAATTCTAGGTCTTCGTCTTTATCCGAATCTTGATCCCGCTCAAGTCGTTGTTTCTTCGGGACTCCAACTTTTAATTACGCGATAATCGATTGACAACTAAATAAATCCAAAGAAGTGCAATAAGAACAAATAAATTCAATTGAGCTTATTTAAGTTTTGCGATGATCGAGATTATGAGAGAAGATTTGGTGATTGTGGGACATGAACAAAGTCAACGATATTTGAGCGAAAGGGGATACGACGGAGTAACTCTGTCGAGAGGGAAAGTACGGGTGGATCACTATTGAAGGAACAATTGCAGGAATGTTCTACTTCGGATTTGGAAGATGGCAAGATATCACCGATCGGGGAATCTCATGGTTTGATCTTGAATCATAAGCTTCTTTAATTATTGGATATTTATGAAGGAAGTTCCATGAGTTGGGTTAGACTTAGGACAGACATGAGTTTAAAAGAATACTGAATATTATTTTATGAGCGTTAAACATTAGGGATTTGGGTACGAGTTTAACATATGAAGAGTATGATTTTTAATTTGTCGAGTTAAACTTGAAGTCCAATTTTACCAGGGTTCTTTCTTAAGGTTGTGCCTTGAATTGTTGGTATATGTAATATTCTTAATTACCACTGGTGATTTAAATCTAGAAATAAAGATAGGATGTTATATATTGGGCAAGGTTATAATTTTAGCAAGACTTCTAATTTAAGTTTGCACATTCAAATTAGATGGCAAGTCATATTGGTTAATTATCTCGTCTTTAATTTATTTGCCGCCTACACAAGGTTGAGCGTACATCCATACATATGTTATGATTGAGATAAATATTAGAGACTTAATACTCAAATGATTCTTTTTCCTTAATTATTAAATCACCATTTTAAACGCCTTCATGATTTTTGGGATATGGAGATGATACTAGATATTTTTGCCGGGCTTAATCTTACACTGATCATTTTTAATTAACATTGATAACTTTAGATCAGGGGATAAGGATGCGATGATTATTATTTGGATCATAGAATATTGATAGGATTTGCAAGTTAATAATTCAAGTTTCTATAGCAAGACATTGAGAGCATCAAAAATATACTTGAATAGCTTTAAGTTTTATTTCCAGAGATTGTAATTTAAGCATCTTGCATCTCTCAGTTTTTGAAACATTAGTGGATAATTAATTAAATTAATTTTATGAATTAACTAGCC
Organism: Ampelocalamus luodianensis; assembly: GCA_036346255.1. Taxonomy (NCBI): domain Eukaryota; kingdom Viridiplantae; phylum Streptophyta; class Magnoliopsida; order Poales; family Poaceae; genus Ampelocalamus; species Ampelocalamus luodianensis. The sequence continues at coordinate 29,243,862 of CM070623.1, forward strand.
ATTAAGCACAGAGAGGTTCTCATGATATTTGAAGGTTGTCAAATAATTTAGCATGATCTTCAGATAGCAAGATGAACCAACTAAGCTGACTGCCTCCACTTGTTCTTAAAAGGAGAGGGCCCACATGCCATTGAGGAAAAGATAGAGGCAAGAGTTCAGAACACAGAACGGGAAAAGAACAGGGGAGCAAGGGGGGAGCGCACGGCGGCAGTGCTTGCCGGCGGCGGACGGAGGCCAAAGAGGCGGCGGGGAGCGGAAAAATGAGTCGCCGGGGAGGGAAGGAGGTCGAGGGAGGCGGCGTCGTAGCCGGGGCAGCACCGAGTGGGAGGTGGCGGCGTCTGGGGCGGACAAGCGCAGGGCTGGACGGCGGCGACTGCGGTCGGAGGGAGGAGAGGGGAAGGGGAGGGGAGCACGGCACTAAGGAGGTACAGGGGGACTCACCGAGCGGTTCATGGAGGCAGAGGAGCTCCGGAGAGGGCCGGCGGCGTGCATCCAGGGTGGCGTGGGGCGACTCGCGGCGGCGGCGGCCTATGGCGGCGCGGAGCTTTGACCGGCGGTTGGGGGAGGCCAAGGATGTCGAGGTGGTGCTCCAGGCGCTGACAATTGGGCTGGGGCGACGAGGAGCTTGAATGCTGCCGAAAAGGGGGATTTGGCTGGAGGGGAGGAAGAACGCTGGGTCCGGGTGTTTTCTCTAGGGAACAATTACCAATTGGCGATGGGGCGAAGTGGGGGAGCATGAGGGAGCTCAGGGCTCCTCTTATAGCCCAGGGAAAGGGGGAACCATTGGGGCGCAGCTGGCCGAAGGGAGCTGGCGGCAACGGGAGCGGCGCCGGGTCAGTGGCGGACGGGACTCTGGGGTAGAGTAGGGCAGGTGAGCGCACGGGGCGGCAGAAGGCCCGGCATGGGTGCGGCTCAGAAGGACGGGGGCAGGCGAGAGCCGGTGAGGGCAAGGACGGGACGCGACGTGCGCGGCAGAGTGCCAGGAGAGCAAGACTTGGCCTGGGCGGCATGGGCAGGAGGCCATGGTGGCAGGGGCCGGCTAGGGGAAGGAAGGGGCCGGGGAGAGGGTTGGGCTGGGCAGGGCTAAGCCTAGGGAGATAATTCGAATCCGAATTTTGATTTTGGAAGTTGAGGTTTGAAGATGAACTTTGAACTAGAAATTTCGAATTGGAGCTTTGAACTCAAATGGAGTTCTTTAGTTACTGTTCACTTTCTGAAAAACAGAATGTTACATGAAAGAACAAAACTACGTTAGCGTGTTGACAACATGTCGTATTTTCGTACTGAACATTAATATCTCTAGCCATTTGGAAATTGGAATCATATTGAATAGTCATATATAATCTTACAATGACATCCTTGGAATGATGTTGAACTGATTGATCAACGCCCTCTTTCATGGGTTAGAATACTGTGGCAAGTAGCCAAGTAGGATAGCAGTTCCGAAAGTGAACCTACAATATGGAGATCGATTTTGTGTGCATCCAATGAATTGATTTAGATATTCGGAAGTACGTGACCGGTCATTGTTAATTTAGCACTACTTGACTCACTGTTTGACTGACTTGGAGTCTTAGGTCCAGCATAGTTATCACATCTTGCGGGTCCTGGACGCTTAGGAAGTATCTTTTTCACATGTTTAATCAGGTCTCCCTTTTATTAAGATTTCTTCTCACGTGTAATCACGTGCAGATTGCATTATTCTTCGAGTAAATAATCCTTTCCAAAGCTGACCCGTGGGCCGTGGCTAAGTCCAATTCGTGTGGCACCAGTGTTGTGTGGCTAAAAGTCACAGTTCAAGTCTTGCAAAGTAAACATATTAGGCATGTTTAATGGTGGATTTTCCAGGATTTGATCCCATGACCTCTTGGTTGTTAAGTCTTAAGGATAACTTTACTAACTAACTGCACCCTTTGCAAAAAAAAAAGAAAAAAAAAAGAAGAGAGAGAGAGAAAAAGTTATCCTTCTCTGCATTAAGGAATCAGGAAATGATCGATGGAGCCTCTTTATTCCCCAGAATTCCATAATATGTTATATTTTTTTCATGGGAAGTTTGTTGAGTAACACTCCAAACAGATGAACATCTATTTTCCATTGCAGCTATGTTTGGCTGTTCGGTGTGCCATTCTCATTTAGGTTTGAGGACAGATCATAACCACTTTGGTGGGAAGAGCCGCACTGAAATACTCATCATTCTCTGAGGTAGTTTCTGCATCAGATAAGAGTTTCTCTTCTATCTTATTTCGCAATTCGCACAATTGGAAATCTAGAGATGGTTATCTGTACAAGAAAAAAGAGTGGTCTGTCCACTTTGCTATATTCGAATCAAAAGACTTTTTTAAACATCTTCCTTCAGAATAATTCCATTGGCAGAAGCACTCGTACACAGTTCTCTCCCAACCCTATCTTGCTTTTGTGATGCTCCTTACAATGACACAAGAAAAAGAGCAATGGTATACACATGACGACTTTTATTGTTTTACGTGTACCATGCATGTGGAGGCCAGAAGGGTGCTCAGGGGCAGCCAGGCAGGCGCCGTGCGGGGTGCCGCGGTCAGACGGAGGTGAGGGCGGGTAGCCAGGTCCGGTAGGAGTCGGCGGGCGCTAGAAGGAGGCACGGGCAGGCAGCCGAGGTGGTCAGAGTCGGCAGGCGCGCGGGCGAGCAGCCAGGGCGGTCGGAGTCGGTGGGCGTGCGGGCGGCACGGGCGGAGGCACGGGAGGAGGATTGGGCGGGCGGGCGGGCGGGCGGGGCGTCGCAAAGCATTTCCGCAAGAAAAGAGCAAAAATAGGCCTAGGGATCTATATCGAGGCAAATATACATCTTTTTAATTGCAGGTAACCAAACATATTTTTCATTTTCCTTTGAATCTCCAATATCCATGGAATTTATAATGTAGGAAAAAAATGAGGGTTGCCGTTTATTAGTTGGTAATAAGTGCAATAAATGATTGAATTGGTAAATAAAGTCACTACTGGAAAGACTAACTGTTCGGACGCTGAATAGCTCAACGTCACACTTGTAAATTCCGAAAAGAAAATACTGTTTCTGTTGAGGGGACAGACTGATGCATAGGATTTTGAAGCTGGGAAATGCGCTAGAGAGAGAGAGTAGCGAATTGTATTTGCTTATAATTTTCTTTTGGTCCAAAATCACTGTCTTAGAGTGCTTGCTAAATTAATTCAGGTGGGGGAGTGGTCCCGGGGGCAGCGCCCACTTTGCATTCTCTATTTTCACACGGTTGAGGCAAGTACTCTCATTGATAAAATAATGATGAGTGTTTGATATTGAGTGCAAGTATTTGATACATATTAGCTATGCATGGTTGCTAGAGTGATATGTATGATTAATGATGGTGAACTCTTGAGAGTAAATCTGAGACTTGGTCACGTGGTGACCAAGTATGTATATTAGAGGTCCCCGTCATGTAGATGATGGGCTTGTGATCCCCACACTCGTGGAGTGTGAGCATTGATTTGAGGTCCCCATCACGAAGATGATGGGCTTGTGGTCCCTATACTTGTGGAGTATAGGCTTTTGGTCCTTGTGCTAGAGGGCACAGGCAAGGGTATACATCGACGGTTGTATACCCCGCATTACCGGTAAAATACAAAAAGAGTAAAAAGGGAAAAGATGCATTGCGCATTGGCATTACATAATCATGTGATATGTTTTAGTGTAAAGCTTTAGAAGTTGGATGATGAAGTTATAGTTGTGAGTTTGTCGACGATCCAGTTGCCAATCTTACAAAATAAAAAGAGGAAAATAGCACGGGAATTTCTGGGAGAGAATGGAACCACTCTTTATTGATATGAACTGACTGTTACAGGGGTGCCTGCGATCAAGCAGTGAACTACTTCTAATTACACTGAGCGTAATGCTTGCTATGCTACAGAATCAGGTTTGAAACATGAGTCTAATGCTAGTTGCTATGCCTCAATCTGATGTGGTCTGATCTAATCCTGTTGCCCCTTGTCCTTCTGTGCTCCATATTTAAATAACACTTGAAGAGGTGACAATTACTCCTAGAGAAGACACCTGTTGGGAAGCATCGTGACTGGTTAGAGCGAGGCGACAGTTGATGAAGTGCTAACTATTCAGTGGTTAAGTGCCTATGAGACACTCAACCGTACGATGGTTGTTTGTCAATGTCTTAGGTTCATGTAACATCGCGTGGTATGGAATATATAACATGTGTTCCATTCATCACATAGTAGGAATATACCTGGAGTTAGATCCACATACCAGTTTATAGCTTTTACAAGCGGCTAACTGGTCAGAGACTAGGTACAAGACCTTGTCCGACCAGGGTACCCATTATGTAACCTTTGGAATATTTACAACCAGTGAGGTCGTGAACCTTAGGGGTTACGACCATGAAGACGTATGATCTTTTATTATGTATTAAAGATAATACATAGAGGTTTTAATCCTCGTCAGCTAGCCCCCGAACTTTAAATGAATAGGTCATGTGAACACTTTCTTCCGATGAAGTCGTATCGGGCAGACCCTCGTGACATTCGAGGTGGTCTATATTCACTTTAAAGTTGAGAACTTGCCTTGGGAATCAAAGAGATTTTCTCTCTGTTGGAAAAAAGGTTTTATCCGTTGGACTCTTGTGTAACTCCCGATTGTAGTTAAAAGATATGAAGCTATAAAAACCTCTTTTTGCTGTGAGCCTTGGGTTCTTACGCTTCTAGATTTCCCTTTTACCTTTCTCATCTTCTTTGAGAAGAATTCTCTCTGACCTCTGTTCATCTTCCCAAAAGATCCCAGTATGTCGGATTCAATCACCAAGTGGGTGGCTTCCGATCTGAGCGAGAGGAAGCTTGAGGCACTGGAAAAGATTAGAATACTTCCAAACAAGAATTTGATCAAGTGGAGGACGGCGTACGGAGAACACTTCTCGAGCTGTGAGGAAGGGAAAATCCCTGTTTTCCTTGCTTATGTGGAGTGCGGGCTAAGATTGCCAGCGTACAAGTTCCTCTCCCGAGTCCTTGAGCGTTATGGGGTTGAGTTAGTGAACTTAGCCCCAAACTCTATCGCCAACATCATCATATTCGCCTATCTATGCGAGGCGTACCTGGGAGTACGACTAAATTTGAAGCTCTTCGGGTATTTTTACCAGATGGCAATGTCGGGGAGATCCGCGGCGGGTCCTGGAGAATGTACGCTGCTCCTTCATCAAGGGAAAGTCAATGAGTACATCCCGGTGTACTCGAAATCTTCGTGATCGTCATGGAAGAAAAGCTAGGTTCTACATGACAGTCACAAAAGATGATGGCCTCTACTTCGATGGTAAGAGGGCGAGCGAGAATCCAAGGTGGAAGGAGACCACAAAGAAGACAGGGATGTTCGAAAGATGGGTAGAGGCCATCCATGACATGAGAAGGAAGGTTTTGACTTCTTGGCATGTGGTGAGAGATTTCACCATGAGCCGAATTAGTCCCCTGAAGCTCCGAGACCATTCCCTGCTATGGAACATTGGCCGTGACAAAGGGATCAAGGACTCCAAAGATTGAAGGCCCGCAGAACAAAGCTGTGGAAGTTGTAGGCCCCAAAGTGGTCGTTCATGACCTGACGGTTGTAAATAAAACAACTCCTTTGGCGGTTGATGAGACCATACCCTCCGACCGGGTGATCAAGGGCAATGTCTCCGACCGGTTGGTCGAAGATATCGTCTCCGAGCTCATGTTGGAGGATGTGAGGGGTACAACCAGCCGTACTGGTTCAGAGCCGGTGAAATCGGTTGAGAAGAAGAGGAAAGCCAACACGACATATTTCGCTCCGATGCATTACAAGGTTAAAACCAAAAAATCGACCAAGTATGTCCAAACGAATAAGTCATGTAAATACATACCTTGAATATTTTTGATATGTTGGAACCCTGAACTTCCTTGCTTTCTTCTTGTGTAGATCTTCTGGTGTTCCGGTTGTCTCCGACCAGAACACTCCTCAGGAAGAAATTCCTGAGGACGAAGTGGTCGTGGAAGTTCCCGACCAGAATACTCCTTAGGCTAAGGTTGCTGAGGACAAGGTGGTTAAGGAAGCCCCCGGGCAGGCATCAACGCCAGCATCTGCTCAGGATCCACTAGTAATTCTCACTCCGCCTGCGGAGGTAGTCATCCCTGGAGATCCTCAACAGGTTCCACCCCCTGTTGGTAACACTTCTCAGGCTAACAGGTTCCCTTTTTCTCCCCGATTTATCGAGGATAAGGAACTTGACGAGGCCTGGGGAAAGATATCGAACCGTCAAGCCGAGACAAGCCCTAATATGATTTTTGCCAAATATAATGATGTGGCAATTAAGGTGAGTATTTACGATCAGTCTCTTAACTTTAAAGTCTCATGGAAACTTAAACAAGAATGCCATTTATGCAACATATGGTCAAGAACTATGCTATGGTCGGAGGACTGATCCAGCGAATAAGGCTCTTGGAGCAGAAGCACTCCGAATTAAAAAGTAAGGACTTTCTTCTTAACTCTGTTTTTCTTTCTTTTTTTACTATCATATCCCTCTTTCGTTAAATAATTTTTCTCCCTTATCATACTTGATAGATTTGGATAAAATTAAAGAAAAAGTCGTGGTTAAAGAAGCCATGATAATAAAGCTTACAAAAGAAAATAAGAACAAGGACCGGTCGATCGAACACGTGATGACCAGGCAAAAGAAGGTTTTTGATTCTTGTGAAAAGAAAAATCAAAGGTAACTAGTCGTAAAGTTTGACTACTATACCGTATCTCCAATTTTATGTGTACTCTAACTGCTAACCTATTCGTGCAGAGAAAACTCAAGCACGGGAAAAGGCAGAAAAAGCTCTTGAGTTTGAGCGTGTAACATCCAAATTCTGGACTCGTGTTTCAAATGTAAGAAAATGTGTAGAAATTAAAACTTTTTCTTGCATCTTGAAGTTTTTGACTTTTCCTGTAATTCTTATAAAGGAATCATGGGGAATCAAAAACCTAAATCTCCCTTTTTATTAAAGTCTTAGACTCCTTGTTGAAAATCCTGGGTTCTACTCCGAAGAGATACTTTTCCTTGGTTGTGTGACCCCTTTGAAAAATCTGGCAATTATTAGGAATGGTTTGAATATTTTGAGAGGCAGTCAAACCACCCTGACCCTTGGTCAAAGCCTAAATTAGAACCTTGAAGAATGTTTAGAGAAAAATGCTCAGCATAAAAACCTCTGGAAATTTTTCACAAGGTCCATCTCAAAGTTAGCAAGCTACTGTAAAAATTTCATAAATTTTGGAGTTAGTTTACTATCTCTAAAAATCCCTCAAAGTTTTCAGCTCAAATGAAGCCTTAAGTCAAACCCTTGTTTCGGGTTCCAGTCGGACTCGGGATCTGGGTTGAACCCAACCGCTTGGAGCACCTCGAGCCCTGTCAGTTAGGAGCGAACAGTGTCGGCCGTTGGATCTGGCCTTACCGCTGAAGATCTTCGGGAGCTCCTCAAAGTCCTCCTCTGGCCTTTGTAAAAGAACTCCCACCCGCACGACCACCTCATGTCCTTTTTGCAAAGAGCACCCTCCTGGACCTCCCCTAGGACCTCTTTTGTATCTTTGCAAAGACCACCCTAAGTCATCTTCGAATACCTCCTCAAAGAACTCCTCAAAAGACCACCACGGACGACCTCTATTGCATCTGCGAGATCGTGGGCCGTCCATCCTTTGATCTGCGCCTCAGACCTCCCTCAGTGTTAGGACCTCCGAACCTCACTTAAAATCTGAGCCCTTCGATTCAAATCCAACCATCAAGACCTCCCAAGCTCGAGCTCCACACTTAACTCAAACATTGTATTCCTTGACCAGTCCACTTTGAGCTCCTTCACTGATTGGTGGGACCTCCCGGAGCACTGGTCATCATCGTTTTTGTTAGAATAGGACTCTTGTATTTCCTTATCTGCATATGGCAACCCCCTTTGTACTCCCTATATATATTGCCTATTGGGCCTCTTGAATAGATGCACACAATATTCATAACAGTTTTCACGCGCATGCGTGTGTACCAGAGCCATGGCAGTAGGGAGCAGTGCTATGTCATTTCTTGTCCTTGCTAACGGCTCTCTACTGCCAAACATTAAATGATGGTCAGCACCTTTCCCCTAAAAGTCTTCTTTCCACCTGCCCTGTCATTTCATGTACTTCCATGGCAGGGACTTTGACTCGGGTTGCACTTGCTTCCCCTTGCTCTCTCAGCTATTTAGGTTCCTTGAGCTCCTCCTTCGCTCCTTTTAGACACCTTTGTGCCCACCTGAGCTCTTCTCTGTGCTCTTTTACTCACACCACCCGAGAGCACCCCCTCGCCATTGTCGGACTTTGGAGCTCCTTAAGGCCATTCGAGCTCCAATGGTTTAATTGCGACTTTTTGCATGTCGACTGGTGTATTTGGTCACCTTGGGCATTTCTCTAACTCATGTTGTTTGACTTCACAGAGGAGGTCAAATTGGGAGCTTGCTCCTTGAGGCCGGATTTGCCTTCTTCCTCATCTCCGGCAAGCTTTTGGTCACCGGAACTCCTTCGACATCCGTAGACCTCCTCCACCCCCAGGTTAGTACCTTAGTGTTTGAATTCTTGCTCTGATTTGGACCACGTTAGTTTTTCATTTTTGTCGTATTTTGCCTCCGGCGGTCGTCTCCGGCTAGCCGCCAGTAGGAGGTGTTTTAGCCCTTCTTTTTGGCACCTTTAGGTTCTCTTCGCTATTTAGAGTCCATTCGTGCCCTTGGTTCCCGCCGGCGTGGTCCACTTTGCCGGCGGTGAGCTAAAATCCAAACTCGTGTTTTTGCCGTGCCTTACTCGGACAGGTCCTGTAGCCTAATAACTAGTATTTATGTTGTCCTAAAGCCTAACCATTAGCTCGCACTTATTTGGCTATCGGAAAGGTTCCCTGTATCGCTTACTTGTGGACCTCGTTCCCTGTTGTCGAACTTTAGACCACCCCGACAAACCTTAGGACCACCTCGGGTTGATTTTGGCCGTCCATGACCTCCTCTGTGTAGATTTGGACCGTCTCGATCGCTACCCTTGAGGCCGGTTGTAAAGAAAGCCACTAAGGATTCCTAGGACAAATCTAGACCATTGATGACCTCTGTAGGGTTAATTTTTATCCGTAGGATCCTGTTGGTTAAAACATTAACACTAGGACCTCCTCCTGGTTTTGATCCTAGCCGTTAGGTCCTCCCGGGTTTAATCCTGATCGTCTAGGATCACCCCGAGCTAGATCTCAGCCGTAGAATCTTTTTCTGCAAACGCTTTAGTCCCAAGACCTCCCGGGTGCGATCTTAGCCGCTAATGATCTCCCAGACTTAGATCTTGGCCGTTAGATTTTCTTGTGTAGAGTCCTTAGCTGCCAGGACCTCCCCCTACCCTTGATCCTGGCCGTTAAAGAGCTCCTTGGGTTATTCATGGCCGTTGGATTACCTCTGTGACCCCGCAAAAGACCACCCTGGGTAAATCTTGACCGTTGAGACCTCCCCAGTCTAGATCTAGGCCGCCCAAGACCTCCTCACCAGTTTAACTTATCACCCAGGACCTCCCTCGGTGGAATCTTAGCCGTTCAGGACCTCCCCCTGGAGATCTTGACCGTCCCAGACCTACTCCGCAGATCCTTAACTTTAGGATCTCCCCATCAATTCTGGACCATTAGATCTTGATCTAACGGGCCAGACCTCCTCGGCGCATTTAGTGCTCTAAGTGCTCCGATCTCTTTTTCACCGTCCATCTCTAGATCAACGGTCTAGATCTATTTGGCCGTTCGGACCGCCCGAGTGTCCCCATCGCTATGTGCCGTCCGATTTCTTTTCAATGGTCAAGATCGATTAGGCCGTTCGGGTCACCCGAACGTCCCATTCATTTTGACCGTTGGATCTAATCCAACGGTGTCCTTGCGTGAGCCCGCGTGCATGCGCTGTGCTCCGTGCACTGTGGGTCGTAGGATTTCCAATCAACAACCCATTTTGAGCCACGTTTTTTTCACTCGGTTAATTTGTTTCTTTTTCTCAGTAAGCTTTATTTCACAACTGAAAATTCCATTAAACTTTGAAAATGCATAACTAATTCATTTCAAATCATTTTCGGTTGATTCAATTTTTGATAATTCTGTTTTTAACTAAACTTTAATCTAAAAATAGTTTTAAGCTCAGCGTAGTCCCAGAAAAATTTGAGAATGTGTTTAATTGTGTTTAGGCTTTATTTATTGCATAAAATTTCGTATTAACTTGTAAAAGACACAAGTAATTCCCTGTAACTCCAAATTGAGCAAACTAAAATTTGTTAGAATCCTCTATTCCTATGCTTTAGTGTAAAATAGGTTTTAATGAGGTCTATGCCACTGAAATTAATGATACACTAGTTTTACAACTTAGAAAAATCATAACAAATTCATTGTAACTCCAAATGAAGTAAACTCAGTTTTGCTAACCTTAGGATGTCAATATCTACCTACTATAAAAATTTCAAGTTCCAAATATTTCTAGAAATTTATGCCATGAAGAGTAACCGAAATAAATTTAATTTGAATTTTCAGGCTGAGAGAATTTGTTTAGGCCATAACTTTTTCATGATTAGTCCAAATCAAATGGTTATTGTTTCTAAATTGGTCTAAAATCATGCTCTACCTGCTGTATAAATTTCATGGATTTTGGAGTATTTTTGGTTTTGAGTCTTCTTCGGTGTTCGTCGTCTTTATTGGATTTTCTCGTTCTTTTGATAGGTGACGACGTTTGTGTTGAGTTGAAAAGTAATCCTCTGCAGCAAACAAGTGACCTACAGCAAGACAACCAGTGTAACATCATTTGATCATATTGCTCCTATTACTTTTAAAGTCTAATATCTTGTTTGCAAAAACTAAGTATGCATGCTTCTTTGTGTCAAGATTAATTTTGTCGATTAGAGGTAGTTAATCCTATTGCATTGTTGCCCTGAAATTATTCACCCCTGCCACTGCCATAGGTTATTATCCTCACCGATGAACTAGAGCCCGGTGGATGATTTATGATCTTTTTATTATCTTTGCGATATGATGCTTAGCAATGCTTAGTTACCGGTAGAATTGGGCGGTTATCGACTTAGTCGATAACCTTGATCACACAAACTTATTATGACTTTATGATTCAGCCTCTATGCTATGTTTATTTGTGAAAACTAAAAATGAAAACAAAATGATTTGGACTTGGACACAATGGTAAGATGGTGTGCTTTTGGGTGTGAATTGTTGGTGCCCGAGTCAACAAAGACCGAACATCTTGTTACACTAAACCAAGCATTTTTGCGTGCTAACCACACTAGAGGGTATGTGACCTCTCTTGACTTAGTACTTTGGTGTGTGTTAGCTACGAGTCGCAGGTGGGCGTGTGTGTGTTGTATTGTGGTAAAATGAGGTGGTTCATGTGTTGGGAGCAATGTAGTTGTCCGAAAAGCTTTACCCCGAGGGGTAGTTGTCTTTTTGGCTTTACAATGTAAGCGTATGGGCTTTGGTCCATACGAGCGGCTCGTAGTTGATACACAATATTGAAAACGTCTCGTAGGACTTAGCCGTGCCGGCATACCTTCGGAAGTGTGCTTCATCTAGTGGCAAAAAGGAGGTCTGAAGTGTGGGTACATTGGTACACCCCTACAGGATTTTGAACTATTCGAATAGCCTCGTCCTAGGTTATGGACACGCTTGGCAAGGTCTTTCAAGAGTTAGACAAAGTTAAGGCTCTGAACAAGGTGCTTTTTGACTTAGGGTTAGGAACGCAATTGCCCATTCTAAGAGATTCTATAGAGAAGATCAATTTTCTCGGACATCAACTCGAGGACCTCAAAAATATAATGAAGATCTTTCGAGGGAACGATGCCAAGACCCTAAAAGAAGCTATCGTGACTAGAGTCTGTGTTGCTTTAGCAAAACTGAAAGCTTCTGACCCCTCTATTCATCTTAGAGCTGTTGAAGAAGACTTCGACTGCTTGGATGATGAAGCGACCAAGTTGCTCGAGGAAGTAAAACCTCTCGGAAACAAGGTTGCAGAGGAAATAGAAGTCGGGTCTTCATCACGTAGCAACCAATCTGGTGATTCCAACAAGTAGATGATTGTAATATTTAGACTTTGTAAATAAAACTTGCCTTTTAACATCAATGCAGTCTGTGTTTTGTCTTCTCAAATTCGCTAAATACTCATATATCCCCTAGCCCCCGACTGCTTATGTTAGTAGATGAATGTTAGTAAAGAAGCAGTAGACCAAAAGAATGAGTAAGAGCTATGACCATGGTACAAAGTATGTGCTGCTTATGAGAAAAGTAATCTAATTAACACTAGGAAATCAATTTGATCAGAACCAGTGTATGATTTCGACTAGTTTAGATAGTTTCCATAATCGAAATGTTGTATAATACCAAATATGGTCGGAAGATAGCATAAGACTTGATTTGATGATAAGAATTTATGCAAGAATGCATGCAAAAAAATGAAATGATAAGTATCCATGTTTATATTAAGTATCCAAAACTGGTCGTGATGGTTGCTCAGAACTGAAGACATAAAAAATATTTTGCAAAACGTGCTCATGCTTATGTCGGACTAGCAACGAGGATCGTAAGAAAAGGACAGTCGCTAGGAAGCTCCTTCCAGTGGGCAGGACCACGTGCAAAGAGGAGAGACTTCGACTAGTAGGCTTTCCGTGCCCTGACCAGTAGCCAGACAAGAGTATAACAGAATGTTGAAATGAAGAAAGTTAATCTTCAAACCTGAAGCATATGAGAAATCATTTAAGATTGCTTGCATGATGCTCTTAGTACTTGTATGTTTATTTAAGAAAAGAGTATGGTCGTGTGTGGAAATTATTAAAGCAATGATCACGACTAGGACCGTGGTGGCGTTTGACGATCAAGTCTAAGCCAATGAGTAATAGAGACCCTTAAAAAAAGGATATCAGAGAGAATGAGAGTCTTTTTCGACCAGTTAAACAATAATGATATATGACTAGAGTAATGGATAATACCTATAAACAATAATACTCATCGCAATAAAGGAAATGCATCTTATTGAAAAAAGGAAAAATGTTTAAAGAAGAAATAATTAAACAAAGAACTTATGCAATCGATCAATGTTCCAAGAATTTGACAAAATTTGCCCGTCGGACATAGCTAATCGTACCAAACCTGGTCGGGTGACTTCGACTACAATGTATGGACTTTCCCACTTGGGAGAAAGTTTGTTGCGATTCGCTTGATTCTGAATTTTTCTGAGAACCAGATCACCTACAGTTAGGCTGCGAGGTTGCACCTTACGACTGTGGTACCTACGCATGGCTTGTTGGTAGATTGCGGATCATATCAAGGCTTGATTTCGTCGTTCTTCAAGGAAATTGATGTCGTCAAGTCGTTGTTCATTCTGATCGTTTTCGTTAAAACAATTAGTCCGAGCATAACTAATTTTTAGTTCTGGAGGAAGCATGACTTCAGCACCATAAACCAAAAAAGAATGGTGTTTCACCAGTCGCACGACTGGTCGTGGTACGAACGGCCCATAATACAGACGGAAGTTCTTGAACCCAAGCTCCTAACCGTTTGATTAATTGGTCGAACACTCGTCGTTTGATTCCTTGCATTATAATACCATTGGCTCACTCAATTGCTTCGTTGCTCTACGGATGAGCGACAGAAGTGAAATATATCTTGATACCTAGGTCGTCGTAGAATTCCTGAAAATTACCGCTTGAGAACTGGGTACCATTATTTGTGATTATACGACTAGGTACACTAAATCATGTGATCACATTTTTTGTGAGAAACCTCTTAGCGGCTTCAATTGTTGTTTTAATAACTGGCTCGGCTTCGATCCATTTTGTAAATGTGTAAATCATGACGAAAAAGAATTGAAAGCCCCCGGGTGCTCTTGGAAAAGGTCCTAGAATGTTTAGTCCCCAGGTTGCAAAAGGCCAAGAAAGAGGAATTATTTACAAAACTTGTGCCAGCTGATGTACTTGTCGGCTATGAAACTGACATTGTACGCACTTCATCACGAGCACTTTTGCATCATGAAGGGCAATTGGCCAGTAGTATCCTTGCCTGAAGGCTTTACCAACCAGCGTTCTGTAGGAATGATGTGCTCCACAGACTTCTCTATGAATTTCGATCAGCAACTGAATGACACCCGGTTGAGATATACATCTCATCAACACTCCATGAGATCCTCATTTGTACAAGGTACTTTCAATAAGAGTGTATGATTTGGCTTTTTCTGCTATACGATTGGCCTCCACATCATCTTTTGGAATTAGATCATGCTGAAGATAATTGTAGATCGATGTCATCCAATCTCTATCGTGATCGTTATGGCGCCAACCATCAACGACCTGTGGAGCATCCATGTTCACAGAATTGAGGTGCACGACCTTCTTATGAATATCTACGTCCTCAGAAGGCTCGACCACCGAGGGTGAATCGAGTTGCTCGAGAAAACTCTGACGAGACGTTTGACCTGGTGGAGGCCGTCCGTGCCAACTGGTCTGCTAGAAAGTTCTCCTTTCTAGGAATATGTTGGATCTAAAAACCGAAGAAGTGCTTTTCGAGTTTTCGAACTTCCACTAGATAAGATGACATCTTGGTACTAGAGCATGGTACTCTTTCCCTATGTGATTCGCTACTAGTTGAGAATCGTATTTCACTAGTAATTTGCGAATCCTGAGTGAACGAGCTGCTCGGAGTCCTTCCAGCAAACCCTCGTATTTTGCCACATTATTTGTAGCAGAAACGTTTAACTAGATGGCGTACTTGATGCGTTCGCTAGTAGGGAAAATCAAGACGACTCCATCTCCCGAGCCTTTGAGTATCAAGGAACCATCGAAGTACATTGTCCACTCGTTGTGGTGTTCGTACTCGGGCCCTTAGGTGGGTACGGGATTTGTCCATTCGGCAATGAATTCTGCGATTGCTTGGGACTTGATTGCTATTTGTGAGATAAAATGGAGGTTGAACGCCCCAAGCTCATCCGCCCATTTTGTTATTCGTTTTGATGACTCCCTGTTTCCAAGGACTTGACCAAGGGGGATACCTATTTGATATGACCACTTTGTGGGCTTGAAAGTAATGCCTTAGTTTCCTTGAAGCCATAAGGAGACCATAAAGCAATTTTTGTACCTATGGATACCTCTCCTTTGGTCCATGTAAGACTTCGCTTACGTAATATACTAGTCGTTGGACGTTGCCGCGCACTACGACTAATACACCACTGACTGTTTGTGGAGTTGCAGCCATGTAGATTAGCAATGTTTCTCCCAATCTTGGAGAAACTAAGATCGGGGTACTCGTAAGGTACTGCTTTAGTTCTTCAAAGGCGTCGTTTGCCTCTTTAGTCCACTCGAAACTTCTATGTTTCTAAAGAAGCTTAAAGAAAGGTAATCTTTTTTCACCCAACTGTGCTATAAAATGACTTAGCGCTGCCATATATCCGGTAAGTTTTTGGAACTCCTTCGTGGTTGGAGGTCGCATCTGGTCGATGGCAGAAATTTTTGCTGGATTCGCTTCAATACCTCTAGCCAAAACTAGGAATCCTAGAAGCTTTCCAGAAAAAACTCTGAACACGCACTTCTCTGGATTCAACTTAAGGTTATGACGTCTTAAGTTGTTGAAAGTTTCATGTAGGTCGGAAAGGTGGTCACTAGCGTTGATGCTCTTTACGACCAGATCATCAACATAGGCTTCTAGATTTTGACCTATTTGAGGATTAAAGGTTTTTTTGCATTAACACCCCTAATTCGCAGAGTTTTTGAAAATTTTCAATTTTTTTTATAAAAATAATAACCATTTGATTTTGTTTAAGTTGCAAAAGCTTAACTTGAAATTTAGAAATAAAAATCTATTTATCTTGAATTAATCAGACTTCAATTAAATTAAAAAGTTTGTTTATTTGAGTTTTTTTGGATTTTTTTGGATTTTAAGTCTTTTCTCGCTTTTTCTGAATTTTAGAATTTTTTTTCCTTTTGTCCGAAATTAGAATCTATTTTGTTTGCAAAATTAAAAGTTAAAGTATATCTAAAAGTATTTTTATTAAGTTCCAAATAATTCAAGGGACTTCTGTGAATTTTCCTAGAATTTTTAGACTTTATTAGCTATTTTCTAAAAAAATCTTTTTGCTTTTCTCGTATTTCTAAAATTTAAAACTCAATTAAAATCCCCTTAACCTCCTTGGGCCAAATCTCCACCTAGTCTCTTTTTTTCCTCGCACCCCACTCAAGCCTGCTTCGCTGTGAGCTTCGCCGCGCCTCTCCCTCGCTCCGGCACGACAGTGGGGCCCACCTGTCAGCCCCTTCTTCTCCTTCCCTTGCCTTCTTCCTCCCGTTGTCTTCCTCGTGCGGCGTCAATGCCCGCGCGTTTTGCGCTGGCCGCCCATCACCTCCCCGTCCCGCCTCTGCCGTGCACTCAATGCGGCGACGACTTCCTCGCCCGCTCCTGCCCCCACGCCCTGCCTCCCGCCCCCACACCCTGCCTCCCGCCCCCACCGCCGTAGAGCTCCACGAGCGCCCCGCCCGTTGAACCTCCATCTCTTCGCCTCCCTGAGCCCTATAAATGTGCACATCAGGTGCGCTTTGAGCTCCTCTCCCTTTCCCCTCACCTCACCCCCTCTCTCTCGCTCTCCTCTGGCCGCGATTTGAGCTCCAATCACCACCGCCGAGCTTCACTCCGCCGCATCTACCGCCGTCGTTGAGCCTTCTCCGGCGCTGCCGCTTCCACCTACGGCATCGCAAGGACGAGGCCCACACCGTGCGCACCTCCCCTTCGCCGGAAACCTCCCAGAACACCGCCTCCGCGGCTCTTCTACCTCACCGCCGGCCACCTCTTCGCGCCGGGTCTTCACAACCGTGCGCATCATGATCCCCTCGACTCCCTCTTCGCATTGGTGCCCTCGCCGCGGTCTTGGTCGCCGCCGTTCGCCGGTGGGACTTGGGCCCCGAATGCCGCCAGCTCGGTTGTCCGCATGGCTGCCCCGTCAGTGCCACCTCAGCGCCCTCAGCCCACGTGGCCGCCACCATGGCACCACGTCACGGCCACGCCACCCCTGTTGCTGACGTGGCAGCATGCCCGCGTGGCACTCCCATCCAAAACCCGGTTCCACAGCTTTGTAGATCAAGTCCACCATACATCCTCTCATTGACAGTGGACCCCACATGTCAATTTTATTTCTTTTAATTTATTTCAGCTGAAAATCCCTCCGGTGACGTCAGCTGACGTCATATTTGTCTTTTTCTTTACAAAAATAATTCCAAAAATCAGGAAAACCCCATTTTTCTTGATTTTCAATCTTCCGGTGGCCGTAACTTGTTCGTTTGAACTCCGATTCGAGTGATAAAAATTTCTAAATTCATCTAAAATCCCCCTCTTACTGTTAATGCTAATTTTGTATTTATTTGTAATTTATTTGGAGTTGTTTTATTTATTTGGCTTCGTTCGAACGTGTAGATTCTGGCGTTTCAGAAGATTTCTCGGACCCGGCGACCGAAGCACCTCCACTCTTCAACGAATATTAATATGCATTGCTAGTTTATAAAACTATATTGTTTGATATTAATATGCATTGCTAGTTTTATATCAAATGGTTTCGGGAGCAGATAATTGCCTAATTGATGTATGCCCCCTTGAAAAATTGTTATCGACACGCATCCTTGAATGAGATAAATCCTTGTACACCATAGGATGGACTACTTTAGTTGGACATTGATAAACTATCAACATGGGTATCATATTATGCTTAGCTATGCTATAGTTGTACGTTGGGACTCATGATCATATGCTCGTATGAATAAACATGACTAAAGGAATTATGGAATTGTGGCACGACCAATGTTATTAAAAGATGTTGTGCCAAGGCTAGGGTGGTTTGTGGCTGGGTCAAACCAAAATGATTTATACTCGGGCAAGTGATCGTGCAGTAAAGGGGATGATTTTGGGATGTGGTTGCCTCGACTGAATAGCAATTATGGACTTAACCTTGTGCGCCATTGATCTGGGCCATACCGTGCAACCACAAGTTCATTTATGGGGTGGACTGGGCCAACTAATTAGCAATATTTTGATTTGGTTCTGTTTGGGTTGATAAGCGGCGCAAGAGGGGGCATGAATCTGGCGGGAGATGGACCCGTTAGAAGCAAATCTTTAACAAGCAGAATCGAGTCAAAACAGAGCTCTGTAAAAGCGTTGTGATAATAACTTAGTCACACACCTTCGGCAGTGTGTCAGACGAACATTATAAGTCAATTATCTCTTGTGGGTCAAGCTGTACAACCTCTGCAGAGTGTAAAACTATTCGAATAGCCGTGTCCCCGGTTATGGACAACGCCTGGTGATTTCACATGAGGGGTAGATTTTCATCAAAAAGAATGGTGGGAATGATGGTTTGGATGGAATGGTTAGGAAGTTTACTTGTTGTCTTCCAATAACTTGATTACTTAGGGACTAATCTTTTAAAGGGTGCTTTTCCAATCTACTTACCGTATTTACTGTCAATGCTGCTTTCTGCAAATTAAACATAAAGCTATCCTTGCCAAGCCTAGCATGAATAATTGCATACATTTCCCTGCGGCTTACTGAGTACATTCAAAGTACTCACAGCTTTATGCCCTCTGGTTTATCAGTCACTGAAGAAGACCCAAGAAGCACGGAGTTCTATGAAGAGGAGTACTTCGAGGGTTATGCGAACTAGGTCACATCCTCCACTCGATTGTCTGTGGGCATGTCGAATGGCCTCCACGAGATATTTGGATTCCATTGAAAGTTAACTTTTGGTGTTAAGCCCTGCGTGACAAACTTTGTAAGACTTGACCATAAGGTCTTTTGCTTTTATTAATATTAATTTGTATGCTTTATCTTAATCTTGTTGTATGGTTATGATTACATCAATGTTGCAACTGTGCAAGCTAGCTACTGATATGGGACTAGTTCAGAATGCACAGAGGGTCTCGGGGTTGCACACTTGGGGTCCCAACAGCGTGGATGCATGCGTCCATGTCGAGCTTGGAGTAGTCCGCCAAGTCGAACCAGTTTTCCTCGTCCTAACTCCCTACCATAGCCGCATGAGCGATTATGAGGGAGAAATGGACAAGGATTTGATGAGCAAAGAATTTCTTCAAGAAACTCGCGCCTTCTTCCCCACGGACGGCGCCAGCTGTCGACAATCGAGTCGCTGATCTTACGAAATAAAAAGAGGAAAATAGCACGGGATTTCCTGGGAGACAATGGGACTTCTCTTTATTGATATGAACTGGCTGTTATAGGGGGTGCCTGCGATCAGGCAGTGAACTACTTCTAATTGCACTGAGCGTAATGCTTGCTATGCTACAGAATCAGGTTTGTAACATGAGTCTAATGCTAGTTGTTATGCCTCAATCTGATGTGGTCTGATCTGATCCCATTGCCCCTTGTCCTTCCGTGCTCCATCTTTAAATAACCCTTGAAGAGGTGGCAGTTACTCCTAGAGAAGACGCCTGTTGGGAAGCATCGTGACTGGTCAGAGCGAGGCAACAGTTGATGAAGTGCTAACTATTCAGTGGTTAAGTGCCTGTGAGACACTCAACCGTACGATGGTTGTTTGTTAGTGTCTTAGGTTCATGTAACGCCGCGTGGCATGGAATATATAATATGTGTTCTATTCATCACATGGTAGGAATATACCTGGAGTTAGATCCAGATGCCAGTTCATGGCTTTTATGAGCGGCTAACTGGTCGAAGACTAGGTACAGGACCTTGTCCGACCTAGGTATCCATTATGTAACCTTTGAAATATTTATGACCAGTGAGGTCGTGAGCCTTAGGGGTTACGACCATGAAAACGTATGGTCTTTTATTATGTATTAAAGATAATACATAGAGGTTTTAATCCTTGTCAGAGTTATAATGTTTACTCTTTGTACTTACTGATTCTTTGGGCTCACTCTTGCTGTTGTGTGTTTTAGGTACCCTTTACAAGGTATGGGAGGGAAGAGTCTTGAGTTGGACTCACACTATTACAACTCTTTTACAGTTGATTAAATCTAGAACGTACCTTAATAAACTGTTGGATGATGATTATTTGTAATAATGATGATTAGCATATGTTGGATGTCTTTTGATTATGCTAGATTTTGGACTATTTAATTATGATATAATCAACGGTTGGAACCTTCGGTATAGTCAACCATACAAAAGAGGTTCTTGTAATATCTTGTTTAAACTTACAACAAATAAATGATTAATAATGAAATTAAATATAATTAGAAAGGAAAAATTCAGAATTTGGGATGAGTATTAGAACTTGGGCCTTCGGCCCATAGTTCTTTGGACCAAGTGGGGAAGCAACTTAAGAGGTACAAACCCTAGCAATTTTTACTGTAGCGCACACTGTAGCACCGATGGACTGTAGCACACCGAGGTACTATAGCGCTACCTCCACTGTTGTCGGCCAGGAAGAGGAAGATCAGCCAGAAGAAGGAAGAAGGAAAGAAAAGAAGGGAGGAGAAGGATTTCACGGGATTTCATGATCGGCTCTGTGTTCTTCGAGGGTAACAATATGAAAACCTTTAGATGCCCCAAATTTAGTCGTTATTCTTTCGGTACATCGTTTGGGCAATGGGAAGATGGATTTCTGTTATGTCCAGATTCGTCAGGTTTAGGGCAGAACGTTGCAGGGATGATTAGGGATATTTAGACTCTGAATTAGAGTTCGGTGTGAATAGAGAAAAGGTAGGTTATCGCGTTAGCTTTGAATGAAGGTCTAGATCATTGAAATCGGAGTAGCGAACGAAACGTTATGGTCTCCGGAAGGCTGCTGTCCAGATTCTAGACGTAGTTGGTAGACTTCGTGTAGTTGGGTCAATTTCGTGTATAAATTATAAAAATTAAATATTAGTGTCAACTTGAATATTGTAGAAAATTTTGTGTAGTTTCGAGAGCTCATATTATTCATATATGTTCAAGTTGTAGAATTAAAGATATAAAATTATGAATTAGACCGTTCCGATAGAATCTGAAATGGTATTCGGGCAAAGAAACGGGATAGAAAACGGTCGAATACAAGTTTCATTATAACTAGGAAAATGTAGGTTGTTTCGTGAGGATTCTAGATAGTTTTGGTTGGTTGAAATTAGAGTTCGTATGAATAAGTTAGAGCTGTTTTACTACTGGGACAGCGGGTAGTGCGTCCGATGAATTTGGGTTTTTGGTTGGTTTGGTGTAAACTTGCGAAGTCAATTAGTGTGACGGGTTGATGCTATTGTGATGTGATTTTGATGATGTTTTTGAGTGTGTGTGTTTACTTACTTGTCAGGGACTATGGCCTCATGCGCCATGCCACAATTTCGTCACCCGGCTTCAAATGGTTAAGAGGCAAGTACATGGTAGAGTGGTGAACAATAGGTTGTTCACCATTGTCATTGATATTACTTATCATGCTCTTTATTATGCTTTTGTTAAGCTTATTCTTATACATGATATTGATGACACGGATTGAATGAGATTATGATATTGCGTTAATGAGAATGAGATATTGAGTTAATGAGATGGATTATGTTGATGAATAATTAAAGATGTTGCATCATTTACATTCATCATGACAAGAGTTGCACGAACCAGGTCGGTGAGAAAGTCATGTAACTAATCCGGTAAGGTCGGTGAGAAAGATACATGACTAGTCCGGAGTGCTTTAGATAAAATCCTACTTCGGTGGGGACTTCACGGGAGTGAAGGATAGAGTGGTTCATCGACGGGTGAACACTCCGCTATACCGATATTAGCTGATGAGATGCATATAAGCATGAGCATGATGGTGTATTCGCATATATGAGTAAATTGTTAAATTGTGCAACTTTACCTATACGAAATATGGCTTGTTCATTTGAGTATGAGAATGACATTGAATAGATAGATAATGATGATAGCCTTGATTATGGTTGACAAGCTGTTGTTTATGGCTTTATTATGTATTTGCTGAGTCTTGGACTCATTCTTGCTCTATTATTGTTTTTAGGTGACTGTTGATGACGTTCGACTCGGGAAGGGCTAGCGCACTTGGAATCACAACCTACACCCAATTACTTGATTCATTGGACATGAGATATTTTTGTTTTAGCATGATGACTTATATTTATGACATGATGGTGTTGAATAACTGTAGATGATAAGTTAGAATTGATTATTTATCCAATAGACTTAATCGATTGGTTTGCGTTAATCATGGTTTATTACCTTGCTATGCGCTTAGGAGTAAATTATCTTTGGTTGTCATATCATTATGCTTATGTTAATGTGACCCGTAGACGGGTTTTATTGTAATACACTTGCTGTAATTTATTATAAAATGATGTTAAAATTGATAGTTAGTGTAGTTAGTGGCATTCTCGGCTCCGTATTAGGCCGAGATGTTACAGTTCTGCCGAAATTTAGTAAATTATCTTAGTTTTAATTGGTTATGTTGTTAGTTTAGTAACATTCCGGTTCATGTTGGACTGGGGTGTTACATTGACATAATGGGTTTCACTCATAAACAAGTTAGCATAACACACCAGATATTTAATAGATGAATCTAGTTTGAGTGTCCTATTTCACACACATTTGGACACGATTGAGATGTCCAAAAAGTACAACAATTCATACATAAAATGAAATTTGGTATATTATTTAAGAGAAAAAATTTCTTTTTCCCACTCGGTTTAACCCTATTATCTCTTCTGCCATAAAAACATCGCACTTCTTTCTTTTGCAACTCTTCCATTAATGCATTTCTCTCCTTTGCCATCACCATCTGGTAAGTGCAAGTTCACTGTCAAATTCCCCCCAAAAGACCAGTATGCCTTTATGGACTATCAAAATTCATACTAAATCAAGAAAAATACAAACAATAATCCAGAAATAAACTCAGGTATTACCATAAAACAAAAGCCTTAAAATTTTAACAATTTTACACTAGGATAAATTTTGCGGATGTTACATCAAAATTGAGGAAGATATAATGTTTCTAAAAGTACATTTGATTGTGATTTTTTTTAAAAAAAATCTGTTTTTTTGTGTTACCTGTAAAAATTTGTTATTCTTCCTTAAAATTTCTGCAGTGTAAAAAATATATAATTTTTTATTTTTTTTGTTCAGAAGTGTTCCTCGAAATTTTCTCGGTTTTCTTCTCCTTTTTTTGCCTTTCATGAGTTAATAAAGTCAATAAGGGCATAATGGTCTTTTGGGGAATTTTTCACGGTCAACCAGCATTGACCGGACGGGAATAGCAAAAGATAGAAGCATGCTAACAGAAGAATGGCAAAGAGAGAAGTGAGATTTTTGGATGGTAGAAGAGAAACAGGGGTTGCAATGAAGTGGCAAAAAAAGTTCCCTAGCTTTTGTTTTGAGAGGGATTTGATAGGACATAGCTAACACTACTACTAGGGATGGGCCTGGCTTACGTGTGACATTTCTCAGAAAACAGATCAAGATCGTGCATCATTGACTTTAATGTAATTTTAACGCGGAAAAGTCGCTAGCTTTGCGGTTCAAAAGGCACTCAATCTTTACTTGCTTGTGCATTACCACCACACAATTTTTCTATTTATATACTTGTTTGTTGGGTTTGTCTATATATAATTCGACTTTTTCTCTCTAAAAAATAGTCACATTTTGAAAGTTCATTTACAACTCTATTATACATAAATTACAGTAAATTATTTATGTAATTTTAGTTCTTGGTCACTGTAATTATTTTTTAAAGTCTTAAAAACTCATATTTCCATCACATGATTCAAAATCTCACATGTACTTTGAGAGGTTGAGCAAAATCAAAGACAAAAAAGTTATATACCAAAAAAATACGGCAATGTAGTGAACCCGGTTCTTCACATGTACGTTGAGAGGTTGAGTACAAACAAAGACAAAAAATAAAATTATATATCAGTAAAATACGATAATGTAGGGAACTCATTATGTTCTTCACATGTACTTTTGAGAGGTTGAGCAAAAACAAAAACAAAAAATAAAATTTTATACCAACAAAATACAGCAATGTGGTGAACCCATTATGTTACGTGGTGAGGAAGCTCGGACGCGACCAAGGTCTCATGTATACGTCAAGAAAGCAAGTATGCATGGCTCGATCTCCGACCTCATCAGATGAACAGAGTGGCGAGACCGAACGTACGCATCAGAGATTTTTCAGCGCACAAGTGATCTCGATCGGCCTCGCACACGCACAAGCCAAACCAAACCGGCCGAGGAGTCATGCACATGCCGTATTTTCTCAATTTTCTCATGCGCGTTTAGAACAACACAGTACGTGTCCTGTGTTTATGGGAAAGGCATTGAATCATTCGCATTGACTCACGCACAGTGCAGGATCTCACACACAAAAAAAGTGACAGTTTTTCAGTCAAAAAACTGTCGAATGCTAGCTAGCAATTCCCTTGTTTGTTTTACTTTTCCTGAATTAAACAGCAAGCTATAACACCCTGGCAAAAAAAAAAAACCGCTCAAAGACATGCCCACTGTCGGGTGGGCCACGCATACATAGAACCTCCAGAGTAACTCTTTTACCACGATCACCTCTACATTTTTCACTCTAAATTTAAATCATTGTTACTTACAATTTCAGCAACACTTACCAAATTAAAAAACCCTACAATAAGTATACCAAGTAACATAAAAGGGATAAACACTCGCACAGAACTTAGGACCTCGCAAAGCATTTATGCAAGAAAAGAGCAAAAATAAGCCTAGGGATCTATATCCAGGCAAATATACATCTTTTTAATTGCAGGTAAGCAAGCATATTTTTCATTTTCCTTTGAATCTCCAATATCCATGGAATTTATAATCTTGGAAAAAAATGAGGGTTGCCGTTTATTAATTGGAAATAAGTGCAATAAATGATTGAATTGGTAAATAAAGTCACTACTTGAAAGACTAACTGTTCGGACGATGAATAGCTCAGAACCTCGCACTTGTAAATTCCGAAAAAATGCTACTATTTTGCTAGGACTTGGAAATTGAGCTATCAAATTCAAGTTAGCATAACACACCAGATTTAATAGATGAATCTGGTTTGAGTGTCCTATTTCACACATTTGGACACGATTGAGAAGTCCAACAAGTACAACAATTCATACATAAAATGAAATTTGGCATATTATTTAAGGGAAAAAGTTCCTTTTTCCCACTCGTTTTAACCCTATTATCTCTTTTGCCATAAAAAAATCGCACTTCTTTCTTTTGCAACTCTTCCATTAATGCGTTTCTCTCCTTTGCCATCACCATCTGGTAAATGCAAGTTCACTGTCAAATTTCCCCCCAAAAGACCAGTATGCCTTTATGGACTATCAAAATTCATGCAAAATCAAGAAAAATACAAACAATAATCCAAAACTAAACTCAGGTATTACCACAAAACAAAAGCCTTAAATTTTTCAACAATTTTACACTAGGATAAATTTTGCGGATGTTACATCAAAATTGAGGAAGATGTAATGTTTTGAAAAGTACATTTGATTATGTGATTAAAAAAAATCTGTTTTTTGTGTTACCTGCAAAAATTTGTTATTCTTCCTTAAAATTTCTGCATTGTAAAAAATATATAATATTTTAAATTTTTGGTCAGAAGTGTTCCTCAAAATTTTCTTGGTTTTGTTTTTTTGCCTTTCATGAGTTAATATAGTTAATAAGGGCATAATGGTCTTTTTGGGACATTTTGACGGTCAACCAGCATTGACCGGACGGGAATAGCAAAAGAGAAGTGAGATTTTTGGATGGTAGAAGAGAAATAGGGTGGCCAAAAAAAAATCCCTAGGCTTGGCTTACATGTGACATTTCTCAGAAAACAGATCGAGATCGTGCATCATTGACTTTAATGTAATTTTAACACGGAAAAGTCGCTAGCTTTGCGGTTCAAAAGGCACTCAATCTTTACTTGCTTGTGCATTACCACTACACAATTTTTCTATTTATATACTTGTTTGTTTTACTATTCCTAAATTAAACAGCAAGCTATAACACCCTGCCCAAACAATCCGCTCAAAGACATGCCCACTGTCGAGCAGGTCCACGGATGCGTAGCACCTCCATGTTAACTCTTTTACGGCAAGTCATCATCACTACACTTTTTACTCTAAATTTAAACCATTGTTACTTACAATTTCAGCAACACTTACCAAATTAAAACCCTACAATAAGTTATCCTACAATAAGTATACCAAGATAACATAAATAGGGATAAACGCTCACACATAACTTAGGACTTCGCGCCCAAAAAAGCTCGAGAACACGCACCGGGAACTTCTGGAATCATGCGCTTGGGAGTATCTAAAAGAACAAGTGAAAAAGAGATGCAGAAAGGTGCCCAGAGCATAGAACGCACTCATAACTGCCAAGATAAAACTTCTTGCACTGTAGGAGTGCTCTAGTATTTAGTCTGTCTCGCAAGAGCAACCAAGATAAATATCAACTATGCTATTAAATAAACTATTACCACCAAAGTAACTCTAGCTTATCATTAACCATAAGCTCTTGTACCAACCATGTTCCACACAACTATCATGAAGCATGAAAGGTTCCACTAACTAAGTTCCAAATAAACGAACTAAGACACTAAAAATGTTTAAGTAAATCAAGGTAATAATCTAGTGGTTGCCTGCACGTGATGTGAATGTGCTACTTCCGTCCCATGCATGTCGCCGTCAACGTTCACCTACAACAACAAAAGAAGGGTTAGTCTAAAACTCAGCAAATACATAATAAAAAAATGGTATCCACAAAAACATGTATCATCGTCTTAAAAGTGTAACCAAGTATTTGTAAACTGTATGCATCTGTAAATTCTGTCTTTCTCTTTCATGTAATGCGTCTGTGACTATAGCAAATAACGGTATAGCGGAGTATTTATCCATTGATGAACCAGTCTTACCATGTGCTCTTTCATATGGGTCCAACCTCCAGTCGTGTGGAGTGCCCACCAAGATAGGTCTTGTGTATGTATGCAATGCAAGTATGCTACATTTTCAAACATTTAGCATTAATTTCAATTAAATATCTTGCATTACCATATAAGCATTAAATAAACATGACATGTTGTTGACACGCTTTTTTTAATTCTGATGGGTGCTTTTGTCGAAATTATAGGAGGAAGCAGAAGCAGACGGCAGCAGCTTGTGAGAATCTGAAGAGAAGGTCCGAAGGCCTAATCAGGGAGAACCAGAAACTGAAGAGGGAGTTAAAATAACAGATGAGTATTTCTCAGCATGACAATTCTCACCGAGGTTCAAATTTAG
The DNA here is from genome assembly GCA_036346255.1 of Ampelocalamus luodianensis. Lineage (NCBI taxonomy): Eukaryota > Viridiplantae > Streptophyta > Magnoliopsida > Poales > Poaceae > Ampelocalamus > Ampelocalamus luodianensis. Next base: position 29,271,103 of record CM070623.1, read on the forward strand.
TGGCCATGTGCTCATCTTGCAACAAGATCTTCAGAGACCACCACAATCACAAGAAACTGAAAACATATGGATCTAGACTTGTTTTTTTACAGGTTCAAAAACTTCACAAAAGAACTTCATGGAAAGAGAATTTTAAGAAAGAACTTCTGAGCAATGTGGATAATGGGAAACACGTTCCTCTAGAATACTAGTGCTCTTCAGAGATTATTATTTTCTTACTGAAAAATGAAATGATTACTGAGTACTGTCACACTGTCTTCGGTTTGAGGGGACAACAGTGCATGACAAATGCATTCTGAAACACTGTCATGCCAATATTTTCGTACGTTCTGACAGTACAGATGCTGCTATGTACATATATGTTCACATGAAGTCCAGACAACAATATTGCACTCTCTGCAGTAAGGAGGAAAGGAGAGAGACTAAAACCCATTGCATGCGTGGAATGACTTGTATATGTGGCACCAAGGACTACAAACTGACCCTTAATCATAGCCTGCAGAAGTTGCACATAGGAGGGCTATTATACTCTGCCGAACAGATCTAGCTCTCTCTCGGGTTTCACTTATCTTTTTTTAAAAAAAAATTTAACCTTTTTAAGGAAGGAAATGCATGGCAATACAAAAATTTCACCGAACGAATCCTAGGACCACGAGAATTTGAGTACACACTTCTTATGGTGATAATTATTTGTGACTAGAGAGTAGATCCATGGAATAAAACATTTTCGAAAGAAAAGTCTACATTAGCGTTAATATCTCTAGCCATTTGGAAATTAGAATCATATTTAAAAGTCATATATAATCTTACAATGACATCCTTGCAATGGAGTTGAACTGATTGATCAACGCCCTCTTTCATGGGTTAGAATACTGTGGCTATAGTAGGATAGCAGTTCCGACAGTGAACCTACGATACGGAGATCGATTTTGTGTCTTGTTAATTTAGCACTACTTAACTATCTGTGTGACTGACTTGGAGTCTTAGGTCCAGCATAGTTATCAGATCTTGCGTGTCCTGGACGCTTAGGAAGTATCTATTTCACATGCTGAATCAGGTCTCCCTTTTATTAAGATTGCATTATTCTTCAAGTAAATAATCCTTCTTTCCAAAGCCGACCCGTGCTAAGTCCAATTGGCGTGGCACCACTGTTGTGTGGCTAAAAGTCACAGTTCAAGTCTTGCAAAGTAAACACATTAGGTATTTTTTTAGATAATGGAAGGGCAAGCCTTCCGGCCTCTGCATCATACGATGCACACAACCATGATTTATTATAAACGAACAAATCGGCTTACAAGAAACAGACTAAAAATTAAATGACAAATAAATTGTCATGCTGTGGCCAACATTGGGAACAGCCCGCCGCCGACGACAGCTAGCTTCTCCTTTAACCAACACACCCGAACAATAGCTGTGCAACAAAGTGCTTGAGGGTCAAGTCATCAAAGCGATGCCTCCAAGGAGGGACAGAAAACGTTACCAGATCCAACCAATGAAGGCCAGATCTAGGGTTTTCATCCCAACGAGCAGATACCGGTGCTACAAGACAACGCCTTCAAGAAGGACACGCCGCTCGTCGTCTGACCCAACCAGTGAAGGTCAGATCAATACGCAGTACGTCGTTGTCGCCGGACCCAACCACTGAAGGCCAGATCAAGGATTTTCACCCCGGTGAGCAGAAACCGGTGCTCCAAGACAACGCCTTCAAGAAGGACACGACGCTCGTCATTTGACCCAACCAGTGAAGGCCAGATCAAAGCTCAGTCCGTCATCGTCGCCAGATCCAACCACTGAAGGCCAGATCAAGGGTATTCACCCCGGTGAGTAGATACCGGTGCTCCAAGACAACGCCTTCAAAAAGGACACAATGCTCGTCATCTGACCCAACCAGTGAAGAACAGATCAATACTCCGTACGTCGTCGTCGCTGGATCCAACCACTGAAGGCCAGATCGAGGGTTTTCACCCAGGAGAGCAGGTACCGGTGCTCTAAGACAACACCGCAATGCATCCTCGACGTCAGATCCAACCAGCTAAGGCTAGATCACCACCACTGTCCAATGCAACCATGAACCACAGCCTAGCACAGCCGCAAAGCCACAGTCACATGCAGCCTCCACAAAAAGGAGGCCGACGGCCACCGTTGGCCACACGCCGCATCTCCACCAAAACCCACTCGGGTTCGTCTCCCATCGTCCAGATCCAGTGCCAAAGCACAGATCCAGAACCAGAACCCGGATCCAAAACGGTTGTGCCACCACGCTGCCTGCAAACAGCCGTGCCCCTCGCGCCGCCGCACCGTCAACCCTTCGCACCGCCTGCACACGGCCCTTGCGCCTCCCACACCAGCTCTCTAATGCCGACCGGAAGCCAATGGGCCATGCGCTGCGCAAACGGCCGCCGCTGAACGCGCCAGACGGCAGCGCCGCCACCACCACGAAGACGGCCCGTGCGGAGCACCATCGCGCCGCTCTCTTCCACACGGCGCCACGCTACTGCCGGCCGCGATGCATGCGTATGACGCCCGCGCAGTGCGCCTCGGACTTGGCTGCCCTTAGCACTGCCGTGCCCATACGCTGATACGCCGCCCCTGCGCCTCCCCGGCATGGAGCTTCCGGGAGGGAGTCGAGGCGGAGGGGCGTGGTGGGAGATGGCTACAGTTCGGTGGAAGAAGGTCCCTTGATCTTAACACATTAGGTATATTTATCCATCTTCCAAATTTGGTAAAAACTAGAGCTCGGCTAAGCATTTATAATATATTCACAATCGAAATACTCAAATCGATATCATCTATTGTCTAAACCCTATCCTAAAGGCTACAACGATAAGGATATAAATATTTCAAAGAGAATCATGCATTCAATAGGAATTTAACTACCAAAACCTGCAAATATAGCAATTTTTTAAGCAAACATACACGCATGCATAATAGAATTTAGAAAAAAAATATGATAATTGAAATAATAGAATCAACATGATCAAATGGGGTGCTTGCCTTGCTCTGGATGCTTAGAGAGTGGGGTCGCTTGATCGTCGTTAAGTTCGCTTGCGAACTCCGGTGTTCATTCGAAAGAACTGAGAATAAATCACAAACTGTAAAATAAATTCAACTGCCAGAAAATCCAAATATTTTTGCATATTCATACAGAGAATGATTTTTGATGAATTTATAAAAAAGATTCATTTAATTTGAAGCTCGTATGCAAAAGTTATAGCCTTTTGAATTTAAATCGAGTAATAAAATCGCTGAAAAAAGGGAAAAACAACCTTGACATCTAAAATTAACTTGTATCCTTTTCCCTAACTCACGATGTATCTTGGACTTAGTAATCTTCGATAAATCCTCTAATTTGATCCAATTTATTATGCATGTGTAACCCCACTTTGTCTAATTAGGGTTACTCACTATACATGACCACACGTATCTAGTCCCCTCTTAACAATACACTCAACCGATTCTTAGGTGTTGAATCCAATCACATGCGTAACACTCTCCGGTTATATTCTTATATCTTGATCTAAATCCCGTACTTTTATCTACCAGGTATATTCAAAATAGTCGATCCAACAAATAATACCCGGACACACAATCTTCCATCTATATTCAATCACATGTCTTCTGTTTGAGGGGATAACAGTGCATGAAAAATGCATTCTGAAACACTGTCATGCCAAATTTTCGTACGTTCTGACAGTACAGATGCTGCTATGTATATATATACTAGTCATGTGCCCGTGCGTTGCAACGAAAACTCATACTTGAACCGAAATTTTAGTATGTTGTGCATACTAACGGTGTCCAAAGCATACTATTCACTCGAATATAAAATCATCGAATTTTCAACAAAACCATATGTTGAAACATATATTGGTGTCATTGCTTGAGCATCTACATAAAATGAAAATAGGATTGAATTATTCCAACTTCTGTTGGATAATGTCATAACAAATTATTAATCAAAGTTACTTGAGTGACTGCTAAGAATATCCCTCACGGCATGGAGAAAAGTATCACGGTCAGCAACAGACCCTTCTACTAAACATGACACAACTGTGATTTAAGTAATGAACCTGCTAATAGAACAGGACTTACACGAAGATAAAGTAAGGGATCTTTTCTAGGAACTAAAGAATGAATCACCACAAAAGCAACAATGCAAGAATTACAATCAGGTGGAGCAAGGTAAATTTTGTCAAGGATGAGTTGCTGTAATTATGTCTATAATGGTAAAAAAAAACTTATTTCCTCATTCCAAACAAAAATTATTTGGACCAATTCCCGAACTGGTCAAAGCTGTCCAAATAGGGTGCAATCGCACATGGCAAATGGAAAATGAAAACCACAGGATGTCAGTATCAGTTTAAAATTCTAGGAAACCCAGACAAAGGGTTTTGGTACATCTGTCATGTTTAAGCCGAAAATCAGACGCTTGCTTTCGCACCTCAGCAGTCACTTCCTTTGGCAGTTTCTCCGCATGAAGATTCCCCACTAAGCCCATCTTGGAGTAGTAGTCAATCACCTGCGGGAAGCAAACCGTGCCAAAATTAAAAATATTGATTGAACATCAATTGTTTTGTTGCTACCAGATAACAATCCTTTCGCAACAAAATAACTCAGGATTATGAGCACAAGGGAGACGTTGAAGCCATCAGAAGACACGTCAGGCAACAAAAGACACAAGAATGGAAGATATTAAGATAAAAACCAAGAGAGAACACAAGAAATGTCCGGTTCCATCAAATCCTCAAAAGACTTTATGCAGCACTATAAGTAGGAACATGTTCATGGCATAGTTGACCATATAAAATTGATAAGTGGAGAAAAAGTATCGATCTAGAAATGTATGTTCAGCCAAATTTACCCAAAGACAATAAAATCATATAGTTTAACAGGAAAGAAAAGAAAAAGAAAATAAATGCAACTGAAGGAGCCCATATTAACTGAAGATTTTTTTTCCCGCCGAAGAATATATAAGAACATAGTTGCTTAACATACAGGTTCAGTTTGTATGTGGAAGGCTTCAAGCCTTGACTTCAATACTTCAGTTGTGTCATCTCTCCTTTGAATTAATGGCTCTCCAGAAACCTAGGTGAAAAAGGGAAGCAAACAGGGGGCAATGATTCACAGAATATTGTCAACTGAATAAATATATAGTATCAAAGGAGTTTAAAATCACAGATGTGCAAATATTTTCTAGATGAAAGATATGAACTCTTGTGAAAGAAAAAAAGTAGAATATGCCTTGAATACAACCAAATATGGAAGTAGCAATAATGCATATTCTCTTCTTGGTGGCAAAACATGTCAATATATCTATTTCTGGACATTTGCAATGAGCATAATTGTCATTGAAGGAGAGGAAATAGTGTGTCGTGCAAACATTACCCATCCTATCTTGACAAACAAGGTGCATTTAAGAGAAACTACATCTACAAAAATGACATCCATAAAGTCAGAAGAATACCAGGGCATATTCAACTGTTTAAACAAACCAAACATCGCCCTAGTAGTCAATACAAAATTAATTGCATCTACAAGAAGAAGCAGACCATAAAAAGATTCAACCTGCCACAATTGTACTAATGCACTTATTTTATTTATTTTATTTTGCTTGACAAACTAAAACTGATCTGCCACAACATAAATCTTTTCCCAAAATTGAATATGTAAGTTACAGCAAATATACCAGTTTAGCATAGCTAACTCAGAAGCAAACTAAAAGAATGGTATGTAGGAAAGAAATTGAATTGCTCGACACTTAAACATGTCCGAGACGTACCAAGTGATCTCTATTTGACTTACATCATCAACTCCGGAGTCTTAGGGGAGCAAATTTTGTATTGTAAGATCTACCACTTGATGGATCCAACATAGCGTAATCGTTCTTCAATATTGCATCATCGATTGCAAAGTTCGAACCTTGTCAATCTTAGCACCTTGCTTTGCCAACATTTCATCGAGTTGCACTCGTTATTTAACCAAAAGTGAGGCAAAAAGAGATCTCGGGAAAAATATAGTTCCAAGTCATAACTACTCAATTATCCATCAAGATAGAACATCCAAATAACAAAAGCAAGGTTTCTTCTCGGTTATGCATATTGAGTATTGACCAATGACTCGACCTTTTGTGCTTGAACAACGGTTCTAGGAAGCCATCAAGGATAAAACCTTTCGGCATGAAGGTTTCTTCATGGCTTCATCAATAATCCCAACAACCAAGTCATCATAAACGAGTTCTCCCTAAAAAATTGAAATCAAGAAACATCGGAGTCAACAAGTGCCATTTCTACTGGTTATTAATTTTGCTTCATAAATATATTAAATTGAACAGTTATTACAAAATCTCTTGGTATGGGATTGTTTGGTCTGAACAAAATTCCAAGATTCGATCACAGGTGGACTGTACAGCTCATAACAAATTGAACAGTTATTACAGAAAATTACATATATTGGTGATGAAGGTGGTATGAGAGCTTCAGCCTTGTTAGACCTCACACTACCATAACTTAAGCGCACGCAAGCCTCCAGCACAGCCTGTGCGCTAAACTCAACCATAATACATAGATCAATCAACCGGATTAAATTTTGTCATGCTAATCGGCAAGAAATGACACTAATAGCTCCAGCAGCTCCTAAAATCATGTTCAGTGTCATTGTGCAAATTATTACATAGACAAAACACTTTCCAATCTTAGCAGCTAATCAAAATCATCGATCTTTCATGGGACAATATAACTACCTCCATCAGAGCACATTTCTACCAAGGTAAAAAAAATATCACCACGGTTCACGGGGGAAGAAAGGAAAAGGAGCAGCAGATGGAGCTTGCCTTGTTTGCGGGAGAAAGAGTAGAAGAGAGGTGCTAGTCGGGAGGAGCAGAGAAGATACAACGCCGATGAAATCCTACCGCCGTCCAGGCGGCAAGATCGTAGATGCGGCATCCATCTCCATTTCTTCCCACTTTGGCTCTCCCTCTCCATCCTTCTCTCTAGTTATATGCTCCATTGCATCTTGGTATAGAACTTATGCACTGTAGAAAAGAGAGCAACATAAAAGAAAATATTGATACCCAGGTAGAAAAGGGAACAACATTAAAAAAAACCACGAACTTGGAGTTCAGGATGGAATCGATCAACCATTAGGGTGGACTTTTACTAAATCAATTGGAATTGGATGTGATTCGGGGAGGATGAGCTTGCCCTTGAGGCAAAGAGATAGGAGGGGGAAGGTGGGGAACAGATTAGCAAAAGCATGGTGAACAGATAAGCCCATCAGCGACAATTATCAAGTAATGGAGAAAATAGCTACTTAAACTGTGTAGCAGAACTCAACCATAACCAATAGAAGCACTACAATGTTCTTTTTTATATAGAGCATTCTGAAGTAAAACACTAAGTCATTGTTCATCAATGCGGAGCTATAATTTCAAGGAATCAAACATAACTTGTTTTTCCTTCAGTTATTGTGTTTCCACAGATTGATCAAACATGTATTGGTCGTAGAACACACAGTTTTTTTGTATGTCAGGTAGCCCACAAAGGATACAGCCTACTTAATGAAATGTTTTGGTCGTAGAACACATAGTTTTTTTTGTATGTCACGTAGCCCATGTATGCTTTCATTCAAACAGATTGTTTGCAACAGTACCTGTATAAAAACAATAAAACATTTAAATCATGCAAAGTGCTGCTTCCAAGTTCCAAGTCCTGTAGAGCAGAACACTGAAATGAACTATTTGAATTATGCAATAATGGCATCTAACTGATTATGCTGTTGTATGCAACCCAATATAAGATACAAATATGTAGCACCTTTGGGCTGTGTGGAACATCATATAGCTGTAAAAAAAACTACCTCTAGTGGCAGACATGATCAAATTCATTTTTGGTCTGGCAAGCTGTTCCCATTTCTTCCATTTGGCTAATCTGGTATTACGGCATGACCTCCCCTTCATGCAGTAAGTTTTCTGCATATACAAATGCAGGAAATTGCAAAATCACTTATCGGAGCAGAATGTTATAGGTAAAGAACCTAAATGCCATGCTCGAACAAAAAATTTCAAACTGTTCTGTAAATCAAATCATAAGGGATGACCAAGGAAACATGATGGTTACCCATGAAGCAGAGAACATAATTTGATGTAGAGCTGTCACACCTATGCTTTCCTCTCTTTCCATAAGACTAATCGATTCTTCTGGCATGCAAGCATTAGAATAAAAGCAGTAATTTACAATAATGGAGGCTTGCTTATGTAGGAGCCCGTTGTCCAACACCTGTAAGGTGCAAATGAAAAGAAAAATGAATTTCATTACGTAAGAATCGATATTAAAATGGCAAATGATGTAAAATAAAGCACGAACTGATAATCCACTACTCAATAGGAGCGGGTAAGGTGTTGTCGACACTAACAATAGAATACACCTTCATTCTCGCAAATATTGCTTGCATATCAATATTACAAAGCACTAAATCTGGTTCCTAGACCACAAAATTATTTGAAGGCATTTAGCCCGGTTAAATTTTTGCAACCGCGCAATTTACCTCGAAACCCATTCGCTCCTAATCAAACTCGTGAATGCCCTTGTTGGAACAAACCAATAAGTAGACAATTGTCATGGCAACAACTAAACTTCCACCTTAATTTGCAGCACATTTGGCTCAAACGCAAGGAAACGTTAAGCAAGCCAGGCTCACTTGTGCAGACCTCTAGATGGCGCAGAGGGGGAAGGTGAGGATGCATGCGTAGATGCCACGGATCTGCACACCGCTGCCTCCAATCCATCTGTGTTGGTGCCAGCGTGACCGTTGAGGGATCTGAGGCGACACGACATGAGATCGAAGTCGTGCGCCGTCATCTGCTTTGCGGCGGCACGACATCCACGTGACGCCAAGGACCGGCGGCGCGGGGGAGCGGGGAGGAAGGGAGACGCCAAGGACCGGCGGCACAGGGGAGTGGAGAGGGAGGGGTTTTGGGTGGTTGCGGTCTTGCGGAAGAAGTGGGGAATGGCAACAGTGGCGCGGTTGGAAGTAAAGACGAGGAACGGAGGATAGACTGACGCGGGCGTGGGCGTGGGTGCAGGCCTCCCCACGTTAACTGATCTGGTTCGTTGGTCATCCGACGATTGGACGGACGTGAACGATGATGGGAGGACGGACGACCGTAAACTCCAATATTTAAGTAGTAGAGATTTTGGTTGTGAAGGTAGAGAAATTGCTAAGTCGGGAAAACTGGAGTCAGTAGGAAATTTTGCAACCACAACCTTGTTACATTAGATAGATCAATAAGGTATTTGTGTAATCAATAACATCATGACCACATCAGTACTAAATAAACAACCAAATGCATGGATAATCTATCCATAAGCCGCAAAAGCAGCTCCAGCCAAGTGACCGATTGATGGACATCAAAAGACAAAATGGAACTCAAGCATGGAAAATTCCAAGAGTTAACTTATGGTTATGGAAATTACACCGAGCAGACCTGACACTAACTTATCATATTCTTCAGAAAGACCCCACAATCGGGGCCAAATACCCCAAGGGGACCAGAAATGAAGTACAATTTGCAGAATAGTATAACAAAATAGATTAAATTTAGCTTGAACATTCCTAAAAATACCACCGCCTGCATTGATGTTGAAAATTTACAGCATGAACAAGAACGCGACATGAACAATTTACCTAAAGCAATCATCTTTGCGTGCATGTAATTCAACAACGATTAATCGTGAAAAAGGCGTGGAAGAATGGCAAAGAATCGGCATTGCTGCGTGATCGTGCATCAATCACGGGGATCATGTAGGCGATGTTGTAGAGGTAGGACATCTTGAGTACTCCTTAGCCTCCCGAGCGACACCTTCCTCGAGCCTCGAGAAGGACGCGCGATCGAACACCTTGCCATCGTTCTCCTCGTCCTCCCCGCAAGCCGCAGCCTTCCTCCTCGGCCTGCGCCACCGCCGCCTGGCACGCCTATCGCCGCGGACGCCGCTCGCGGCGTCCGCTCCGGCGCTCCCTGTCGGCCGGCGGCCTCCGAATCCGCTTCCTCCACCCACTACGGCTGCACCAGCAGCATCTGCAGCACCCAGTTGCCCTGCCTCCGCTCGTCGCCACTCCGCCTCCGCCCCCGCTCCTCCTTCTTCTCCGCCTCCACCTCCTCGCCCCGAACGGCACCACCGCCCGCCGCGCCCCACCTCTCGTTGCCGATCATTTTCCAACACATTAGAGAGAGAGAGAGACAGAGAGAGATTGGGGATTATGAGGGGATCTGCATGCGAGCGCCTAACGATCAAAGGCGACGGTGTTGGGAGGTGAGCTAGTCGCGAAGAAGGCGATCGAGGACGCCGCGAGCACGGCGCCTCGACGGGGATCTCGGCAAATGCAGGAGGTCCACCTGCAGCGCCACCGCCGCGGCGCTCAGATCCACCGCCGCCTCCATCCCTTATTCGCTCGCTCGATTCAATCCGTCCAAGCAGCGCAACGGTTTTTTCGTGCGTGCGCTGGGCGGACGATTTCCCCTACGGAGGTAACGGGTTGGAGGACAGGGGAGGCGGCGGAGGGAAAGGGAGGGGGCGCCTGGGGGGGCGTCGACACGACGGAGAGGTAGAGGGAGAGCAGGTAGCGCGGCAGCGGGGGACGAAGAACTACTTCCGTGAGTGGGAGGCGTGAGAGTAGTGGGAGGTAGGTTGCTCTCGGCGCGAGTGATTCTTTGTGAGGTGATCTGAGCCGTCGGTTGATCGTTGATCGGACGGATAACGAAGAGAGTGGGAGAACGGACCACCAACAACTCGTATTTTTAAGTAGTAGAGATGTCCATATGAAGTCCAGACAACAATATTGCACTCTCTGCAGTAAGGAGGAAAAGAGAGAGACTAAAACCCATTGCATGCGTGTAATGACTTGTTATGTGGCACCAAGGACTACAAACTGACGCTTAATCATATAGCCTGCAGAAGTTGCACATAGGAGGGCTCTTATGCTTTTGCCTAACAGATCTAGATCTCTCTCGGGTTTCACTTATCTTTTTTTTTTAAATTAACCTTTTTAAGGAAGGAAATGCATGGAATTACAAAAATTTCACCGAACGAATCCTAAGACGACAAGAATTTGACTACACTCTTCTTATGGTGATAATAATTTGTGACTAGAGAGTAGATCCATGGAATAAATAATTTTTCCCAATTTCCTGTGACCATATTTTTGTATCCACGGTTTTTTCATATAATTTGTAGACAAACTCACAAACAATATCTTACCTGTAACTTAGGATACAGTATATATGATGGTTGATGTTGATGTACTGGAAACAAAACTGAGGAATGGTTGAATTGGTAAACAAAGTTTCCATTTAACTGAGTAACTAACGGTTCTTATGATGATCTCTGTTTCTGTGGAAAAAAAATATGTACCTATCAAATAGGGCATCTCGACTCCTGGCCATGGATTTAAAATAAGAATGATATGACACCACGACGTGGACATAATATAATAATTTTATTAGTATATATTTTATTATTATATGAAGGAGTTGACGGTGATAGCGTGTTTTCTTTCTACTTCCCTACCTCTTTAATCGGTGGGATATCTCTTATGGATAAATAGATCATCTGTGAACATGATTTGTGATAAGATTCTATGTGGCCTGTTGATAAGATATAAATTATGTATGCAACATTCATGTATAGAGATAATTACCTTATGCATATTGGTTTTTATAACACTAATACAGAAAAAGTCTTCACAGACGGTTCAAAAATATCATCACAGATAGTTTCGTGAGTCGTTTGAGTTTATGGGTCAAGAATGACATGAGGTCATCCGAGCAGTTTCAACCATCTCGTGATGCGGACTATCACGCATTCGGTTTGTAGATGAAACCATCTGTGATGATCGATGTATCATGAGCGATTTGTAGATAAAACCGTCATGCATGATGACTCTATAAAGTCTCCAAGTAGTGGTGCTTGTGCTTTTAAAACTGACTTCATATATATATATATATATATATATATATATATATATATATATATATATATATATATATATATATATATATATATATATATATATATATATATATATGTTCATAACCTCCCAGCCACTTTCGCGGGGTCGTTCATGCAGCATGAGAAGGATGAGACAGCAGCCACACGTAACTTCATCGAGACTGCAAGTTCAAGAAGCGTGGCTGCCAGGAGAGCACATGAACATCCAATTTCCTGGATGTCGTCGATAGGTAATTGGACGTTGCTATATTCAGAAAATGGCATGGACGCGCAGGTACTCCTACTGGGAAGTGGAATCATGTATCAGTAACCAACCATTCCTTGATGTCAAGTTCTATGGGTTGTTGCTGATATATGATGCCACTTCCTGGTTAGAGTACTTGCACATCCATGTCATTTTCTGAATATAGTGACGCCCAATTACCTATCGATGACATCTAGGTAATTGGATGTCCACGCGCTCTCCTAACAGCTATGCTTTTTGAACTTGCAGGATCGATGAAGTTGCCCATGGCTACTATCTCATCCTCCTCATGCTGCATGGACGACCCAGAAAGTGGTCAGGACTACGAACAATATATATATATATATATATATATATATATATATATATATATATATATATATATATATAAAAAGCGGTTTTAAAGGCACAAGCTTGCCACTACTTGGGAGACTTTATAGAGAAGAGATCGAGAATGGAATGCTAAGACATACTTGAGACGCAAGGGTGGAGAACTTGACCGACATGAACATGGTTACACAGACAAAGGTGAAATGAATGGTGAGAGATAGGTGAAGAGGTGTTGTAGTAGTTTTTGACTCATTTGGTCTTGTTTTGGAATAGAATACACAACAAATAATAAATAATTGATGATTAGAGGCACAAGGTAGGTAAAAATTCCAAAAAATTGTATGTTAATTGCAGCTTTACAAATTTGCCTAACCTTTACAAATATGAAAAGTTAATTACAGCTTTCAAAAGCAGAATACCACATAGGAACATACCATAAGATTAGTTACATGTATAAAAATTTGTATGTGTAAAGACTGATGTTTTGCTCCATCTGAACCACATCTCATGAACCAACATCATACACAGAGAACCAACCCATATCATCCAACCATCACAGAACACCCACCATAGCCCACATCATTCATCACCCACATCACAGAGCAAGAGGAGGGAAAGGGATAGAGAGTAAAGGGGAGTAGTTACCCCAGTGCAACTGGCAAATCGACCACCGGTAGTAGCTCACCACATCCATCTCCTTCAAGTATGCATAAGCAACAACAACTCACATTAGTAAACAAGTCAAACTCAAACCCAAAAACTGAAGCAACAGAGAATGGAGAGGTAGCCGGGAGAGGTCGGTGGAGGGGTCGAAGAGGGGAAGGCAGATCTGGCAGCGGGGAGGAGGATTTGGCCTGGGGGAGGTCGATTGGACCGACGACAGCGGTGGCATCACCATAGTTATGTCATGACGGTGACACTGCACAAGACTCTTACGATAAGAGTGTCTTGTGCAAGAACCAGGTGTCTAACCGTGGCGACGGGAAGAAGGCGCGTCGGCGACGGGTCGTGGAGAAGGTGTGACTTGGGGGTGGCCATCGGGGAGGAGGCTTTGGACGGCGGCATCGAGGTCGGGGGCACTCGGGTGGGGAGGGGAACAAGCGAGAGTAAGGGTGCTGGGGAGTGATGTGTTAGGGCGCAAACCCTAGTGGGCTCCTATTAATAAAGGGATATCACAGACGGTTCTATTATGGAACCGTCAGTGATACTTATCTTAGACAATTTCATAATATAATCGTCCGTGATATGATCTCACATCACAGATGGTTCCATAATAGAACTGTCCGTGATATGGTCTCACATCCGTCCGTCCTCTACAAAGAACTTGGCATACTCATGTCTAATCCTGCAGTCGTCGTTGTAGAAGATGACGTAGTCGTCCCACCCTTCCGTCACGCCGCAGCCAGTGCTCGTCCACGGGTGGCTGTCCTTCGACAGCGTCCACACCTAGCCCAGCGGTCCAGCCATCTTCTTCCACGCAGCCTCCTGGACCATGTCCGTAGTGAGCCTCCGGCACCGCCTGCACTCCCGATTGATCCTCGACCTAGCTAATGTAGTGCTTCCCAACGTCGTGCATCTCGCTGGTCGTGTAAAGGAGGAGGCCAAGCACGTAGACCGCGGCCTTGTGGCTGGCGATGGCCGCCCGTTCAAGGAACACGAGGCCGCGTTGCATGTCTTGGGGTGCGAAGACAAGCACGAGGCCAACGTGAAGCAAGCCATCGGGTTGCCGGCGCCGGCCAGGTGGTTGACGACGAGGAGGTAGCGCTTGTTGTCCTGCCACTTCATCACCTCCTCCCGCTCTAGCGCCACGCACCTCCCCACGACACGCTCCTTGGACGTCTTGTACATGGCCTTGCAACTAAATTTCAAGATGACAGAATCATAATACAAGAATTACTCCATAAGAGAAAATTAAAAGGCCAAATTAAAGTCGTTGTTGCTAGTCAAATTCAGTTCAGAACTTCATATTGAACTCAAAACGAAATCAGCCAGAGATTATTTTGCGCCGTATCAACTGATACAACTTTTTGGTTTTTCTCCTTTTTATAGATTTTTCAGAGGAATTACAATCAGGTTCTCTATCGGAACCTGGAACCGAAATGAACACCTGAAGCTTTCTGACAATTAACTAGGATATGATATGCTACAGTCATCTTCAGAAACTGACTCTGAACAAAAACCAAACAGAAAACTGACTCCTTCAGACCTACCAAAAGCAAAAAAATAGAATACGTACATGGCTCGTAGGCTGCAGAGGTCAGCAATGGACCGAGGAGATCTTGTGGCCACGAGGGCGACGATGTGGACGACGACAATGTGAGGAAAAGCGACGGCGATCATTGATTTCCTCGCCTTGGTCCTCGCCGTCATGCTCCGCGTTCTCACCATGGCGTACGTATTCAATACCATACGTGCTTACCATGGCGCGCGATGATCATTCTTATAAAATGTCAAAGAGATGCATCGTAATGTCGGTGTGCGAGACGAAGAGACGCATCGCGCGGGAGCCGAAAGATTAAATTATCACAAACAGTTATATTTAAAAGCCGTCTGTGACATCTGTAATCACAGATGGTTCTTATTAAAACCTATCTGTGATGAGCCCTCCAGCTTCAGTTGTAAACATAGGAAAAGGAGCATCAACCGTATTTATGAAAAAAAAAAGTTTCCGAAAATACGGTGATGCTTTGGTTACCAACGATTTATTAGGAGCAGATTCTAATAAATCCTATCCGTTGGAATTCTGTCTTTATTCGTTAATTTAATCTTGCCACAAGTTGTTAAGCCTATAAATAACCATAAGAAGGGCGCGCAGAACTAAGAAAAAAACACTCACAAACTTCCCATCTTTTCTTACTTCTATTTCTTCTTAAAATTCTCATCTCCCTACCCTTCTAGCTAGTAAGACAAAATTCATGGAACAAATTGACTTTTCGACTACCGTGCATGGAAAGAACAAAATCCATGGATGATCGATCGACTACTTCAATTTAGGTGGTCAGAAAATCGATTTGGTCTATGGATTTGAAGTCTTCGAGAAATTGGTAGAAGATCATATCCCTACGATCAGGTGAGCACTTCACTGTCTATGATGTGTAACTTCCGATTGATCGATCACGTGAAGTACTTCTGCATTCTTCTATTGATCGAAAGCTACACGTCAAGACAGTCAAGTTACACATGATACGAAACAAGGTGCCTACTGTATTTCATATCTTCTGCTTTCTTCTATTAGGGAAATCAACTTCAATTCGACTACTTTAAAAGATCAATCTGGCCCGATCAGGAGTGGTCGGAATCGGCTAATCAATTGTTTCTAATTACATACTGTTCCAATAGATAATCGTCTGTGAATTTAGTAGTATCACAGACGGTTCTTATTCAGAACTGACGATGATCTAATAATTCTTTTTTTATTATTTATCTATAATTCTTATTATGGATAAATATGCCATTATACGGTTCCTAAGTATACCCTTTATAATCGTAAGGGAGAAGCCAACCAGGTGGTCATAAGTCCTACGATTGGATACAATGGGGACGGCCGATTGGATACAGACAATCAAGCATACACAATCAGGAGGAGTACAAGCCTTACTCTTTTCACTGATTGTAACTAGTATACTCAATACAATGCACACAAGAGTAGGGTTGCTATTCTCTCCTAAGAAGGTCTGAACCTATATAAAAATCCCTGTGTGTGTCTCTCTCTCTCTACGTGATCTCAGTCTTGGAGACCCCTCGAATCAAACAATCTTTACGTAAGATCGGTTCTAAAACACCGATAGCTGGCGCCGTCCGTGGGGATCCTCTGGTAATCTCTTGTCATCAAGCTCTCTTTTTTCAATTCTCATGCTCTCATGGCAGGAGAGTGGAATGAGTAGAACTGGTTCGACTTGGCAGATTACGCAGATATCGACATGGATGCCAGTTTCGACTACGAGCTGAGTATTGAATCTTCCGATGGCAGTGCCGCCTCCAGAGATCTTTCAGCAGATCCAGGAGTCCATGCCACCGATGGAGTTGAGGAGGGATCCTTATCCCCCACAACGGTACGTCCAGCTGAGGGACCAGTTTCCTCAGAGGGCAAGGGTCAATCCGACCACAATTAGGACTGCACCAAGGCAGACTCACAATACGAACATGACGAGAGTTTTCCCTCCGAGTGTTCGAGTTCCCCTAAGGTAGTTCGACTCGACGAAGCAAGTTCTGGAGGCCATAATTCTGGAGCTTCACCAGCATCTGGTGGTCCTCTCTCTCCGGTTAACCCCGCAGAGGATGGGATCCAACATGCTTTTCCTGCAAGTTCGACCATCCCTTCGCAAGGCACACCTGCGGACAGAGACAGTTATGACCCGAAATTCCCCTTCCTGGAGGGGTTTACTCCAAATCACCAGATAGTGTCTCTCGACTACTCCTCAAGCGAGGAGGTCTCAAGCGTAAGTGAAAATCATCAACAGGAGGTCTTCGTCCTTCCCTTAGATAAAGGTCACTCTCCTAGAGATCGAGCTGAGGACGCTCCCCAATGATCACACACTACGCCCCCTCATGGCAATGGCAAGGACACCTCCGGTGATGAATAGGGTCAACACTTTGATGACCATGAGGAAAATCCTTGACATACTCACACTCCATTGAGGCAGACTCAAGGATCTGATGTGGGAGATCCTGAGACAACCCGACAGAGGAGAATTGTGACCAAGAGAAATCTACCTGGGCGCGCTCAGTACCAATTGGAGGAAGCCCAGGAACTCCAGCACATCAACGACTTGCTCGAGAACCCAACTCGAGAGCTTGCTCGAGCACCAAGCTATGACCTCTTCTCCAAAGAGATCGCACGAAGGCTTCAGAGCACGATGGCAAGACTGGAGCCTCCTCGCCGACATAATTCTGAAAGTCATAGTGGTATGACTCCATCAGTTACCAGTCGCTCGAACAATTCACCACGTAGACATCGGCGCAACAACAAGTCAAGTCATTCTCCTACCCAGAGAAAAGTCCCACGAACGCCTGAAGATCAACAAACTCCCAAGAGAGGTGATCGATGACCGCTCCAACGCGGAAATCTGCAGTAGTAGATGGAACACGAGGAGTATTTCCCTCGTAAGACCGAGGCGTACTATAGGTCAGGTCTACCCATGACCGGGTATCATCATGTACGATCACCTGGTGACATCAACCCTTCTTTCCTGTAAAGAATCCGTTAAAAAGTCATTACTGGATGTCGGGCATTCTCACCCGACCTCCGAGCAGTTCACTGGCCGCCATGTTTTCGACTAATGAACATGGAGAAATTTGATGGATCTCAAAATCCCATCGAATTCCTTCAGAACTACACAATAGCTATCCGAACAGCAGAGGAGGAGAGCATGTAATGGCGAATTACCTTCCAACTGTGCTGGAAGGGTCCGCTCAATGATGGCTATTAAACCAACCACTCGAGTCGATCTACTCGTGGTAACACCCCTATGACCTTCTGCTGGTGAACTTCCAGGGCACCTACAATCGCCCTGGAAAGGAGGACGACCTGCACAGGATGAGACAAAATGACCACGAGACCTTGGCCAATTCATCGGGCGTTTTAGTTAGGTTCGTAACTTGATTCCAGAGATTTCCGACTCATCTGTAATCAGAGCCTTTCAGCAGGGAGTCCGAAGTAGAAGGATAACATAGGGCATCGCTTTAAATCCTCCTGCTACTGTCGCCAAACACTTCGAGATGGCCGATCGATATGCGACTGCTGCCGAAGTAGTTGAGTGGAACAACACCATCGATCGAGATGACAAAATTCCTCAAGAGGCAGGCGAGGGTGGCAAAAAGAAGGACAAGAAGGACAAGAAATCCAAAAACAAGGTGAATGGTCAAAAGCCTCAAGCCAACAATTCCAAGGAGGTCTTGGCCGTAAGCGATAAGGAGCCACGAAGTTCCAAACTGTACTCCAACCGAGGCAAAGGTAAGCACCCCGAGCGGAAGAACGACAAGCCTCAGTGGTGTCCTTTCTATAAAAAGGAAGGACACGACCTTCGCAACTACCGAGTTTTCCAACGGAAACTCGAAGACTACTACAACGGCAAAGGACCACTTCCTACTCTCGAGAAGGTAGGGCAAACGAGTGGTCGTAAGTCGTCGGATGATGATGAGGAGATGCTATTCCAAGATCCGCAACATACCATCGAGCACATCTATGGGGGATCATCGGCATATGAGTCAAAATGGCAGCTTAAAGCTTCTAAATGCGAGGTAAACTCCATTGACCCTCCTCTCGTTAATAAACTACCAAAGTGGGCAGAAGTCACCATCTCCTTCAAGAAGGGTGACTGCCCGATTCCTCTGACTCGATCTGGTCGATATCCGATCGTGGTCGAATCCACCATCAACAATTGTCGAGTAAATCGAGTGTTAGTTAATGGTGGTAGCTCGTTGAACATCCTGTTTACGAGCACCCTGGACGAGATGCAAGCACCCAGGACTAAGGTAAGACCGGTACGATACTCCTTTAATAGGATTGTACTGGGGTCTTCGGCCAAACCTATTGGCCAAGTTTCTCTTCCTTTAACATTTGGTTTTCCAAGTAATTTCAGGACAGAGAAGATCTCCTTTAATTTATTTGATTTTGATAAGGCATATAACGCCACACTCGGACGACCAACTTTGGCAAAATTCTTAATGGCTACTCGTTATGGGTATCAATGTCTTAAGATGCCAAGTCCCAAAGGAATAATCACAGTCCATTGTGACAAGAAGATTGCACACACATGCGACCGTCGATCCCTCGAGATGGTTGGTCAGATACCAATTCGAGAAGAAAGCCAGCCTTCGACGAACAAGTCGAAGCCTAAAGCTACACCAAAGCCGAACGACCAGGTCAAAGAGGTTCCTCTAGACGCAAAGGAGCCCTCGAAGACTGTTCGCATCAGGGATACTTCCGACCCCAAATGGGAACACGCCCTCATCACCTTCCTTCGAGCTAACGTAGATGTCTTCACGTGGCAAGCATCCGACATGCCTGGAGTCCCCAAGGGGGTGATTGAGCACAGGCTAGCTTTACCACCTGACAAAGTACCCGTGAAACAAAAATTACGAAGATTTGCCCCTGATCGATGAGATGCTATCAAATCAGAATAAGACAAGCTACTTAAAGCAGGCTTTATAAGAGAAGTCGATCACCCAGAGTGGTTGGCCAACCCTGTAATGGTTAGGAAGTCAAACGGCAAATGGCGTATGTGTGTAGACTTCACTGATCTTAATAAAGCTTGTCCAAAAGATGATTTTCCTTTAGCTTGTATCGATCAGTTGGTTGATTCTACTGCTGGTTGTGAAGTATTAAGTTTTCTAGATGCATATTCTGGTTACCATCAGATTAATATGTGTCTAGACGATGAAGAAAAGACCGTATTTATTACACCATTTGGTATATTTTGCTATGTCAAAATGCCATTCGGTCTAAAAAATATCGACGCTTCTTTTCAACGCTTGATGCAATCGACTTTTTCACATCAACTAGGCCAAAATCTGGAAGCCTATGTTGATGACCTAGTCATAAAAAGCACCAAGAAACTTAATCATATTTCAGACTTGCAAGCACATTCGACAACCTCAGAAAGTATCGCTTGAAACTTAATCTTGAGAAGTGTGTATTCAGAGTCTCTTTAGGAAAATTGCTTGGATTCTTAGTCTCTATACGAGGAATCGAAGCAAATCTTGAAAAGATCAAGGCCATCGTTCAAATGCGCCCTCTGACCGCGAAGAAAGAAGTCCAAAAACTCATAGGGTGCATGGCGGTTTTAAGTCGTTTCATCGCATGGCTGGGAAAAAAAGGACTACCTTTCTTCAAACTTCTAAGGAAGCACGAGGGCTTCGAATGGTCGAAAGAGGCAAATGCTGTCTTTGAGGATGTCAAGAGGTATCTTACGAGTGCTCTTGTTCTAGTTTCTCTAAAGCCAGAAGAGACGCTCTTAATTTATCTAGCTGTCACGCCACAGGCAGTGAGCGCAGTACTGGTCGTAGAGCGTGAAAACATACAACGATCGGTTTACTACGTAAGCGAAGTTTTACACGGGCCTAAGGAGCGTTACCCTTAGGTCCAAAAAAATCTATATGCCCTCCTCATGTCTTCGAGGAAACTACAGCATTACTTTCACGTGCACAAGATAGTTGTGCCGTCTGAGTTTCCCTTAGGAGCGATCCTCCAAAACAGAGAAACAGCGGGACACATGGCAAAATGGTTAGTCGAACTTGGGGAGTTTGACATCTATTTCGTGTCCTGAATGGCCATTAAATCCCAGATCTTGGCAGACTTTGTCGCAGAATGGAAAAAAAATCCTAAACCAGTTGAGGATCTCCAGTACAATTCCCACGACAAGTTAATGATGTACTTTGATGGGTCACTTACTTTAAGTGGCTTAGGAGCTGGGGTGGTCCTGGAATCTCCTACCGGAGAGACCTTAAAGTATGCTATTCAACTAAACTTTCAGACCACCAACAACGTAGCAGAGTACAAAGGTTTATTAGCTGGTATACGAGCCACGAAAGCGCTCACGATTCACCGACTACTCGTGAGAGGAGACTCTCAACTAGTGGTGAATCAGGTTGGAACATAGTACCAGTGCTCTAGCCCAACCATGTCTCGGTACTTATCGGAGGTTTGTAAGCTTGAAAAGCATTTTTTTCGGTTTTGAGGTACAATTCATCCCTCGAAAGGATAATTTCCTCACAGACCAGCTTACTCGAATGGCTTCTTCCCGATCTCAAGTACCAAAAGGAGTTTTCTTGGAGCAACTTCAGAAGCCGTCTCTAGTTGAAGAACCAGAGACACCTCCTATTTAGACAGCCTCTAGAGTACAAGGATACCTGAATGACTCCCATCTACGAGTATCTTTAGAAGGGTTCCATACCCAATGATGATCTTGAGGTAGAAAGCTTATCCCGAAAGGCCAAAATGTATACTTTGGTTGAAAGAGTCCTCTATAAATGAGGTACTCAAGGGGTGCTC
This sequence comes from Ampelocalamus luodianensis, assembly GCA_036346255.1. Lineage (NCBI taxonomy): Eukaryota > Viridiplantae > Streptophyta > Magnoliopsida > Poales > Poaceae > Ampelocalamus > Ampelocalamus luodianensis. The sequence continues at coordinate 29,292,671 of CM070623.1, forward strand.
ATGCGATGCATTCCGCTGAGCGAAGGATTAAACCTCCTTCATGACATACACGGAGGCATCTGTGGAACTCATGCTTCCTACAGAACGCTAGTCGGTAAGGCCTCTCGACAAGGTTTCTATTGACCAATAACCCTATACGATGCCAAAGAGCTAGTTAAGAAATGTGTACAATGTCAGTTTCATAGGAAGCAAATACACCAACCGGCTTAGGCATTACAAACGATACCTCTGTCTTGGCCTTTTGCGACTTGGGGTCTCGATATCCTAGGCCTGTTCTCAAAAGCTTTAGGCGGCTTTGAGTTCCTTTTTGTGGCTAATGATACGTTCACAGAATGGATTGAAGCCAAACCTGCGACTGGGGTTACAACGGAAGCAACAAAATGGTTCATGATGAGATGCGTGATTACTCGGTTTGGAGTTCCAAGTTGAATAATCACATATAATGGTAAACAATTTTTGAGCGTAAAATTTTAAGAATTTTGAGACGAGTTGGGTACCAAATTGTGTTACGCTTCCGTTGCCCACCCCCAAAGCAATGGGGCAATCGAACAAGTAAACGGCCAAATAATGCAGGGAATCAAAACCCGAGTCTTCGACTAGCTTGTCAAGCGCTCGGGGGCTTGGGCACAAGAGTTATCCTTAGTATTATGGGCAGTTCGTACGACCGCTAGTCAGGCTACAGGTGAAACACCCTTTTTCCTAGTCTTCGGTGCAGAAGCCATGCTTCCTCCGGAACTAAAGATCAGGTCAACACGACTCGACACCTTCAACGACTCAAACTAGGAACAACTTTGAGCGGATGACATTAACCTGCTCAAAGAGAAGAGGAACCTAGCCTTAATCCATTTAGTGGTCTACCAACAAGCCCTCAACAAATACTATGATCGTAAGGTCCAACCTCGTAGCCTTGCTGTAGGTGACTTGGTATTGAAGCTCTTCTAATCCCAGTTTAATCAGAACAAACTTTCCCCCAAGTGGGAAGGTCCTTACACAGTGGTCGAAGTAACATGACCAGGTTCGGTACGACTGGCAATGGAAGACGGCTGGGTTCTCTCAAATTCTTAGAACATCGACCAGTTACGCAAGTTTTATGTGTAACCAACCATTCAGACAATAAAGCATCAGGTTCCTTCTACCTCTATTGTCTTATTTTGAGTAGCGCTTTGATAATCTTTCGACTATTTTTTCAAACACCCCGTTTTCTTTACACTGGTCGAAAGGAAGGTAACATCACCTAGTCGAAGCCTTTTCCTCTCTACACGTGGTCCTGCCCACTAGAAGGAACTTCCTAGTGTCGACTCATTCCTCACTTTTGCTGCCAATATAAAGAGCTCGGGTTCAACAAACATGGTCGAAATAATTTCAAGCCAACTCTTATCACCTTAGTTTATTTCTTCATTCATTTTAAAAAATACTCTAAGAAGAGCACTCTTTGATAATTAGTTCGACTACTTTTGGCACACTCAATTTGTTACAACTGGTCAGAGGAAGAGACACACCTAGTCGAAGCCTCTCCTCTCTACACGTGGTCCTGCCCACTAGAAGGAACTTTCTAGCGCCGTCCTGTTTTCTACTCTTGCTACCAGGGCAAACCTATCGAGTCTACCGGAAGAGGTCGAACGAATTTTCAAGGTACTCTAGATGTTTGTTTAGCTTAAGTTGCTACTCTCGATTTGATTAATCTTGTCGGAGAGGGTGACATCACCTAGTCGAAGCCTTTCCTCTCTACACGTGGTCTTGCCCACTAGAAGGAACTTCCTAGCGTCGATTTGTTCATACTCATATGACCAGTGCATGATAATCATGATCGATAACTATAAGTTAGCCAAACCTCTCTGTTTTCATAAACCCCCTTTCATACTATTTACTTAGTTTATCTAAATAAACTAAGCAAATAGTCGAGGGCTAGGATAAAGTTATTAATATGACTTCAATTCTTAGTCTTACTTTCGTTCATTATCTTTTGAGTTACTAACTACTCGACAAGATGATTTGTAGGAAACAGGATGGATTATATATATCAACAAAAGCTTGTCTTTACAGGTTTTCTATTACAGGCTATTCTAACAAAGGAGATCCTATTTGCATCTCCTCTGAAGCCTTCTTGTTGACCAACTGCATGTCTTCAATCAACCGCTCTGCCTCTGCTTCAGAGCAGTCGAAGTCGGCTTCGATTGGCCGTAGACTAAGGTTGGGGTCATGAGCTTTAAGTTTTTCCAAAATATAACTTATGGCACCTTCGACCGCCTCCTTTATCGAGCTAGCTTGGTTGGCCTTCAGAGTGGTCACCAGCTCTTGCAAAGTCCCGACTTGTTCCCCAATGGTCCTTGTGTGAGCAACTATCGTGTCTTCACGAGGAGTAACCTCCTCAGCACATAGCCCATCAAGTACATTATTCAAGAGCGAAATGTTGTCTTGAAGGTTGATCTTCATCGACTTCATCTCCTCTCGGTTACGAATCGAAGCCTCACAGAGTTGTTTTTATTTTGACTATTTGCACTAAAGAGAATAAGATTAGTCAGAAAAAATAACCTGTGAAGGATTGATAAACAAAACTGGTCGCAGGTAAAGGATTGCTTACCTGCTAATTGAGAATCCAGCTTCTCAATCTCTCGATCCTTGTCCTTGGCGATGCAGGAGATCTCATGAACAACCAAGGTCTTTTCATTAACCTCGGTTTGGAGGGTTCCCACTTCGACCTCTTTTTCTAAAAAGGAACAAGAGTTAAAAAGGTAAAGATCAATAACATAAGCAGTCTTAAGTTCAGAGCTTACAGTTTATTTCTCCTTGCAACTTTTGAGCTACAGAGTTTGCCTCCTGAAGCTTCTTCAGAAGGTCCTCTTTTTCTTCCCTCAGCTTTTTCGTCTCGACTTTTTCGTAGTCGAACGAATCAGCTAAGGTCTTTTCGTCACTTTTAAACCTGCAAAGGTTAAGAGTAGACATGAGCACTAGCCAAGTGGTCGTAAGTTTTTCTACGACCGCTTCCATAGTCGTAAGTTTTTCTACGACAACCATGTAGTCATAAGTTTTTCTACAACATTACCATGGTCGTAAGTATTTCTACGACCAGTATCCAGCCGTAAGTTCTTCTACGACAACCCTACGGTCGTAAGTACATCCACGACCAGTACCTAGTCGTAAGTTTTCCTACGACTACCCCCACGAGCATTGTACAAGTAGTTCAAGCATAAACAACTATGAATATCAATGACTTACCACCTCTCTGCCTACTCGCAGAGTTCCACTTTCTTTGGTCGTAGCTTTACAAGTTGTCGGTTGTATTCACCGACAGTAACAATTTGTTCCAAAGCTTTTTGCAAAAAGGAAGACAGTGAGAAGCAAGGAAAAACCGCGCATATGAGTGTCATCAGATACTTACATTCATGCTCGTGTGAGCAAACATGGAGAATACCATCGTAGGATTCTTCAGTCCATCCATCTTTTTGACATGTTCCCACCAAACCTTTTCAAGACACCGTCATCGAAAATTTCCCGACTGTTAGGAATATCCTTGGGGTGAGGGACTCGGTCGTGGGACTAATGGCAGAAGACTCCACAAGGAAGTGGGGCCAAAGACTCCACAGAAGTTGAAGTACTCCTCTTCTTCTGATTCAGTGACGACAACTTTTCCTTGGGGACCGGGGGGAACGTCTGCAACGACTTCCTTCCCGACGCGATGGATAGATGATCCATCACCTTGGGCAGAGGTTTTTGCCGCTACCTCTACTGTCTCTGTCTCCATCTCCACGACCGCCTCGGTGGTCATAGTAACCACTTCAGCAGTCGCAATTTCTTCCACCACGAGGGCAGGCCCTGGTCTTTCGATCGCCTCCACTGTTGTCTCTCCGATCGTCGGAGAAGTAGCAGTGGGCCTCTCAACAGAGGCATCCCTAGGGGTTGGAGGAGTCGGGCTAAGATTATAAAAGGAAAACACATCAGGTTGTGGAAAGCAAAAGGTAAATGTTGTTCTTACACTTTAGTCTTTCTACATACCTTCGTTTACTGGACTTCACCATGAACTTGGAAGCAACCTTCCCAACAGAATATTTCTTTGACTTCTTCTCTACGACTACGTCTGGTCTGAAGTCAAGTTGAGGAACGGGGTCGGCCACGACCACGTCTGGTCGTGGGTTTTGAGCGAGAAGTGCCGCTCCTTGGACCGCCTGACTCTCTTGTTGGCTAAGACCTGTCTCGACCACCACAAGAGCAGTACTTCCCTCGACCATGGGTTTTGCTGGCGCAGCAGTTTCCTTCACAAAAGACATAAAACTCTTCCAGTTCTCCTTTTCTAGTTGCTTGACAAAGCCACGAGAGGCAGAAACTGCGAAAGTCTTCATGTCATAATAGAAGGGTATCTTGGTCTTGGGGGCTTTGCGCTTGAGAGGATTGGCCGCCTTGACTGCCTTTCTTTCTCTACAGTAGCCAGATCTGCAGCGAATTTCACGAAGGGCTTGGTCGGATCAACAGAGCTTGGGCCCACAACGCCCCTATCGGTGACTTTCACGAGCCAATGCCTCTTGGTCTGAGGAGCCTGGCTTTCCTCCACCATGGATCCAATGACTATCAATTCGTCCTCTTGGTCGTCCCGATGGTTTTCTTTGCCTACTTTTTGTAGGAGATAGAAAAAGAAAAAAATACTAAGTGGTCGTACGATTTTCTACGACCAGAACTCCGTCGTAAGTTTTTTTTACGATAATACCCTAATCGTAAGTTTTTTCTACGGTCATTCCCTTGTCATAAGTTCTCTTATCACCAGTACCTAGTCGTAAGCTCTTCTACAACAACCTCCTAGTCGTAAGTATTTCTACGACTATAAAGTCCTAAAGATGAAATCAGTCGTTGATTACCTTTAGGCGTTCCATCTTCTCCTCTGCGGACACGACCGCTAGGATTCGAGGAGCCACCACGTTGGGTGGCAGAGCTTTCTCACAAATGAGCTTGACTCAGACGTCAATCTCCGCTTGTGAAAGACCTGTATAAACAGATAAGGCATTCATTAGATCGATTTGAGAAAAACCAAAACAAGAGCTAAGTTGAAGATTGACTTACCCTCCTCGTAGTCTCTGGTCGGGTCTTGTGGCCTTGTGTACCTATACATAAGAGGTACTCGTTTCTTTAGAGGGCTAATGCGGTGTGTGATGAAATCCTTCACCACGTGCCACCCGGTGAGCCCCTCTTCCTTCAAGTCTTTGATGGCTTGAATATAGGGGGCAATCTGGTCGAGATCCTTGGGAGCCGAATCCTAGGAAGACATCTTCTCAGCAGCCTTCCCCATGAAAGAAAGGCTGTCTTCGTTGGTGGTTTTCCAGTAAAACCTCCTCTTCTTCCATCTCGGCCACGACGACCAGGTGAATATCTGAATGTACACTCCCAACTTGCCATCGTGGAGCTTCATACCGCAACTTCTGGCGATCCCGGTCTCTTGGCTCATTCTATAGTAATATTGGAAGAGCCCGAGGTCCGATGGAATCCCCAAGTAGGCCTCACACAGGTACACGAACACGCTCAATATTGTGATAGAATTGGAAACAAGGTTCACCAATTCCACCCCAAAGTGTTCGAGTACGAGCGTGAGGAAAGGGTAAGCAGGCAATCGGAGGCCACACTCACAGTACGCCTAGAAGACAGGAATCTTCCCATCTCCCCAGACGACCAATGTTACCCAAAGGCCGCAATCCACTTCACGAGTACCTTTTCTGGGATCTTCCCAGCGGCGACCAGAGCTTCCATCTTCACCTCGTCCATTCCCAATTCGACCCACTGGGAAACGGTTCCGACCATTTTTCAAAGGAGAAGGAGATTTGGATTTGGAAAGGTTTCAAGGAAGCATATGATTTGACTGGCGACGGAGAAGGCAAGAGCTCGATGAACAATCAAAGCGATTTGGGGAAAAGTAAGAACCCTAAAACCACCCCTGCGGTAAGTTTTTATAACCGCATGCTTGAAACGAAACACCGTGGAAACTCAACAGTTGCCACCGCTTTAGGAATCACTCCAACGGACAGATTTATGAGAGTCGATTGAGATTCTTAAATTTGCCTGTTCGAGAAAACTGAGGATGTCTTCACACCTCAAGCGAAATTACCTCATTGACCAAGCCTTTTTAAGGTCAAATGAAATACCAGTCGGAAAAGTTTTACTTCCAATTACCATACTATGACCACTTCGTAGTCGTAAAGTTTTCTACGACTACCTTGTAGTTGTAAGATTTCCAACAACCTTCCTGACCAAGTATATTTCTGGTCAAATGAAATACAAATCAAAAAGTTTTTCCTTCGACCATCATTTCACGACCACCCTGTGGTTGTAAGATCATCTACGACTCCCGTTCCAAGTAAGTTACTTCCACTTGAAGCTGGGGGGCTAGATGATGAGGATCTAATAATCCTCATTTTATTATTTATCTGTAATTTTTATTATGGATAAATATGCCGTCATACGGTTCTTGAGTGTACTCCTTATAGTCGTAAGGGAGAAGCCAACCAGGTGGTCATAAGTCCATCTACGACCACCCCCATAGTCGTAAGTCTTTCTACGACTGCCTCATGATCGTAAGATCTTCTACGATCACCCCTAGTCATAAGTTCTTCGACGACCAACACCTAGTCGTAAGTTCTCCTACGACTATCTCATGGTCGTAAGCTCATTCTACGACCAGGTCAGCTACGACCACCCTATAATCAATGGTGCCTGCGGACGAGTGGGCCCAATTGATTAGAGAATCTAAGCAGTGAAGGTGCGTTGTCATTCTTTGGAATAACTACACGTAACACACCATTATCTCTGACAAGTAACTGCCAGGCGACGTGGAGGAGTTACTACTCCGGTGATTACTACCAACAATGCGCCCGTTACATGAAATGATGAGGCGCCTCTTGACCTAGAGAAATGGCTACCTCTTCGCCCACTATATAAAGGCTGCAGTTGGAGACAATGGGGACGCCCGATTGGATACAGACAATCTGGCATACACAATCAAGAGGAGTACAAGCCTTAGTCTTTCCACTGATTGTAACCAGTATACTCAATACAATACACACAGGAGTAGAGTTGTTATTCTCTCCGGAGAAGGTCTGAACCTGTATAAAAATCTCAGTCTCTCTCTCTCTCTGCATGATCTCGGTCTTGGAGACCCCCCGAATCAAACAATCTTTACGTAAGTTGGGTCTAAAATACCGACAAGAACTGTCTATGATACTTCATATACGGTTTTCAACAAGAACCGTCTATGATATTACCTCTTCACAGACGATTTTAGCGTAGCCAGTAACACGGACGGTCGCTAAACCAAAACCGTCTGTGATTGCATGTAATACATACGGTTTTGGTCAACCGTCTCTGATGAGGCATCTAGTATTAGCCTTTTTGTAGTAGTGTAAGTTTTCAACTTATAGTATATTTATTTGAGTTTCGATCCAAGGTACGTGCTCCCGTCTAGTTAATATAAAGTTATTAGAAGTAATTGTCAAAGTCACGTCTCGAGAACTGTAAAAAGTAAAAAAACATCAACTTAAAAAAGGACATGTACAATGGGCTTACATCATCTATCTATAGTCTCTGCAACGTAGGATTTAAGCTGGCGTGGATGAAAGAGAATGAAGAGAGAGAAATGTGTTGTCTATAATTCTGTAGATGACTGTATCACTAGAACCAAGGAAAGCATTAAAAATATTGTGTATTGTCTACAATCCTGTAGCCGACTGTATCACCATAATCCATTGTATGAGCTGTCTACAAGTGACATGGAGAGTTGCTATAAAACATGTGTTTACATGTACCGAGCATTAATATGTCTAGCCATTTGGAAATTGGAATCATATTGAAAAGTCATATATAATCTTACAAAGATATCCTTGCAATGGAGTTGAACTGATTGATCAACGCCCTCTTTCATAGGTTGGAATACTGTGGCTATAAGTAGGATAGCAGTTTCAAAAGTGAACCTACGATACAGAGATTGATTTTGTATTACTAACATTAAAGGCCCATGGCTTTGAGCTCTTCCCGAGCCCTTTACATCAGCAAGAAAATGCGTGATGTTGATCGCTTCACGCTGCGCCTCGCGCCGTCCGATCCGCTCGCCACATGGCGAAGCCGTGGTCACACGACCTCCATGTCGCCTCTCTCCCTACGTCTTGTGGAAGACTCTCGGTTCCTTTCCTCCCGTCCCTTCCTCTCCATCGAGCCCTCGTAGCTCCCCACATCCCCTTTGCACGGGCCACACCCGCCGCCATCTCCCCTTCACCTGCTCCCCTTTGCCCGTGTCGGTCGCGCCGCCCTCTCCTCCTCTTCAACCCTTCGCTGCCCCCGCCGGCCGCGTTGGAGGGTCAGACTTGCCGCCGCCCTTCGTCGGATCGGGAACAGCGCTTGCTCCTGCCGCTCGCCTCTTCCCCTCCCTCCGGCACCGTCCCTCCCTCCAGCGCCCTCCCTCCTCTCTCATCCCTGCCACTCATTCCTTCTTGCTTCTTCCTCACTTCATTTCTTCTCTCCCTATTTCTTTTTCCTCCATTTTTCTCCCTCCTGGATCTTGCTCCGGTCGCACTTCCCCATGGCGCCGCCTCCCTTTGGTGCTACCGCCGACATCGACTCTCTCTGCGTCACCGCAGCCACCACCAGCTGCGCCCGCGCATGCCCGCCTCCGGCAGCACCCGGCTCGGACCTGGCCCGTGCACGCGTCTCCTGGCTCCTCCCATGCTCCGCTCACCCCCCCCGTGCTTGGCTGTGACCCTCTTCCCCTCCCTCCGACGCCGTCCCTCCCTCCAGCGCCCTCCCTCCTCTCTCATCCCTGCCTCTCATTCTTTCTTGCTTCTTCCTCACTTCATTTCTTCTCTCCCCATTTCTTTTTCCTCTATTTTCTCCCTCCTGGATCTTGGTCCGGCCGCACTTCCCCGTGGCGTCGCCTCCCTCTGGTGCTGCTGCCGACACCAACTCTCCATGCGCCGTCGCCACCGCCGCCAGCTGCGCCCGCGTGTGCCCACCTCTGGCCGCACTCGGCTCGGTCCCGACCCATGCGCACGCCTCCTGGATCCTCCCATGCTCCGCTCACCCCCCCTGTGCTTGGCTATGCCCGGCCCTAGGATTCGGCTCCCCTGCGCCACGCGTGCACCTCCTGCCAGCTCGGCTAGGCCTGGACACAGCTCGGCCCGGCTGGCTAGGCCTCCGGCCGTCGGTCGCCTTCCCTGGTGCTCGCGTCGCCGACTACTGGACCACCAGATTCGGGGCTGGTGGCCCGAATCTGGCTTCTCCCATGGATTTTACCTCCCAACTTCTTTTCATTCTCTGTGAATTTTGTGTTATTTTAGTGCAGTGAAGTGGATTATGATCATCAAGGTAGTTCTACCCATCTTGCAAACTATCGATATCTTTGTTTGAACTTTGCAAGTCATACCATTGCCTCAAGGAGAGATTCAAACCTATTTATAATTTGCTTTTACTTTTTTTATCATGCCCTGCTTCTTAATGTTCTTTCTTCTAGTTTCTTCAGAGTTCATTATCAAGTCTACGTATTTCTGCAGGTTAAGATTCGAGGAAGCTCTCTAGTTTGCACCATTTGTAGAGAAAATTCAGTTTTCACACAAGAGGATTTTCAGAAGTTTGGTTATGAGAACTTCACACAGTCCCCAATGTATGATAAGGTATGTTTCTCCCTTTTTGTGATTTTTATTTATTTCTATTAACTGAAGTGGACTTCAGATCATTGACCTCATGATTTGCTACCATATGATTTAAAATTTTCTACAAACCAAGGGAGCTCTGAATTGCAAAATTGGTGGTCGCATCCTTCTCTTGAACTATACAACAGTTAAGTTCAAGGTCGATTGTCTTCTAAAATTATACCATGGTTTGTTTATTCTTCTTCTATGGTATAGGGTGTGCCTGCCTATTAGGTTTCAATTCAATATCTATGCTGTGATAGACAACCACGTACATAGGCTGATCGGATACCACATTGTTAAATCTGAGGCTAGAGATAATGTAGCTATGTACAAATGCTATATTTTCTTTATATTATTGCACACCCTAAATTACGCGTCAGTCATGCAATTGCAGTCATACTTTCAATGATTATATTGCTTTATTGTGGGAGAATCAGGTTAACTTTACTCTACAAAAGAGAGCTGGATTAAAGTGCACAAAGGATACACCGGGTTACTTGAGGAGATACAATAGTTTGTTAATGGATGGAAGGTATAATGTTTGATAGATAATCACTATAAATTCTTTTCCAACAGCACTCCTTCAGTTACTATATGTAATGTTCGTTACAAATTATTCACCCTTTGCATCTGTCAATTTTTCGGTTGATATATCAATTTGCTATTGCCAGTTTTAAAGACTGTGGATTTGTTGGAAAGCATGAAGCAGAAGGGATTGCTTGATATCAAGAAGATAATACCTGTTTTAATGGTCCAATGTTTTTTAGAATCTATCTTTTATAATGTCTTTTTCAAGTTCCTGATTTCCATCTATTTTTAGATTCAACATGCTAGCTTTTTTAGTGCCTGTAAGAAGCAGCAAAGGCCTGTTATGGAAGCCATTTGCTTCTGCAGATTTATTGACAATCCAAAAATCAGCACCTTCAATATGCTTTAAGCTGTTTGTGCTAATTCGCAATATTTTGATGGTAACTGACCTAGCTTCGAATTTTACCTTTTCTTATGAGCTGTGCTAGAGTGGGAGATGGAACATTGAATATAACCAAATGTTTTAACCTTTACAGGAGCTAGCCCTCCAGTTTATGTTGCTCCTAAAAGAGACTGGTCTAAAACCTGATTATAAACTTTAAACCACACTGGTATGAACCTGTGCAAAGTGTGCAAAAGTTGATACCATGTTTGAGGTAACTAAATCTCAAATTCACAGTAAGGGGTTGCCATTTGAATTTTTGTAATATATTGTACCTCACGTTATATCACTTATAGTGTGCATTTATTTTAGGTGTCCCATGACATGGTCAGTGCGGGAGTAGAGCCAGATGTTAACACATATAATGCGCTAATTGATGGCTGTGCTAAAGCTGGACAAGTGGCAAAAGCATTTGGTGCTGATAGAATCATGAATGTTATTTCAGAGGGTTTTGATGGTTTTTATCGGTGTTAGCATTTCAGTATTGATGTGTCAACTAAGTTCCTTGTTCATGACAATGTTAAGATCGTGCTTCAACATATTTGCACATAGTAGTATTAGATTATGTAGATGGCTGCCTTCGAGGCACCACACCTGCTGATTAATTGAACTCACGATGTTGTGCTTAAAGCATTCTTGCACAGACCAAACGAATCTGGTGGGGCAAATCTAGCATCAAATGAAATAGTGTCCATACTCAGGTCAACTCAAATGTGTGTGGAATGCTTTGCTGGGACAATTAGGTTATACAATTAATTTGAATTAAATAGCCTTCTAATCAGGTTGAGCCTTTCTTTGTCACTAGGGGGTTACGAAAATATCATTATAATGGACTGAAGCATGCAAGACTACTCAATATGATCTTTACAGCTGCTGAACAACTGATGATATGGTCCATCAATCAATCTCAGTTGATGCATGCTAAAAACTGCCAGGATATATATATATCCCACCAAACATCTCACTATTAAGATGCATGTTTGATTCTTTTTCTATGTGAGACTAAAATATAGACCAAAATAAGGCATTTCTATTCTCTTTTGGATAATTGTCACATGTTGTTTATGCACTCATGCTTGCTGCTTGAATGTGCCATCCTGTCATATTTGATATTTTTTTTGCCCTTCGTTAATATGACATTATCTTTTTTTACGATTCTGTTAAATCAATAAGTAGCATAAAAACTGTTTTCACCTTCAGGTTAAGCCATACATAACCTATAACAAGACTGTAACAATATTCTCTAAGTAAAAACAGAATATGACGTGGTGTTACGCTCACAATTCTTTACCTGATTGTTCTCATTTATTTAAACATCTCTTTCCGAACCTCAACAAGGTGGTCTTCCGTGATGATGCCATTGTCATCGGGTTTCTCCGCGCCCTCTTTCATGGGTTAGAATACTGTGGCATATATAATCTTACAATGACATCCTTGCAATGGAGTTGTACTGATTGATCAACGCCCTCTTTCATGGGTTAGAATATTGTGTCATATATAATCTTACAATGACATCCTTGCAATGGAGTTGTATTGATTGATCAACGCCCTCTTTCACGGGTTAGAATACTGTGGCTTTATAGGATAGCAGTTCCGACAGTGAACCAACGATACGGAGATCGATTTTGTCTTTGTTAATTTAGCACTACTTGACTCTCTGTTTGACTGACTTGGAGTCTTAGGTCCAGCATAGTTATCACATCTTGCGGGTCCTGGACGCTTAGGAAGTATCTTTTTCACATTTTCAACCAGGTCTCCATTTTATTAAGATTTCTTCTCACGTGTAACCACGTGCAGATTGCATTATTCTTCGAGTAAATAATCCTTCTTTCCGAAGCCGGTCCGGTCGGTCAGAGTCGGCGGGCGCGGGCGACGCCTGAGGTCAGGCGGCTGGCGTGGGCGGAGGCGCGGGCGGGCGGGGCGTCGCAAAGCATTTCCGCAAGAAAAGAGCAAAAATAGGCTTAGGGATCTATATCTAGGCAAATATATATCTTTTTAATTGCAGGTATATAACCAAACATATTTTTCATTTTCCTTTGAATTTCTAATATCCATGGAATTTATAATCTAGGAAAATATGAGGGTTGCCGTTGATTAATTGGAAATAAGGGCAATAAATGATTGAATTCGTAAATAAAGTCACTACTGGAAAGACTAACTTTTCGGACGACGTATTCAGAACGTCACACTTAAATTCCGAAAAAAAATGCTACTATTTTGCTAGGACATGGAAATTGAGCTATCAAATTCATGCATGACATGACAGGGCATAACGCGATTATGACCCATTTGACTTTGACACAATGGGTTTCACTCGTAAACAAGTTAGCATAACACCAGATTTAATAGATGAATCTGGTTTGAGTGTCCTAGTTCACACATTACACATTTGGACACCATTGAGATGTCCAAAAAAGTACAACAATTCATACATAAAATGAAATTTGGCATATCATTTAAGAGAAGTTTTTTCTTTTTCCCACTTGTTTTAACTCTATTTTCAGCACACAGAAAAATGTTAACCACTTGCAATAAAGGCATGCCACTTTCATCACCATCCTAGTCCTCTGGGCAATTTCGAATGAAAGGAATAAGTTGATTTTCTAGCACGCAGAAATGAACCGGCTTGACTATTGGCCATAATAAAAGAAGAATCTAGTGCTTGGATCCTAAGTGGTGCGACAAAACTGGCCATGTTTTTGCCGGAGGGGCACACGCCTGCTACTTCCGGACCTAATTAACGAACGAATAGGGAGCAAACGTTTGGTTTGCTGTTCCTATGTTGCACTCTTTGGTTTTTTCTTTTTTAGACCATTAACACCTAGTAATGAGATCTGGACCGCACCTTCTTTAATGAAATAGTAGCAGGCTCTGCTGTTCGTTAAAAAAAAAGCGTGTTTCAGAAGCAGAGTGGAGAGCCGACCGGACAAATTGACAGATTAATTGTTCTCGTGCCTTGCTTTGGGAATCCCCTATATATAGGACTGGTTGGCCCCTAGTTTATATCCAGAACTTCAGATAAAGCAGAAAGACAGTCATTAGTACTTTGTGATGAAGATGAGCCTCGTCGATATAGTCCTCTGTCTGCTCGCACTGTTGTTGCCACTGACTGCAACGGCGCAAGCATCCGCCATCCAAAGAAGCCAACCGGCAAAGGGGACTCCTCCCTCCGCCGCCACACTTGCCGGTTGTCCAAAGAGCTGCGGCAACCTGAGCTTCGAGTACCCCTTTGGCATCGGATCTAGCTGCTTCCGGCAGCCAGACTTCGAGCTCATCTGCGATGACCACGATGACCCCACGCAGCCCCCGAGGCTCTTCCTGTACAATAGCACCATGGAGGTCACCGACAACATCTATGTTGATCAAAGATATATGTTTGTCGATTTATCGCATACCATTTTCATGAGATCTGATGTGGATGTGTACAACATGTCCTGGAGATCTCCCGGGAGATCCTTCATTCTTGAATATGTCTATTTGAACATCACTGGTTGTGACTTCGATATATACCTGCTGCTGGATCATGACACGAATACAAACGTGAGGCTTTGCACAGTGACCTGCCCTAATGAAGAAATCACGGACACGGTGGCTAGAAAGAACTGCAATGGGACAGGGTGTTGCTCCTTATGGCTAGACCCTGAAAGTCGCGACCTCCAACTCATGTTTGTCGGCCACAGCCGGGAACGCAAGCTCGCTAACCGAAGCTCCCTGTGGGATAGAATCAACATAACTACTGACGTGGCGCTTCTCAGATGGAGTATCGCGGATCAACCGACATGCTCCGCCGCTTTGGACAATAGGACCAACTATGCCTGTGTCAGCAGGCACAGTGACTGTATAGATAGATATTATGCTTCTGGTTACACTTGCGAGTGCAATTCTGGTTATGGAAGCAATCCCTACATACTTGATGGTTGCACCCGCGACAAAGGTGATGTAACCTTCCTCACAACAACTTTTCTTTAAGTACTAACAGTTGCACGAACAACAAACATATGCATGAGACACCAATTAGAGGTCGTAGGATCAGATCCCAATAAACTAACAAATAACCATATAATCAACCATTTGAAGCTTATAACTGGTATGATTTAGGCAACTATATATATATATATTAATTCAACATAGCAACTCAAGTGCCTTGCTAGCCGGACAGAGTTATTGAACCCTTTCCTGACAACTAAATATACAACTAATCGTGTTTTAACTGTAAGTCGCATATCTACTAGTATTAGTTTCATTCAATCAATTAATCTAGATACTTTTACTTATAGTAGTACTCAAAATATAAAATGTTGAGAAAATTGTGTTAGAGGTCCCTAAACTTATACCGAAATACCACTTAGGTCCCTAAACTTGAAAGAGTAAATTTTATAAAACCCCAGGTTTTGAGATTTTTTTTTTTCAGAAAACATCAAGTTTTGAGGCATTAGTAACATAAAACCCCATGTTTTGAGATTTTTTTTCACAAAACCCTAGGTTTTGAGGCATTAGTAACACAAAACCCCCACATTTTGATATTTTTCAGAAAACCTAGTGTTACTAATGCCTTAAAACCTGGGGTTTTCTGAAAATAAAATATATCAAAACATAGGATTTTGTGTTACTAATACCCCAAAACCTTGGGTTTTCTAATATTTACTCAACTTGAAAAGTAGATTGGCAGCCCCGTAAAGTTGCAAAAAGATGTCGATTAGTTCATCTGAACCTTTGGGTTTGCTCAAATTGCTGACATGATTGTGGAAAAAGCATGTGACTAAATTAGGTTAAAGTGATAAATGGCAGTTGGATGGAGGTGCGAAATTGATGCTAATCTCAAGGATAAATGATGAAGATTGCAATTTTGGATCATAAAGATTCACGTTGGTTGAGGATGTTTTTTTTTCACCATTAAATCAGCATATTTACTTCAACAAAAGATGCCGCGACCTAAGTGATACAAATTTGCAAGCTAATGGACCTGCCAAGCTAATTTTCAATCTCAGGGACCTTTCTCGTACTTAGGTACAGATTTAGGGGCCTCTAGTGCAATTTTATCTAAAATGTACGACTACTCATTCCCCAAAACGACAAAAGATTGTAAACAGAAGAAAGTACGATATTCTTTATGCGGGGTTACGAACAGAATAGCAAATATTAAAACTCAACATCCAAATCAGTCACAGAATTTTAGGCACAGTTTTTCCCCGTCATAATCTAAGTTGCCAAATATATTATAGTTTTCTTCATGTCCAACCCCCCTCCACCCCACACACCCCCACCCAAAAAAAAAAACCTTTGGATAATAAGAATAGCACAACAAAGGTAGACTAGCCCATAATCACCTCATTAATTGATCCAAACACTCTCTCCTTTTGCTTTTACCACGTCTCTTTTACCATCTGTTTGATCTCGACATTTGGGGAAGAAAGGACAGTGTGGTGGCTAACAATGGCAACCGATCGATGCTCTTTGTTGTCAACCGCCGCCGTTGATCCATACCATCATTGCCAGGACAACCTTTCTAGTGTCATCCTCCTCCTCTATGAATGGCGTTCTAGGTGCAAAAAGTTAGCGAGGGTCTAGGTGACGAGTTTTTGCCTTAAATGACACTATTTCACAACAGAATAGCAAAAATAGCTTTTCCATGAACGAATTAGCAAAAATAACATCATGAACGTGCCGATAGGCGACACGTGCGTCCACTGCGCGGCAGGTGGTCTGCCAATGTGTCGCTTGACGGCGTATCCGCCATGCCATTTTTGCCTTTTCTCTCAGAAGACGCTATTTTTACTATTCCAATGACAAACAACGCCAAATGAGTCAAAAACTCCCTAAGCGACAAGCATCCTCATGGAGACGATGAGATGATACGTTACATTAGCCTAAGGTGACCAACAAATGACAATACATCAGTTGTTTTATCGTTGAGATCAAGGAGGAGGAAATGTCCTCTCGTGCCCCGGAGTGCGCACAGCTGCATGTTGAGTGGCGCAGTGTAGGCCCAAGGCATTCGCAGTGTGCTCAGGCTCAGGCGGAAGGAAATTTTCTAGGCGAGGGCCCCTGTGAGGCCCCTCCCCTATCACCGTTGGATTTTGTATAATATCACTGTAGCGCATGGGTATAAAGGAAGATCCGATGGCTGTGGTGGAGGGGCTTCAATGAGACCCTCCCCCAGAAAATTTATTTTTGTCTCAGGCTAGCGCTGCAACTCTAGTGCGTCAGCACGATGGGACAATGTGAGGTGGAGGCATCTTGAAGCTGGCAGTTCCATTTTTTTCTTTTTGTGACAATGGGACAATGTTATAGTGAAGTAAGTAACTGCACCACACGAGTGGCCAACAGGTTTATGCGAAAAAGACAAGTTTTCCAAAAAAAAAAAAAACATTTGAAGTGCCCACACGTTAAGACTATTTTGTGGGCATGTGTGTATCTAATTTTTAGTAGCCTCCTATAAAATATTCCATCTATAAATGGGCTTGGTTTTTTAAGCTTACATATATAACTTTAAACTCACAATTTTTTTCTTCTTAAAAACAGGGTACAATCCAGTTCAACATAAGACAAATTGCACTCGATGGTGCGGGAACATCAATGTTCCATTTCCGTTTGGTATGGAAGAAGGTTGTTTTGCAAGGAAGGTATTTCAGGTCAACTGTACAAATGCAACGTCATCCACCCTGATATTCGATCCTACACAACAAATAATTTATATAAACGTTAGTGAGGGGCTTGTGGACATCAAATACACCCCAGATTACATGTATCAGTATCAACAATTCGGGAAGTATGTACGTAAAGAACCTAATCTCTACATTGATTCCGGAGAGTCGGTCTCTGTGCAATGGGCTGTTGCCAATCTAACCTGTCAGGAGGCACAACAAAATAGATCTGGATATGCATGTGTTAGCACCAATAGCACGTGCTTGGGTGTCAACTCTACAGATGGTTATACTAGTTATCATCTCTCTACAAATGGTTATATTGGTTATCGTTGTAGATGCATGGATGGTTTCCAAGGAAACCCTTATATTCCACTTGGTTGTACAGGTATTCTCTCTCTCTCTCTGCGCTAGCACATAGACATGAATTTACCTGATACTAGATTATCGCCCGCAAGCTTTGCGAAATAAGATGCAAATTGATTTTGGTTATATATTGTATAGCAATAGATCAATATACATACTGATAAATCTAAGCATTATATTGATACACGTTTTTATTGAAATGTTGTATGTGCATCACGTACAATAGGATAAATGTTTTTTTTTCCCGAGAACACTATATTAAGATAATTAAGTTAATTTGTCAGCATTCAGCACAACCAGAGGCAGGCTTCATGCAGCCAACATGCAGCCATTGTCTTCACCATGAAATTTTATCAAACGTTTAAAAAAAAGCGTTATCCGAAGCAAAGGTCGGATTTATTAACTAGTGTGTTATGGAGCAAGACGAGAGGCACTCTAACAGGAGAGTGAACAGTACCACAAGTACTGCAGCAACACGCCGGTGGTTCTGCTACTGTAGCACCATTTTTTCCATACATGGTTGATAAGTTTATAGGATAAAGAATATTTGTTAGATAGGTTATTTTAGAATTCCTTATCTATCAAGTTATTGTTAGGAATAAAATCTTATCTTTTAGGAAGATTATTTTTAATAGTTAGAAAGATTATATTGCATTGATAGGTTTCCTTATAGATTATTTCTTCAGTGTCAAGTCGGATTATCCCTATAGAATAGATATCATGTATTCATTATCAAGTGAGCAATGAATAAACAAAGTTCTTAGTCTCTCCTCTTCCTCTTCAACAAAGCTTCAGAGGCTTAGACGCTTAGCGGTGACATGACCAACCATTCAAGGGCGAGTGTCCTACCATCGGTCTTTGGACTCGTACCCAACAAATCTGCGCCATAATGTGCTACAGTACTAATGGGTACTGTTGATACTCCGCTACATCACTATGTACTGTCTACACGCCTGTTAGATTGCCTCGCGTCCTGCTCCGTAACAGGGTGGAAGTGAAAGCAAAATAAGGGAAACAAATCACAGGGAGCGTAGCCGCAGGCACCTACTGCAGCTATCCAGATTGCAGAGCAACAACTACCACCTCGCCTTCACAGTCCACCCTCACTATCCAGATTGCAGAGCAACCACTAACACCTCGCCTCCACAGTCCATCCTCACTAGCCCGGGCTGCGCCGTGGCTGCACATTAGTCAGCACCTGCATTCATCGTAATTATTTTACTGAAGAATGATGTAAGACGGAAAAACAATACCGTTCTTAGTTTTAGGAAGAAATCTTGAAACATCTGGTAAATGTTCCCCTTAGCTAATTGTTGGGGACTCGTAGATGGACTTGTGTCAGACCCGGATTTTCTAATCCGAATCCTCTGTGAAAACGCCGTGCTATTCCCTGGATCAGTAGATAGCACTCACAGGCATGGCTGAATCATTCATACATGGCGTGAACTTAAAGTATCAATATTACAAACAACAGAGTGACATAGACCACGTCGGGTCGAGTTTTACAACAGGGGCCGATCAGGCCAAATTGATTACAATACAGAACACCGATTACGGTAGCGGAAGCAAAAGGGTAGAGCTCATCTCTTCACAGGCAAGCGACTGGGGTACCCTGTGTACGACTGATATTACCCAAGGACCCGGATAATATCGGTTGTATGCAAAGTACCAACGAGTCAACTTAGATCTGGCACGAGGCCTAGACTACAGATCCTAGACTACTCTTCGTGTTTCCTTGTCCATCAACCTCTGGTTCCTCGTAGTAAGCATAGTCTCCTCCATCAGTCATCCAAGGGTTTGGGGAGAGCGAGGATGAGCACAACTACCGTGCTCGCGAGCCAATACACAATGCAATGATATATATGCAAGGCTTACAAGGATGGCTCGGCTCTTTTATTTGCGAAAGCAATACTTTTAAATATCATAAGTACAAATTCCTAGCACTTAGCATTTTTAACAATTTCATTTTAGATAAAGAGAGAAATTGTGCAATATTTGTATCAGCAGAGGTTACCTCCACCTTCATGCTTAATTTTGATTGTGGTTACATCCACCACTAAACGACACTGGGTACAAAGACCCAGGAATATCCAAACTCAGGGCTAGGTGAGCCCGCCACAATTTTCATACCACCCACAAAGTTTTTGAAATAGAACTAACTCAAGTTAAGTTCCCATGTCCGCCTTTGACCGTAGGCACGGCTGTTTAAACAGTTTATAACTCTGCAGAGGTTGTACACTTTACCCACAAGAGACAATTAACTCGTTGCCCTACACGATTCCGTAGTCGTGTAGTCGAGAGGTTGTCACAATAACCTTTCTAAATATCTCGTCCCTTCCCTCGTCTCACCCATATGGGGTTATGCCCATACGTTGCGCGGGATGTCCACCTCAGCGACTGGCGTAGCGTGGCTACACCTCGTGATCGCGAACTTCACCCTTGACTCGGTGTCCCATCCAAGCCCGACATACCCGAGCTTGTGCCTCCTTTAACCCTCGGTGAGATGATTTTCAGGATTTGATAAATGTACTAAGCCACGTCGCAGTTTGTTGCGAGACTTGTGGTTGTACTTATTATACACAGAGGTCGTGACAAGATTAAGTCCTTAGGGTTATGCGGACGGCTCAACCACATTCCACCATTCTCGTGCTACATCCGCACCCACCATCTTACCATCCGTCAGACGGGGTATTAGCGATTTAGGGTTTTGAGATGTAAAACACAACAATTCAACCATCTCGATCATTTACATAATGATCGCCCAAATCATTTTATGTTTGAAATGATGATGATTAGGACACGTTAATGTCCCGGTACTTAAGCAAGTCTAGCATGTCGCTTAAGTACAACCTATAGCTAGTATTACCATATAATTACTAGGGTGACAATGGTTAAGGGATTCAAGTTGTCAAGGATGGCATAGTAATTAATTATTCAACAAATGGGTATTAACTACCTTAAGCTTTAACATACATTTGATTAAAGAATTAAAGCATGCAATTTGCTATTTTAAAAGAATATAATTTGCATAAAAATGTAGGCTCAATATGATCAAAGTATTGACTCGCCTTGGTTGTAGGGAGAGAGTCCGAGTAGTCTTGTCCTTGATCGACGTGGAGGTCTCGCGTCTCGAAATCTACGCGGCGGTGCAGGCAAAAATAAACGACAAACAACGAGCAATTAAATACACAAGTATACCAAATGAACTCCAAATTGAACAAGACCTATGCCATTAGCAAGATCTTGATTTTAGAAATTTTAGAAATTTATTTCATAATTTTGGAGCTAAAATGGGGAGATACTAATTTTGAAACCTCACTTTGAAATAAAAAGAAAAGAGAAAAGAAATTCAATCAAAAAAGAAAAAACCGCGGCGGCCCGCAACAGTTTCGGCCCGCCCAACACGGGCCGAAGCGCGCAAGACGTGCCAGCGCCGCCCACGCTGCGGAGGCGCGCGCGCCCACGGTCTTCTGCTGCCCTAAGGCACGCGCGGGGAAGCGAGCGGCGGCGGCGGATGGGAGGCGAGAGGAAGGCGGCGCGGCGACGCGCGGAGGAAAGAAGGCGGCGGAGGTGGAGGAGGAGGCGGCGGTGCGCGAGGAAGGGGCGCTCGGGCACGGTGGCCGGGAAGA